>CANIUD010000140.1:657500-1262576 GCA_947470075.1 Closterium sp. Yama58-4
CCCTTCAAAACACCTGTTCATTGCTCTCACGCTCTCGCCCCCTTCCCCCCCACTCTCATCCCTCTCCCCCCTCCCCCACCCCTTCCCCTCCGTCCGCAGCCCCTCCCCCGCAACCAGCCCCCACCCCCTGCGCGCGCACCTTTTCGCGCAGCAGCGCGCCGCCGCGCCCCTTGACGAGGTTGAGGTCGGGGTCGACCTCGTCGGAGCCGTCAATCGCCACGTCCAGCTTGGGATGGTCGTCCAGCACGGACAGCGGGATGCCCAGCGACAGCGCCTGCTCCTCCGTGCGCTGATAGAAGGGGGGGAGGGAGTTGAGGGGAGGGGGGAAGGGGAGGGTCGTCAATCGCCACGTCCAGCTTGGGATGGTCGTCCAGCACGGACAGCGGGATGCCCAGCGACAGCGCCTGCTCCTCCGTGCGCTGATAGAAGGGGGGGAGGGAGTTGAGGGGAGGGGGGAAGGGGAGGGTCGTCAATCGCCACGTCCAGCTTGGGATGGTCGTCCAGCACGGACAGCGGTATGCCCAGCGACAGCGCCTGCTCCTCCGTGCGCTGATGCGCGCGCAGCACAGGGGGGCGGGGAACGGGAGACGGATGACAAGGGAAAGAAGGGGGAAGACGGGGCAGGGGGGGGCGAGAGCGGAGAAATAGTTGGGTACTGAAGGCAGGAGGCGCTGGTAGAAGCGTGGCATGTGGCATGTGGCATGTGGCATGTGGCATGTGGCATGTGGCATGTGGGCGTGGGATACGACGCGTGTGGCATGGGGAATGGGCCGCTTGAAGAGTGAGTGAGCGAGAGAGAGAGTGACTAACCTTGGAGGTGGGGATACCGACGATGTCCTTCAGCTTGCCCTCCTGCACACACCACCATGCCATGCGCGAAAGACCGACCGAGCAACGGAGGGAGGGACGGAAGGAAGGATGGATGGATGGAGCAAATGCGCGTAATGCACGCGGAAGGCTGAAATGGAGGAATCATTTTTATGATTCGATTCGCATTCCATTTGGCAAGTCTTCAGAAGCGCACGCACGTACGCTGAAAGGAATGAGAAAAGCGAGCGAGAGATGGTAACCCACCTTGAGCAGCTCGCCGATCTTGGCGACGGCGAAAGCGGCCGTGGACCCCGTGCCCAGCCCCACCACCATGCCGCTCTTCACGTACTCCACCGCCTGGCGGCGCGCGCGGGGGTTGGGGGGAGGGGGAGGGCGGGAGAGAATGGTAGGGCGCAACAGGGAGACCGACAGATGGGAGGACAGGTGAGACCCGGAGAGGGAAATGGACCCCGTGCCCAGCCCCACCACCATGCCGCTCTTCACGTACTCCACCGCCTGGCGGCGCGCGCGGGAGAGCGTGGGGGGAGCGCAGGGGAAGCGCGGAGAGAGCAGGGCGCTGGTTAGGTCGCTCTTTACGAGCTTATTAGTACATTGTAAGGTGTTTTTGAAAAATCTCCCCAGATTCCGCTTTAACCTTACCCGTCCACACCACCGCCCGCTTACCCCTTCCCCACCCCCCATTGCGTCCGCATTGCCCGCCACTCCCCCGACACCCTCCACCTCGCTTCCCCCTTCTTCCCCCAACCCATATTCCCCCCTCGCGCAACTTTCCGCCCATCCCCGTGCGCGCGCACGTACCTTCTCCGCCGCGAGCTTCTTCAGGTCGTCCTGAGAAAGAGCTGCGGAGGGAAAACGGGGTGAGCGGGGGAAGAACGGGGCCGGAATGGGGGAAATCAGTTTGGGAGCACGGGAGGACGGCGATGAGGGGAATTAAGAGTGACGTAGCGTTTAATATAGAGATAATATCGTTTCCGCTTATGCTGAGCAAAAAGAGAACTGGCGGCATGTCACGCCGCGATAGGTGGCGCCTCGGGCTAGACGGACTAGTCAACGAGATGCAATGACGGAGGGCACAGCGGGAGAGGGACGCGCAAGAAACGCTGACCGATAGACTAGGAATATGCAATTCGAGCACCAAAGAAGAAACAGAAAATTGCTAATCTGGCGACCGGAAATGCGTGTGCTTTTATAGGAATCCGCAATCGCATGGCAGCGAAGTCGAGCTATCGAGCGAATCCCCCTCTCCGACACGGCTTACGTCGCGCGAGCCGTATTCGCGCCGCGCTTTCTTGGAGACATTCCCCGCAGGAGGCGCTAAGCGGCGGAGTGGCGTTTCGACAAAGACAGGCGGAGATACGTGGACGAGACGCGTGCCATTCGAAGCGCAGACGAAAGATAACGACAAGGGAGGCGAGGCACGCAGCAGCGACAACAGCGGCAGCGACGGCTGCAGAAACCCGCACCTGCGCGCGCGACCGACGGGGACATGGCCGCATTCCTGGCAGCGCCGGCCTCACGTGTCACCAAACGCGCTCCGGCGAGATCCCTCGACTCGAGCGACGCACCGAACGCGGGCTTCGCAACAAAGCGGGCAGCGGCCGGCTTGGCGACGGCGGACGATTGCAGCGCGGATCCGGCAGTGGCGGCAACGTGCACAGAGGCAGACAATGTGGTGGCAGCCATGGTTGAAAGTGAAGGGAAAGAAAGAGCGGCGGGAGGGGCAGTGCCGGAGGAGGAGCAGCAGCAGCACAAGGCAGAGCAAAGTGGCGCGAAAAGAAAGTCCCAAGAAAAGTGAGGCTTGGGAGGCTTGCGAGGTTTGGGGTTTAGAAAGGTCAGGCTTGGAATGAGCTGGAGCCGATTCGGGCAACTTCAGGATTACCTTGGGTTGGTTGGGTCAGGGATTGGTGGATGGTTTTTCGAGGGTGATAGAATCGAGGGAAACAGGTGATGACTGGGCGGATCTTGGTTGCTGAAATGAAGGGCGGAAATTGGAGAAGCGCTCCTGCCCTCAGAAAGTGACTGACGACGTGTCGAGAGTGTGGGATTGGTTCGGGCAGGTTGTGATGAGGGTGACTGGCAATGTGCTGCGCTGGTTGGTCTGGTTGCCGATCTGGTTGGGGCTAACTGTTGAGGTGTCAAAATTCCGTGGCCAGAACCCCTCGGTCACGTGGATGATGCCACGCTTGCAACCCACCTGTATTCCTCCTCGCTTAGAAACGGTTAAGGTTAGAAACGGCTCAAAACGGTTTCCTGATATTAACCGTTTTCAACCGTGACGAAACGAGAAGAATCCCTCAGAATGAATTGTGTGTGAACCGCGCTGACCCCGCGCATGTGTTCCTGGTGGAAGTGACCTCCTAAAGAACATCCCGATAGAACAGCCTCCCTTTTCCAATGGAAAATCTAAATGATACTGCTGTGGAAGTTATATCACAAACACCAAGCATTATGATCTCACGTTGAATCAAGGATAGCTGATTATGACTCTGTACACCCCGCTGATCCGCAGCATAAAAACGTTTTGGAAACACCCTCCTACGGTAGTCCATACATTATTATCCTAAACACTTCTGATACAATACCTGAACCCAGACCCAGAAAACTTCTTGAATGGCTGCAGCATAGCAGTAGTTCCCCGCCCCACTGAAACGCCACAGCTTCATCCTCTCAATAGCCACCGCAAGCCAATTCGGTTGTGATGAGCTCACACCTGAGCCTGCGCAGCGCAATGATGAACCATCCCCTGGGTAACACAAAAACTCTGTCCGCAGTCGCTAAGCCTTCCAATAAAACCCCTCACGTCAGCCTCTCCCCACTGCCTCCCACTCTGCTATTCCCAAAAAAAACCCCACCTTTCAGGGCACATCAGTACTACCACCATAACTCCACCAATCAGACAATCCGAGCATTCTGGCAGACAGTCCCCTGCCCTTCCCTCCTCTCGCCTGCTGCACTTGTCCCGTCCCGAACCAGAGTCAACCAAAAACAACCAGCACTACAAATCCCCCATCTTCAACACCACCTGCCACCACACCAGCAGAACCCTCCACCGTGCATCACAACTAGCAGAAGCCCCCCTTGGCCTTGGCAGGTTTCTTGGTATCCGAAATGACAATGTTGGCCTTGGCTTGTTGCTGGGCCATGACATATTGGGGAGGCACGCAGGAAAGTTGACGAGTGTTGGTGCGTGAAGGGGAGATAAAAGGTCATGGTATAGGAGGTGGGTGTATGCTACAAGTGCATGTGCAGTGCAGGTGCGTATGCGACGTTGTGCAGTGCCTGAGTGTGACAGCACTGTCCAGCCGCACAAGGGGGTGCCACAACATGGGGTCCATCCATGCGAGGACAGACACGTCAGAGATGCATGCCATGCCGCAAGGGGGTGATGTGACGAGCTAGAGACAGACACCGCCATAGAATGAAGAACAAGTGGACGGACCATGGAATGAACAGCGATGGAAGGACTGAAAACGCAAGCACAAGAGAGGAGAGGGTAACGAGTGAGGAGGGAAGGGAGGGAGGCGAGAGTGTGTGTGTTTGAGTGTGCAAGTGTGTGTTTGTGTGTGTGTGTCTGGGGGGGGGGGGGGGGGGTGCGTGTGTGGGTACCTCGGGCCTGTCCTCTGCGCTCTCTGCCAGGCGCTGCTTGATGTCGCGTGCGATGGTGAAGAACACATTGTCCACATTCAGGTTCGACTTGGCACTCTGTAGCACGACGACACGACCGTGTGTGTGCATGTATGCATGCACGCGGGTGGGCGGGCAGGCAAGTGGGTGAGCATGAGCGAGTGAGTGCATGAGTGAGTCAATGAAATGAGGCAATTTTCAACATCTGTAAGATCAAGGGATGGGTGGTTGCGGCAGCACTGCATGCGTTTGTATGCATGCCTGCACGTGAATGTTGATATGTGCATGTGAACTGTCCATGTGTGTATGTGCACAAGCATGTGCATCTGCATGTGCAAATGAATATGTGTGTGAATGTGTGTACATACGTGCATGTGTGCATGTCTCACCGCTTCAAAGAACTTGATGTTAAACTCGTCTGCAAGAGCCTGACCCCTAGCTGCTGGCACTGCCTGTTTAGGGTTATAGTCCAGAACAGCGGCGTACGACATCAGAGAGAGGCAGGAGGGAAGATAACGGGACGCCAGAAGATAGAGAGGGAGGTGAGATTAATCCTACGTGAAGTAAGGCAGGGGAGAGGAGAGAGGATGAGGGTGTGGAAAAGGTTGGAAGAGAGGGATGAAGGGAGCATTTAGAAAGGGAAGGGAAGGGGAGCAACGACAATGCACGTACGCGCATGCGTGCGTGCACGTGCGTGGGGATGTGTGTGGGGGGACGAAGGAAGGGGGGGTTGGGGGGTGGGGTAGGTTGGTAAGGGACGGATAAACAATCAGAGTGATGAAATATACGAGTTCACGGCTAAGAGGCCAAGCCGAGCAAGAGAGCAGGTGATCAGAGTGAGAAAAAAGAGATAAAACGAGCGAGCGAGTGAGTGAGAGCGAGAGTGCGCAGTGTGCGTACCCGTTTACTCTCGTCCATGTCTGCCTTGTTGCCCACGAGAATCTTGTTCACATTCTCCGATGCGTGCTGCTCTATGTTGCGGATCCAGTTGCGGATGTCTGCACCGCACCGCACCGCATCACATGGCCGGAGAGAGAAAGGGAGGGGAGGGGAAGGGAGGGAAGCACGAGGCAGCGGGAAGGAGGGGATACACGGAGGGGAAGTGTATGGATGAACATGTGAGGAGGAGCGAGTGGTGCAACTGTGTAGCAGTATGTGGCAGTGATACATAGAAGAAATGACGGAAAGACTCATGCTGGTGTTCCATAGAAATCAGAGACTTGCGAGCACTGATATACCCAGTGCGCACTCTAAAAAGCACTGGTAAAAAGTGGAGGGCGATGAAAGGGCAAAGTAGGGCAGAGTAAAAAAAAAAAAAAACTCCTACAATACAAGTAGACAATACACACGATTTGAAGCACTGGACCATCATATCAGGCAGTGAAAGCCTGAGAGGGCAAACAAGGGTTCGTCTGCCATGAGTCTCACTGTTGAAGGATGACTCATCGGTGACGTCATACACCAGAAGAATGCCCATGGCTCCACGGTAGTATGCTGCCATGCCACGCCACGCCGTGTAAATGCCATGCCACACCACACCACACCACGCCATGCCACGCCATGCCATGCCATCTCACGCCACACCATGCCGCACCATGCCATGCCAAGGCAGTGACACATGGGAGACACAATGAGCTCGTGTGCTCACTTCACAGAGTAGTGCAGGCACATCACAACTCATCAATCAACCACTACCCATCAACCCCTTGATGCTTCCAACACCATAAGCTCATCTTTCCAACCCCAATTATTCATTCTTTCAGGCCCACCAACACATACACGCCACCTTGCCCCAACCAACCCCTTACGACTACCCGTCTCCACTTCTGCACACCCGAAAACTCTTACGCACCAACCCCCCCCCCCCCGCGATCCTGTTTCCTTTCCCCAGCTCTCGCCCCAATAACACCCGTGCTTTTGCGAAGACTTCTCTCCTCCCTGCAGTCCCCCGCATTCTTAATCTTCACATTGAAATACAACCACACCACTCGTCACAGAATACCTCTCTCCCCCATCATCTCTCCCTCTCTCTCAACCATTCTCCCCTTCTCCCCCCCTTCGCCCCCCTCTTCCCCTCCATCCCCGCGCACCAGTGGTGATGGTGCGGAATCGCTCCTGCCCAGCGGTATCCCAGATCTGCAGCTTGATACGCTTGCCGTCCAGCTCGATCGTGCGGATCTTGAAGTCAATGCTGCCGCCCGACGCGCGCACGCCAAAACACGGGGGGGGAGGAGGGGGGGAACGGGAGGGACGCAGCGTGGGGAGAGGGTGGGGGGAAGGGCGGGAGACGGGGAGTTGAGAGGGAGGCAGCGGTGGGGGGATCGGAAAGCGACTGGCTGTAGGGAAGTAACGCAAGGAATGCAGGTGGAAGAGCGAAGCGCGTTAGCAGGTACGTTGGCGTCAGACAAAAAAGAGAGATTGATATTATGTCGGTGCATAGGATGAAGACCCGCGAAGGGCAGAGACGCGCATCTTATGGGACACGAATGGAAGAAACGTTTGGTCTTTTTTTTCGGGAAGCACACTTAGTAGAGTCACTCACCCATTGGTGGTTGAACGAACAAAACTCACGCAAATTACTGACCCGGCGGGGCTAAAGACAATCGAGCACTCAAGAGACACATTGCATAATTTGCATTTTTGAAAGACGCACCCGATGGTGGTGATGAAGAACGTGGTAAAAGAGTCGTCGGAAAATTGGTGTGTTTTGAGTCGACTCAAACTACACCTTATGAGTCGACTCGAAACATTGCTGAAAGACGCACCCGATGGTGGTGATGAAGGACGTGGTGAAAGAGTCGTCGGAGAATCGCAGCAGCAGACAACTCTTCCCCACACCTGCGCGCGTCGCCCGTCACGCGCGCCGTGACACGCGAAACGCCGAGGGTAAAACGACGAAGAAGATAGGAACGGTGTTTAAGAAATAGGCGGGGTGAAAAGGGAGCGACCGGAAAAACTAGGGTATGCACGGAGTTGAATATTGCACGGGACATACGACGCCATGGGTTGACGAGTGCTAAGCGCGAGTGTGATTGACATGCCAAGGCGAAAAACTCGGCGCGGAAGGGAATGCGAGAAAATGCGAGGAGAGTTGGGGGGAAGGCGGTTGTCGCCTCGCCATCGGGGCATTCTAAGATATACTATTACATCTTTTTTTCTTCTTTTTCTCTCTCTCTCTCTCTAGAAATGGAGAAGGAGCAGAGGATCGCACACGCGCAACGTACCGCTATCGCCTATCAGGAGCAGCTTTATAAGATAGTCATAATCGGCCCTGGCCCTCCCGCCGCCTCCGCTCGCCATAGCGCGACCGAGCGACCCTCACGTGCGCACTACGGCAGGCGCTGATGCGATCGCGAGCTTCGTTTACATGCACCAGGCCCCGGAGGCAACGCTTGGTATCCCTGGTGCACGCACCAGGCCTAACAAATAAAATATTGCTCAAGCAGAACCAGCTTCGCTAGCTGCAGCAACCAGCGGGGAAAGTAAACTAGAATAAAAATAAAAAGTCGACGACAACAGGTCTACCTTCACAGGAAGACAAGCGATAGGTCACACTAGCGGAAGGCGGCGTACAGAACAGCAGTGAGGTGAATAGTAAAGGGGGAAATTTTTACGCTAGTAGTAGAAGAGCGCAACAAATAATAGAAATGGGTGTGGGAGGGGAAGTTGAGAGGGAGTTGAGGTAGCCAGGTGTGCGACGATGGTACGGTATGGAGCAATCCCAAGGAGCCTCGCTGATGTTCTGTACTGTGCACTGATTTGCCATCGGCCTTGCGTGCGCACGACAATCTCAGGGGGAGGAATCAGGGAAGGGACGGGCATATCCCACGAACGACACGACTCTGCTGCTCTGCCCGCGACAAAACCGAGGCAGGGTTAGGTTTGAGTGCGTGAACCCTGGTTCGGTTTGGAAGAAACCAATGAGGCGAGGTCAGGCCGTAGACTCGGGAGGGACTGTGGGAGGCCGCAAAGGGGTAGCGGAAACAGGGGGTGCAAGGGATCTGGTGGGGACTAAGTAGGAGAATATCGGTGGTTCAGGTCGGTTTGGAGGGACGTGCATGGTTGGAGTAAGTGGCGCGGGGAGGCAGGGTTAGGCAGGCAGGGGGAGGGAATCGACGATGTGATTGATGATCAGTGATGGGTACACTGTAGCAGTGTACGGCTGATGCGCTGTAGTGCTGCGCTGGACGTCGCGACAACCACTTCCAGGTTGTCGGCTTGCGCTCCGGAGTGATGCCGTGTGGCTTGGGGCATCAGTTTGCGTCTTCACGCCTCCTTGAGTGCCACGCGCGGACTTGGGGGGGAACCAGGACCGGCGCAATGTAGCTTCGATGTAAATTCTTGTTCCAGAAATTACATCCAAAAATACGTAATATACTTTCTAAGGAAGAACTTTGAAATAAGAACAAAAACATCACCAGGGGTGTTGTTGCAAGCAAAAAAACATCAGGCAGCCTTGCGGCTGACACTGTGCCTTATTTCAACATCATCTCACATCTCACAAGTTCACATTTAACCATTCACCCATCCTAATCCTCACAGCCGTCACTCCCCTCATCCCCATCATCCCCTTGCTGCGAAGCAATCACGACAACCCGTCCCTCAGGTCCCACCGTTACCACCCTTCTCACACCCCCCTCTCCCCCACCCCACCTCCCATGCCTCCCTCCCGGCATAGACATGAGCAGGAACTGCTTCTGAGAAGCCAAAAACCACTTCCCACTGCGTCTCGCCTTGATCTCACACAACAACTCCCCAGCAACGTTCCATGCAAACGCCAGCGCTGGCCTATAGTGGAGAGCATCGTCCGGAGCGCTTGTACCCCTTTGTGACGTCTCCTGTACTTGCCTGGTGGCCTTCTGCCGGGCAGCACTGTAGACTACTTCATAAATCACACTGGCTCTCCGCAGCAGTCTGATCGGCGCGCATGGCTCTTCAAACGACGGAGACCAGCCTTCATATAGAATCTGCAGGAGAGATTGCATGGGGGAAAAGTCCATGGGGTAAAAAAAATATATATCAATAAACGGCTGAAGCTGAGCAGGAAGCGAGGAGGCGGGGAGGGAGGTAACAACAATCAGAGCTCTATTGCATCTACAACCCTGCTCACAATGCCTGTATGCCCTCCCTTCCACCTTGTGCCAGTTCTCAGTAGCTGCACGTGTTTTAGAAGAAACCCCAAAAACACCACTGAACAAAAAACACCCACACGCCCTCTTTGTCACCTTGCGGTAGTGCTCCTTCTGCAGCTGCATCTGCTTTCTTAGCCAACTACGACACACCACACCACGCAACAACAAACACCCACCACACCGTCTTTCACCTTGCGGTAGTGCTCCTTCTGCAGCTGCATCTGCAGGTCGCGCTGCTTGTTCGAGAGGTTGCGGGAGTAGATGCTAGAGATGCTCTGCTTGTACTCGTGCCAGTGCCCCTTCCACACTTTCACCAGGGCCTTCTTCTCCGTCAGATCAACCGACGGCGCACGCGACTGGGTCAGAATCAGGTCAGGGTCGAGCTCGTATGCTGCCAGTGGGTCGGCTTCTAAGGGGGATGCAGGAGAGGGGCGGGCGCACGGGGGAATTGGAGGGGAGAGGTTAGGAGGGTGAACGACAGGCCGATGGGGGATCTAATGGTAAGACAGCAATTGCTTTCAACCAGGCCTGTCGATTGACGGGCATATGCCCTTAATGCCCTGAACATTAAGGGCTAGTTTTGCTCCAGCTCCAATGCGTCAAGTTTTAGATTCGCACCCCACCCGTGCCACTAAGTGCTTCGTTCGACCCTTCCCCGGATGCGTTAAGGGACGAAACCAGGCCTTCCCCTTTATCTAAGTTTTGGTTTCCGATCGTAGGACCCCCACCCCCCCCTCTTTCTCCTTAGCCTGCACGAGAGCGCGCGGAGGGGATTTTTCCCTTCGCGTTTTCTAGCCAATATCATGTGTGTAGTGTGTCTCAGTCAGCCTTGGAGCACCCGAACATTCCCTTAGCGTCCAATACGAGCTGGCCACAGTTTACAGTGTAAGTGCAAACTACTCACATGCCCTGATTTCAAGTTTTCACTTTGGGATGCGCCTGTGACCGTTAAGGGCGCCAAAACGCTCACCTACACCCAACCAAGGGTCAGATGGGGAGGAGCTGGGGAGCGCAAGTACGAGCCCCAGAAACTTCGACAGGCCTGCTTTCAACATATGCAGTAAAGGATTCTTGTTTAGTCACTGCTGCGAAAGTGGTGAGACGAGCCCAGGGGAACACAGAAGTTCTAAACGGTGCCCACAGCAGCAGCAGCAGCAGCAGCAGCAGCAGCAGCAGCAGCAGCCTAACGTGTAGGAGCACCCAACTCACCTGATGGCATCACCCTGGCGTGCTGCACGAGGTCGTAGACCTGCCCCATGATGGAGCGCGAGTGGAACACACAACACCCGCACACGGAAGTTTCACAGACTGTAGCACACAGAAGCACCCAGCTCACCTGATGGAGTCACCCTGGCTTGCTGCACGAGGTCGTAGATCTGCCCCATGATGGAGCGCGAGTGGAACACCGACCCTGCAGGAGCCGCAGCCTCCATGTAGTGTGGGCGCCGAATGCGCTCCAGGTAGTGGGGAATGGACACCTGATGGGAGGGAGGGAGGGGTTAGAGGTTGGGGGAATGGGGTAGCGCAGGGAGAGAGCGAGTCCAAAGGAACCAGCGTGTAGTGTGGGCGCCGCGTGCGCTCCAGGTAGTTGGGGATGGACACCTGATGGGGGAGGAGAGGTTGAGCGGGGGAAAGAGGAATCAGGCAGGGGTAAGAGGAAACAGGGTGGGAGAGAGCAGCGGCCTGGTCCTGCACCCCCGTGTAGTGTGGGCGCCGCGTGCGCTCCAGGTAGTTGGGGATGGACACCTGATGGGAGGGAGGGAATTGGGTAGGGGGGAAGGGGGTAGGGGCGACAGAGATGGAGTTTAGATTCAGAGACACCACCGTGTAAGCTGCTTACTTCACAGCACTCGTGCCCCAGGCCATGTTTCCAGCACTCGTCAACTCACTCAATAATAAATGATTCACTGTTTGTCCTGCACCGACTCACCTGCTCGCCGGTCTTGGGTGCGTCGAGTGCACGCTCATAGATGCGCATGAGCTGTTCACAGAACTCATGCTGCGGGCCGTGCTCGTCCAGGTATGACAGATGCAGGTTGTATGCGCGCCCCGTCACACTGCCACACGCAACAAGGAGAGGGCGGAATGATGAGGTGTCTCAAGGACCGTGCTTGCTCAGGTACAATGCATGCAGGTCCCCTCTTTTCTCTCTATTCCCTCTTCTCTTCTCCCTCTTCTCTTTTCCCTCTTCTCTTCTCCCTCTTCCCTTTTCCCTCTTCTCGTCTCCCTCTTTTCTCTCGTTTCCCTCTTTTCCAGCTCCACATACCTGTTGTTCACAAGTGATTTGTTTGGCACTTCCCCTTCCACGCACCTGTGCCCAGCCGCGAGGCGACCCCATATGCTCAGCAGCTGCCCCTCCAGCTCTGCGGCATTCAGCTGTGCCGGTGCTCTGCCTGTGCTCACCCTCCCGCGCACAGTCCGTGCGGGGGGGGCCACTTCCTTGAACGCGCCTGTCACCTGCACGGGGCAGGGAAGGGTGCGGGAGCGTGGGGTGGGGGTATGGGAGATGGATGGTGGTGGGTTGAGTGCCAGTCAGGGATGGTGTGTGCGGGTCAGGGCATTCAGCCTTGCCGCGATGTTGGAAAAGTCGCCAGAAACCATAAGCGCACACCGTATAGTCGTTAACGAATATACGGTGTACGCAATTCGTACGTATATTCGTTGGGTAAAATTCGGACTGACCGGAAAAAAAAACGGATTTGTAAAGTCGCGCACGAATTGCGAATGTGCGACGCGACTCAAAATGTACGCACGTCCCAAACACATTGTCACCCACACCTGTCAAAATTTGGGACGTGGGAAAGTCAGAACCGCATTGCACCCTATGTTATCGCGCGACTCCAACACACAAACACGAATGTCGTCAACCAGCGTAGGTGGTTCAACCACATCGTGGACTATAAGGTAAGCTGTTTCCCGTCATCTGTAGTATCTCTCTCGTTCATTCTCTCAACGCACCCGCCCAGCTCTCTCTCGCCTGCCGCGTTCTCTCTCAGCCAGTGTCCGCATCGGCGTGTGAGAGGAACTGGGCCACGTGGGAGTCGATACACACTGCCAAGCGCAACAGGTTGGGGTCCGAGAAGTGTCGGGACCTCGTGTATGTTGCGCACAATTGGAACATTGTGCGCAACTGGCACAAGGGCCCTGATGGGGTGACGGTTCTCCCGGGGAACATCCCTGAGGCCCCCCTGCCGGAAGGGTACAAGGAGGTTCTGGAGGAGGATGAGGAGGAGGGGGAGGAGGATGAGCTGGAGGATGAGTACAAGTAGAGGAGGAAGGAAGGGACGGGGGGAGTAGAGGGTGGGAGTAGGGGGTGGGGTAGAGAGTAGGCATGGGCGGATGGTGGCTGGGGGGGAGGGCGGGGGGGGTTGTAGGAGATGTAGGTTTGTAGTGTTAGTAGTAGTTATTCTGCAGGTCTAGGTTAGTGTAGGAGATGCATGTTGCTAGATTAGAGAAGTTGAAATTGTAAGGTTTTTTCCAACAAAAAAGTATGGTACAACCTCCCCTCCCCCCCCCTGGAGGGGTTTTTTTCCTCTGCCCGGTAAAAGTTTTATGCTGCCCGGGCAGCGTACTTTTCGCGACTTTCAAAGTCAGGCATTCAGCGTATAGCGCATTATACGCAAGCGTATATACGCTTGCGTACAATGCGCTGGGCGCGACTTTTCCAACATAGTGCCGCGGTGGCCTCGCCTCACCCCCGCACTCACCCTCCCACGCACAGTCCGTGCGGGGGGGAGGCACTTCTTTGAACGCACCTGTCACCTGCACGGGGCAGGGCGTTGGGGAGAAGGGGGGGTTTGGCAGAGGACATTAGGAGTTGAGGGGTTGGGGTTGGGGGTTGGGTTGGGCATGTGTGTAAGGTAAGAACGTCGGGAGAAGACGCACGGGAGGTTGCGCCCACTCAGGGTCACCCCCACTCAGAAGCCACCCCCAGTCAGAATAGGCGGCCATGCGTAGCCTACACCCGAACCACACAAGCCCACACCCTCACCTGCGGGTGGAAGCACACCACCATTGTCTCCATCCAGGTCGCCCCCACTCATAGTGCCGCCACCATTCGGTGTCAACAACGGTGCTATGTGGCACTTGCATGCCCCCAACCCACCCCACCCCACCCCACCCCACCCCACCCCACTCTCACCTGGGCATGAAATAAGATTATGAGAGGATCACCCTTCTCTCCTCACCTGCGGGTGGAAGCACACCATGAACTTGTCCCCATCCAGGTCGCCCCCACTCATGGTATCCGCCACGGATCGCCGGCCGGTGACGGGGAAGATGACGCAGTAGTGCGCGCCGGGGGGCAGCAGCGCCGCGATGGCTGGCGAGTGCACGGCGTTCATCATCCGCAGGTGCCCCGGGTGCAGGGACGGGCTGCGGTACATGAGACAGGGGCCTGTCACCGGGCCGTCCTTGCTGGTACAGAGGAGAAGTAGGGGGAGGGGGGGGGACCAACTTGATAAGCAGCGTAAATCAAGGTACAAGGTGCCCCGGGTGCAGCGATGGGCTATGGGACATGAGACAGGGGCCTGTCACTGGTCCGTCCTTGCTGGTGTGGGGAGTGGGGGGCGAAGGAAGCGGGGAGCTAAGAGACCAACTTTCAAGACATGGTACTAACATGAGAAGGCACAAGCAAGAGAGGGCATAGGCAACGGCACACGAAGAGTGCAAGCCAGTGTGCAGGCAAGAGTGCAGGCAAGAGAGAGGGTAAAAGAGGGCCCGTACAGCAGCACGACGACTTGGTCGGGCAGCAGAGTAGCAGTGGGGTCCGCCACTCCCATGAGATAGTACGACCGGTCCGCTGGCAGGTGCCCCTTCTCTAACGACTGGGGATGGGAAGTGGGGTGATGGGGCGGCGGAGAGGAGAGGGTGCACAGGAAGAGGGAGAGAAATTGAGATGGCTGACAATGGTTGTGGGTGGACCGTCACACGTGATGTACGCACCTCGGCTCGGCTGTCTTGTTGAGGCGCCTGTGCAGTGCATCCTGCAGGTAAGGTTCGAATAGCAGGATGCCACTGGCGAGCATTTGCAGCGGCTGCAACACACACAACAGAGGTCACACAAGACCCACCTCTGCTGCCTTGTTGACACGCCTGTGCAGTGCATCCTGCAGGTAGGGCTCAGATAGCGGTATGCCACTGGCGATCATCTGCATAGGTTGCATGACGTAGCTCGCTGCGTACGATGCTGACAGGTTGCTCACACTGCGCAGTATGTCTGATGGGACCCGGAATATGCATGGGGGCATGGGGGCATGGGGGCATGCGGGCATACGGGCATACGGGCAGGGGACGTGGGGGCAGGGGGCATGGGGGCAGAGCATGCCGGTACACATACAAGCACACGCGAGGTATATGAGTGGTATGGGCGACAGGGGCAAGCACACAACGACCATAAGAGAGCATCATGAACATGCGGCTCCCACACATGGCAAGGATATCTGTCAAGGATATCTGTCAAGGATATCTGTCAAGGATATCTGTCAAGGATATCTGTCAAGGATATCTGTCAAGGATATCTGTCAAGGATATCCGTCAAGGATATCTGTCAAGGATATCTGTCAAGGATATCCACGTCTTTTGCAGCAGAAGCACAGCAAACAAGCACACCTCCCTCCACAACCCTTCTAACGATCCCCTTTCCATCCTTCTGTTCGTTTCCCTCCTCCCTGCAACCAGGCGCGCACACTTGGAAGCAGCGAGGCGGTCGGAGGGCAGGGCCATGGCCTCGTTGCACAGTTGGCGCGCGAGGGAGAGGAAGAGGTCCTGAGGCACCCCGCACGCCACCAGCAGCAACAACAGCGTGCGATTGAATGTTGCCTCTGACGGCGCCTTGCTGCTCGTGGGAGAGAGAGAGGGGATGGGTGGGAGGGGAGGAGGGAGCGGAGGGGGAGGACTTTGAGTCGTCTCAAAAGCCACCAGCAGCAGCAGCAGCGTGCGGTTGAATGTTGCCTCTGATGGCGCCTTGCTGCTCGTGGGAGAGAGGAGGAGGGGAGAGGGAGAGGTGGTTGGTAGGGGGTTGGCAGTTTTGAGTTAACTCAAAGCAGCGTGCGGTTGAATGTTGCTTCTGATGGCGCGTCTTGCTGCTCGTGTCGCCCCACCCCACCCCAACCCACCCCACCCCACCGTACCCTACCCCCCCTTGTCCAGACCAAACCAACTCAGCCTCACAAAATCCAGCAGATATCTTTGCATCAAAACCAACCGGAGCCAACCCAGCCCTGCCCCACCTGGTATCATTGACTTCTAACTTGTTGACAGCGTGGGCATGGCCCTGCCCTGCCCCCTGCCTCCCTCCCATGAATTTTGAGACGTCTAAAAGTCAGCCCAGCCCAGCCCAGCCCAGCCCAGCCCAGCCCAGCCCAGCCCAGCCCAGCCCAGCCCAGCCCAGCCCAGCCCAGCCCAGCCCAGCCCAGCCCAGCCCAGCCCAGCCCAGCCCAGCCCAGCCCAGCCCAGCCCAGCCCAGCCCAGCCCAGCCCAGCCCAGCCCAGCCCAGCCCAGCCCAGCCCAGCCCAGCCCAGCCCAGCCCAGCCCAGCCCAGCCCAGCCCAGCCCAGCCCAGCCCAGCCCAGCCCAGCCCAGCCCAGCCCAGCCCAGCCCAGCCCAGCCCAGCCCAGCCCAGCCCAGCCCAGCCCAGCCCAGCCCAGCCCAGCCCAGCCCAGCCCAGCCCAGCCCAGCCCAGCCCAGCCCAGCCCAGCCCAGCCCAGCCCAGCCCAGCCCAGCCCAGCCCAGCCCAGCCCAGCCCAGCCCAGCCCAGCCCAGCCCAGCCCAGCCCAGCCCAGCCCAGCCCAGCCCAGCCCAGCCCAGCCCAGCCCAGCCCAGAAGAACAGCCCAGAACAGCCCAGAACAGCCCAGAACAGCCCAGAACAGCCCAGAACAGCCCAGAACAGCCCAGAACAGCCCAGAACAGCCCAGAACAGCCCAGAACAGCCCAGAACAGCCCAGAACAGCCCAGAACAGCCCAGAACAGCCCAGAACAGCCCAGAACAGCCCAGAACAGCCCAGAACAGCCCAGAACAGCCAGCAGCCCAGCCCAGCCCAGCCCAGCCCAGCCCAGCCCAGCCCAGCCCAGCCTGGTATCATTGACTTCTAGCTTGTTGACAGCGGGCATGGCCCTGCCCTGCCCCCTGCCCCCCTCGCGTGCCTGCAGCAGCACCGGGTCAGGCGTCACCTTGACCATGCTCTCCCGCACTACTATCTTCACCCCTGGCTGCACGTTGAGCGAGTCAGGGAACTGCAGGGGACAGACAGTGGGTAGAGGAGAGAGGGGATAGAGATGCAACATGAGCAGCACTGCCGCCGGGTCAGGCGTGTGTGACCTTGACCATGCTCTCCCGCACCACTATCTTCACCCCTGGCTGCAGGTTCAGTGACTCAGGGGACTGCAGGGGAGAGGCAGGGAGGGGAGGGGAGAGGTGCAAGCGAGCAGCAGTGCCCGGTCAGGTGTGACCTTCACCATGCTCTCTCTCTCCCGACCGCACTGCACCACACCACTACACCCCTGACTGCACGTTCAGTGATTCTAGAAGCGAGAAGAGGTGAAGCGAGAAGAGGTGAAGCGAGAAGAGGTGAAGCTAGAAGAGGTGAAGCTAGAAGAGGTGAAGCTAGAAGAGGTGAAGCTAGAAGAGGTGAAGCTAGAAGAGGTGAAGCTAGAAGAGGTGAAGCTAGAAGAGGTGAAGCTAGAAGAGGTGAAGCTAGAAGAGGTGAAGCTAGAAGAGGTGAAGCTAGAAGAGGTGAAGCTAGAAGAGGTGAAGCTAGAAGAGGTGAAGCTAGAAGAGGTGAAGCTAGAAGAGGTGAAGCTAGAAGAGGTGAAGCTAGAAGAGGTGAAGCTAGAAGAGGTGAAGCTAGAAGAGGTGAAGCTAGAAGAGGTGAAGCTAGAAGAGGTGAAGCTAGAAGAGGTGAAGCTAGAAGAGGTGAAGCTAGAAGAGGTGAAGCTAGAAGAGGTGAAGCTAGAAGAGGTGAAGCTAGAAGAGGTGAAGCTAGAAGAGGTGAAGCTAGAAGAGGTGAAGCTAGAAGAGGTGAAGCTAGAAGAGGTGAAGCTAGAAGAGGTGAAGCTAGAACTAATGAATGAGGTCACTTGTTCCCTGCAACATCCCTCCCAGCCTCACAGCCTCGTCAACACCACACCACCTCACAGCCTCACTGCCTCACAGCCCCACAGTCGCAAATGGTTATGCCAATGCTTGCACACAGTCAGAAGCCTTCATACAAGTAGCCACGACACAGCACAATTGGACACTGTCCAGGCGCCTCAAAAATGTACTCTTGCCTCTTCACCGCCTCCCACTCCTCACAACCTCACCGGCTTCACTTCCCTGCGCCCTCACCTGCGTGACAAGCAGAAGCGTGCCCTTGAATAGCATGCTGTTGAGATACCCCCACACCTGCAGCAGCAGCTGATTCCCCCCCCACTCCACTGGCAGCAGAACCACTAAGTGCCTAAACATCTCCCTGCCTCACCTGCGTGACTAGAAGCAACGTGCCCTTGAATAGCATGCCGTTGAGATACCCCCGCACCTGCAGCACTGCTGGCTGTGCCACTGCTGCTGCTAGCGATGACTGCTGGCGAGAGGACGGGCGTGGGGACAAGGGAGGAGAGAGAGGGGGGGAGAGGGAAAGAGGAGGAGGATTCAGAGGGGGAGAGCATGAGGGTGAGAAAGCGAGAGCAGATGACAGATGGCAAGACGCGAGAGAAAGCGGTAGATTGGATCGGATCCGATCCAACGGAAGGAAAGACGCAGAGCAGAATGATGCGTTTGCCTCAAAAAGGAAGTGCAATGCATACAGTGCCGGGTAGTGCATGGAATGTGGCTGGCGAGAGGATGGATGGAGGAGTCGCAGGAACGGATGGATGGGGATGGAGGGAGATGCATGGGGATGCATGGGGGACATGAGAGAGGAAATGTCTAACAAGGGAGAGAACAAGGACGCACCTGGCTGGGAGACGGCGAGGGGGAGGAGGGGAACGAGGAGGGAGGAGTGGCGAAGGAAGGAGAGGAGGAAGGAGGCGAGGCGGAGGGAGGAGAGGAGGAGGAGAAGGGTGGAGAAGAGGAGACCGGGGAAGCGGACGGCGGGGAGGTGGAGGGTGCGGAGGCGGACGTGGGAGGGGAAGGGGAGGGAGCAGCAGCAGGCAGGTAGGCGACTCCTGATGCGACCTCTATGGGAGGCACTGCAGACGCCAGGATGAGACCCGTGCCATCCGTGGGTATGCTACCGTCCTGCTCGGAGCATGGCACATGGAGCATGGAGCATGGAGCATGGCACATGGAGCATGGAGCATGGAGCATGGCACATGGAGCATGGAGCATGGAGCATGGCACACACACATGTGGATTGGACAGGTTAGAGTGTGCACGGTCTAGGAAGGCGAGGCGTGGGTTGCGGTGGAGCAGAGAGGAAATGGGTTCGCGGGTAGGTAGGAAATGAGGGGGAAAGTGGGTGGAGTAGGGTGGAGAAGTGGGGTAGGGGAGAGCGGAGGCGGGCTGGTAGGATCGGCATAAACCAGGAACTCAATTCTCGCCCGTGAGTGAGTGAACAGCACAGCAGCGCACCTGGCATGTGACGTCTGGGACGACTTGCACGTCGCCTGGTTGGAGGTCCATGAGGGAGTATGTGCGTGAAAAGAGCAGCTCGATTCTGCCCCCACACACCACACCATGCCCATTGCCCATTGCCCACCCACACAGGGAGGAGGAAAGGGTGGAGGGAGAATGAGACAAAGCTAGGGGGCCAAGCAAGGTGCTAAATGCTTCTGGCGGCTAAGCCAAACATGTGGAATCAGAACAAGGGCTCTGGAGGAAGGGGGGAAGGAGTACCTGGCAGCGGTTTTTTGGATGGTGGGGCAGGTGTGGAAGTGTGCAAAGCGGTTCCAGACGTCTTTGATGGAGGGGTAGAGCGGGAAGGCGGGGGAGTTGGCGTCGGCAGGGGCGATGGAGCGCAGGGCGAACATGAACACCCTCTCTGCCTCGCCCGACTTGAAGTTGCCCTGCGATGCCTTGAAGCCTGGAGGTGGGGGAAGAGGGGAGGGGAGAGGGGGAGAAGGGGAGCGAGGAGGAGCGGAGGGAGGAGGAGGAGAGAGGAAGAGAGGGGAGGAAGAGAGACGAAGAGAGGCGGCTTTTCAATGGTGAAGCATATACTCGCACACACACTCCTTTGAGACGATTTCGATTCTGAAGGTCAGAAGGAGAGGAGCACACACACACACACGCCTGCACCCGGCAGAAGCACCCACCGAGGAAATGGAATCGCCTGAGGTGGTGACTTTTGAGTCGACTCAAAAGTCACCTCGCACCCAGGAGCAGCACCCACTGTGCATGTTAGAACGAAAGGGAAGAAAGAGTCGCATCACGCACCGAGGAAGTGGAATCGCCTGAGCCCAACGACTAGGCCTTCTTGGAGGAACTTGACGTAGGGAGTCATTCCCTGGTTGGAGTTCCTGGGGGGTGGGAAGGTCACCTGCATGTGTAAACACACGGAAACATAGTACATACCCATTCGCACGCACGCAGACGCATCATGCATGCAGGCATGGAAACATACACACGCACATCCATGCATCCATGCATGCATGCATTCCCACCCTCATTACACTCACAGGGGCAGGGCACACATGCACAGGGGGGCAGGCAGGTCGCGTGGCATGGTGAGAGGATGGTTAACAAGTGCATTGGTAAGGGGCCAGCATGGACTGTCATGCAATGCAATGGGATGGCATGGCGTGGCAGGGCATGACAGGAAAGTGAGGATGCACAAGGGTTTTATTCAAGAGAGCTCCTTCCACCAAGGGGATGCGTATGCGTATGTGTATGCCACAACATTGATTGATCTTTCCAACAAGCTCACCATACCCATCACAAGCTGACTCACTCACTCTTAAGATCCTGTCCCGGCCTAGCTGCCGGTGTGCCACTGTGTAACCCGGTTCTGCACACACGTCCTGCAGAATATTCAGAAGAGAAGCGAGTGGACGGATAATTAACTCATTGAGGATGCTTGAGCCCACTCAAGCAATGTAACCCGGTTCTGCACACACGTTCTCCTGTAGGTGGTCTGGAGAGTATGAGCGCGGGAGAGAGGGCAAGTGCAGGGAAAACCGGAACTACGGTCGTGCAGAGGGGCAAAGGAGCGAGGCACATGGCACATGGCATATAGTCATGCATGGAATGCAACATATGGTATGGCGCGGCGCATGTGGCAGCAAAGCGAGCAAGGCATCTGGAATCAGGGCCACTGGTGCAAGCAACCCAATGGCGTGTGTGCGCGTGTGCGTGCGCGCATGTGTGCATGCGTGCCTGCGCGCATGTCTGTGTGCATATGAACATGCATGCATACAATGGCAGCGATCTTGGGTTGCCTGTTGTTGTTGACGTCCTCCTCTATCCGCACCTCCAGATAGGCCTGCCTGCTCTCATCAAACAGGCGCTCGCCCGCTCCCGGCTGTCATGTTTGCTCGACCCATGCACATACACGCACGCACATGCACGCACACGCACGCACACATACACACGCAAGCATGCATAGGGAGTGGGAGCATGGTTATGCCCAGTTGCCGACATAGAACAGCGCAGGACGCGGGTGGGTGAAAACGGAGTTGCTCAGGAGAAGGGCAATGGCAATAGCAATGGCAATGGTCATGGCAATGGCAATGGCAAAGGGAATGGCAATGGGAATGGCAATGGGAATGGTAATGGGAATGGTAATGGGAATGGCAATGGGAATGGCAATGGGAATGGCAATGGGAATGGCAATGGCAATAGCAATGGGAATGGGAATGGTAATGGCAATGGTAATGGTAATGGTAATGGTAATGGCAATGATAATAGTAATGGTAATGACATTGCTAATGGTAATGGTAATGTCAATGGCAATGGCAAGGGTAATGACAATTGGAATGAGAATGATAATGGCAATGATAATGGTTATGGAAATGGTAATGACAATGTTAATGGTAATGACATTGGTAATGCTAATGGTAATGGTAATGGCAATGGTAATGGTAATGGTGATAGCATTGGTAATGGTAATAGTAATGATAATGGTAATAACATTGGTAATAGTAATGGTAATGATAACAGTAGTAATGGCATTGGTAATGGAAATGGTAATGGTAAGCTAGCCAAACCAAGAGCAAAGCACACATAGATTATGCACAGAGTGAGATCATGCCCCGTGCATGCACGCACGCGTCTTCCCATGCACCACCCTCCGAGCAGCAAGCAGCAAGCAGCACGCAACACACAGCAAGCAGCACGCAGCGAGCAGCGAGTAGCGAGTAGCAAGAAAGTACCTCGCTCATGCGGCGGTGGGGATGGCTGGGCATGCGGCGCAGGAACTGCTCGGCCACAGACACTGGCACTATTGCCAAGGCCTCCACCTCCTCCCTTGATAGAATGTCGATGAAGTCACTGCTCTCTCACACACACACACAACAACGAGATGTGACACGATTGGAAAGAGAGAGACAAGGGTTAGGCCAAACAAGGGGATGTAACCCAAACAGACACAGGCACTACCGCCAAGGCCTCCACCTCCTCCCTTGATAGCATGTCGATAAGTCACTGCTCTCCCACAAACGGCACATGCACATAACGAGGAGAATGGGAGTCAGATAAGGTGATCCTTTGATCTGCCACTGGCACAGGCACTACCGCCAAGGCCTCCACCTCCCTTGATAGCATGTCGATGAAGTACGCAGCTATGCTGTGACACTGCCACCCACCCACCAGCCAATGGTCATGTCAACCAGGTAGCGGCGCATGGGGGGCATGGACCCCAGCATTGATTCTAAAAGGTGCTACAGATACACAGCCATGCTATGACAGTGCCACCCACCCACCAGCCAATAATCATGTCAACCAGGTAGCGGCGCATGGGGGGCATGGACCCCAGCAGCTGCTCCTGAGGCGAGGTGAGCTTGGGGAGCGACGAGGTCTTGCGCATGCCACCTTTCCGCCGCAGCACCTCCTCCTGCCTCCTCTCCCGCTCGTACAATGTGGGACCTTGCATGAGTTTCGGACGCTTCTGCAAAAGAGAGAGGAGGGGAAGGGATAGGGAAGGAAGAAGGATAAGGGATGTGACGGACTCTTGTGCTTGAGCATTGGACGGTTCTGGGGATAAAGGGGCGGAAAAGCAGTGAATGGGGCATCGAGCCTAAAGAATTGATAAAGCCTTCGCTGCACTTCACTACACTGTTCAGGACCAGACCGTTTGGGGCTTACTTCAGGAGTCAACAGATAGATCGCAGCTGCCATTTTCTCGTCCATTTTCTGCTGCTGCTGCGGAGGCTGAGTCTGCTGAGTCTGCTGCTGTTGCGCCTGCTGTTGCTGCTGCTGCCGCTGCTGCTGCTTCTGGGGTTACAGCATCTGCTTGCCGCTGCTGCAGTGGCAGCACTGGTGGTCGAAGCTGTTGCTGCTGCTGTGTCTGCTGCTGGGTCTGCTGCTGCGTTTGCTGCTGCTGCGCCTGCTGGTTCTGCTGCTGTTGCTGCCGTTGCTGCGGCTCATGCAGTGGTGCAACGGATGAGGAACCACCAAGAGCACGGGTGGGAGAAGCAGGGGGGGAACTGCGACCTAACGCTGCCCACGCTGCTGTGCCTACTCTCTCTCCACCTTGTACCGCACGCCACCCCGCCGAACCACTCTCATTCACAACCTGCCCCACTCCCCCGCCTCCTCTTGCCACTTGATTCTCCCCCAACCCCTCTCGCCCCTTCCTCCCCGCACCACCCACTTCCCCTCGACCCCCCGCGCCTGCAGCCCCGCCTCCCCCCGCGCCTGCGCCAGCCTGCTTCCGCCGCCGCTCCCCCTCCCCCTCCCCTTCCGCCTCCGCCTCCCCCTTCCCCCTGAACAGCTGCCTAGACGTCACAGGGCGCTCCCCTCCAATCGCGAAACCACTGCGCGCACCCCCCCGCCCCCCTCCCTGCGCGGATAGCCCCCTCTCCCCCGGCGATTCGCCCTCCCGCTCAGCACTCCTCCCCACGAACTGCCGTTTAGGCCTGTGCTGGTAGCTATCTAAGGAACCCGACGGGGACTCGGGCGGAGTTCCGAACGCCTCTGTTCCGCCTGAGCCGATTCCGGAGCTGCGCTCGCTGCTGGCCCTGCCCCTGTCCCTGCTGCTGCTTCCGCCGCTGCTGCTGCTGCTGCGCGTGGGGGAGCTCCCTACGTGCGCGCTGCCGTCGCTGCGCTGCCGCGTCTCCCGCTGCCGCGGCTGATTCCGCACCTCCCGCTGCTCCCGCTGCTCCTGCTCCTGCGCTCTTGCGGAATACGGCACTACTTTACCCCCCCATATCCCGCTCGTACCCGCTCCGCTCGCGCTGCTGCTAGGAACAGCGCCGATCCCGGGACGACCGAGCGCGCTCGTGGTCGGCGAAACTCCCGCTCCCCCTACTCCTCCCCCAATGCCCGCTCCCGACACCATCGGCGGCTCCGACGCTCCTTCGCCGTGGCGCGGCGCAGCATCGGCGCTCCAATCCGCGCGGGAGCGGCCGCGGCGCGCGAAAAGGTCTAGATCGCTTTGCCGAAGGCTCCTGGAAGGCGATTCCGGTGCTATAGGAGGCGTGGAGCCTTGCCCGGAACCTTCCTCGCCGGCAACGCCATTGCCATAGTCGTCTTGGCGGATCTCCCTACCTCCGCTGAATGACGCATTTCGTCGGTACGGCACGGGCGATAAGGCGTTGCAAAGAGTGGATGACGTGGCGGTCCAGAACCGCTGGAGAAGCGAAAGCGGCGCGGAAGCCACGATGACGCGGTTACCGTTGACCCGGAATGCGCGATGCGGAAATCGCGAGACGTATCGCGGTATAAAAAGAGACGATTGAGTCGGCAAAGGATCAATCCGAGCACCGGCGGAGCCGCCGCGAGCCCCGAGAACGGCCGCGGCTACGGAGCGAGTGGCCGAGCCGATTCGCTGCGCAGGTGGAAACGCTCTCGGTGCTTGCATGTGAGTGCGACGATAGCGTACGCTTTATTACATTAGGATCAGCTGGCTATAGCATGGTCACGCAAGCGTGTGAAGAGTCGACAGCGTGGGAGTTGGTGTGGTTGGGGGTTGGGGAAGGGAGTTTGTCTGTTGGCTGATTCCGAGAGTGGCGGGAGGGAGAAAATGGCGGGATGGTGTCAGGATGACGCAGAGTGCGCTGGTGCGGATCAATGTATTGGATGAGATAACATCGGTACGCATTACAAGCACATCGAATTTCGTTTCCAGAAAAAATGGGTAGTTCATGCACCAGTCATTTTGGCAAATATGAACAAAGTACGACAGAAAATGAATATAATTCTTCACTTACATATTTCCGTTCATAACATCAATGTCTATAAATGAAATATATTGTTCAAAATACGTCTCAAAAGCTAATCAGCATAAAGACAAGCGATGAGCCAAGTAAAGAGCCTTCCTTGGCTTTTCCACCCACAAGCTGAATGCAGGTGCATGAATCTTTCAGTCATGACACGCAGCTGATTCTGCACGTCCAACAAGCTTCCTGTCAATGATAAATCACACAAGCATGCACCAGATGCATGTACATGCATCCATGCACCACGGCCTATGCGTGCATGAACCCAGCCCAAGCATGCAGCATGCATAACCATCCTTGCACAAGCCTCTAGCCAGCTTCCCCTCCTTTCTCCCTGCAAACTTCAACCACCACGTGCATATTGTCATCACTCAAACAGCTTCTAGAGCTCACTGCATCTCAGGCATGCCAGTGCCCCTAGGGCATGGCAAAAGGGGACTTACTCATTACTCTCGTTCGCATGCATGCAGCCGTGGAGTGTCCAAACTCGAGGAAAGGCCCCATAATCATGAGAGCTCAGCAATCCCACCCTGAAACCACAGCAACAGCCGCAGGACTTCAATCCCATTGGGGGATTCAGACTTACCTGTCACTCAACATTCCCTCCTTCACCTGTCACTCAACTTACCCTCGTCCCTTAACCAACACACAACCCACCACCTACCCACCTACCCACATACCCTCTCACCCACCTGCCTATCCATTCGGGCACCTACTCACCCGCCCATGGTCCCATCCACCCAACCCCAACCACCGACCGTTCACTTTCCAACCATCAATTACACAACCAGCCAGACACTGCCCAAGCTACCCATACGCATACCCAGCCACCACACACCACGAACCCACTCACAATCTCCCAGCAACCCAGCACCCACCCACCCATATCCTCCACCCGACCCTCCACCATCCATCCACCAACATGCCCACCAACCATCTGCCAACCACCTAACCAGAACCACCCATTCAACCCACACACCTACGCTTTCCCACCCACCCACCTAACCAGAACCACCCATTCAACCCACACACCTACGCCTTCCCACCCACCCACCTAACCAGAACCACCCATTCAACCCACACACCTACGCCTTCCCACCCACCCACCTAACCAGAACCACCCATTCAACCCACACACCTACGCCTTCCCACCCACCCACCTACCCAGAACCACCCATTTAACCCACACACCTACACCTACCCACCCACCCACCTACCCAGAACCATCCATTCAACCCACACACCTACGCATTCCCACCCACCCACCTACCCAGAACCAACCATTCAACCCACACATTTACGCCTTCCCACCCACCCACATACCCAGAACCACCCATATAACCCACACACCTACACCTACCCACCAACCCACCTACCCAGAACCAACCATTCAATCCACACACCTACGCCTTCCCACCCACCCACCTACCCAGAAACACCCATTCAACCCACACACCTACGCCTTCCCACCCGCCTGCCCATCCCCCTACCCATGACCACCTAATTACAATCAACCACTGAACTCACAGCCACCCACCCACCGCCCAAACCCCAGCCTCCTATCCTCACACCTACCCACCTACCCCCACCCACCCACACCCGCCACTTTACCTCTCCCCTCCACACCATTCACCTGCCAGTAACAACACCCCACCCAAGGGGATTCAGGCCCCTTCCTTCCAACCTCCCCACCCAACCCAAGGGGATTCACGCCCCTTCCATCTCACCCACCCACCCTACCCATCCCCACACCTTAGTTGGTATTGTACGTTTACGGGGGTTTACGTTTACGTGACTTTACGTAGTAAACTTACGTTTACTTACGTGGGCCCAAAATGGCTTTACATTTACGGTCAGCCAGAAACATTTCTGGCTGCCCGGATAGATAAGAAATCATCGGACTAAGTGGCTGCATGGGAAGCGCCTAATCTATCACTAGCTTGGTTCTTCTACGCCCAAGCATGTTAGCACATTATTACATCAACTTACAGATGCCCACGGACATGTCACAGCCTCTCCCCACCTCATATCAGTCAGATTTTCTCGTTTCGCAGGCAAAAAAAACTTTTTTTGCCCTGCCCGTGCGACTTTACGTAAAATTACGCGTAAGAAAACGTAAAGGTAAACTCCAGCGTAAGTTTACGTTTACGTGACCCAAAAAAACGTAAAGTACCAACTAAGCCCCACACTCACCTGCCAGCAGTAGGAGCAGCAGACAGCCCACTCCCTTTTGGAAACAGCACCTTCAGTGGCTGTGCCTTGCGGGTGAGGTGTCGTAGTGGAAAATTGCTTCCAGCCCAAGACTCAAATTTCACCCCTGACGTGGCTAGAGCTGACGCGAACCAGAGCCGCCGGCCGGTCGGCTCTGACGGTGTCCATTAAGCCTTAAACGCCAGTTCGGTTACTTGAGCACCGAGTGCCGTGCCGCGCAGATTCCACCCACCACACCCCACCCACAAGCCACACCCCCAGAGGGTGCTGCCCCTAAAAGAGCATGCTGCCCGCTTGCTCCCATGCTGCCCCTCCACCCGCCCACCTCCCCCCCTCCCCTTCACCCCATACGTGCTCACCTGTACCTACCAGAGCCGTGCAGCGCCATGATGCCTGAGGCTGCGGGGAAGTGGGCAGGGGGGATTAAGAGAGGGTGGAACTCCACTGTGGTCCAGGAAGGGTGCTGTTGGAAGAAGGGAAGAGAGAGAGAAGAGGAGGAGGTGAGTGAGAGGGTGGACTCCACACTCCGCCCGTGCTTCTGTGCTCCCACCCTCAGGCTGCGGGGAAGAAGGGGAGAGAAAGAAAGGAGGGGGTCAGAATACCTCACCACCATATCTCACCTGTTACCACACCTTGCATACCATGACTCGACCTAGCCTATCCTGTCCCCCTAGCCCCCCAACCCCCTTCTGCTGCTACCGCTGCTGCTGCTCCGCTTCTGCTGCTACAACTGCTGCTGCCGGTCTGCTTCTCAGCTGCATTCTTCCCTAGTGATGCCATGTGACCTGGTGGTGGGCAGAAAGGAGGAGAGAGAGACAAAAGGTAAGATGTGGCGTGACAATAGTTGTGGTTTGTTTTGAAATGCACAAAGGATGAAGTAGGAAGATGTAGAAATGACAAGAGAGAAGCGTTGATGCTAAGAATGACGAGAAAACCATGCAGCAGAAAACGAACTTGAGGGAGTTGGAGGGTGAGAAGGAAGTTGACAAACCTTGAGAGGCCGAGCCCACCCCGATACTCTCCCTTGTGGCAGCGATTGCCATCTGCTGCAATGCTGCCGCCCTCCCGTCCTCATGAGTCCCTGCACGGCCACAGGGGAGGGGCGTGGGGAAGCGTCGGTGTTGACCCCAGCGCCCCTCCCCTCCACCTGCAATGCACACACACGGGGTGGTGAGTGTGCATGGCATGGCTTCGAACACAAGGCACAGACTGGAAACTGCCAAAACTGGAAGAGAAGGCAGGGCCACTGGTTGAGGCAAGGCCACACGCCACAGACGCCAAGGGAACCTGCACCTGAGAGGGAGACCTGCACACCTGAAGGGATTACCTGCATACCTGAGGGGGGTACCTGCATACCTGAGGGGGGTACCTGCACACCTGAGGGAATTACCTGAAGTGCGGGTGTCTGTGGCACGTGACTTCACTCAACCAGTGCCATGATTCAAAAGAAAAGGGCGAAAACACAACCAGAAAACGAAATGGCGGCAAGAAAAGTGCAGTGTATGATGCGGCAGACAAGGGTGAGGGCATGGAGGAGAGTTACTCAACTGATGGGTGAGGGCGAGCTAAAGGCAGCTGCAGCACCACCAGCTGCCTCCCTCCACGGCAGCCCTCCTCCCAGCCCTCCCGTGTGCGTCCCTGCACGGCCACAGGGGAGGGGCGTGAGGGAGCGTCGGTGTTGACCCCACACCCCTCCCCGCCACCTGCAATGCGCACACACAGAGCTAGTCAGAGCGCAGTGGTGGGAGCAAGTAGAATGAATCACATTGACTCTAAATCCAGAGCAAGAGAAGAGGGAAGAGCCACTGGTGAAGGCATGGCCACAAGCTACAGACCCAAGGGCACCTGATAAAATACCTGAGGGGTGTACCTGCACCTGAGAGGGTTACCTGAAGCACCTGAGGCAATTACCTGTAGCAGGGAGGTCTTTAGCATGTGAGCAGTGCCCAACCAGTGGCGAAGTTTCAAGAACACAGTGCAGCAGCAGATGAAACGAGCGAAACGGTGTGGCAGGCAAGGGTGAGGGCATGGAGGAACGGGTACTTAGCTGATGGCGTGAGAGCAGGAGGCAGTTAAAGCAGCATGGGCAGCAGGCATGGCATGGCGTCTCAGACAACCAGCAGCGCTGCTCTTTAGCTCCTGCGAGGGGCCCTGGAGGGGAGGGGAATGGAGGGGAGGGGATGGGAGGCGAGGGAGAGGCAGTGAGTGGGAGGGAGTCAGCATCACGGAAGGGGACGCATGCATGCAAGCGAGGTGAACTGAAGAAGAGCGAAAGGAGGGCCACGGGTGGACGCACAGTCACGAGTCACAGACAACGGTCTTTACCTGATGGCTTTACCTGGAAAAGGGCTTTACCTGGGGGAGGGCTTTACCTGTAATGGGGAGGGTCTGTGGGCTGTTTCCTGTGCTACCACCAGTTGCCCCGTTTTGAGAGAAATAGAAATGACAGAAAACGAAACGAGGGTGGATGCATGAAGGAGCGAGCACTTAGCTGATTAAGTGGTTGTGTGGAGAGGGCAGGTGAAGCAGGGCCCCTCCCCTGCTGCATCAGTGCTCCCCGCTGCTGATGCTGCCACAAGTGGTCCCGCCAGCTGTCTCTGCTGTGTTGCAAGTGACCTGGGAGGGGGCAGAATGGAAGAGGAGGGGAGTGAGTGCATGCCTTGAAACAGGCAAGGGAATGAGCGCGAGAGGGCAAGTTAGCAGAAAGCGAGTGCAGCGGCAAAGAGAGGTACGAGGCTTACCTTGAGAGGCCAAGCCCATCCCGATACTCTCCCTTGCTGCAGTGGGATTGCCATGCTGCAGTGCTGCCTCCCTCCCGTCCCCACGAGTCCCTGCACGGCCACAGGGGAGGGGCGTGGGGAAGCGTCGGTGTTGACCCCAGCGCCCCTCCCCTCCACCTGCAACGCACACACACGGCGGTGGTCAGTATGCATGGCATGGGCACAACACAAGCCAGTGACAGGAAACTGCCAAATGTGGAAGAGAAAGGGAGGGCCACTGGTTGAGGCCAGGCCACACGCCACAGACGCCAAGGGAACCTGCACCTGAAGGGGGGACCTGCACCTGAGAGGGTTACCTGCACCTGAGGAGATACCTGAAGAGAGGGGGTCTGAGGCATGTAAACCGAGCTCAACCAGTGGCATTGTTTCAAAGGGAAGGGGAATGCACAACCGGCAAAGGAACTGGCAGCAAGAAAGCAACAAGCCATGATGTGGCGGGCAAGGGTGAGGGCATGGAAGTGGGTGACTTAGCTGATAGCGTGAGGGCGAGCTCAAGGCAGCTGCAGCACCACCAGCTGCCTCCCTCCGCATGCAACAACCCTCCTCCAGGTGCCTCCTCCGTGCACGGCCACAGGGGAGGGGCGTGAGGGAGCGTCGGTGTTGACCCCACACCCCTCCCCGCCACCTGCAATGCGCACACACAGAGCTAGTCAGAGCGCAGTGGTGGGAGAAAGTCAAATAAATAACAGTGACTCTAAATCCGGCACAAGAGAAGAGGGAGGGGCCACTGGTGGAAGCACGGCCACAAGCTACAGACCCAAGGGCACCTGAAAAAAAACCTGAGGGATATACCTGCACCTGAGGGAATTACCTGAAGCAGGGGGGTCTGTAGCATGTGAGCAGTACTCAACCAGTGGCGTTGTTTCAATAAGACGGTGCAACAACAGATGAAATGAAAGAAACGGTATGGCAGGCAAGGGTGTGGGCACGGGGAAAGCGGAACTTAGCTGATTGTGTGGCAGAGGGGGGGCTTCAATGGAGAGTGGGCAGGGCGAGCGGGGCTTGAAGGGACGGACCTGCGAGGCAGAGAAGGGAGAGAGAGATAGAGAGATAGTAAGAGGCAGGTGGGGGGGATTGACTCTGTTAAACGAGAAGAATCTGGCAGCAGTGTGAGTGGAAAAACGACGGTGCATGTGATGCCAACCACAGCCCCACAAGAGCCGCTACCAACCTGAACCTGAACCTGCACCTGAACCTGAACCTGAGGGGGAGTGGGCTCGAGTGGAGTGTGGTGGCAGGGGCGATACTGCAACCTCAACCGTTGATGAGGCCGGCGCTGCTGCCCCGCTGCCCGCGCTCCTGCTGCCCGCCCTGGTGCTCCCCTCGCCTGCTGCTCGCCTGCTGCCCTCCCTCTGGATTGTGAAGGCCTGGCAGGGAAGGGAGGGGAGGGGAGGGAGGGCGGAAAGGAAAGGCAGCCGAAAGTAAGAGGGGTTGCAATGGAGAAAAGTGTCAAACACACGTGCAACAGCAGAAACGACAGTGCATGTGACGCCAACCACAACCCCACAAGAGCCGCTACCAACCTGAACCTGCACCTGAACCTGAACCTGAACCTGAGGGGGAGTGGGCTCGAGTGGGGTGTGGTGGCAGGGGCGATACTGCAACCTCAACCGTTGATGAGGCCGGCGCTGCTGCCCCGCTGCCCGCGCTCCTGCTGCCCGCCCTGGTGCTCCCCTCGCCTGCTGCTCGCCTGCTGCCCGCCCTGGTGCTCCTCTCGCCTGCTGCCGTTCCCCTGGCTTGTGAAGGCCTGGCAGGGAAGGGATGGGAGGGAGGGCAGGGCGGAAAAGATAGGCAGCCGAAAGTAAGAGGGGTTGCAATGGAGAAAAGTGTCAAACACACGTGCAACAGCAGAAACGACAGTGCATGTGACGCCAACCACAACCCCACAAGAGCCGCTACCAACCTGAACCTGCACCTGAACCTGAACCTGAACCTGAGGGGGAGTGGGCTCGAGTGGAGTGTGGTGGCAGGGGCGATACTGCAACCTCAACCGTTGATGAGGCCGGCGCTGCTGCCCCGCTGCCCGCCTTGGCGCCCCCCTCGCCTGCTGCTCGCCTAAGCGACCTGCTGGGACGAGAAGGGGCAGGTCGGGACAGAGGGAGGAAGGGAGGAGGGGGGGAAGAGAACAGGGAAGTGCAGGGGGCGCAGAGGAGTGGGGAGAGCAGTGAGGAAAGAAGCCAAGACAAGTGAAAGTCAAGTGTGCAGCAAGCGTAAGCATGATGCGTGCATGAATGGACTGCTGCAGTGGCACACCCAAGAGACCTCGTACCAGCTGAACCAAACTAAAACAAATACCTGAGGCTGTACCAAGAAAAAAAACTATACCTACTACCTTGGGGGAGGGAGGTCTAATGGGTGTGACAAAGAGCAGTGAAAAGGATGGGTGTAATGCATGGTGCAAGGATGACACGAAAGCAACTGAGTGGAGGGAGGAGAATGCACTTAGCTGGCGGTTGACAATGCAACGAGAGGTGGTGGTGCTGCCGCAGCTGCTGCTCACACCCACGCCAACAAGACGTCCAGCCGTGCGACCATTTCGCCATGCGACGAGCGGACGACGATTCCGCCTTGGTTCGACGCGCGGAAGACGATTCCGCCTTGGTACGACGCGCGGACAACGATTCCGCCTTAGTACGACGCGCGGACGACGATTCCGCCTTAGTACGACGTGTGGATGACGATTCCGCCTTAGCACGACGCGCGAACGACGATTCCGCCTTAGTACGACGCGCGAACGACAATTTCGCCGTGCTGCGACGCGCGAACGACCATTTCGCCATGCGACGAGCGGACGGACGACCATTTCGCCGTGCTGCGACGAGCGGACGACGATTCCGCCTACGACGCGCTTACGACGATTACGCCTTAGCACGACGCGCGAACGACGATTCCGTCTTAGTACGACGCGCGAACGACGATTCCGCCTTAGTACGACGCGCGAACGACGATTCCGCCTTAGTACGACGCGCGAACGACGATTCTGCCTTAGTACGACGCGCGGAAGACGATTTCGCCGGGCTGCGACGAGCGGACGACGATTTCGCCTGCCTGCGACGCGCCGCATACGATTTCGCCGTGCGAAGACGCGGGGACAACGATATCGCAAACGGCCGTCCATTCTGCAATTAACAGGCCGCTAGCTCCGCCGTCAACCGTTCTCCTGCAGGAGGGAGAAACGCGAAATAGAACTACGAGTGTGAGAAGCGCTAGCTGAATTCGGTGCATCATAAGCGCGGGTGCGAATGGAGGCACGATAAGCGCGCGGGAAGGAGCAGGCAGCGACGGTCAAGAGCACAACGGCGCGGACCCTATCGTACCTCGTCGTCGCTCGCGTCTTCGCCTCCACTCGCACCAACATCCCACGCCCGAAAACCTTTCTCGCGACGCCCGATCAACGACTTTCCACGGAGGATGCGACGAAATCGACGGTCTAAAACAGCACGAGGCGACGTAGAATCTGCCTGCTGACGCTCCGCCAACACCTCTTCTCCGCCAAATCGGTCGCCAGCGAAAGAATAACAGCAGCGTAAGCGTTTCGTGGGAATAGCGCTGAGCATCTGGCGGTGAGCAACTAGAGGTGAGGAGCAGAAAGAAAGGCGAATGTTGAGCGAGGTGGGCGTGAGAAGCAGCTCGTTGAGGAAGAAACGAGGCGAGTTTGTGGTGTGGTGGGGAATGTGCCATGCCAAGTGCTGCCTGCCTTCCCAACCAACCTCGAGATTTCCGAAATGCTTTCGGGCGCACGGCAACGGCGGGACCAGGGCGGTGGAAATTCGATGGGCGAAGTATGTTTGCGAAAGTTGAACTCGCTCGCAGGTGAAAAGTCGTGGCAAATGGTTGTTACAAACGAGCTGACGATGATGGCTACATTCGTGACACTGCCCCCCAAGCAGAATTCGCCAAACGGAAAGGGGTTGTCAGTCGCAAGCCTGCGGAAGCGCAACCCCCGAATGTCTGACACAAAGGCGGATTTGCGCCGACTTTCCGGAGAGTGGGGCGCGAGTTCCTCAAAGTTCAGATCAGACTCTTGCTTCAACGGCTAGCCTTCGGGTTGCGCAATTTGGGGTTTGCGGGGAAGGCTCCGCCAAGTGGGCCCAGCATTCCTGACACTCGCTGCGCAGCCCTGAAGATTCTGAACTGAATCATTTTAGTTCAGTACACCAATCTTTGATGTGTTTAGGAGAATTTATACCGTACAATACAAGTAGGTATGTAACAGGAATGGTGCATGGGACTAAGGCAACCATGCCTCGGACTGCAGGGACTTGAGAGGGCAATTGTGTGTTATTTCTTCTTGAGAGCTTTTCACAGATAACCTCTTTGGCAATTGAAAAACGGAAAAGAAAAAAGAGGAACAGAATGTGGTTTCCTAACACTGCCTGGCCACGAAAGTCACCGATCACTTCACGGACTATCTATGTCTGACGCTGTATTCACTAGAGCAGGCAACAAATGGTCCAAACACATCACTGAATACGTGGTACCGTATCTACCACCTCAAACCTACATGATGCTGCAACCGCATGTCTTTGATCCAGCCGAATATCGATCAGGCCTCTGTAGTGCACGAGAACCTTTGCCCTTTCTCCCTTTCTTGGATCCCTCACTCGTAGAGTCGACAATACCCTGATGGAGTGGGCCACTGCTTGACTCCCCAGTGTTTGTCGGCTTCACCAATCCATCTTGCTCGTTTTCGATAGCAGTGATGGAACTTCCAGCAACATTTTCGGCCACAATCTCGCTAGTAAGTGCTGAGCCTGCCCCAGCCAGGATCTCTGCATGTGGTCCAACAGGATCATTTTCTGAACGACGGCATCTGACAGCTTCACTGGAGAGGGGAATCGATTTTGGTTGGTTGCACATCTGAGCAGGCAGGTCGTTTGCCGCTCTCTCCCCTGGTAGGAGTGGAACACGAGGTTAGCACAAGCGAATGATTCATAACCAAAGAAGTAGTTAAGCGACAGCGTCGTTACGTGACATGATTCTGACTCCTTGCATACGTGATTGACATACTCGATATGACGCAGCATTCTAAAATGCTCCTCTTACCGTCCACCGGCAACTGTGCAGTAGCTGATTTGTGGCATGGCAAGTCCAGGGGCACTGCTGATGCCACCATTGCTGGCATCGATGGTGGTTCAAGGGCCTCCTCACGGATTTCTTCCAAGTTTGTACCATCCAACTTCAACGGCACCTGATTCTGAGATGAGCTATCATTGCTGTTCACAATTTGAGGCCCAGATACACGTAAACCTGCACCATGGAGAACATACTTAAGTAAGCAGATTTCTCCACAGCAGAAAGCCATTACGCAGCTTACCTGGAGATGCTGACTCAGCATTTGGGGATACGGGAACGCCAATGAGTTTATCTTGATCGGCATCCGATTTCCCATCGAGGTGCACAGTTTGCTGCTCCAGATGCTGGCCCTCCACAAGATCCTTGATATCTGAACGAGATCCTGATCCTAGCCACTCATCAAGTGACATGCGGCAAGTAGGCTGCAGGGAACCTCCACGTGCATTGCTTCTTGAGATCACAGTGGTTTTCAACCGTTTAGCATAAACGTCTCCACCAGTGCTCTCGTTTGGCTCATCCAGATGATGCCCCTCCAAACCCAAGCAGTCACTCCGTTTGGTGCCACGCACTGCCATGATTGAAGTAAGCCGGCTGTTAAACCTGATGAAATGGAGCAAACTTGATGGGCTCACCTTGGAGAATGTTATCAGTCTCCGCAGAAGTCTCGGACAGATTCGAATTTCCTGCACCGCTTTGAATTGAAGGACCAAAATGTACAACGAACCTCAAATGCAATTCAGAGACACAAACCTTGTATGACGCTTTCATTCGTGCCAATCAAATGGTCAGCCATGACTTCTGACTTTGGCTGCACAGAGAAATCAGAGGGTAAGTAAACGTTTCCCGCTGAAATGAGAAGGAACAGGAGCTCACCTTATGGACCGAGACGTTCATTTTTACTCGTGGGCAAGCCACTTGTAGTCTTCTGTTGACAAAAAGGCTGGTCAATCTATCAGTGTAAGCAGCAAAAACATTCTAGTGATTCACACCTTATCTGGACCATCAGCTTCGTTGGTCAACGAGTTTTCTGTACAGGCATCATAACCCAAAACCAGCCCACTTGGTTCCACATCCTTGCTGGTTGTAGAGTGAACCCACGGAGAAACACTTGTGCCTGGGCATTCTGGTTCTGAAACAGTTGACATCATTGACATGGCGTGCTGAACTGGCTCTCCAACTGCATCGACATCTGCGTTGATCAACCACGATCAGCCACATCATTCAAGAAAAGATGGCATGGTGCGAACGTGACACATACCTGGCTTACCAAGCTGTTGATCACCAAGGGGAATATTTAGCTGCGTAGAAAAGATAAACAAAGTGAGATTTTGTTCAAGTCACTGGACTGAGGAGAGAATATGGTCTTACCACATCGTCATTGTGATCACCCGGCGTCTGCTTCGCTGTGGAATTCTGCAGAAGAGACTTAATGAGCTGCCCGGATTCTGCAAGACAGGAGAGAAATGTCACATAGTCGTCCTTACAAGTGAACGTTTTGACTGAAGGACGGTTCACTCACCAGGAAAAGCTGTATCGCTTTCAGTAGACTCCTCAAATGGCTTCACAATGTCTGCCGTTTTTGACAGTGGAAAAAGCTCTGAATCTGAGCCCGCCGTCACATGTGCAGGAGAATGTAGTTGCCCGTTCTCTGTGTGGGGAGTTTAAGATAAGCAAGCAATACGAACGCATTCTCGTGGTTGCTAATACACATGAACCATACCTTTTATGCCGTCTTCTTCTGGATCAAACGTTTGGCATGCCGTAACCGCAAATGCGGGCTGCTGAAAGACAAATGTTCTGTGTCAAATACTCAAGTGAACCACCAGCAGCAGAAACAAAAGTTCAGTAACAATATTTTGCTCACCTCATGAACATCATTATTTTCACAGGTTCGCAAAGGATCAGCGTAAGTATGCAAAAGGAGAGAATGGAGTGTCAGAAAATTCATACAGTTTATCAGTCTCAAACCTGAAATTGACTGCACAAACGTGAAGCTTGCCTCATACGAATCTTCAGCTTGACTTGCTAGCAAGCCATCAGCAGGGCTTTTGTCATCGATGCAGGGGGGTTTGGGTGCATCGACATCATTGAGTACCATGTCACTTAGACAGGCACCTTGTTTTTGATTTGAGAACTCTGCTTCGTGGACTGCTGCAAGCCGCAACGGAGAATCACAAGTCATCACATCACCTGCATCATGATGAAGGAATTAACACACAAACCCTTACAGATTCCATGAACATAAATGCCACGCGAATCAACTCCACCTGCTGTGCAGTCAGATGCAGCATCAAATAATGTGGAAAGCGATGTTGGCTGGAAAGTCTGAACATTGCGGTGTCATGTAAGTACGTAGCAGAATCATGGAGGCAGCACCCAAGCCTCAAGCTCACCTCATGGAGTTCCCCAGTCTCGCTTCTTCTGACACCACGAGCTGACACCTGCGTAGGCAGAATGTCATCTGTCAGCAAGCTTCCACCCACAATTTTCATATTACTTCTGCGCTCCCACACTCACCAGTTGCAGCTGGCCCTCTTCATCGGCCAGCGAGTCATTAGAGGGTTGTTTGTCGCCTGGCTCAATGTTCTCTGAATAATCACTGCCTTGTGGAGCTGTGCTTTGCACACCAAGAATGTCCAAACTTTCTTCTTCTGGAATAGTTGCCAATCTTGAAGGAGAAAGGCACGTCAGCTCGCCGGACAGCTTGTAGTACGTGTCACACAACAAGGGAGAAAGAGTGAAATTCGGAGTCGTCTCCGCGTCATAATTTTCGTTGGTCCCCTGATGTTGCAACAAAATATCTGACTCATTTTCCTGGTGTCTCTGGGGAAGAGAATCATTGACCGGAAGAAAGATTGGGAGCTGCAAGGATGATGAAAACGGCACTGGAACCTCCAATTCGGCTGATGGTCGGAAATTTGGTATAAGTGAGGAAGAGTGATGATGAAAAGGAAGAGATTGAAGAGGAGGAGGAGGAGGAGGAGGAGGAGGAGGAGGAGGAGGAGGAGGAGGAGGAGGAGGAGGAGGAGGAGGAGGAGGAGGAGGAGTAGAAAGAGAGGAGGAGTAGAAAGAGGAGGAGTAGAAAGAGGAGGAGAAGTAGAAAGAGGAGGTGGAGGAGGAGTAGAAAGAGGAGTAGAAAGCGGAGGAGGAGTAGTAGAAAGAGGAGTAGAAATAGAAAGAGGAGTAGAAAGAGGGGGAGAAGAATGAGGAGTAGAAAGAGGAGGAGGAGAAGGAGGAGGAGGAGGAGGAGGAGGAGGAGGAGGAGGAGGAGGAGGAGGAGGAGGAGGAGGAGGAGGAGGAGGAGGAGGAGGAGGAGGACAAAGAGGGGGAGGAGAGGGGAGAGGAGGAGAAGTAGTAGGCAAAGGAGGAGGTGGAGAAGTAGGCGGAGGAGGAGTTAGAGGAGGAGTACAAAGAGGAGGAGGAGGAGGAGGAGGAGGAGGAGGAGGAGGAGGAGGAGGAGGAGGAGGAGGAGGAGGAGGAGGAGGAGGAGGAGGAGTACAGAGAGGGGGAAGAGGGGGGAGAGGAGGAGAAGTAGTAGGAAAAGGAGTTGGTGGAGAAGTAGGCGGAGGAGGAGTAGGAGGCGGAGTACAAAGAGGAGGAGGAGGAGGAGGGGGAAGAGGCGGAGAAGTAGTAGGCAAAGGAGGTGGTGGAGAAGTAGGCGGAGGAGGAGTAGGAGGAGGAGTGCAAAGAGGAGGAGGAGGAGGAGGAGGAGGAGGAGGAGGAGGAGGAGGAGGAGGAGGAGGAGGAGGAGGAGGAGGAGGAGGAGGAGGAGGCAAAGAAGAAGGAAGAGGGGGAGGTGGTGGGGGAGTGGATCGAGAGTGTGGCGGAAGTGATGCAGGATCTAGTGAGTCTGCGATAGTTGTTCGTTGAGTTGTAATGTCAACATGATGAAGACCATCTGCCATGAAAAGCTTGGTGAGAACAGCTGTGAAGTTGCACAGGTACAGGATGGGATATACGAATACAATGAAGCAATACCTTTGCTTTGTGGTGCCTCATCTATTTCGTACTCAGCTTGGGATAAGGAAACAGAGTGACTTCCTCTATTCCCACTGTGCTCTGCTTGTCCACTTTGGTCCCTCATGTTGGCCATTTTCGTATCAAACTCGCTGCTGCGCCTCTGCAATGCCATGAGTTGAAGCAGCAACCTCTCCTCATCTGTCAGCTCACCAATTGACCATGCACTGCAGCTGCTACCTCTGGTTCTTCTGATGCTTGAACGGTCTCGTGAAGGCAAAACCATATGTCTCAACTCTGATGCAACCAGCTCTTCAGATTGACGTGTCTTGTACACATCACACGATGACATTTTTCCCAATGGCGCAGATTGTATACCCGCCTTATGCTCAGCCTCAGCATCAGTCTCAATGGCATCAGGAATACCGGATTGATCTGCAGGATCAGATAAGGTATATTAGTGGTAGTAATTTTCACAAAGAACCAATGCGTCCTTACCATCAACAGGCTTCCTGAGCACCCTGTCCACAGATGGCAGACGGCCTGCCTCGAGTGGAAGGCATTCCTGTTCGATCGAATTTTCCAGATCTGCTCCCCTTGGTGTATGTGAGGTGGGTATGTTGCTCCACATGTTGGTCTCCACAAACGAACTCTGATCGCCATAACAAGAATGAGGCGTGCGAGAAGGTGACGTCTCAGGAGAAGGCAAAGCGCTAAGGGATGGTGAAAATAGCCAGGCTGACGCCGAATCTTCCCCCATGGATGCATAGTCTTCAGAATATTCAAAAAAGAAATCGTTACTATGCAGTGCTGGAGGACTGGTTGGAATGTATGAGGTATGAAGCCCCTCAGACGATGCTGTTCGTTGGTTGTCGCTGATAATCTCTGGCATTGTTGTAGGATGATCGTTGCTGAACTTCTCCTTCAAAATAAAAAGAAAAGGACGAATCAGATTCATTATCAAGAATCGTTGCACAATACAACATAATTATCGAGTGGTCAACGTACAGGTTGGAGAATGTGCTTGATCGTTGAAACCTGGCGTTTTAAATCAGGTGGTGATGACTTTGACGGCCTCTGACGTGTCATAGGAGGGCATGAAGCTGGATCAGTCGAGAAAGGTTGGATTTCTCGTAACAATGTTTCTGTAGATCTTGGATCTGACGTCCTTTGATGGGACCTCGACTCATCGCCATACATCGCGCTGGAAGTTGAAGGCTGCACTGACCTCCCAGGAAGATATTTGTAACTTCTCTGCGTGGCCTCCGCTGACGAAGCCTTTGATGCAGTCGTTTTCTTTTCCTCCCTAACCAGACCCTCACGAGAAGCGGTAGGCAAATCTCGTCGAGTCAAGCGGGGGATTCGCGACGGCAAAGGAATCAGGGATACACCAGGTTGTAGAACTCTGGTCCGCATGTTTTTTGGAGGCTTCGGAATGGCGGATGGCTTGGAGCCTGGTGTTGAATCGCCAGGAGACAGAGCTGGGGGATCTGGAGATGACTCTTTACGTAGACCAGAGGATCGAGCACGCGGTCGTGGCAACATGGAGGTTTGACCAGCCAAAATGCGTCCAGGCTCAACAACACCATCCTTATCTCGCTTCCGGTCTCGAATCGAGGGTATGGACGACTCGATAGTAATGTTGCTGGACGCTGATGCATCGTTGTTCACAGTTGTCATCTCTTCCTGACACAATGAAGGAAGAGAAATAAGGCGCATGAAATTTTCACTGTATCCTGACGACTTCAAGGGCGAAAGTCCGAATGCTTGCCTTTTTAGTCATGCTTAGCCTTCTGACCACTGAAGGGGACTCTCCAAATCCTTGACTCGTAGAGCTCGAAGAGCATCGCTCTTGATTGTTGAATGGATCATATAACCTGCAGTGTTCGTGTTTAGGTTCAGTGTTTTCAAGGACAAGTTTGAGCTTCACAGAATGGTCATTACCAATCTGAAGGGGTCGTGCCTTCTTCCAGAGATATGCGACCAAATAAATCGTCATATCGTCCGCTTTTGTGTCTGGTTTCGTCGCTGTTTATCACATTTGTTCCACTTTCAGTTTGGCTTGAGCCTTCTCCTCCGAGCTTCGGCGAATTCCTCCACAGCCGCATGTTGTGAAGAAGTTCCTCATCAATACTAAGGGATCTTCTTCGCGGACGCCTAGAACTGGGAGAGGAAAAGCGATGCGTTTGGTCTCCGTCGTTCGATTCCGCTGACTCGGCTTCCATCATCGAAGCCTCCATGACACAAGTAGAGCGGAGCCTACACAAGGATTCCAAAACGAAGCTTGAAAATGTGGTAGACTAGGCGGAATCTCACGATCAGTGGGCACTGGCAGGCTGACACAGCAATTGGTCGTGAATTAGCAAATACGAGGATGTGTCAGGTGGCGAACGCGCGACAAAGAAGTAGTACTGATGTTACAGTTGCAGCGACAATTCCACAGTAATTCTTTACACTCGTATATATTTACCGTAGAAATAGATTCAGGTACCGTAACTTGGGTAGAACATGCATTCTCTGAAAAAAATACTGAACTGGAAATATCACTCGATTAACAAAAATGCAATTTGTATTCTAGCCAGAATGAATGGAATCATGAATCTCAAGCATCCTCAAAATATTATAAACAGTCTCTACGATATAAACGTGATTCTCCCCTTCCTCAACAGCGTATCCCTCTCTTACTTGTTGCAACCCAGTTGTTGAAAATGTTGTATCCTAGGAGTTTAAGATAGCGAAGCGCAGGCCTAAGAGGGACCTTGACATAGTGAATGTAAAGAACAGTACCGGTACATAAAAAAAGGGGAGGAGGAGTGGGTGTCAAGAATGAAAGTGTTGGTGTTATTGATGTGGGTTGGGGTACATATAGCAAACCCTAACATTTGTACCCCCTAAGAGTAACCTCACTACATGCTACAACATTTGACAATGGGGTGGGAGGGGGGGAGTTGTTAGAATATATATTATTCTTATATAGTTAGTAGTAGTGTAGGGCCTTGGTGGTATACCCCCCTTTGCCACATTTCCTATATCTTGTACCTCTCTCCATATTGCAAACTCTCTTTCTTTGGCCAAACCTCTCGCTTCTCCCATCTCATCTCCTGAGTTCTAATCATAACCACTATGGTCCCTAAATATAACACCTATCTTGACTTGGTATTCAGAGTATGTACCGGTCTAGGACCTACTTTCTTTTAAAGAACATGTGCCCGCCCATGCTGCAACGCAAAATACTTTCTTTTAAAGAACAGTACCAGAGATCTGCCAGCGCAAGCGCAGACGCCAGCGAGCGCCATCGCTAGGGCTGGCCGCGAGAGCTAGCGCCCGAAACGAGCGTTTTTCTTCAACGTGAAGACGTCATTCGTGAGTTCACGGACCTGCAATTATGCTGGAAAGTGCTCGGGAGTGAAGAGAGGACGATTGGTCACGGAGCTCCGTGACGGAAAATTGCCTGCTCCACGACCTGTACCAGTGCGGCTGTTTTCGCGTCTCGGGGCTACAAACGCCCGAAACGAGCGTTTTTCTTCAATGTGAAGACGTCATTCATGAGATCACGGACCTACGATAATGCTGGAAAGTGCCCGAGAATGAAGCGAGAACGATTGGTCACGGAGCTCCACGACGGAAAATTGCCTGCTCCATGACCTGTACCGGTGCGGCTGTTTTCGCGTCTCGGGGCCACAAGCACCCAAAACGAGCGTTTTTCTTCAATGTGAAGACGTCATTCGTGAGTTCACGGACCTGCGATTATGCTGGAAAGTGCAAGGAAGTGAAGCGAGAACGATTGGTCATGGAGCTCCACGACGGAAAATTGCCTACTCCATGACCTGTACCGGTGCGGCTGTTTTCGCGTCTCGGGGCTACAAACGCCTAAAACGGGCGTTTTTCTTCAACGTAAAGACGTCATTTGTGAGTTTTCGGACCTGCGATTATGCCGGAAAGTTCCCGGGAGTGAAGCGTGCACGGTTGGTTACGGGGCTCCACGACGGAAAATTGTGTGCTCTACTACCTGTACCGAATTTCGCGTCTTGGGGCTACAAACGCCTGAAACGAGCGTTTTTCTTCAACGTGAAGACGTCATTCGTGAGTTCACGGACCTGCAATTATGCTGGAAAGTGCTTGGGAGTGAAAAGAAAAACGATTGGTCATGGAGCTTCACGACGGAAAATTGCCTGCTCCATGACCTGTACCAGTGCGGCTGTTTTCGCGTCTCGGGGCTACAAACGCCCGAAACGAGCGTTTTTCTTCAATGTGAAGACGCCATACATGAGATCACGGATCCGCGATTATGCTGGAAAGTGCCCGAGAGTGAAGCGAGAACGATCGGTCACGGAGCTCCACTACCGAAAATTGCCTGCTCCATGACCTGTACCGGTGCGGCTGTTTTCGCGTCTCGGGGCCACAAACACCCAAAACGAGCATTTTTCTTCAACAAGAAGATGTCATTCGTGAGTTCATGGACATGTGATTATGCTGGAAAGTGCGCGGAAGTGAAGCGAGAATGATTGGTCACGGAGCTCAGCAACAGAAAATTGCCTACTTCATGACCTGTACCGGTGCGGCTGTTTTCGCGTCTCGGGGCTACAAACGCCTGAAACGAGCGTTTTTCTTCAACGTAAAGACGTCATTTGTGAGTTCATGGATATGCAATTATGCTGGAAAGTTGTTGGGAGTGAAGCGAGAACGATTGGTCACGGAGCTCCACGACGGAAAATTGCCTGCTCCATGACCTGTACCGGTGCGGCTGTTTTCACATCTCGGGGCTACAAACGCCCAAAACGAGCGCTTCTCTTCAACGTGAAGACGTCATTCGTGAGTTCACGGACCTGCGATTATGCCAGGAAGTTTCCGGGAGTAAAACAAGAAGGATTGGTCACGGAGCTCCACGACGGAAAATAGTCTACTTCACGACCTGTACCGGTTTTCGCGTCTCCGGGCTACAAACATCTGAAATGAGCGTTTTTCTTCAACGTGAAGACGCCATTCGTGAGTTTACGGACCTGCAATTATGCTGGAAAGTGCTAGGGAGTGAAGAGAGAACGATTGGTCACGGAGCCCCACGACGGAAAATTGCCTGCTCCATGACCTGTACCAGTGCGGCTGTTTTCGCGTCTCGGGGCTACAAACGCCTGAAACGAGCGTTTTTTTTTCAATGTGAAGATGCCATTCATGAGATCACGGACTTTCGATTATGCTGGAAATCGCGCGGAAGTGAAGCGAGAACGATTGGTCACGGAGCTCCACGATGGAATATTGCCTACTTCACTACCTATAGTAGTGCGGTTGTTTTCGCGTCTCGGGGCTACAAACGCCCGAAACGAGCATTTTTCTTCAACGTGAAGACGTCATTCATGAGTTTATGGACCTGCGATTATGCTGGAAAGAGCCCGAGAGTAAAGCGAGAACGATTGGTCACGGAGCTCCACGACAGAAAATCGTCTGCTCCATGACTTGTACCATTGAGGTTGTTTTCGCGTCTCGGGGCCACAAACGCCTAAAACAAGCGTTTTTCTTCAACGTGAAGACGTCATTTGTGAGTTCACGGACCTGCGATTATGTTGGAAATTGAGAGGAAGTGAAGCGAGAACGATTGGTCACGGAGCTCCACGACGGAAAATTGTCTGCTCCATGACCTGTACCGGTGCGGTTGTTTTCGCGTCTCGGGGCTACAAACGCCCAAAACGAGCGTTTTTCTTCAACGTGAAGACGTCATTCGTGAGTTCACGGACCTGCAATTATGCTGGAAAGTGCGCGGAAGTGAAGCGAGAACGATTGGTCATGGAGCTCCACGACGGAAAATTGCATACTTCATCACCTGTACCGGTGCGGATGTTTTCGCATCTCGGGGCTATAAACGCATGAAACGAGCGTTTTGCTTCAACTTAAAGACGTCATTTGTAAGTTCACGGACCTACGATTATGCCAGAAAGTTCCCGGGAGTGAAGCGAGAACGGATGGTCACGGAGCTCCACGACGGAAAATTGTCTGCTCCACGATTTGTACCGGTTTTCGCGTCTCGGGGCTACAAACGCCCGAAACTGGCGTTTTTCTTCAACGTGAAGACGTCATTCGTGAGTTTACGGACCTGCAATTATGCTGGAAAGTGCTCGGGAGTGAAAAGAGAACGATTGGTCATGGAGCTCCACGACGGAAAATTGCCTGCTTCACGAGCTGTACTAGTGCAGCTGTTTTCGCGTCTCGGGGCTACAAACGCCCGAAACGAGCGTTTTTCTTCAATGTGAAGACGTCATTTGTGAGTTCACGGACCTGCAATTATGCTGGAAAGTGCTCGAGAGTGAAGAGAGAACGATTGGTTACGGATCTCCACGACGAAAAATTGCCTGCTCCACGACATGTGCGGCTGTTTTTTTGCGTCTCAGTGCTATAAATGCCAGAAACTATCGTTTTTCTTCAATGTGAATACGTCATTCATGAGATCACGGACCTGCAATTATGCTGAGAAGTGCCCGAGAGTGAAGCGAGAACGATTGGTCACGGAGCTCCACGACAGAATATTGCCTGCTCCACGACCTGTACCGATTTTCGCGTCTCGGGGCTACAAATGCCCGAAACGAGCGTCTTTCTTCAACATGAAGACGTCATTCGTGAGTTCACAGACCTACAATTATGCTGAAAAGTGCTCGGGAGTGAAGAGAGAATGATTGGTGACGGAACTCCACGACGGAAAATTGTCTGCTCCACGACCTCTACCAGTGTAGCTGTTTTCGCGTCTCGGGGCTACAAACGCCCGAAACGAGCGTTTTTCTTCAATGTGAAGACGTCATTTATGAGATCACAGACCTGCGATTATGCTGCAAAGTGCCCGAGAGTGAAGCGAGAACGATTGGTCACGGAGCTCCACGACGGAAAATTGCCTGCTCCATGACTTGTACCGGTGCGGCTGTTTTCGCGTCTCGGGGCCACAAACGCCCGAAACGAGCGTTTTTCTTCAACATGACGACATCATTCGTGAGTTCACGGACCTGCAATTATGCTGGAAAGTTCTCGGGAGTGAAGCGAGAACGATTGGTCACGGAGCTCCACGACGGAAAATTGTCTACTTTATGACCTGTACTGGTGCGGCTGTTTTCGCGTCTCGGGGCCACAAACGCCCGAAACGAGCGTTTTTCTTCAATGTGAAGATGCCATTCGTGAGTTCACGGACCTTTGATTATGCTGGAAAGTGCCCGGGAGTGAAGCGAGAACGATTGGTCATGGAGCTCCACGACGGAAAATTGCCTGCTCCATGACCTATACCGCCACAAACGCCCGAAACAAGCGTTTTTATTCAACGTGAAGACGTCATTTGTGAGTTCACGGACCTGCAATTATGCTGGAAAGTGCTCGGGAGTGAAGAGAGAACGATTGGTCACGGAGCTACACGACGGAAAATTGCCTGCTCCATGACCTGTGCGGCTGTTTTTGCGTCTCGGGGCTATAAATGCCAGAAACTATCGTTTTTCTTCAATGTGAATACGTCATTCATGAGATTACGGACTTGCAATTATGCTGAGAAGTGCCTGAGAATGAAGCGAGAACGATTGGTCACGGAGCTCCACGACAGAATATTTCCTGCTCCACGACCTGTACCGATTTTCGCGTCTCGGGGCTACAAATGCCCGAAACGAGCGTCTTTCTTCAACATGAAGACGTCATTCATGAGATCACAGACCTGCGATTATGCTGCAAAGTGCCTGAGAGTGAAGCAAGAACGATTGGTCACGGAGCTCCACGACGGAAAATTGCCTGCTCCATGACCTGTACCGGTGCGGCTGTTTTCGCGTCTCGGGGCCACAAACGCCCAAAACGAGCGTTTTTCTTCAACGTGACAATGTCATTCGTGAGTTCACGGACCTGCGATTATGCCGTAAAGTTCCTGAGAGTGAAGCGAGAACGATTGGTCACGGAGCTCCACGACGGAAAATTGTTTGCTTTATGACCTGGTGCGGCCGTTTTCTCGTCTTGGGGCCACAAACGCCAGAAACTAGCGTTTTTTTTCAATGTGAAGACGCCATTCGTGAGTTCACGGACCTGCGATTATGCTGGAAAGTGCCCGGGAGTGAAGCGAGAACGATTGGTCACGGAGCTCCACGACTAAAAATTGCATACTCCATGACCTGTACCGGTTTTTGCGTCTCAAGGCTACAAACGCCCGAAACGAGCGTTTTTCTTCAACGTGAAGACGTCATTCGTGAGTTCACGGACTTGCAATAATGCTGGAAAGTGCTCGTGAGTGAAGAGAGAACGATTGGTTACGGAGCTCCACGACGGAAAATTGCCTGCTCGCTCCACGACCTGTACCAGTGCGTCTGTTTCGCGTCAGCGTTTTTCTTCAATGTGAAGACGTCATTCATGAAAACACGGACCTGCGATTATGATGGAAAGCTCTTGGGAGTGAAGCGAGAACGATTGGTCACGGAGCTCCACGACGGAAAATTGCCTGCTCCATGACCTGTACCGGTGCGGCTGTTTTCGCGTCTCGGGGCCACAAACGCCCGAAACGAGCGTTTTTCTTCAATGTGAAGACGCCAATCATAAGTTCACGGACCGCGATTATGCTGAAAAGTGCCCGGGAGTGAAGCGAGAACGATTGGTCACGGAGCTCCACGACGGAAAATTGCCTACTCCATGACCTGTACCGGTGCGGCTGTTTTCGCGTCTCGGGGCTACAAACGCCCGAAACGAGCGTTTTTCTTCAATGTGAAGACGTCATTTATGAGATCACGGACCTGCGATTTTGCTGGAAAGTTCCCGGGAGTGAAGCGAGAACGATTGGTCACGGAGCTCCACGACGGAAAATTGCCTGCTCCATAACCTGTATCGGTGCGGCTGTTTTCGCGTCTCGGGGCTACAAACGCCCAAAACGAGCGTTTTTCTTCAACGTGAAGACGTCATTCGTGAGTTCACGGACCTGCGATTATGCTGGAAAGTGCCCGGGAGTGAAGCGAGAACGATTGGTCACGGAGCTCCACGACGGAAAATTGCCTACTCCATGACCTGTATTGGTAGGTGCGACTGTTTTCGCGTCTCGGGGCTACAAGCGCAAAAAACGAGCAATTTTCTTGAACGTGAAGACGTGATTGTGAGTTTACGGACATCCAATTGTGCTGGAAAGTGCTTGAGAGTGAAGCAAGAACAATTGGTCACAGAGCTCCACGACGGAAAATTGCCTGCTCCATGACCTGTATCGGTGCGGCTGTTTTCGCGTCTCGGGGCTACAAACGCCTGAAACGAGCGTTTTCCTTCAACGTGAAGACGTCATTCGTGAGTTTACGGACCTGCGATTATGCTGGAAAGTGCTCAGGAGTAAAGCGAGAACGATTGGTCACGGAGCTCCACGACGGAAAATTGCCTGCTCCGTGACCTGTATCGGTGCGCTCGTTCCGAACGTTTTTCTTCCGTCGGGTCACGTGGTTGCGCTTGTCTGGTCCTCTTGCCAAGCCAGCAAGGGCGTGGGAGGGTTGCGAGCATCATCGGTCGTCGGCGCTCGCGAATGAAGAGCGCCCGCTGCACTTCCTGCACGCGTGCGGATCCTCCCGCGTTTTGGGTGTGGAAGCGCTCGTTCCGAGCGTTTTTCTTCCGTCAGATCATGTGGCTGCGCTTGTCTGGTCCTCTTGCCAAGCCAGCAAGGGCATGGGAGGGTTGCGAGCATCATCGGTCGTCGGCGCTCGCGAATGAAGAGCGCCCGCTGCACTTACTGCATGCGTGCGGATCCTTCCGCGTTTTGGGGGTGGAAGTGCTCGTTCCGAGCGTTTTTCTTACGCCGCGTCACGTGGCTGCGCTTGTCTGATCCTCTTGCCAAGCCAGCAAGGGCGTGGGAGGGTTGCGAGCATCATCGGTCGTCGGCGCTCGCGAATGAAGAGCGCCCGCTGCACTTCCTGCACGCGTGCGGATCCTCCCGCGTTTTGGGTGTGGAAGCGCTCGTTCCGAGCGTTTTTCTTCCGTCGGGTCATGTGGCTGCGCTTGTCTGGTCCTCTTGCTAAGCCAGCAAGGGCGTGGGAGAGTTGCGAGCATCATCGGTCATCGGCGCTCGCGAATGAAGAGCGCCCGCTGCACTTACTGCATGCGTGCGGATCCTTCCGCGTTTTGGGGGTGGAAGTGCTCGTTCCGAGCGTTTTTCTTCCGCCGGGTCACGTGGCTGCGCTTGTCTGGTCCTCTTGCCAAGCCACCAAGGGCGTGGGAGGGTTGCGAGCATCATCGGTCGTCGGCGCTCGCGAATGAAGAGCGTCCGCTTCACTTTCTGCACGCGTGCGGATCCTTCCGCGTTTTGGGGGTGGAAGCGCTCGTTCCAAGCGTTTTTCTGCAACGCAAAGACGTCATTCGTGAGTTCACGGACCTGCGATTATGCTGGAAAGTGCTAGGGAGTGAACCGAGAATGATTGGTCATGGAGCTCCACGACGGAAAATTGCCTGCTCCATGACCTGTATCGGTGCGGCTGTTTTCGCGTCTCGGGGCTACAAGCGCCCAAAACGAGCAATTTTCTTCAACGTGAAGACGTCATTTGTGAGTTTACGGACCTCCAATTGTGCTGGAATGTGCTTGAGTGTGAAGCCTTGAGAGTGAAGCAAGAACGATTGGTCACGGAGCTCCACGACGGAAAATTGCCTGCTCCATGACCTGTATCGGTGCGGCTGTTTTCGCGTCTCGGGGCTACAAACGCCTGAAACGAGCGTTTTTCTTCAACGTGAAGACGTCATTCGTGAGTTCACGGACCCGGGATTATGCTGGAAAGTGCTCAGGAGTAAAGCGAGAACGATTGGTCACGGAGCTCCACGACGGAAAATTGCCTGCTCCGTGACCTGTATCGGTGCGCTCGTTCCGAGCATTTTTCCTCCGTCGGGTCATGTGGCTGCGCTTGTCTGGTCCTCTTTCCAAGCCAGCAAGGGCGTGGGAGGGTTGCGAGCATCATCGGTCGTCGGCGCTCGCGAATGAAGAGCGCCCGCTGCACTTACTGCATGCGTGCGGATCCTTCCTCGTTTTGGGGGTGGAAATGCTCGTTCCGAGTGTTTTTCTTACGCCGGGTCACGTGGCAATGCTTGTCTGGTCCTCTTGCCAAGCCAGCAAGGGCGTGGGAGGGTTGCAAGCATCATCGGTCGTCGGCGCTCGCGAATGAAGAGCGCCCGCTGCACTTACTGCATGCGTGCGGATCCTTCCGCGTTTTGGGGGTGGAAGCGCTCGTTCCGAGCGTTTTTCTTCCACAACGTAAAGACGTCATTCGTGAGTTCACGGACCTGCGATTATGCTGGAAAGTGCCAGGGAGTGAAGCGAGAACGATTGGTCACGGAGCTCCACGACGGAAAATTGCCTACTCCATGACCTGTATCGGTGCGACTGTTTTCGCGTCTCGGGGCTACAAACGCCCGAAACGAGCGATTTCTTCGATGTGAAGACGTCATTCGTAAGTTCACGGACCTGCGATTATGCTGGAAAGTGCCAGGGAGTGAAGCGAGAACGATTGGTCATGGAGCTCTACGACGGAAAATTGCCTGCTCCATGACTTGTATCGGTGCGGCTGTTTTCGCGTCTCGGGGCTACAAACGCCCAAAACGAGCGTTTTTCTTGAATGTTAGGACGCCATTCGTGAGTTCACGGACCTGCGATTATGCTGGAAAGTGCCAGGGAGTGAAGCGAGAACGATTGGTCACGGAGCTCCACGACGGAAAATTGCCTACTCCATGACCTGTATCGGTGCGGCTGTTTTCGCGTCTCGGGGCTACAATCGCATGAAACGAGCATTTTCCTTCAACGTGAAGACGTCATTCGTGAGTTTGCAAACCTGCGATTATGCTGGAAAGTGCCCGGGAGTAAAGCGAGAACGATTGGTCAGGGAGCTCCACGACGGAAAATTGCCTGCTCTGTAACCTGTATCGGTGCGCTCGTTCGGAGCGTTTTTCTTACGCCCGGTCACGTGGCTGTGCTTGTCTGGTTCTCTTGCCAAGCCAGCAAGGGCGTGGGAGGGTTGCGAGCATCATCGGTCGTCGATGCTTGCGAATGAAGAGCGTCCGCTGCACTTCCTGCACGTGTGCGGATCCTTCCGCGTTTTGGGGGTGGAAGCGCTCGTTCCGAGCGTTTTTCTTCCACAACGTAAAGACGTCATTCGTGAGTTCACGGACCTGCGATTATGCTGGAAAGTGCCCGGGAGTAAAGCGAGAACGATTGGTCACGGAGCTCCACGACAGAAAATTGCCTGCTCCATGACCTGTATCGGTGCGCTCCTTCCGAACGTTTTTCTTCCGTCGGGTCACGTGGCTGCGCTTGTCTGGTCCTCTTGCCAAGCCAGTAAGGGCGTGGGAGGGTTGCGAGCATCATCAGTCATCGGCGCTCGCGAAAGAAGATCGCCTGCTGCACTTCCTGCACGCGTGCGGATCCTCCCGCGTTTTGGGGGTGGAATTGCTCGTTCCGAGCGTTTTTCTTATGCCGGGTCACGTGGCTGTGCTTGTCTGGTCCTCTTGCTAAGCCAGCAAGGGCGTGGGAGGGTTGCGAGCATCATCGGTCGTCCACGCTTGCGAATGAAGAGCGTCCGCTGCACTTCCTGCACGCGTGCGGATCCTTCCGCGTTTTGGGGATGGAAATGCTCGTTCCGAGCGTTTTTCTGCAACGTAAAGACGTCATTCGTGAGTTCACGGACCTGCGATTATGCTGGAAAGTGCCAGGGAGTGAAGCGAGAACGATTGGTCACGGAGCTCCACGACGGAAAATTGCCTGCTCCATGACTTGTATCGGTGTGGCTGTTTTCGCGTCTCGGGGCTACAAACGCCCGAAACGAGCGTTTTTCTTCAATGTGAAGACGTCATTCGTGAGTTCACGGACCTGCGATTATGCTGGAAAGTGCCAGGGAGTGAAGCGAGAACGATTGGTCACGGAGCTCCACGACGGAAAATTGCCTGCTCCATGACTTGTATCGGTGCGGCTGTTTTCGCGTCTCGGGGCTACAAACGCCCGAAACGAGCGTTTTTCTTCAATGTGAAGACGTCATTCGTGAGTTCACGGACCTGCGATTATGCTGGAAAGTGCCAGGGAGTGAAGCGAGAACGATTGGTCACGGAGCTCCACGACGGAAAATTGCCTACTCCATGACCTGTATTGGTGCGGCTGTTTTCGCGTCTCGGGGCTACAAGCGCCCAAAACGAGCAATTTTCTTCAACGTGAAGACGTCATTTGTGAGTTTACGGACCTCCAATTGTGCTAGAAAGTGCTTTAAAGTGAAGCAAGAACGATTGGTCACGGAGCTCCACGACGGAAAATTGCCTACTCCATGACCTGTATCGGTGCGGCTGTTTTCGCGTCTCGGGGCTACAAACGCCTGAAACGAGCGTTTTCCTTCAACGTGAAGACGTCATTCGTGAGTTCACCGTCCTGCTATTATGTTGGAAAGTGCCAGGGAGTGAAGCGAGAACGATTGGTCACGGAGCTCCACGACGGAAAATTGCCTGCTCCGTGACCTGTATCGGTGCGCTCGTTCCGAACGTTTTTCTTCCGTCGGGTCACGTGGCTGTGCTTGTCTGGTCCTCTTGCCAAGCCAGCAAGGGCGTGGGAGGGTTGCGAGCATCATCGGTCGTCGGCGCTCGCGAATGAAGAGCGCCCGCTGCACTTCCTGCACGCGTGCGGATCCTCCCGCGTTTTGGGTGTGGAAGCGCTCGTTCCGAGCGTTTTTCTTCTGTCGGGTCGTGTGGCTGCGCTTGACTGGTCCTCTTGCCAAGCCAGCAAGGGCGTGGGAGGGTTGCGAGCATCATCGGTCGTCGGCGCTCGCGAATGAAGAGCGCCCGCTGCACTTACTGCATGCGTGCGGATCCTTCCGCGTTTTGGGGGTGGAAGTGCTCGTTCCGAGCGTTTTTCTTCCGCCGGGTCACGTGGCTGCGCTTGTCTGGTCCTTTTGCCAAGCCAGCAAGGGCGTGGGAGGGTTGCGAGCATCATCAGTCGTCGATGCTCACGAATGAAGAGTGTCCACTTCACTTCCTGCACGCGTGCGGATCCTTCCGCGTTTTGGGGGTGGAAGTGCTCGTTCCGAGCGTTTTTCTGCAACGTAAAGACGTCATTCGTGAGTTCACGGACCTGCGATTATGCTGGAAAGTGCCAGGGAGTGAAGCGAGAACGATTGGTCACGGAGCTCCACGACGGAAAATTGCCTGCTCCATGACCTGTATCGGTGCGGCTGTTTTCGCGTCTCGGGGCTACAAACGCCCAAAACGAGCGTTTTTCTTCAACGTGAAGACGTCATTCGTGAGTTCACGGACCTGCGATGATGCCGGAAAGTGCCAGGGAGTGAAGCAAGAACGACTGGTCACGGAGCTCCACGACGGAAAATTGCCTGCTCCATGACCTGTATCGGTGCGGCTGTTTTCGCGTCTCGGGGCTACAAACGCCTGAAACGAGCGTTTTCCTTCAACAGAAGACGTCATTCGTGACTCCACGGACATGCGATTATGCTGGAAAGTGCCCGGGAGTAAAGCGAGAACGATTGGTCACGGAGCTCTACGACCGAAAAATGCCTGCTACGTGACCTGTATCGGTGCGCTCGTTCCGAACGTTTTTCTTCCGTCGGGTCACGTGGCTGCGCTTGTCTGGTCCTCTTGCCAAGCCAACAAGGACAAAGGAAGGTTGCGAGCATCATCGGTCGTCGGCGCTCGCGAATGAAGAGCGCCCGCTGCACTTCCTGCACGCGTGCGGATCCTCCCGCGTTTTGGGTGTGGAAGCGCTCGTTCCGAGCGTTTTTCTTCCGTCGGGTCACGTTGATGCGCTTGTGTGGTCCTCTTGCCAAGCCAGCAAGGGCGTGGGAGGGTTGCGAGCATCATCGGTCGTCGGCGCTCGCGAATGAAGAGCGCCCGCTGCACTTCCTGCACGCGTGCGGATCCTTCCACGCTTTGGGGGTGGAAGCGCTCGTTCCGAGCGTTTTTCTGCAACGTAAAGACGTCATTCGTGAGTTCACGGACCTGCGATTATGCTGGAAAGTGCCAGGGAGTGAAGCGAGAACGATTGGTCACGGAGCTCCACGACGGAAAATTGTCTGCTCCATGACCTGTATCGGTGCGGCTGTTTTCGCGTCTCGGGGCTACAAACGCCCGAAACGAGCGTTTTTCTTCAATGTGAAGACGTCATTCGTGAGTTCACGGACCTGCGATTATGCTGGAAATTGTCAGGGAGTGAAGCGAGAACGATTTGTCACGGAGCTCCACGACGGAAAATTGCCTGCTCCATGACCTGTATCGGTGCGGCTGTTTTCGCGTCTCGGGGCTACAAACGCCCGAAACGAGCGTTTTTCTTCAACGTGAAGACGCCATTCGTGAGTTCACGGACCTGCAATTATGCTGGAAAGTGCGAGGGAGTGAAGCGAGAACGATTGGTCACGGAGCTCCACGACGGAAAATGTCAAACATTATACATGTTGTATTTGTGTAGGCTGTAGTGGGTTAGCCTATAGGGGGGTCACAACATTAGGGTTTCATATTTGTACTCACAATCCTTGCTAGTTCATCATTCCAGTCCGTTCTCGTTGACATGGTTTCAGAGCAGGTCCTTCGTTAGGACCGTTTTTTTTTTTAAGGGCCCACCGTTCCCTACCTACCTACCTACCTACCTAGGGCGCCTCGACTTTTTTTTTTTTTTTTTTTAACGGCCCCTATATCCCGCGACCCGCGACCCGCCCCTTAAGGCCCCGTCGCGCCGCCCCTTAGCCGCTCGCGCGCGGTCGTTTTCATACGTGCGCCCCGCCTGCTGCCCGCGCGCGCCTTATTTCCCTCGCGCGCGGCCCGTCGCCTACTCGCGCACGCCCCGCAGCCGCTCGTCGCCTGCTCGCGCACGCCCCGCAGCCGCCCGTCGCCTGCTCGTGCACGCCCCGCAGCCGCCCGTCGCCTGCTAGCGCACGCCCCGCAGCCGCTCGTAGCCTGCTCGCGCACGCCCCGCAGCCGCCCGTCGCCTGCTCGCGCACGCCCCGCAGGCCCGCAGCCCGCCGTCGCAGCGGCCGCCCGCCCGCAGCCGCCCGTCGCCTGCTCGCGCACGCCCCGCAGCCGCCCGTCGCCTGCTCGCGCACGCCCCGCTGCCCGCAGCCGCTCGTACGCCGCTGCTTCCGCTGCTGCTTGCGCACCGCTGCCTCCCGAGCGCCGCCGCTGCCTGTGCGCCGCCGCTGCCCGTGCGCCGTCGCTGCCCCTACGCTGCCGCTGCCCGTGCGCTGCCGCTGCCCGTGCGCTGCCGCTGCCCGTGCGCCGCTGCAGCCGCCGCCCGCGAGGCACTCGCTCTCACTGTTGTTTATTTTCTACCTACCGCGCACACTGCTGCCACTGCAGCTGCCACCAGTGCGCCGTTGCAGCTCCTGCTGCCACGCTACCTACTACTGCCGCTCGTGTGCCACTACGGACAGTCGACCCCGCCCGCGCCTTACCTAGCGGCCCCGCCGGCCCCGTTGACCCTCCGCACACCTTTCCAGCGGCCTGATTCCTACTACTACTGTTACTACTGCCACTACTACTACTGCTACTGTCACTATGGCTAGTCCTCCCGTTCTAGCTTTCGATGCCGAGGGCCGTCCAGTGAAGTTTGAAACCTGGCTAGATGACCTGCACCTGTTCCTACAGCTCACTGCCAAGGAAGATATCTCACTGTACGACCACGCCCTAGGCCATGCCACTGCCCCTGACTCGTCTGCTGACAGCACTCTGCGTTCCCAGTGGCAGACCCGTGATGCGCACGCTCGCTTTGCTATTCGCAACTCCCTGCCGCTAGACGAGCGCGAGCACTTCGGCCAGTGCAAGACTGCTAAGGACCTCTATACCGCTGTAGTTGCCCGCTACTCCTCACCCGCTTCTGCCACGCTAGGCCGCCTCACTCTCCCCTACCTGTTCCCCGACCTAGCCTCCTTTCACACTGTCGCAGACCTCATCACCCACCTTAAGACTAGTGAGGCCCGCTTTCGCGCTGCTATGCCTGCCGAGTTTCTCACTAGCAACCCCCCCCCGCTCTGGATCACTCTCTACCACATCGTCACCCGCCTCCCTGACTCTCTGCGCGCAGTCAGGGACCACTTCCTCTCTCGCTCCCCCACTGAGCTCACTGTTGCCCTCCTCGAGAAGGAACTGCTTGCAGCTGAGGCGAGCATCGTCGCTGTAGGCACCTCTCGTGGCGACCCCCGCACCCCGTTCTTTGAGGGGTGTTCCCCTTCCCCCCTCCTCCCCTCTGTCGCCTCTGCTGCTGCTGTCGACCTTCTTGGTGCTGAGAAGGTCGGGACCGCGTCTGCTTCGAGCGGGCGCCGCAGGAACAAGGGGGGCAGGGGTGGGGGTGGCGGCGGAGGAGGTGGGGGTGGAGGCGGTGGGAGTGGAGGCGCGGCTGGGGAGACTAGTGGCGGCAGTGGGGGAGGAGACAGCAGCGGTGGGAGTGGTGGCGGAGGCGGCAGCGGAGGCGGAGGTGGTCGTGGCGGCGGCAGGGGTGGAGGTGGCCGGGGTGGCGGCGGTGGGGGTGGTGGTCGTGGAGGCACTGGCGGAGGGCAGAGTCAGCAGCCCGCCCCGACGCTTCAGGCCGCCCGTGAGTGGTATGCGCAGCGTGGCTTTACCTGCACGTACGTCATTCGCACAGGTGACCGCAGCGGCCAGCAGTGTGGGAGGCCGCACCCCACGCAGCGCTGCTTCGCGCGCCTTAACGACGCGTGGCGCACTCAGTTTCCTGCTGCCACTGAGCTGCCGCGCTGGGCTGATCTGGAAAAGAGGGGTGTTGATATTTGGGCTTTAGACTTTGATGCTATTCTCACTGCCATGTATGCCATGTCTATTAGTGGAGAGGGTGCTCAGTACTTGCGTGTTCCGCCCGACCCGGGCATTCAGGCCAGTCCGGCTGCCGCTCTAGGTGCTAGTGCGTCTGCTCCCACAGGTCCTGGTGAGGCTGCAGCCCTAGGTGCTAGTGCGTCCGTGCCCCCTGGTACTGAGTCGACTGCAGCACTGCACACCTTCACACTGGACTCCGGTGCTTCTCGCTCCTTCTTTCGTGACCGCACTGTCCTTGAGCCACTCGCTCGGCCAGTTGCTGTCTCCCTTGCTGACCCCTCTGGGGGTCCGGTCATTGCGACCTCCTCCACTGTCCTTCCTTGTCCGGCGGTCCCGTCCGGCACGCTGTCAGGTCTCTACCTCCCCTCGTTCTCTACGAACTTGGTGGCAGGTAGTGCGCTCCAGGACGGGGGTGTTCACCAGTTCACCCCCGCCTACGAGCGCGTGACACACTGCACGTGTGCTCGGACGGGTCGCCACCTGGCTACCTTCACTCGGCAGCCGGGGTCGGACCTTTACACACTGACCACTGAGTCCCCTCAGGTAGCTGCGTCCGCGTCTGCGTCAGGTCAGCTGTCCGCCCCCTGCTCGTGTCGCTCTCTGGCGCATGAGACTGTCCTTTGGCACCACCGCCTTGGTCACCCGTCTGTGCAGCGCCTTCGGGCCATGCACAAACGGGACCTTGTTGCTGGTCTTCCCAGGGTACTCCCTCCCCTTCCAGACTCGCCTGCTCCTCCCTGTATTCCCTGTGTCGAGGGGCGGCAGCGCGCCGCTCCTCACTCCTCCTCCTTTCCCCCGACGACTGCTCCCTTGCAGACGCTCCACTTGGACGTGTGGGGCCCAGCCCGCGTCCGTGGCCAGGGTCAGGAGAGGTACTTCCTGATTGTTGTTGACGACTTCTCGCGCTTCACCACGGTCTTCCCCTTGCGCGCCAAGGGTGACGTCCCTGATGTATTGATCCCCTGGATCCGCAGATCTCGTCTCCAGCTCAGTGAGCGTTTCCGCTCCGACTTCCCTGTCCTGCGTCTGCACTCTGACAGAGGTGGGGAGTTTTCCTCTGGCCTCTTGGAGGCCTTCTGTCAGCAGGAGGGCATTGAGCAGTCGTACACGCTTCCGGCCTCTCCACAGCAGAATGGGGTTGCTGAGCGCCGCATTGGTCTGGTCATGGAGGTCGCTCGTACCTCCTTGAGCCATGCGGCTGCCCCCCATTTTCTGTGGCCGTTTGCAGTCCGATACGCTGCGCATCAGCTCAACCTCTGGCCCCGTGTCTCCTTGCCCGAGACTTCTCCGACACTGCGTTGGACGGGAGAGGCTGGCGATGCGTCGCGTTTTCGGGTCTGGGGATCCCGAGCTTTTGTCCGCGACACGTCCGCGGACAAGCTCTCCCGTCGTGCTGTCCCCTGCGTCTTCCTTGGCTTTGTCCCGGACGCCCCTGGCTGGCAGTTCTACCACCCCACCTCGCGTCGTGTCCTGGCCTCTCAGGACGTCACTTTTGACGAGTCCGTCCCCTACTACCGCCTCTTCCCCTACCGCACTGCCCCGCTCCCCCCCCCGCCTCTCTTCCTCGCTCCAGGTGCTGAGGTACCAGACCCCCTCCCCCCTCAGGGTGCCGCTCCCTCAGGTGTGTCCCAGGTAGACCCGGGTGAGCCTGTCGAGGTAGCTGTTGACTCTCGTCCTGCTAGGGGTGCTGAGCCTGGGGGTGCGGAGCCTGGAGGTGCGGAGCCTGGAGGTGCTGAGCCTGGGGGTGCTGAGTCTGGGGGTGCTGAGTCCGGGGGTGCTGAGCCTGAGCGTGCTACACCTGGAGGAGCCCTCTCCTCCCAGCAGCTACAGGAGAGGTACCTCGAGTACTGCCGCCTCCGGCGAGGTGCTCCTGGAGCTCGTCCCGGTACTTCCCCTCCTACCCGGGAGCTCCCCCCCATTCAGCAGTCTTCGGAGTGGTGCTCCTGGTGCTGCGGACCCTGGGGGTGGCGCTGCTGCTGGTACTGAGGACCCGGACGTTGGAGCTGCTGCTGGTGCTGAGGACTCGGACGTTGGAGCTGCTGCTGGAGCTGAGGACCCGGGCGGTGGCGCTGCTGCTGGTGTTGAGGACCCGGACGTTGGAGCTGCTACTGGTGCTGAGGACCCGGGCGGTGGAGCTGCTGCTGGTGCTGAGGACTCGGACGGTGGAGCTGCTGCTGGAGCTGAGGACCCGAGCGGTGGCGCTGCTGCTGCTGCTGAGGACCCGGGCGTTGGAGCTACTACTGGTGCTGAGGACCCGGCCGGTGGAGCTGCTGCTGGTGCTGTGGACCCGGACGCTGGAGCTCCTACTGGTACTGAGGACCCGGCCGCTGGAGTCTCTTCTGCTTCTGGAGACGCTGCGCGGCCGCGACCGTACTTCGTACCGCTCCTTCAGCAGGTTCTTGGGCAGGCTCCTCCTCCTTGTCCTCCTCCCTCCGTAGAGTGTCCTCCGCCTGTCCAGCCGCAGTCACTGTTACCGCCTACCTCGCCTCTCCCTGCTCCCTCTCCTTACACTGGTCCCACAGGAGGTCTTACAGAGCGTCGTGAGCCTGAGTCTCGTCCTGCGTCGCCTGTTCGTCCTGCTCGCACTGGTAGTCGTGTCCGTCGTGAGCGTCCTCCTCCTGTCCCAGGCACTCACTACATGACTCTGCGTCCCTCTACTGCTCCTCAGCGTGTCCCTCTACCGTCTCCTCCTGCGTCCTCTTTGCCTGACGTTCCGGCCCCTGAGTCTGACCGGTATCGTGCTGAGCACCCTACTGTCACGCGTCTCCTCGCTACTGTTGTCACTGACCCTACCTTTGAGTCCTCGGCTGCGTCTGCTCTGGTCGCTGAGCTGGTTGACTTTGCTGCTGCCTGTCGTCTAGACTACGCTGCTAGCCTTGTTGCTGAGTCTGTCTGTCCTCCGTCCGTCGGGGGTGAGTGTGCTCTTGGCACGGACGTCCTTGAGGACAGACAGGAGGAGTTCCAGTGTCTTGCTGCTGCTTTGCCCCGTCTCGTGTCCTTGCTAGTTGCCCATGAGGGAGACCCGGATGCACCAGACATCCCGACCCCGCGCACTTACGCTGAGGCGATGGCGGGTCCCTACTCCTCTCAGTGGCAGACAGCCATGGACGCCGAGATGGCTTCCTGGAAGTCCACACGCACCTACGTCGACGAGGTTCCCCCTCCTGGGGCGAACATCGTCAGTGGCATGTGGATTTTCAGGGTGAAGCGGCCGCCGGGTTCTCCGCCTGTCTTCAAGGCGCGTTACGTGGCTCGAGGCTTCAGTCAGCGAGAGGGAGTTGACTTCTTCCAGACCTTCTCCCCCACCCCGAAGATGACTACTCTTCGGGTGCTGCTGCACATAGCCGCTCACCGCGACTACGAGCTTCACTCACTTGACTTCAGCACTGCTTTCTTGCAGGGCAGCCTGCACGAGGAGATCTGGCTGCGCCGCCCACCTGGCTTCACTGGGTCGTTTCCTCCTGGTACCCAGTGGAGGCTTCAGCGGCCGGTCTACGGTCTCCGCCAGGCTCCGCGTGAGTCCCACGACACACTGAGGACTACACTTGCGGCTCTTGGGTTCGCGCCTTCTACAGCTGACCCGTCGCTGTTCCTGCGCACCGACACTTCGCTGCCGCCGTTCTACATCCTCGTGTACGTCGACGACTTGGTCTTTGCCACTGCTGACACTGCAGGACTCGCCTACGTGAAGTCGGAGCTGCAGAGGAGACACACGTGCATAGACCTGGGTGAGCTGACAAGCTATCTTGGCTTGCGGATCACCCGGGACAGAGCACGGCGCACCATCACCCTGACTCAGTCACACATGGTGCAGCAGGTTCTCCAGCGCTTCCGCTTCACGTACTCCTCGCCTCAGTCCACTCCTCTGCCTACCGGTCACTCGCTCTCAGCTCTGCCTTCGGATGAGTCCGTAGAGCCGAGTGGCCCGTATCCAGAGCTGGTGGGCTGCCTCATGTACCTGATGACCTGCACTCGACCTGACCTTGCATACCCTCTTAGCATCCTTGCACGCTATGTCGCTCCTGGCCGTCACAGAAAGGAGCACATGGATGCCGCTAAGAGGGTGTTGCGCTACTTGTGCAGTACATCGGGCATGGGGCTTGTGCTTGGAGGGCGAGACCGAGTTGTTCTCACAGGGCACTCAGACGCTTCTTGGGCAGACGACCAGGCCACTCAGCGGTCGTCTCAGGGTTACACCTTCAGCCTTGGCTCTGGCTCAGTTTCTTGGCGCTCTACGCGCTCTTCTTCTGTTCTCGGCTCCAGTTGCGAGGCTGAGATCTACGCTACAGCCATGGCTGCCCAGGAGCTACGCTGGTTGACCTACCTGCTGACCGACCTCGGAGAGCGGCCTCGTTCTCCTCCAGTACTGTACGTCGACAACAAGGCTGCCATTGCCTTGTGTGAGGAGCACAGACTGGAGCACATAACGAAGCACATCGCCCTGCGGTACTTCCTTGCTCGTGAGCTGCAGCAGCGCGGTCAGCTTTGTATTCGCTACGTGGCCACTGAGGCCAACACTGCTGATGTGTTCACCAAGGCGCTTCATGTCAAATATTATACATGTTGTATTTGTGTAGGCTGTAGTGGGTTAGCCTATAGGGGGGTCACAACATTAGGGTTTCATATTTTGTACTCACCATGCTTGCTAGTCCATCATTCCTGCCTGTTCATTCTGACATGGTATCAGAGCAGGTCCTTTGCTAGGACCGCTCCTAGGGCCCACCGCTACCTACCTACCTACCTACCTATCGTGCGCCCTCGTGCGCCCTCGTGCGCCTCTCACTACCGAGCGCCCTCGTGCGCCTTCGCGCCCTCGTGCGCCTCTACCTACCGCGCGCCCTCGTGCGCCTTAGCGCCCTTGTGCGCCTCTACCTACCGCACGCCCTCGTGCGCCTTAGCGCCCTCGTGCGCCTCCACCTACTGCGCGCCCTCGTGCGCCTCTACCTACCGCGCGCACGCAGCCCGCTAGCCACCCGCGCGCGGCTCGTTTTTAACGCGCGCGACTCGCTAGCCCCCCGTACGCGGCCGATTTTTCGTGCGCGTGACCCGCTAACCGCCCGCGCGCGACTTAGGGTTTGTCGCGCGATCCGTCGCAGCCTTGTGCGGCCCCGCGCACTGCCCGCGAGCTGCCCGCCGCTGCAGGCTCTCGCCGCCCGCCGCGTCGCCTTTCCCGTGGCGTCGTCACCTCCCTACCCGCTCGTGGCGGCCCTTTCAGCCGCCGTCGCGGCTCCTTACCCACGCATCGCGGCCCCTTAGCCGCCCGTCGCAATCCCTCAGCCGCCCCTTCGCGGCTTCGACTTCGTCTGCAGCAGCTGCCGCCACCGAACCTGCAGCAGCAGCCGCCGCCGACCTGCAGCAGCTGCCGCCGCCGAGCCTGCAGCAGCAGCCGCCGCCGACCTGCAGCAGCTGCCGCCGCCGAGCCTGCAGCAGCAGCCGCCGCTCGACCTGCAGCAGCTGCCGCCACCGAGCCTGCAGCAGCAGCCGCCGCTCGACCTGCAGCAGCTGCCGCCGCCGCGCCTGCAGCTGCAGCCGCCACCGACCCTGCAGCAGCAGCCGCCGCCGACCCTGCAGCAGCAGCCGCCGCCGAGCCTACAGCAGCGGCCGCCGCCGACCCTGCAGCAGCAGCCGCCGCTCGACCTGCAGCAGCTGCCGCCGCCGAGCCTACAGCAGCGGCCGCCGCCGACCCTGCAGCAGCTGCCGCGGAGCTCCCTGCTACGACCTGGCCCCGCCCCGCTGTTGCAGCGGCCACGCTGTCGCCACTGTCTTGCGCCCGCCGCACCAACCACTGGTGAGCTTTGCCCTGCTAGCACTGCTACCGTTACTGCTGCTGCTACTGCCTTTACTGCTCCTGCTGTTGCTGCCGCTACTGCTGCTGCTCCTGACGTGGCCAGATGGAGCTCCAGCAGGCTCGTGAGTGGTACGCCGGCTTGGGCAGTCGGGGTGGCCGTAGTGGTAGTCGCTCTGGAGTGCGTCGTTCGGGAGCCTCTGGTAGTAGACCGGTGCAGCAGCCGTGCCCTCTTCTGCTCCAGCAGGCTCGTGAGTGGTACGCCGGTTTGGGCAGTCGGGACGGCCGGCGTGGTCGTCGCTCTGGCGTGCGTCGTTCGGGAGCCCCTGGTAGTGGACAGGTGCAGCAGCCGTGCCCTCTTCTGGTCCAGCAGGCTCGTGAGTGGTACGCCGGTTTGAGTAGTCCGGGTGACCGTAGTGGTAGTCGCTCTGGCGTCCGTCGTTCGGGAGGCTCCGGTAGTGGACAGGTGCAGCAGCCGTGCCCTCTTCTGCTCCAGCAGGCTCGTGAGTGGTACGCCGGTTTGAGCAGTCGGGGTGGCCGTAGTGGTAGTCGCTCTGTGAGTGAGGCAGCCGCTCTCGGTGCCAGTACGTCTGTTGCCCTCGGTGCAGGTGAGGCTACCACTCCCGGTACTCGCGTGTCTGCTACTCCAGGTGCTGGTGAGCCTACTGCTCTAGGTGCTAGTGCGTCTGCCGCTCCAGGTGCTCGCGTGTCTGCTACCCCAGGTGATGGTGAGGCTGCTGCCCTAGGTGCTCGTGCGTCTGTGCCCCCTGGTACTGAGTCGACTGCAGCACTGCACACCTTCACCCTGGACTCAGGTGCTTCTCGCTCTTTCTTTCGTGACCGCACTGTCCTTGAGCCACTCGCTCGGCCAGTTGCTGTCTCCCTTGCTGACCCCTCTGGGGGTCCGGTCATTGCGACCTCCTCCACTGTCCTTCCTTGTCCTGCGGTCCCGTCCGGCACGCTGTCAGGTCTCTACCTCCCCTCGTTCTCTACGAACTTGGTGGCGGGTTGTGCGCTCCAGGACTCGGGTGTTCACCAGTTCACCCCTGCCTACGAGCGCGTGACACACTGCACGTGTGCTCGGACGGGTCGCCACCTGGCTACTTTCACTCGAGAGCCGGGGTCGGACCTGTACACACTGACCACTGAGTCCCCTCAGGTAGCTGCGTCTGCGTCTACGTCTGCGTCTGCGTCAGGTCAGCTGTCCGCCCCCTGCTCGTGTCGCTCTCTGGCGCATGAGACTGTCCTTTGGCACCACCGCCTTGGTCACCCGTCTGTGCAGCGCCTTCGGGCCATGCACAAACGGGACCTTGTTGCTGGTCTTCCCAGGGTGCTCCCTCCCCTTCCCGACTCGCCTGCTCCTCCCTGTCTTCCCTGTGTCGAGGGGCGGCAGCGCGCCGCTCCTCACTCCTCCTCCTTTCCCCCGACGACTGCTCCTTTGCAGACGCTCCACATGGACGTGTGGGGCCCAGCCCGCGTCCGTGGTCAGGGTCAGGAGAGGTACTTCCTGATTGTTGTTGACGACTTCTCGCGCTACACCACGGTCTTCCCCTTGCGCACCAAGGGTGACGTCCCTGATGTCTTGATCCCTTGGATCCGCAGATCTCGTCTCCAGCTTAGTGAGCGTTTCCGCTCCGACTTCCCTGTCCTGCGTCTGCACTCTGACAGAGGTGGAGAGTTTTCCTCTGGCCTCTTGGAGGCCTTCTGTCAGCAGGAGGGCATTGAGCAGTCGTTCACGCTTCCGGCCTCTCCACAGCAGAATGGGGTTGCTGAGCGCCGCATTGGCTTGGTCATGGAGGTCGCTCGTACCTCCTTGGTTCATGCGGCTGCCCCCCACTTTCTGTGGCCGTTTGCAGTCCGATACGCTGCGCATCAGCTCAACCTCTGGCCCCGTGTCTCCTTGCCCGAGACTTCTCCGACACTGCGTTGGACAGGAGAGGCTGGCGATGCGTCGCGTTTTCGGGTCTGGGGATCCCGAGCTTTTGTCCGCGACACGTCCGCGGACAAGCTCTCCCGTCGTGCTGTCCCCTGCGTCTTCCTTGGCTTTGTCCCGGACGCCCCTGGTTGGCAGTTCTACCACCCCACCTCGCGGCGTGTCCTGGCCTCTCAGGACGTCACTTTTGACGAGTCCGTCCCCTACTACCGCCTCTTCCCCTACCGCACTGCCCCGCTCCCCCCCCGCCTCTCTTCCTCGCTCCAGGTGCAGAGGTACCAGACCCCCTCCCCCCTCAGGGTGCCGCTCCCTCAGGTGTGTCCCAGGTAGACCCGGGTGAGCCTGTCGAGGTAGCTGTTGACTCTCGTCCTGCTAGGGGTGCTGAGCCTGGGGGTGCTGCGTCTGGGGGTGCTGAGCCTGGGGGTGCTGCGTCTGGGGGTGCTGAGCCTGGGAGTGCTGGGTCTGGGGGTGCGGAGCCTGGGGGTGCTGAGCCTGGAGGTGCGGAGCCTGGAGGTGCGGAGCCTGGAGGTGCTGAGCCTGGGGGTGCTGAGTCTGGGGGTGCTGAGTCTGGGGGTGCTGAGCCTGAGCGTGCTACACCTGGAGGAGCCCTCTCCTCCCAGCAGCTGCAGGAGAGGTACCTCGAGTACTGCCGCCTCTGGAGAGGTGCTGCTGGAGCTCATCCCGGTACTTCCCCTCCTACCCAGGAGCTCCCCCCCATTCAGCAGATCCGCGAGTGGTACACACGGCGCTGCAGTCTTCGGAGTGGTGCTCCTGGTGCTGCGGACCCTGGGGGTGGCGCTGCTGCTGGTGCTGAGGACTCGGACGTTGGAGCTGCTGCTGGAGCTGAGGACCCGGGCGGTGGCGCTGCTGCTGGTGCTGAGGACCCGGACGTTGGAGCTGCTACTGGTGCTGAGGACCCGGACGGTGGAGCTGCTGCTGGAGCTGAGGACCCGAGCGGTGGCGCTGCTGCTGCTGCTGAGGACCCGGCCGGTGGAGCTGCTGCTGGTGCTGTGGACCCAGACGCTGGAGCTCCTACTGGTACTGAGGACCCGGCCGCTGGAGTCTCTTCTGCTTCTGGAGACGCTGCGCGGCCGCGACCGTACTTCGTACCGCTCCTTCAGCAGGTTCTTGGGCAGGCTCCTCCTCCTTGTCCTCCTCCCTCCGTAGAGTGTCCTCCGCCTATCCAGCCGCAGTCACAGTTACCGCCTACCTCGCCTCTCCCTGCTCCCTCTCCTTACACTGGTCCCACAGGAGGTCTTACAGAGCGTCGTGAGCCTGAGTCTCGTCTTGCGTCGCCTGTTCGTCCTGCTCGCACTGGTAGTCGTGTCCGTCGTGAGCGTCCTCCTCCTGTCCCAGGCACTCACTACATGACTCTGCGTCCCTCTACTGCTCCTCAGCGTGTCCCTCTACCGTCTCCTCCTGCGTCCTCTTTGCTTGACGTTCCGGACCCTGAGTCTGACCGGTATCGTGCTGAGCACCCTACTGTCACGCGTCTCCTCGCTACTGTTGTCACTGACCCTACCTTTGCGTCCTCTGCTGCGTCTGCTCTGGTCGCTGAGTTGGTTGACTTTGCTGCTGCCTGTCGTCTAGACTACGCTGCTAGCCTTGTTGCTGAGTCTGAGTCTGAGTCTGTCTGTCCTCCGTCCGTCGGGGGTGAGTGTGCTCTTGGCACGGACGTCCTTGAGGACAGACAGGAGGAGTTCCAGTGTCTTGCTGCTGCTTTGCCCCGTCTCGTGTCCTTGCTAGTTGCCCCTGAGGGAGACCCGGATGCACCAGACATCCCGACCCCGCGCACTTACGCTGAGGCGATGGCGGGTCCCTACTCCTCTCAGTGGCAGACAGCCATGGACGCCGAGATGGCTTCCTGGAAGTCCACACGCACCTACGTCGACGAGGTTCCCCCTCCTGGGGCGAACATCGTCAGTGGCATGTGGATTTTCAGGGTGAAGCGGCCGCCGGGTTCTCCGCCTGTCTTTAAGGCGCGTTACGTGGCTCGAGGCTTCAGTCAGCGAGAGGGAGTTGACTTCTTCCAGACCTTCTCCCCCACCCCGAAGATGACTACTCTTCGGGTGCTGCTGCACATAGCCGCTCACCGCGACTACGAGCTTCACTCACTTGACTTCAGCACTGCTTTCTTGCAGGGCAGCCTGCACGAGGAGATCTGGCTGCGCCGCCCACCTGGCTTCACTGGGTCGTTTCCTCCTGGTACCCAGTGGAGGCTTCAGCGGCCGGTCTACGGTCTCCGCCAGGCTCCGCGTGAGTGGCACGACACACTGAGGACTACACTTGCGGCTCTTGGGTTCGCGCCTTCTACAGCTGACCCGTCGCTGTTCCTGCGCACCGACACTTCGCTGCCGCCGTTCTACATCCTCGTGTACGTCGACGACTTGGTCTTTGCCACTGCTGACACTGCAGGACTCGCCTACGTGAAGTCGGAGCTGCAGAGGAGACACACGTGCACAGACCTGGGTGACCTGACAAGCTATCTTGGCTTGCGGATCACCCGGGACAGAGCACGGCGCACCATCACCCTGACTCAGTCACACATGGTGCAGCAGGTTCTCCAGCGCTTCCGCTTCACGTACTCCTCGCCTCAGTCCACTCCTCTGCCTACCGGTCACTCGCTCTCAGCTCTGCCTTCGGATGAGTCCGTAGAGCCGAGTGGCCCGTATCCAGAGCTTGTGGGCTGCCTCATGTACCTGATGACCTGCACTCGACCTGACCTTGCATACCCTCTTAGCATCCTTGCACGCTATGTCGCTCCTGGCCGTCACCGGAAGGAGCACATGGATGCCGCTAAGAGGGTGTTGCGCTACTTGTGCAGTACGTCGGGCATGGGGCTAGTGCTTGGAGGGCGAGACCGAGTTGTTCTCACAGGGCACTCAGACGCTTCTTGGGCAGACGACCAGGCCACTCAGCGGTCGTCTCAGGGTTACACCTTCAGCCTTGGCTCTGGCTCAGTTTCTTGGTGCTCTACACGCTCTTCTTCTGTTCTCGGCTCCAGTTGCGAGGCTGAGATCTACGCTACAGCCATGGCTGCCCAGGAGCTACGCTGGTTGACCTACCTGCTGACCGACCTCGGAGAGCGGCCTCGTTCTCCTCCAGTACTGTACGTCGACAACAAGGCTGCCATTGCCTTGTGTGAGGAGCACAGACTGGAGCACAGAACGAAGCACATCGCCCTGCAGTACTTCCTTGCTCGAGAGCTGCAGCAGCGCGGTCAGCTTTGTATTCGCTACGTGGCCACTGAGGCCAACACTGCTGATGTGTTCACCAAGGCGCTTCAGCCTCGTGACCATCAGCGCTTCTGCACTCTACTAGGCCTTGTGCCTACTGGACCTCACTTGCTTACCTCTTGACTTTGCTTGTACTGTGATCACTATATATATCTATACCTGCATGTTTACTCTTGCTAGGTTGTGATCACTATATCTCTTGCTCTGTTATAAACCTGCATGTGAACTGGTCTTGTGACCACTAGCTTGCGCTCGGAATTTGTGTGGAATCCTTGAGATCCACCCTGAGCTTGTTGTTGCCTTGCTTTGCCTTGACTGGTCTTGTGACCCCTAGGTCTCCCCCACTTTGCCTATGGGGGTGTGTCAAACATTATACATGTTGTATTTGTGTAGGCTGTAGTGGGTTAGCCTATAGGGGGGTCACAACATTAGGGTTTCATATTTTGTACTCACCATGCTTGCTAGTCCATCATTCCTGCCTGTTCATTCTGACACTTCAGCCTCGTGACCATCAGCGCTTCTGCACTCTACTAGGCCTTGTGCCTACTGGACCTCACTTACTTACCTCTTGACTTTGCTTGTACTGTGATCACTATATATATCTATACCTGCATGTTTACTCTTGCTAGGTTGTGATCACTGTATCTCTTGCTCTGTTATAAACCTGCATGTGAACTGGTCTTGTGACCACTAGCTTGTGCTCGGAATTTGTGTGGAATCCTTGAGATCCACCCTGAGCTTGTTGTTGTCTTGCTTTGCCTTGACTGGTCTTGTGACCCCTAGGTCTCCCCCACTTTGCCTATGGGGGTGTGTCAAACATTATACATGTTGTATTTGTGTAGGCTGTAGTGGGTTAGCCTATAGGGGGGTCACAACATTAGGGTTTCATATTTGTACTCACAATCCTTGCTAGTTCATCATTCCAGTCCGTTCTCGTTGACAGAAAATTGCCTACTCCATGACCTGTATTGGTGCGGCTGTTTTCGCGTCTCGGGGCTACAAGCGCCCAAAACGAGCAATTTTCTTCGACGTGACGACGTTATTTGTGAGTTTACGAACCTCCAATTGTGCCCGAAAGTGCTTGAGAGTGAAGCAAGAACGATTGGTCACGGAGCTCCACGACGGAAAATTGCCTGCTCCATGATCTGTATCAGTGCGGCTGTTTTCGCGTCTCGGGGCTACAAACGCCTGAAACGAGCGTTTTCCTTCAACGTGAAGACGTCATTCGTGAGTTCACGGACCTGCGATTATGCTGGAAAGTGCCCGGGAGTAAAGCGAGAACGATTGGTCACGGAGCTCCACGACGGAAAATTGTCTGCTCTGTGACCTGTATTGGTGCGCTGGTTCTGAACGTTTTTCTTCCGTCGGGTCACGTGGCTGCGCTTGTCTGGTCCTCTTGCCAGCGAATGAAGAGCGCCCGCTGCACTTCCTGCACGCGTGCGGATCCTACCGTGTTTTGGGTGTGGAAGCGCTCGTTCCGAGCGTTTTTCTTCTGTCGGGTCGTGTGGCGCGCTTGACTGGTCCTCTTGCCAATCCAGCAAGGGCGTGGGAGGGTTGCGAGCATCATCGGTCGTCGGCGCTCGCGAATGAAGAGCGCCCGCTGCACTTAGTCCATGCGTGCGGATCCTTCCGCGTTTTGGGGGTGGAAGTGCTCGTTCCGAGCGTTTTTCTTCCGCCGGGTCACGTGGATGCGCTTGTCTGGTCCTCTTGCCAAGCCAGCAAGGGCGTGGGAGGGTTGCGAGCATCATCGGTCGTCGGCGCTCGCGAATGAAGAGCGCCCGCTGCACTTACTGCATGCGTGATGATCCTTCCGCGTTTTGGGGGTGGAAGTGCTCGTTCCGAGCGTTTTCTTATGCCTGGTCACGTGGCTGCGCTTGTCTGGTCCTCTTGCCAAGCCAGCAAGGGCGTGGGAGGGTTGCGAGCATCATCGGTCGTCGGCGCTCGCGAATGAAGAGCGTCCGCTGCACTTCCTGCACGCGTGCGGATCCTTCCGCGTTTTGGGGGTGGAAGCGCTCGTTCCGAGCGTTTTTCTGCAACTTAAAGACGTCATTCGTGAGTTAACAGACCTGCGATTATGCTGGAAAGTGCCAGGGAGTGAAGCGAGAACGATTGGTCACGGAGCTCCACGACGGAAAATTGCCTGCTCCATGACCTGTATCGGTGCGGCTGTTTTCGCGTCTCGGGGCTACAAACGCCCGAAACGAGCGTTTTTCTTCAACGTGAAGACGCCATTCGTGAGTTCACGGACCTGCAATTATGCTGGAAAGTGCCAGGGAGTGAAGCGAGAACGATTGGTCACGGAGCTCCACGACGGAAAATTGCCTACTCCATGACCTGTATTGGTGCGGCTGTTTTCGCGTCTCGGGGCTACAAGCGCCCAAAACGAGCAATTTTCTTCGACGTGAAGACGTCATTTGTGAGTTTACAAACCTCCAATTGTGCCCGAAAGTGCTTGAGAGTGAAGCGAGATCGATTGGTCACGGAGCTCCACGACGGAAAATTGCCTGCTCCATGACCTGTATCGGTGCGGCTGTTTTCGCGTCTCGGGGCTACAAATGCTCAAAACGAGCGTTTTTCTTCAACATGAAGACGTCATTCGTGAGTTCCTGGATCTGCGATTATGCTGGAAAGTGCCAGGGAGTGAAGCGAGAACGATTGGTCACGGAGCTCCACGACGGAAAATTGCCTGCTCCATGACCTGTATCGGTGCGGCTGTTTTCGCGTCTCGGGGCTACAAACGCCCGAAACGAGCGTTTTTCTTCAACGTGAAGACGCCATTCGTGAGTTCACGGACCTGCGATTATGCTGGAAAGTGCCAGGGAGTGAAGCGAGAACGATTGGTCACGGAGCTCCACGACGGAAAATTGCCTGCTCTATGACCTATATCGGTGCGGCTGTTTTTGTTAGAAACAATAGGAGTGGGGCCTAGGCTTAGTAGCCTAGGCCCACACTAGGAGGTAGTAGGTTGTGCCCTAGGACTAGGGTTTGTGGTATACGAAAGAGAATTGGAGAAGTGAGAATGGGAATGATGATTTGAACTAGCAAGCAGCAGGATACATATAGGAAACCCTAAGGGGTTGTACTCACTATTGAGCACCCCACTGCAGGCTAGACAAATAACATAATCTGACACACCCCCATAGCCAAAGTGGGGTGTAATCAGCACACGTGAGAAGTCACAGCAATAGTTCACAATTATCAGCAAAGCTAGTGGCAGTCACAGGAGGCCAGTGAGGAGGAGGAGGAACTGTGGAGGGAGAGAAGAGAGGAGGCGACGACTGAAGTTGCAGACACACGGGCACCAGGAGCACCAGGCTGCAACCTCCTCCAACTGTCTCACTCCCCCCTACACACACCCCCAGGGTCACCACTCGCTCCTCGCCCACATCACCCCCCTAGCGCCACTCCCTCGTCTCCCACACATCCACCCCCCCGCAGCGGCAGCTGCAGCAGTGGGAGACGGAGGAGAAGGTAGGGGCGACGCACAAGGAGCACCCCCACACCCGCCACCCCCACACCCTCCTGTCCAGGGGACGTGGGGTGGAGGGGGGGGGGGGGAGGGCCGGGGCGGGAGAGCGCACGAGGGCGCAGGCAACCGCGCGTGCAGAGCAACAGCGCGGAGCAGGTAGGGTAGAGCGCACGAGGGCGCGGGCAACCGCGCGTGCAGAGCAACAGCGCGGAGCAGGTAGGGTAGAGCGCACGAGGGCGCGGGCAACCGCGCGTGCAGAGCAACAGCGCGGAGCAGGTAGGGTAGAGCGCACGAGGGCGCGGGCAACCGCGCGTGCAGAGCAACAGCGCGGAGCAGGTAGGGTAGAGCGCACGAGGGCGCGGGCAACCGCGCGTGCAGAGCAACAGCGCGGAGCAGGTAGGGTAGAGCGCACGAGGGCGCGGGCAACCGCGCGTGCAGAGCAACAGCGCGGAGCAGGTAGGGTAGAGCGCACGAGGGCGCGGGCAACCGCGCGTGCAGAGCAACAGCGCGGAGCAGGTAGGGTAGAGCGCACGAGGGCGCGGGCAACCGCGCGTGCAGAGCAACAGCGCGGAGCAGGTAGGGTAGAGCGCACGAGGGCGCGGGCAACCGCGCGTGCAGAGCAACAGCGCGGAGCAGGTAGGGTAGAGCGCACGAGGGCGCGGGCAACCGCGCGTGCAGAGCAACAGCGCGGAGCAGGTAGGGTAGAGCGCACGAGGGCGCGGGCAACCGCGCGTGCAGAGCAACAGCGCGGAGCAGGTAGGGTAGAGCGCACGAGGGCGCGGGCAACCGCGCGTGCAGAGCAACAGCGCGGAGCAGGTAGGGTAGGGCGCGGGTGAGACTGAGCGCGACTGCACAGGGTCCAGGAGCGGCGTCGCGGGCAGCTGCATGTGGCGGGCAACTCCAGGGGCGGCTGCTGCAGTGGCGGGCGACTCCAGGGGCGGCTGCTGCAGTGGCGGGCGGCTCCAGGGGCGGCTGCTGCAGTGGCGGGCGGCTCCAGGGGCGGCTGCTGCTGTGGCGGGCGACTCCAGGGGCGGCCGCTGCAGTGGCGAGCGGCTCCAGGGGCGGCTGCTGCTGTGGCGGGCGACTCCAGGGGCGGCTGCTGCAGTGGCGGGCGGCTCCAGGGGCGGCTGCTGCAGTGGCGAGCGGCTCGAGGCGCGCCCTGGCCTGGCGCAGTCCGTACGGGCCGCGCTGGCGCTCGCGGCTGGCCGTGGCGCTGGCGTCCGCGCGGGGCGACGAAAGGGGGGGCGCGGGGCGACGAAACGGGGGCCGCGGGCGACGGGAACGGGGGGCCGCGGGCGACGGGAACGGGGGGCCGCGGGCGACGGGAACGGGGGGCCGCGGGCGACGGGAACGGGGGGGCCGCGGGCGACGGGAACGGGGGGCCGCGGGCGACGGGAACGGGGGGCCGCGGGCGACGGGAACGGGGGGCCGCGGGCGACGGGAACGGGGGTCCGTGGGCGACGGGAACGACGCGGGGCGACGCGGGGCGACGCGGGGGCGACGGGGCAGAAAGCCGCCGCGCGCCTCGGGGCGCACGGTAGGCAGAAAACCGCCGCGCGCCTCGGGGCGCACGGCGGGCAGAAAACCGCCGCACGCTTCGAGGGCGCGGCGGGATGAAAAAATAGGTTTCGCCGCCGCGCACCACGGGGCGCGCGGCGGACACTACGGCAGCGGAAGCAGGTGGTGGGCCCATAGAGGTAAGCGGCAGGAACGTGCTCGCTCTAGATACCATGTTAGAAACAATAGGAGTGGGGCCTAGGCTTAGTAGCCTAGGCCCACACTAGGAGGTAGTAGGTTGTGCCCTAGGACTAGGGTTTGTGGTATACGAAGGAGAATTGGAGAAGTGAGAATGGGAATGATGATTTGAACTAGCAAGCAGCAGGATACATATAGGAAACCCTAAGGGGTTGTACTCACTATTGAGCACCCCACTGCAGGCTAGACAAATAACATAATCTGACAGTTTTCGTGTCTCGGGGCTACAAACGCCCGAAACGAGCGTTTTTCTTCAATGTGAAGACGTCACTCGTTAGTTCACGGACCTGCCATTATGCTGGAAATTGTCAGGGAGTGAAGCGAGAACGATTGGTCACGGAGCTCCACGACGGAAAATTGCCTGCTCCATGACCTGTATCGGTGCGGCTGTTTTCGCGTCTCGGGGCTACAAACGCCTGAAACGAGCGTTTTCCTTTAACGAGAAGACGTCATTCGTGACTTCACCTTCCTGCGATTATGCTGGAAAGTGCCCGGGAGTAAAGCGAGAACGATTGGTCACGGAGCTCCACGACGGAAAATTGCCTGCTCCGTGACCTGTATCGGTGCGCTCGTTCCGAACGTTTTTCTTCCGTCGGGTCACGTGGCTGCGCTTGTCTGGTCCTCTTGCCAAGCCAGCAAGGGCGTGGGAGGGTTGCGAGCATCATCAGTCATCGGCGCTTGCGAATGAAGAGCGCCCGCTGCACTTCCTGCACGCGTGCGGATCTTACCGCGTTTTGGGTGTGGAAGCGCTCGTTCCGAGCGTTTTTCTTCTGTCGGGACGTGTGGCTGCGCTTGACTGGTCCTCTTGCCAAGCCAGCAAGGGCGTGGAAGGGTTGCGAGCATCATCGGTCGTCGGCGCTCGCGAATGAAGAGCGCCCGCTGCACTTAGTCCATGCGTGCGGATCCTTCCGCGTTTTGGGGGTGGAAGTGCTCGTTCCGAGCGTTTTTCTTCCGCCGGGTCACGTGGCTGCGCTTGTCTGGTCCTCTTGCCAAGCCAGCAAGGGCGTGGGAGGGTTGCGAGCATCATCGGTCGTCGGCGCTCGCGAATGAAGAGCGCCCGCTGCACTTACTGCATGCGTGCGGATCCTTCCGCGTTTTGGGGGTGGAAGTGCTCGTTCCGAGCGTTTTTCTTATGCCTGGTCACGTGGCTGCGCTTGTCTGGTCCTCTTGCCAAGCCAGCAAGGGCGTGAAAGGGTTGCGAGCATCATCGGTCGTCGGCGCTCGCGAATGAAGAGCGTCCGCTGCACTTCGTGCATGCGTGCGGATCCTTCCGCGTTTTGGGGGTGGAAGCGCTCGTTCCGAGCGTTTTTCTGCAACGTAAAGACGTCATTCGTGAGTTCACGGACCTGCGATTATGCTGGAAAGTGCCAGGGAGTGAAGCGAGAACGATTGGTCACGGAGCTCCACGACGGAAAATTGCCTGCTCCATGACCTGTATCGGTGCGGCTGTTTTCGCGTCTCGGGGCTACAAGCGCCCAAAACGAGCAATTTTCTTCAACGTGAAGACGTCATTTGTGAGTTCACGGACCTGCGATTATGCTGGAAAGTGCCCGGGAGTAAAGCGAGAACGATTGGTCACTGAGATCCACGACGGAAAATTGCCTGCTCTGTGACCTGTATCGGTACGATGGTTCCGAACGTTTTTCTTCCGTCGGGTCACGTGGCTGCGCTTGTCTAGTCCTCTTGCCAAGCCAGCAAGAGCGTGGGAGGGTTGCGAGCATCATTGGTCATCGGCGCTCGCGAATGAAGAGCGTCCGCTGCACTTCCTGCACGCGTGCGGATCCTTCCACGTTTTGGGGGTGGAAGCGCTCGTTCCGAGCGTTTTTCTTCCGCCGGGTCACGTGGCTGCGCTTGTCTGGTCCTCTTGCCAAGCCAGCAAGAGCGTGGGAGGGTTGCGAGCATCATCTGTCGTCAGCGCTCGCAAATGAAGAGCGTCCGCTGCACTTCCTGCACGCGTGCGGATCCTTCCGCGTTTTGGGGGTGGAAGCGCTCGTTCCGAGCGTTTTTCTGCAACGTAAAGACGTCATTCGTGAGTTCACGGACCTGCGATTATGCTGGAAAGTGCTAGGGAGTGAACCGAGAATGATTGGTCATGGAGCTCCACGACGGAAAATTGCCTGCTCCATGACCTGTATCGGTGCGGCTGTTTTCGCGTCTCGGGGCTACAAACGCCCGAAACGAGCGTTTTTCTTCAACGTGAAGACGTCATTCATGAGTTCACGGACCTGCAATTATCCTGGAAAGTGCCAGGGAGTGAAGCGAGAACGATTGGTCACGGAGCTCCACGACGGAAAATTGCCTACTCCATGACCTGTATCGGTGCGGCTGTTTTCGCGTCTCGGGGCTACAAGCGCCCAAAACGAGCAATTTTCTTCAACGTGAAGACGTCATTTGTGAGTTTACGGACCTCCAATTGTGCTGGAAAGTGCTTGAGAGTGAAGCAAGAACGATTGGTCACGGAGCTCCACGACGGAAAATTGCCTGCTCCATGACCTGTATCGGTGCGGCTGTTTTCTTGTCTCGGGGCTACAAATGCTTGAAACGAGCGTTTTCCTTCAACGTGAAGACGTCATTTGTGAGTTCACGGACCTGCGATTATGCTGGAAAGTGCTCAGGAGTAAAGCGAGAACGATTGGTCACGGAGCTCCACGACGGAAAATTGCCTGCTCCGTGACTTATATCGGTACGATGGTTCCGAACGTTTTTCTTCCGTCGGGTCACGTGGCTGCGCTTGTCTGGTCCTCTTGCCAAGCCAGCAAGGGCGTGGGAGGGTTGCGAGCATCATCGGTCGTCGGCGCTCGCGAATGAAGAGCGCCCGCTGCACTTCCTGCACGCGTGCGGATCCTCCCGCGTTTTGGGTGTGGAAGCGCTCGTTCCGAGCGTTTTTCTTCCGACGACTCATGTGGCTGCGCTTGTCTGGTCCTCTTGCCAAGCTAGTGTCAGAGGTCCACTGGTGATCCCCGATTGATCCTAGGGAAGGGTTACAGGCACGTTGGCCTGGGGGGTTATGGGCGCACTCACCCGCTACACAAACAAGCCCTTTTATCCCAGTAGTTAGTGGCTGGGATTCTGACATGGTATCAGAGCGAAGGTCTCGGGTTCGAATCCCGGTGTGTGCACCTCGGGCATCCCAGTGCGAGGGGGTGTCAGAGGTCCACTGGTGATCCCCGATTGATCCTAGGGAAGGGTTACAGGCACGTTGGCCTGGGGGGTTATGGGCGCACTCACCCGCTACACAAACAAGCCCTTTTATCCCAGTGGTTAGTGACTGGGATTCTGACAGCTAGCAAGGGCAAGGGAGGGTTGCGAGTATCATCGGTCATCGGCACTCGCGAATGAAGAGCGCCCGCTGCACTTACTGCATGCGTGCGAATCCTTCCGCGTTTTGGGGGTGGAAGCGCTCGTTCCAAGCGTTTTTTTGCAACGTAAAGACATCATTCGTGAGTTCACAGACCTGCGATTATGCTGGAAAGTGCCAGGGAGTGAAGCGAGAATAATTGGTCACGGATCTCCACGACGGAAAATTGCCTGCTCCATGACATGTATCGGTGCGGCTGTTTCCTCGTCTCGGGGCTATAAACGCCCGAAACGAGCGTTTTTCTTCAACGTGAAGACGCCATTCGTGAGTTTACGGACCTGCAATTATGCTGGAAAGTGCCAGGGAGTGAAGCGAGAACGATTGATCACGAAGCTCCACGACGGAAAATTGCCTACTCCATGACCTGTATTGGTGCGGCTGTTTTCGCGTCTCGGGGCTACAAGCGCCCAAAACGAGCAATTTTCTTCAACGTGAAGACGTCATTTGTGAGTTTACGGACCTCCAATTGTGCTGGAAAGTGCTTGAGAGTGAAGCAAGAACGATTGGTCACGGAGCTCCACGACGGAAAATTGCCTGCTCCATGACCTGTATCGGTGCGGCTGTTTTCGCGTCTCGGGGCTACAAACGCCTGAAACAACGTTTTCCTTCAACGTGAAGACGTCATTTGTGAGTTTACGGACCTGCGATTATGCTGGAAAGTGCCCGGGAGTAAAGCGAGAACGATTGGTCACGGAGCTCCACGACGGAAAATTGCCTGCTCCGTGACCTGTATCGGTGCGCTCGTTCCGAACGTTTTTCTTCCGTCGGGTCACGTGGCTGCGCTTGTCTGGTCCTCTTGCCAAGCCAGCAAGAGCGTGGGAGGGTTGCGAGCATCATCGGTCGTCGGCGCTCGCGAATGAAGAGCGCCCGCTGCAGTTCCTGCACGCGTGCGGATCCTCCCGCGTTTTGGGTGTGGAAGCGCTCGTTCCGAGCGTTTTTCTTCCGTCGGGTCATGTGGCTGCGCTTGACTGGTCCTCTTGCCAAGCCAGCAAAGGCGTGGGAGGGTTGCGAGCATCATTGGTCATCGGCGCTCGCGAATGAAGAGCGTCCGCTGCACTTCCTGCACGCGTGCGGATCCTTCCTTGTTCTGGGGGTGGAAGCGCTCGTTCCGAGCTTTTTTTTGCAACGCAAAGACGTCATTCGTGAGTTCACGGACCTGCGATTATGCTGGAAAGTGCTAGGGAGTGAACCGAGCGAGAACGATTGGTCACGGAGTTCCACGACGGAAAATTGCCTGCTCCATAACCTGTATCGGTGCGGCTGTTTTCGCGTCTCGGGGCTACAAACGCCCGAAACGAGCGTTTTTCTTCAATGTGAAGACGTCATTCGTGAGTTCACGGACCTGCGATTATGCTGGAAAGTGCCAGGGAGTGAAGCGAAAAAGATTGGTCACGGAGCTCCACGACGGAAAATTGCCTGCTCCATGACCTGTATCGGTGCGGCTGTTTTCGCGTCTCGGGGCTACAAGCGCCCAAAACGAGCAATTTTCTTCAACGTGAAGACGTCATTTGTGAGTTTACGGACCTCCAATTGTGCTGGAAAGTGCTTGAGAGTGAAGCAAGAACGATTGGTCACGGAGCTCCACGACGGAAAATTGCCTGCTCCATGACCTGTATCGGTGCGGCTGTTTTCTTGTCTCGGGGCTACAAACGCTTGAAACGAGCGTTTTCCTTCAACGTGAAGACGTCATTCGTGAGTTCACGGACCTGCGATTATGCTGGAAAGTGCTCAGGAGAAAAGCGAGAACGATTGGTCACGGAGCTCCACGACGGAAAATTGCCTGCTCCGTGACCTGTATCGGTGCGCTCGTTCCGAGAGTTTTTCTTCCGTCGGGTGACGTGGCTGTGCTTGTCTGGTCCTCTTGCCAAACCAGCAAGGGCGTGGGAGGGTTGCGAGCATCATCGGTCGTCGGCGCTCGCGAATGAAGAGCGCCTGCTGCACTTCCTGCACGCGTGCGGATCCTCCCGCGTTTTGGGTGTGGAAGCGCTCGTTCCGAGCGTTTTTCTTCCGTCGGGTCATGTGGCTGCGCTTGTCTGGTCCTCTTGCCAAGCTAGCAAGGGCGTGGAAGGGTTGCGAGCATCATCGGTCGTCGGCGCTCGCGAATGAAGAGCGCCCGCTGTACTTACTGCATGCGTGCGAATCCTTCCGCGTTTTGGGGGTGGAAGCGCTCGTTCCGAGCGTTTTTCTGCAACGTAAAGACGTCATTCGTGAGTTCACGGACCTGCGATTATGCTGGAAAGTGCCAGGGAGTGAAGCAAGAACGATTGGTCACGGAGCTCCACGACGGAAAATTGCCTGCTCCATGACCTGTATCGGTGCGGCTGTTTTCGCGTCTCGGGGCTACAAACGCCTGAAACGAGCGTTTTCCTTCAACGTGAAGACGTCATTCGTGAGTTTACAGACCTGCGATTATGCTGGAAAGTGCCCGGGAGTAAAGCGAGAACGATTGGTCAAAAAGCTCCACGACGGAAAATGTCAAACATTGCATGTTTATATTATGTAGGCTGTAGTGGGTTACACCTTAGGGGGTACTCAAAGTTAGGGTTTCCTACTTGTACCAAACTCTGTGCTAGTTCATTCCATTCCTGCTCAGTTATTCTGACATGGTATCAGAGCAGGTCCATCGCTAGGACCGCTCTTAGGGCCCACCGCTACCTACCTACCGTGCGCCTCTTGCGCCTACGCGCTCTCGTGCGCCCTACCCTACGTGCGCCCTCGTGCGCCCTACCCTACGTGCGCCCTCGTGCGCCTTTCTCTCCTTGTGCGCCTTCGTGCGCCCTCGTGCGCCCTCGTGCGCCCTCGAGCTGCCCCTGCAGGTCCGTCAGGCCACCGAGCCGTCGCTGCAGGCCTGTCAGGCACCTGAGCCGCCGCTACAGGCACGTCAGGCACCCGAGTCGCCGCTGCAGGCCCGTCAGGCCCCCGAGCCGCCGCTACAGGCCCGTCAGGCCCGAGAGCCGCCCCTGCAGACCCGTCAGGCCACGCGCGCCGCCCCTGCAGGCCCTAGCCGGCCGCCGCGTCGCTCTGCCCGCAGCGTCGCCGCCTCTCCGCGGCGTCGTCGCCTGCCCGCGTCGAAGCCGCCTGCCCGCGACGTCGATCCCTGCCCGCGGCGCCGTCGCCTGCCCGCGGAGACGTCGCCTGCCCGCGGCGTCGTCGCGGCGTCGCCACCTGCCCGCGGAGTCGTCGCCTGCCCGCGCCACATGCACGCGGCGTCGCCACCTCCTCGCCGCGTCGACCTGCCCGCGGCGTCGCCACCTGCCCGCCGCGTCGACCTGCCCGCGCCGTCGCCACCTAACCCTAATCCGTCGCCCTGCCCGCGGCGTCGCCACCTGCCCGCCGCGTCGCCCTGCCCGCGCCGTCGCCACCTAACCCTAATCCGCCTCTCGCCCCTGGAGCAGCCGCCACTGCAGTAGCAGCCCCTGGAGCCGCCGCCACTGCAGCAGCAGCCCCTGCAGCCGCCCGCCACTGCGGCAGCAGCCACTGGAGCCGCCCGCCACTGCAGCAGCCGCCCCTGGAGCCGCCCGCACCTGCAGCAGCCGCCCCTGGAGCAACTGCCGTCGTAGCCCGGTCTAGCTCTGCAGCAGCTGCCGCGGAGCTTCCTACTGCGCCTGCCACGCCGACCACTGGTGAGCATTGCCCTGCCAGCACTGCTACCGCTGCTACTGCTACTACTGCCGTTTCTACTCCCACTCCCGCTACTCCTGCTGCTCCTGACGTGGCCAGATGCAGCCACAGGACCGTGCGCGTGAGTCCTTCACGGTCCAGCAGGCTCGTTAGTGGTACGCCAGTTGGGGCTATCGGGGTGGCAGTCGTGGTAGTCGCTCTGACGTGCGTCGTTCGGGAGCCCCTGGTAGTGGACAGGTGCAGCAGCCGTGCCCTCTTCTGGTCCAGCAGGCTCGTGAGTGGTACGCCGGTTTGAGCAGTCGGGGTGGCCGTAGTGGTAGTCGCTCTGGCGTCCGTCGTTCGGGAGGCTCAGGTAGTGGACAGGTGCAGCAGCCGTGCCCTCTTCTGGTCCAGCAGGCTCGTGAGTGGTACGCCGGTTTGAGCAGTCGGGGTGGCCGTAGTGGTAGTCGCTCTGGCGTCCGTCGTTCGGGAGGCTCCGGTAGTGGACAGGTGCAGCAGCCGTGCCCTCTTCTGCTCCAGCAGGCTCGTGAGTGGTACGCCGGTTTGAGCAGTCGGGGTGGCCGTAGTGGTAGTCGCTCTGTGAGTGAGGCAGCCGCTCTCGGTGCCAGTACGTCTGTTGCCCTCGGAGCAGGTGAGGCTACCACTCCCGGTACTCGCGTGTCTGCTACTCCAGGTGCTGGTGAGCCTACTGCTCTAGGTGCTAGTGCGTCTGCCGCTCCAGGTGCTCGCGTGTCTGCTACCCCAGGTGATGGTGAGGCTGCTGCCCTAGGTGCTAGTGCGTCTGTGCCCCCTGGTACTGAGTCGACTGCAGCACTGCACACCTTCACACTGGACTCAGGTGCTTCTCGCTCTTTCTTTCGTGACCGCACTGTCCTTGAGCCACTCGCTCGGCCAGTTGCTGTCTCTCTTGCTGACCCCTCAGGGGGTCCGGTCATTGCGACCTCCTCCACTACACTTCCGTGTCCAGCGGTTCCGTCCGGCACGCTCTCAGGTCTCTACCTCCCCTCGTTCTCTACGAACTTGGTGGCGGGCTGTGCTCTGCAGGACGGGGGTGTTCACCAGTTCACCCCTGCCTACGAGCGTGTGACACATTGCACGTGTGCTCGGACGGGCCGCCACCTGGCTACTTTCACTCGGGAGCCGGGGTCGGACCTGTACACACTGACCACTGAGTCCCCTCAGGTGGCTGCGTCTGCGTCTGCGTCAGGTCAGCTGTCCGCCCCCTGCTCATGTCGCTCTCTGGCGCATGAGACTGTCCTCTGGCACCACCGCCTTGGTCACCCGTCTGTGCAGCGCCTTCGGGCCATGCACAAACGGGACCTTGTTGCTGGTCTTCCCAGGGTGCTCCCTCCCCTTCCCGACTCCCCTGCTCCTGACTGCATTCCCTGTGTCGAGGGACGGCAGCGCGCCGCTCCTCACTCCTCCTCCTTTCCCCCGACGACTGCTCCCTTGCAGACGCTCCACATGGACGTGTGGGGCCCAGCCCGCGTCCGTGGTCAGGGTCAGGAGAGGTACTTCCTGATAGTTGTTGACGACTACTCGCGCTACACCACGGTCTTCCCCTTGCGCGCCAAGGGTGACGTCCCTGGTGTTTTGATCCCCTGGATCAGCCGAGCCCGTCTCCAGCTAGCCAAGCGCTTTCACTCGGACTTTCCTGTCCTGCGCTTGCACTCTGACAGGGGTGGTGAGTTCGCCTCCGACCTCTTGGCAGCCTACTGTGCTGAGCACGGCATTGAGCAGTCGTTCACGCTTCCGGCCTCTCCACAGCAGAATGGGGTCGCTGAGCGCCGCATTGGCTTGGTCATGGAGGTCGCTCGTACCTCCCTGACCCATGCGGCTGCTCCCCACTTTCTGTGGCCGTTTGCGGTCCGGTACGCAGCGCATCAGCTCAACCTCTGGCCCCGTGTCTCCTTGCCGAAGACTTCCCCGACTCTACGGTGGACGGGAGAGGTTGGCGATGCGTCGCGTTTCCGGGTCTGGGGATCTCGAGCTTTTGTCCGCGACACGTCCGCGGACAAGCTCTCGCGTCGCGCTGTTCCCTGTGTCTTTCTTGGCTTTGTTCCCGACGCGCCTGGATGGCAGTTTTACCACGTCACCTCGCGCCGGGTTCTGGCCTCTCAGGACGTCACTTTTGACGAGTCCGTCCCCTTCTACCGCCTCTTCCCCTACCGCACTGCCCCGCTCCCCCCCCCGCCTCTCTTCCTCGCTCCAGGTGCTGAGGTACCAGACCCCCTCCCCCCTCAGGGTGCCGCTCCCTCAGGTGTGTCCCAGGTAGACCCGGGTGAGCCTGTCGAGGTAGCTGTTGACTCGCGTCCTGCGTCTGGGGGTGCTGAGCCTGGGAGTGCTGCGTCTGAGGGTGCGGAGCCTGGGGGTGCTGAGCCTGGAGGTGCGGAGCCTGGGGGTGCTGAGCCTGGAGGTGCGGAGCCTGGAGGTGCGGAGCCTGGAGGTACTGAGCCTGGGGGTGCTGAGTCTGGACGTGCTGAGACTGGGGGTGCTGAGTCTGGGGGTGCTGAGTCTGGGGGTGCTGAGCCTGAGCGTGCTCCACCTGGAGGAGCCCTCTCCTCCCAGCAGCTGCAGGAGAGGTACCTCGAGTACTGCCGCCTCCGGAGAGGTGCTTCTGGAGCTCGTCCCGGTACTTCCCCTCCTACCCAGGAGCTCCCCCCCATTCAGGTGATCCGCGAGTGGTACACGCGGCGCTGCAGTCTTCGTAGTGGTGCTCCTGGTGCTGCGGACCCGAGCGGTGGTGCTGTTGCTGGTGCTGAGGACCCGGACGCTGGAGCTGCTGCTGGTGCTGAGGACCCGGGGGCTGGAGCTGCTGCTGGTGCTGAGGACCCGGGCGTTGGAGCTGCTGCTGGTGCTGAGGACCCGACCGGTGGCGCTGCTGCTGGTGCTGAGGACCTGACCAGTGGCCCTGCTGCTGGTGCTGAGGACCCGGGCGTTGGAGCTGCTGCTGGTGCTGAGGACCCGACCGGTGGCGCTGCTGCTGGTGCTGAGGACTCGGGCGTTGGAGCTCCTACTGGTGCTGAGGACCCGGGCGTTGGAGCTGCTGCTGGTGCTGAGGACTCGGGCGTTGGGGCTGCCACTGGTGTCCCTGCTGCTTCTGGAGACGCTGCGCGGCCGCGACCGTACTTCGTACCGCTCCTTCAGCAGGTTCTTGGTCAGGCTCCTCCTCCTAGTCCTCCTCCCTCCGTCGAGTGTCCTCTGCCTGTCCAGCCGCAGTCACAGTTACCGCCTGCCTCGCCTCTCCCTGCTCCCTCCCCTTACGCTGGTCCCACAGGAGGTCTTACAGAGCGTCGTGAGCCTGAGTCTCGTCCTGCGTCGCCTGTTCGTACTGCTCGCACTGGCCGTCGTGTCCCACGTGAGCGTCCTCCTCCTGTCCCTGGCACTCACTACATGACTCTGCGTCCCTCCACTGCTCCGCAGCGTGTCCCGCTGCCGTCTCCTCCTGCGTCCTCTCTTCCTACTCTTCCTGACCCGGAGTCTGACTCCCGTCGTGCTGCCAGTCCCACTGTTACGCGTCTCCTCGCTACAGTTGTCACTGACCCGACCTTTGAGTCCTCTGCTGCGTCTGCTCTGGTCGCTGAGTTGGTTGACTTTGCTGCTCGCTGTCGCCTAGACTACGCTGCCAGCCTTGTCGCTAGGTCTGAGTCTGCGTCTGCCTGTCCTCCGTCCGTCGGGGGTGAGTGTGCCCTCGGCACGGACGTCCTTGAGGACAGACAGGAGGAGTTCCACTGCCTTGCTGCTGCTTTGCCCCGTCTCGTGTCCTTGCTAGTTGCCCCTGAGGGAGACCCGGATGCACCAGACATCCCGACCCCACGCTCTTACGCTGAGGCGATGGCGGGTCCCTACTCCTCTCAGTGGCAGACAGCCATGGACGCAGAGATGGCCTCCTGGAAGTCCACAGGCACCTACGTAGACGAGGTTCCCCCTCCTGGGGCGAACATTGTCAGTGGCATGTGGATTTTCAGGGTGAAGCGGCCGCCGGGTTCTCCACCTGTCTTCAAGGCGCGCTACGTGGCTCGAGGCTTCAGTCAGCGAGAGGGAGTAGACTTCTTTCAGACCTTCTCCCCCACCCCGAAGATGACTACTCTTCGGGTGCTGCTGCACATAGCCGCTCACCGCGACTACGAGCTTCACTCTCTTGACTTCAGCACTGCTTTCTTGCAGGGCAGCCTGCACGAGGAGATCTGGCTGCGCCGCCCCCCTGGCTTCACTGGGTCAGTTCCTCCTGGCACCCAGTGGAGGCTTCAGCGGCCGGTCTACGGTCTCCGCCAGGCGCCACGTGAGTGGCACGACACACTGAGGACGACACTTGCGGCTCTTGGGTTCGCTCCCTCTACTGCTGACCCGTCGCTGTTTCTACGCACCGACACCTCGCTGCCGCCGTTCTACATCCTCGTGTACGTCGACGACTTGGTCTTTGCCACTGCTGACACCGCGGCACTCGCTCACGTGAAGTCGGAGCTGCAGAGGAGACACACGTGCACAGACCTGGGTGAGCTGACGAGCTATCTTGGCTTGCGGATCACCCGGGACAGAGCACGGCGCACCATCACCCTGACTCAGTCACACATGGTGCAGCAGGTTCTCCAGCGCTTCCGCTTCACGTACTCCTCGCCTCAGTCCACTCCTCTGCCTACCGGTCACTCGCTCTCAGCTCTGCCTTCGGATGAGTCCGTAGAGCCGAGTGGCCCGTATCCAGAGCTTGTGGGCTGCCTCATGTACCTGATGACCTGCACTCGACCTGACCTTGCATACCCTCTTAGCATCCTTGCACGCTATGTCGCTCCTGGCCGTCACCGGAAGGAGCACATGGATGCTGCTAAGAGGGTGTTGCGCTACTTGTGCAGTACGTCGGGCATGGGGCTTGTGCTTGGAGGGCGAGACCGGGTTGTTCTCACAGGGCACTCAGACGCTTCTTGGGCAGACGACCAGGCTACTCAGCGGTCGTCCCAGGGTTACACCTTCAGCCTTGGCTCTGGCTCAGTTTCTTGGCGTTCTACTCGCTCTTCTTCTGTTCTCAGCTCCAGTTGTGAGGCTGAGATCTACGCCACAGCCATGGCTGCTCAGGAGCTACGCTGGCTGACCTACCTGCTGACCGACCTCGGAGAGCGGCCTCGTTCTCCTCCAGTGCTGTACGTCGACAACAAGGCTGCCATTGCCTTGTGTGAGGAGCACAGACTGGAGCACAGAACGAAGCACATCGCTCTGCGGTACTTCCTTGCTCGAGAGCTGCAGCAGCGTGGTCAGCTTTGTCTGCGTTACGTGGCCACGGAGGCCAACACTGCTGATGTGTTCACCAAGGCGCTTCAGCCTTGTGACCATCAGCGCTTTTGCACTCTGCTAGGCCTTGTACCTACTGGGCCTCACTTGCTTACCTCTTGACCTTGCTTGTACTGTGATCACTATATATATATGCCTACTTGTTTACTTTTGCTAGGTTGTGATCACTGTATCTCTTGCTTTGTTATAAACCTGCATGTGAACTGGTCTTGTGACCGCTTGCTTGTGCTCGGAATTTGTGTGGAATCCTTGAGATCCACCCTGAGCTTGCTTTGCTTTGCTTTGACTGGTCTTGTGACCCTGTGGTTGTCTCCCACTGCGCCTATGGGGGTGTGTCAAACATTGCATGTTTATATTATGTAGGCTGTAGTGGGTTACACCTTAGGGGGTACTCAAAGTTAGGGTTTCCTACTTGTACCAAACTCTGTGCTAGTTCATTCCATTCCTGCTCAGTTATTCTGACAGAAAATTGCCTGCTCCGTGACCTGTATCGGTGCGCTCGTTCCGAACGTTTTTCTTCCGTCGGGTCACGTGGCTGCGCTTGTCTGGTCCTCTTGCCAAGCCACAAGGGCGTGGGAGGGTTGCGAGCATCATCGGTCGTCGGCGCTCGCGAATGAAGAGCGCCCGCTGCACTTCCTGCACGCGTGCGGATCCTCCCGCGTTTTGGGTGTGGAAGCGCTCGTTCCGAGCGTTTTTCTTCCGTCGGGTCATGTGGCTGCGCTTGTCTGGTCCTCTTGCCAAGCCAGGAAGGGCGTGGGAGGGTTGCGAGCATCATCGGTCGTCGGCGCTCGCGAATGAAGAGCGCCCGCTGCACTTACTGCATACGTGCTGATCCTTCCACGTTTTGGGGGTGGAAATGCTCTTTCCAAGCGTTTTTCTTACACCGGGTCACGTGGCTATGCTTGTCTGGTCCTCTTGCCAAGCCAGCAAGGGCGTGGGAGGGTTGCGAGCATCATCGGTCGTCGGCGCTCGCAAATGAAGAGCGCCCGCTGCACTTACTGCATGCGTGCGGATCCTTCCGCGTTTTGGGGGTGGAAATGCTTGTTCCGAGTGTTTTTTTTACGCCGGGTCACGTGGCTGTGCTTGTCTGGTCCTCTTGCCAAGCCAGCAAGGGCGTGGGAGGGTTGCGAGCATCATCGGTCGTCGACGCATGCGAATGAAGAGCGTCAGCTGCACTTCCTGCACGTGTGCAGATCCTTCCGCATTTTGGGGGTGGAAATGCTCGTTCCGAGCGTTTTTTTGCAACGTATAGACGTTATTCGTAAGTTCACGGACCTGCGATTATGTTGGAAAGTGCCAGGGAGTGAAGCGAGAACGATTGGTCACGGAGCTCCACGACGGAAAATTGCCTGCTCCATGACTTGTATCGGTGCGGCTGTTTTCGCGTCTCGGGGCTACAAACGCCCGAAACGAGCGTTTTTTTTCGATGTGAAGACGTCATTCGTGAGTTCACGGACCTGCGATTATGCTGGAAAGTGCCAGGGAGTGAAGCGAGAACGATTGGTCACGGAGCTCCACGACGGAAAATTGCCTACTCCATGACCTGTATCGGTGCGGCTGTTTTCGCGTCTCGGGGCTACAAACGCCCGAAACGAGCGTTTTTCTTCAATGTGAAGACGTCATTCGTGAGTTCACGGACCTGCGATTATGCTGGAAAGTGCCAGGGAGTGAAGCGAGAACGATTGGTCACGGAGCTCCACGACGGAAAATTGCCTACTCCATGACCTGTATCGGTGCGGCTGTTTTCGCGTCTCGGGGCTACAAACGCCTGAAACGAGCGTTTTCCTTCAACGTGAAGACGTCATTCGTGAGTTTACAGACCTGCGATTATGCTGGAAAGTGCCCGGGAGTAAAGCGAGAACGATTGGTCAGGGAGCTCCACGACAGAAAATTGCCTGCTCCATGACCTGTATCGGTGCGCTCGTTCCGAACGTTTTTCTTCCATTGGGTCACGTGGCTGCGCTTGTCTGGTCCTCTTGCCAAGCCAGCAAGGGCGTGGGAGGGTTGCGAGCATCATCGATCATCGGCGCTCGCGAATGAAGAGCGCCCGCTGCACTTCCTGCACGCGTGCGGATCCTCCCGCGTTTTGGGTGTGGAAGCGCTCGTTCCGAGCGTTTTTCTTCTTTCGGGTCGTGTTGCTGCGCTTGACTGGTCCTCTTGCCAAGCCAGCAAGGGCGTGGGAGGGTTGCGAGCATCATCGGTCGTCGGCGCTCGCGAATGAAGAGCGTCCACTACACTTCCTGCACGCGTGCGGATCCTTCCGCGTTTTGGGGGTGGAAGCGCTCGTTCAGAGCGGTTTTCTGCAACGTAAAAACGCCATTCGTGAGTTCACGGACCTGCGATTATGCTGGAAAGTGCCAGGGAGTGAAGCGAGAACGATTGGTCACGGAGCTCCACGACGGAAAATTGCCTACTCCATGACCTGTATTGGTGCGGCTGTTTTCGCTTCTTGGGGCTACAAGCGCCGAAAACGAGCAATTTTCTTCAACGTGAAGACGTCATTTGTGAGTTTACGGACCTCCAATTGTGCTGGAAAGTGCTTGAGAGTGAAGCAAGAACGATTGGTCACGGAGCTCCACGACGGAAAATTGCCTACTCCATGACCTGTATCGGTGCGGCTGTTTTCGCGTCTCGGGGCTACAAACGCCTGAAACGAGCGTTTTCCTTCAACGTGAAGACGTCATTCGTGAGTTCACCTTCCTGCTATTATGTTGGAAAGTGCCCGGGAGTAAAGCGAGAACGATTGGTCACGGAGCTCCACGACGGAAAATTGCCTGCTCCGTGACCTGTATCGGTGCGCTCGTTCCGAACGTTTTTCTTCCGTCGGGTCACGTGGCTGCGCTTATCTGGTCCTCTTGCCAAGCCAGCAAGGGCGTGGGAGGGTTGCGAGCATCATCGGTCGTCGGCGCTCGCGAATGAAGAGCGCCCGCTGCACTTCCTGCACGCGTGCGGATCCTTCCGCGTTTTGGGGGTGGAAGTGCTCGTTCCGAGCGTTTTTCTTCCGCTGGGTCACGTGGCTGCGCTTGTCTGGTCCTTTTGCCAAGCCAGCAAGGGCGTGGGAGGGTTGCGAGCATCATCGGTCGTCGACGCTCACGAATGAAGAGTGTCCACTTCACTTCCTGCACGCGTGCGGATCCTTCCGCGTTTTGGGGGTAGAAGCGCTCGTTCCGAGCGTTTTTCTGCAACGTAAAGACGTCATTCGTGAGTTCACGGACCTGCGATTATGCTGGAAAGTGCCAGGGAGTGAAGCGAGAACGATTGGTCACGGAGCTCCACGACGGAAAATTGCCTACTCCATGACCTGTATCGGTGCGGCTGTTTTCGCGTCTCGGGGCTACAAACGCCCGAAACGAGCGTTTTTCTTCAATGTGAAGACGTCATTCGTGAGTTCACGGACCTGCGATTATGCTGGAAAGTGCCAGGGAGTGAAGCGAGAACGATTGGTCACGGAGCTCCACGACGGAAAATTGCCTACTCCATGACCTGTATCGGTGCGGCTGTTTTCGCGTCTCGGGGCTACAAACGCCTGAAACGAGCGTTTTCCTTCAACGTGAAGACGTCATTCGTGAGTTTACAGACCTGCGATTATGCTGGAAAGTGCCCGGGAGTAAAGCGAGAACGATTGGTCAGGGAGCTCCACGACAGAAAATTGCCTGCTCCATGACCTGTATCGGTGCGCTCGTTCCGAACGTTTTTCTTCCATTGGGTCACGTGGCTGCGCTTGTCTGGTCCTCTTGCCAAGCCAGCAAGGGCGTGGGAGGGTTGCGAGCATCATCGATCATCGGCGCTCGCGAATGAAGAGCGCCCGCTGCACTTCCTGCACGCGTGCGGATCCTCCCGCGTTTTGGGTGTGGAAGCGCTCGTTCCGAGCGTTTTTCTTCTTTCGGGTCGTGTTGCTGCGCTTGACTGGTCCTCTTGCCAAGCCAGCAAGGGCGTGGGAGGGTTGCGAGCATCATCGGTCGTCGGCGCTCGCGAATGAAGAGCGTCCACTACACTTCCTGCACGCGTGCGGATCCTTCCGCGTTTTGGGGGTGGAAGCGCTCGTTCAGAGCGGTTTTCTGCAACGTAAAAACGCCATTCGTGAGTTCACGGACCTGCGATTATGCTGGAAAGTGCCAGGGAGTGAAGCGAGAACGATTGGTCACGGAGCTCCACGACGGAAAATTGCCTACTCCATGACCTGTATTGGTGCGGCTGTTTTCGCTTCTTGGGGCTACAAGCGCCGAAAACGAGCAATTTTCTTCAACGTGAAGACGTCATTTGTGAGTTTACGGACCTCCAATTGTGCTGGAAAGTGCTTGAGAGTGAAGCAAGAACGATTGGTCACGGAGCTCCACGACGGAAAATTGCCTACTCCATGACCTGTATCGGTGCGGCTGTTTTCGCGTCTCGGGGCTACAAACGCCTGAAACGAGCGTTTTCCTTCAACGTGAAGACGTCATTCGTGAGTTCACCTTCCTGCTATTATGTTGGAAAGTGCCCGGGAGTAAAGCGAGAACGATTGGTCACGGAGCTCCACGACGGAAAATTGCCTGCTCCGTGACCTGTATCGGTGCGCTCGTTCCGAACGTTTTTCTTCCGTCGGGTCACGTGGCTGCGCTTATCTGGTCCTCTTGCCAAGCCAGCAAGGGCGTGGGAGGGTTGCGAGCATCATCGGTCGTCGGCGCTCGCGAATGAAGAGCGCCCGCTGCACTTCCTGCACGCGTGCGGATCCTTCCGCGTTTTGGGGGTGGAAGTGCTCGTTCCGAGCGTTTTTCTTCCGCTGGGTCACGTGGCTGCGCTTGTCTGGTCCTTTTGCCAAGCCAGCAAGGGCGTGGGAGGGTTGCGAGCATCATCGGTCGTCGACGCTCACGAATGAAGAGTGTCCACTTCACTTCCTGCACGCGTGCGGATCCTTCCGCGTTTTGGGGGTAGAAGCGCTCGTTCCGAGCGTTTTTCTGCAACGTAAAGACGTCATTCGTGAGTTCACGGACCTGCGATTATGCTGGAAAGTGCCAGGGAGTGAAGCGAGAACGATTGATTAGTTACGGAGCTCCACGACGGAAAATTGCCTGCTCCATGACCTGTATCGGTGCGGCTGTTTTCGCGTCTCGGGGCTACAAACGCCCAAAACGAGCGTTTTTCTTCAACGTGAAGACGTCATTTGTGAGTTCACCAACCTGCGATGATGCTGGAAAGTGCCAGGGAGTGAAGCGAGAACGATTGGTCACGGAGCTCCACGACGGAAAATTGCCTGCTCCATGACCTGTATCGGTGCGGCTGTTTTCGCGTCTCGGGGCTACAAACGCCTGAAACGAGCGTTTTCCTTCAACGTGAAGACGTCATTCGTGAGTTCACCTTCCTGCGATTATGCTGGAAAGTGCCCGGGAGTAAAGCGAGAACGATTGGTCACGGAGCTCCACGACGGAAAATTGCCTGCTCCGTAACCTGTGTCGGTGCGCTCGTTCCGAACGTTTTTCTTCCGTCGGGTCACGTGGCTGCGCTTTTCTGGTCCTCTTGCCAAGCCAGCAAGGGCGTGGGAGGGTTGCGAGCATCATCGGTCGTCGGCGCTCGCGAATGAAGAGCGCCCGCTGCACTTCCTGCACGCGTGCGGATCCTCCCGCGTTTTGGGTGTGGAAGCGCTCGTTCCGAGCGTTTTTCTTCTGTCGGGTCGTGTGGCTGCGCTTGACTGGTCCTCTTGCCAAGCCAGCAAGGGCGTGGGAGGGTTACGAGCATCATCGGTCGTCGGCGCTCGCGAATGAAGAGCGCCCGCTGCACTTACTGCATGCGTGCGGATCCTTCCTCGTTTTGGGGGTGGAAATGCTCGTTCCGAGCGCTTTTCTTACGCCGGGTCACGTGGATGCGCTTGCCTGGTCCTCTTGCCAAGCCAGCAAGGGCGTGGGAGGGTTGCGAGCATCATCGGTCGTCGGCGCTCGCGAATGAAGAGCGCCCGCTGCACTTCCTGCATGCGTGCGGATCCTTCCGCGTTTTGGGGGTGGAAGCGCTCGTTCCGAGCGTTTTTCTGCAACGTAAAGACGTCATTCGTGAGTTCACGGACCTGCGATTATGCTGGAAAGTGCCAGGGAGTGAAGCGAGAACGATTGGTCACGGAGCTCCACGACGGAAAATTGTCTGCTCCATGACCTGTATCGGTGCGGCTGTTTTCGCGTCTCGGGGCTACAAACGCCTGAAACGAGCGTTTTCCTTCAACGTGAAGACGTCATTCGTGAGTTCACCGTCCTGCGATTATGCTGGAAAGTGCCCGGGAGTAAAGCGAGAACGATTGGTCACGGAGCTCCACGACGGAAAATTGCCTGCTCCGTGACCTGTATCGGTGCGCTCGTTCCGAACGTTTTTCTTCCATCGGGTCACGTGGCTGCGCTTGTCTGGTCCTCTTGCCAAGCCAGCAAGGGCGTGGGAGGGTTGCGAGCATCATCGGTCGTCGGCGCTCGCGAATGAAGAGCGCCCGTTGCACTTACTGCATGCGTGCAGATCCTTCCGTGTTTTGGGGGTGGAAGTGCTCGTTCCGAGCGTTTTTCTTCCGTCGGGTCACGTGGCTGCGCTTGTCTGGTCCTCTTGCCAAGCCAGCAAGGGCGTGGGAGGGTTGCGAGCATCATCGGTCGTCGGCGCTCGCGAATGAAGAGCGCCCGCTGCACTTCATGCACGCGTGCGGATCCTACCGCGTTTTGGGTGTGGAAGCGCTCGTTCCGAGCGTTTTACTTCTGTCGGGTCGTGTGGCTGCGCTTGACTGGTCCTCTTGCCAAGCCAGCAAGGGCGTAGGAGGGTTGCGAGCATCATCGGTCGTCGGCGCTCGCGAATGAAGAGCGCCCGCTGCACTTACTGCATGCGTGCGGATCCTTCCGCGTTTTGGGGGTGGAAGTGCTCGTTCCGAGCGTTTTTCTTACTCCGGGTCACGTGGCTGCACTTGTCTGGTCCTCTTGCCAAGCCAGCAAGGGCGTGGGAGGGTTGCGAGCATCATCGGTCGTCGGCGCTCGCGAATGAAGAGCGTCCACTTCACTTCCTGCACGTGTGCAGATCCTTCCGCGTTTTAGGGGTGGAAGCGCTCGTTCCGAGCGTTTTTCTGCAACGTAAAGACGTCATTCGTGAGTTCACGGACCTGCGATAACGCTGGAAATTGTCAGGGAGTGAAGCGAGAACGATTGGTCACGGAGCTCCACGACGGAAAATTGCCTGCTCCATGACCTGTATCGGTGCGGCTGTTTTCGCGTCTCGGGGCTACAAACGCCCGAAACGAGCGTTTTTCTTCAACGTGAAGACGCCATTCGTGAGTTCACAGACCTGCAATTATGCTGGAAAGTGCCAGGGAGTGAAGCGAGAACGATTGGTCACGGAGCTCCACGACGGAAAATTGCCTACTCCATGACCTGTATTGGTGCGTTGTTTTCGCGTCTCCGGGCTACAAGCGCCCAAAACGAGCAATTTTCTTCGACGTGAAGACGTTATTTGTGAGTTTACGAACCTCCAATTGTGCCGGAAAGTGCTTGAGAGTGAAGCAAGAACGATTGGTCACGGAGCTCCACGACGGAAAATTGAAGGCTCCATGACCTGTATCGGTGTGGCTGTTTTCGCGTCTCGGGGCTACAAACGCCTGAAACGAGCGTTTTCCTTCAACGTGAAAACGTGATTCGTGAGTTCACGGACCTGCGATTATGCTGGAAAGTGCCCGGGAGTAAAGCGAGAACGATTGGTCACGGAGCTCCACGACGGAAAATTGCCTGCTCTGTGACCTGTATCGGTGCGCTGGTTCCGAACGTTTTTCTTTCGTCTGGTCACGTGGCTGCGCTTGCCTGGTCCTCTTGCCAAGCCAGCAAGGGCGTGGGAGGGTTGCGAGCATCATCGGTCGTCGGCGCTCGCGAATGAAGAGTGCCCGCTGCACTTCCTGCACGCGTGCGGATCCTCCCGCGTTTTGGGTGTGGAAGCGCTCGTTCCGAGCGTTTTTCTTCCGTCGGGTCATGTGGCTGCGCTTTTCTGGTCCTCTTGCCAAGCCAGCAAGGGCGTGGGAGGGTTGCGAGCATCATCGGTCGTCGGCGCTCGCGAATGAAGAGCGCCCGCTGCACTTACTGCATGCGTGCAGATCCTTCCGTGTTTTGGGGGTGGAAGTGCTCGTTCCGAGCGTTTTTCTTCCGCCGGGTCACGTGGCTGCGCTTGTCTGGTCCTCTTGCCAAGCCAGCAAGGGCGTGGGAGGGTTGCGTATCGAGATAGTAGTGCGAAAGATAGAACAGAGAAGAGGGGTTTGTACTAGCAGCATGCAAGGTACATATAGGAAACCCTAATTTGGGTTGTACTCGCTATAGAGTACCCCACTGCAGGCTAGACAATTACAACATTCTGACACACCCCCATAGCCAAAGTGGGGTGTAATCAGCACAAATAACCAGTCATAGATCAAGTCCACAAATGCAAGTAAAGCTAGAGGCAGTCACAGAGGGCAAGTGAGGAGGAGGAGAGACTGTGAGGGGCGATCTGCTGCAGGCGATGGGCGAAGCTGCAGACACAACGGGCAACAGGAGCGGCGTGCACAGTGGCTACCGAGCGCACGAGGGCACCGGACTACGGGAGTATCTGGCTCCGCGGCTACGACGAGCACACACAGGAGCAACTGACCCACAGGCGACTGGCGAAGCAGGCTCGCTGGGCTACCGAAACGCGCGAGGGCATCCGGACTACTGGCGCTGCTAGCGTCACGACGGCTACCTCCACGCAACCTCCCCCGACCGTCCCACGCCCCTCTCACACACCCCCTGCTGACACCCTAGCTCCACTTCCACGACACCCCCCTTAAACCCTAAACCTCGGCTCCCACACATCCACCCCCCTCAGCGGCAGCTGCAGCAGTGGGAGACGGAGGAGGAGGAGGAGCAGGGGACGGCGCACACACACGGCACCCCCAGAGCTGCCACCCCCACACTCCGCACCCCCAAACCCTAAAAACGGGCGGAACGGGGGAAGGAGCGCGGGGGACGGCGAGGGGGACGGCGCTCGGCCCCCAGAACGCGACCACGGGGCAGCGAGGGGCCGCGCGCGGCTCCCCAGGGCGGCGCGACGGGAAATCGGGGCCGCGGGGGGTCGCGCGCGGCTCCCCAGGGCGGCACGACGGGAAATCGGGGCCGCGGGGGGTCGCGCGCGGCTCCCCAGGGCGGCACGACGGGAAATCGGGGCCGCGGGGGGTCGCGCGCGGCTCCCCAGGGCGGCACGACGGGAAATCGGGGCCGCGGGGGGTCGCGCGCGGCTCCCCAGGGCGGCACGACGGGAAAACGGGGCCGCGGGGGGTCGCGTGCGGCTCCCCAGGGCGACGGGATCGCGGGGCCGCGGGCGACGGGATCGGGGGGCCGCGGGCGTCCCCCACGGTAGGAAACCGCCGCGCGCCTCGGGGCGCACGGCGGGGAGAAAACCGCCGCACGCCCCGAGCGCGCGGCGGGATGAAAATGTGAAGGTCGCGCGCCACGGGGCGCGCGACACAGAGTAGGGCAGCGGAAGCAGCAGTGGGGCCCACAGGCCAGGAGCGTGAACGCTCTGTTACCATATCGAGATAGTAGTGCGAAAGATAGAACAGAGAAGAGGGGTTTGTACTAGCAGCATGCAAGGTACATATAGGAAACCCTAATTTGGGTTGTACTCGCTATAGAGTACCCCACTGCAGGCTAGACAATTACAACATTCTGACATTGCGAGCATCATCGGTCGACGGCGCTCGCGAATGAAGAGCGTCCGCTGCACTTCCAACACGCGTGCAGATCCTTCCGTGTTTTGGGTGTGGAAGCGCTCCTTCCAAGCGTTTTTCTGCAGCGTAAAGACGCCATTTGTGAGTTCACGGACCTGCGATTATGCTGGAAAGTGCCAGGGAGTGAAGCGAGAACGATTGGTCACGGAGCTCCACGACGGAAAATTGCCTGCTCCATGACCTGTATCGGTGCGGCTGTTTTCGCGTCTCGGGGCTACAAACGCCTGAAACGAGCGTTTTCCTTCAACGTGAAGACGTCATTCGTGAGTTCACCTTCCTGCGATTATGCTGGAAAGTGCCCGGGAGTAAAGCGAGAACGATTGGTCACGGAGCTCCACGACGGAAAATTGCCTGCTCCGTGACCTGTATCGGTGCGCTCGTTCCGAACGTTTTTCTTCCGTCGGGTCACGTGGCTGCGCTTTTCTGGTCCTCTTGCCAAGCCAGCAAGGGCGTGGGAGGGTTGCGAGCATCATCGGTCGTCGGCGCTCGCGAATGAAGAGTGCCCGCTGCACTTCCTGCACGCGTGCGGATCCTCCCGCGTTTTGGGTGTGGAAGCGCTCGTTCCGAGCGTTTTTCTTCCGTCGGGTCATGTGGCTGCGCTTGTTTGGTCCTCTTGCCAAGCCAGCAAGGGCGTGGGCAAGCATCATCGGTCGTCGGCGCTCGCGAATGAAGAGCGCCCGCTGCACTTACTGCATGCGTGCGGATCCTTCCGCGTTTTGGGGGTGGAAGTGCTCGTTCCGAGCGTTTTTCTTCCGCTGGGTCACGTGGCTGTGCTTGTCTGGTCCTCTTGCCAAGCCAGCAAGGGCGTGCGAGGGTTGCGAGCATCATCGGTCATCTGCGCTCGCGAATGAAGAGCGTCCGCTGCACTTCCTGCACGCGTGCGGATCCTTCCGCGTTTTGGGGGTGGAAGCGCTCGTTATGAGCGTTATTCTGCGATGTAAAGACGTCATTCGTGAGTTCACGGACCTGCGATTATGCTGGAAAGTGCCAGGGAGTGAAGCGAGAACGATTGGTCATGGAGCTCCACGACGGAAAATTGCCTGCTCCATGACCTGTATCGGTGCGGCTGTTTTCGCGTCTCGGGGCTACAAACGCCCGAAACGAGCGTTTTTCTTCAATGTGAAGACGTCATTTGTGAGTTCACGAATATGCTGGGAAGTGCCAGGGAGTGAAGCGAGAACGATTGGTCACGGAGCTCCACGACGGAAAATTGACAACACCATGACCTGTATTGGTGCGGCTTTTTTCGCGTCTCGGGGCTACAAGCGCCCAAAACGGGTATATTCTTCAACGTGAAGACGTCATTTGTGAGTTTACGGACCTCCAATTATGTTGGAAAGTGCTTTAGAGTGAAGCAAGAACGATTGGTCACGGAGCTCCACGACGGAAAATTGCCTACTCCATGACCTGTATCGGTGCGGCTGTTTTCGCGTCTCGGGGCTACAAACGCCTGAAACGAGCGTTTTCCTTCAACGTGAAGACGTCATTCGTGAGTTCACGGACCTGCGATTATGCTGGAAAGTGCCCGGGAGTAAAGCGAGAACGATTGGTCACGGAGCTCCACGACGGAAAATTGCCTACTCCATGACCTGTATTGGTGCGCTCGTTCCGAACGTTTTTCTTCCGTCGGGTCACTTAGCTACGCTTTTCTGGTCCTCTTGCCAAGCCAGCAAGGGCGTGGGAGGGTTGCGAGAAACATCGGTCGTCGGCGCTCGCGAATGAAGAGCGCCCGCTGCACTTCCTGCACGCGTGCGGATCCTCCCGCGTTTTGGGTGTGGAAGCGCTCGTTCCGAGCGTTTTTCTTCCGTCGGGTCATGTGGCTGCGCTTGTCTGGTCCTCTTGCCAAGCCAGCAAGGGCGTGGGAGGGTTGCGAGCATCATCGGTCGTCGGCGCTCGCGAATGAAGAGCGCCCGCTGCACTTACTACACGCGTTTTGGGGGTGGAAGCGCTCGTTCCAAGCGTTTTTCTGCAACGTAAAGACGCCACTCGTGAGTTCACGGACCTGCGATTATGCTGGAAAGTGCCAGGGAGTGAAGCGAGAACGATTGGTCCAGGAGCTCCACGACGGAAAATTGCCTGCTCCATGACTAATATCGGTGCGGCTGTTTTCGCGTCTCGGGGCTACAAATGCTCGAAACGAGCGTTTTTCTTCAACGTGAAGACGTCATTTGTGAGTTCACGGACCTGCGATTATGCTGGAAAGTGCCAGGGAGTGAAGCGAGAACGATTGGTCACGGAGCTCTACGACGAAAATTGCCTGCTCCATGACCTTTATCGGTGCGGCTGTTTTCGCGTCTCGGGGCTACAAACGCCCAAAACGAGCGTTTTTCTTCAACGTGAAGACGTCATTCGTGAGTTCACGGACCTGCGATTATGCTGGAAAGTGCCAGGGAGTGAAGCGAGAACGATTGGTCACGGAGCTCCACGACGGAAAATTGCCGGCTCCATGACCTGTATCGGTGCGGCTGTTTTCGCGTCTCGGGGCTACAAACGCCCAAAACGAGCGTTTTTCTTCAACGTGAAGACGTCATTCGTGAGTTCACGGACCTGCGATTATGCTGGAAAGTGCCAGGGAGTGAAGCGAGATAGATTGGTCACGGAGCTCCACGACGGAAAATTGCCTGCTCCATGACCTGTATCGGTGCGGCTGTTTTCGCGTCTCGGGGCTACAAACGCCCGAAACGAGCATTTTTCTTCAACGTGAAGACGTCATTTGTGAGTTTACGGACCTCCAATTGTGCTGGAAAGTGCTTGAGAGTGAAGCAAGAACGATTGGTCATGGAGCTCCACGACGGAAAATTGCCTGCTCCATGATCTGTATCGGTGCGGCTGTTTTCGCGTCTCGGGGCTACAAACGCCTGAAACGAGCGTTTTCCTTCAACGTGAAGACGTCATTCGTGAGTTCACGGACCTGCGATTATGCATCTAGAAAGTGCCCGGAAGTAAAGCGAGAACGATTGGTCACGGAGCTCCACGACGGAAAATTGCCTGCTCTGTGACCTGTATCGGTGCGCTGGTTCCGAACGTTTTTCTTCCGTCGGGTCACGTGGCTGCGCTTGCCTGGTCCTCTTGCCAAGCCAGCAAGGGCGTGGGAGGGTTGCGAGCATCATCGGTCATCGGCGCTCGCGAATGAAGAGCGTCCGCTGCACTTCCTGCACGCGTACGGATTCTCCCGCGTTTTGGGTGTGGAAGCGCTCGTTCCGAGCGTTTTTCTTCCGTCGGGTCATGTGGCTGCGCTTGTCTGGTCCTCTTGTCAAGCCAGCAAGGGCGTGGGAGGATTGCGAGCATCATCGGTCGTCGGCGCTCGCGAATGAAGAGCGCCTGCTGCACTTCCTGCACGCGTGCGGATCCTCCCGCGTTTTGGGTGTGGAAGCGCTCGTTCCGAGCGTTTTTCTTCCGCCGGGTCATGTGGCTGCGCTTGTCTGGTCCTCTTGCCAAGCTAGCAAGGGCGTGGAAGGGTTGCGAGCATCATCGGTCGTCGGCGCTCGCGAATGAAGAGCGCCCGCTGCACTTACTGCATGCGTGCGGATCCTTCCGCGTTTTGGGGGTGGAAGTGCTCGTTCCGAGCGTTTTTCTTCCGCCGGGTCACGTGGCTGCGCTTGTCTGGTCCTCTTGCCAAGCCAGCAAGGGTGTGGGAGGGTTGCGAGCATCATCGGTCGTCGGTGCTTGCGAATGAAGAGCGTCCGCTGCACTTCCTGCACGCGTGCGGATCCTTCCGCGTTTTGGGGGTGGAAGCGCTCGTTCCGAGCGTTTTTCTTCCGCCAATGTAAAGACGCCATTCGTGAGTTCACGAACCTGCGATTATGCTGGGAAGTGCCGGGGAGTGAAGCGAGAACGATTGGTCACGGAGCTCCACGACGGAAAATTGTCTGCTCCATGACCTGTACCGGTGCGGCTGTTTTCAGTTCTCGGGGCTACAAACGCCCGAAACGAGCGTTTTTCTTCAACGTGAAGACGTCATTTGTGAGTTTACGGGCTTGTGATTATGCTGGAAAGTTCCAGGGAGTGAAGCAAGAACGATTGGTCACGGAGCTCCACCTCGGAAAATTGCCAACTCCATGACCTGTATTGGTGCGGCTGTTTTCGCGTCTCGGGGCTACAAGCGCCCAAAACGAGCAATTTTCTTCAACGTGAAGACGTCATTTGTGAGTTTACGGACCTCCAATTGTGCTGGAAAGTGCTTTAGAGTGAAGCAAGAACGATTGGTCACGGAGCTCCACGACGGAAAATTGCCTACTCCATGACCTGTATCGGTGCGGCTGTTTTCGCGTCTCGGGGCTACAAACGCCTGAAACGAGCGTTTTCCTTCAACGTGAAGACGTCATTCGTGAGTTCACGGACCTGCGATTATGCTGGAAAGTGCCCGGGAGTAAAGCGAGAACGATTGGTCATGGAGCTCCACGACGGAAAATTGCCTGCTCCGTGACCTGTATCGGTGCGCTTTTTCCGAACGTTTTTCTTCCGACGAGTCACGTGGCTGCGCTTGTCTGTTCCTCTTGCCAAGCCAGCAAGGGCGTGGGAGGGTTGCGAGCATCATCGGTCGTCGGCGCTCGCGAATGAAGAGCGCCCGCTGCACTTCCTGCACGCGTGCGGATCCTCCCGCGTTTTGGGTGTGGAAGCGCTCGTTCCGAGCGTTTTTCTTTCGTCGGGTCACGTGGCTACGCTTGTCTGGTCCTCTTGCCAAGCCAGCAAGGGCGTGGGAGGGTTGCGAGCATCATCGGTCGTCGGCGCTCGCGAATGAAGAGCGTCCGCTGCACTTCCTGCACGCGTGCGGATCCTTCCGCGTTTTGGGGGTGGAAGTGCTCGTTCCGAGCGTTTTTCTTATGCTGGTTCACGTGGATGCGCTTGTCTGGTCCTCTTGCCAAGCCAGCAAGGGCGTGGGAGGGTTGCGAGCATCATCGGTCATCGGCGCTCACGAATGAAGAGCGTCCGCTGCACTTCCTGCACGCGTGCGGATCCTTCCGCGTTTTGGGGGTGGAAGCGCTCGTTCCGAGCGTTTTTCTTCCGCCGAGTCACGTGGCTGCGCTTTTCTGGTCCTCTTGCCAAGCCAGCAAGGGCGTGGGAGGGTTGCGAGCATCATCGGTCGTCGGCGCTCGCGAATGAAGAGCGTCCGCTGCACTTCCTGCACGCGTTCGAATCCTTCCGCGTTTTGGGGGTGAAAGCGCTCGTTCTGAGCGTTTTTCTGCGATGTAAAGACGTCATTCGTGAGTTCACGGACCTGCGATTATGCTGGAAAGTGCCAGGGAGTGAAGCGAGAACGATTGGTCATGGAGCTCCACGACGGAAAATTGCCTGCTCCATGACCTATATTGGTGTGGCTGTTTTCGCGTCTCGGGGCTACAAACGCCCGAAACGAGCGTTTTTCTTCAATGTGAAGACGTCATTTGTGAGTTCACGAATATGCTGGGAAGTGCCAGGGAGTGAAGCGAGAACGATTGGTCACGGAGCTCCACGACGGAAAATTGACAACACCATGATCTGTATTGGTGCGGCTTTTTTCGCGTCTCGGGGCTACAAGCGCCCAAAACGGGTATATTCTTCAACGTGAAGACGTCATTTGTGAGTTTACGGACCTCCAATTGTGCCCTAAAGTGCTTGAGAGTGAAGCAAGAACGATTGGTCACGGAGCTCCACGACGGAAAATTGCCTGCTCCATGATCTGTATCAGTGCGGCTGTTTTCGCGTCTCGGGGCTACAAACGCCTGAAACGAGCGTTTTCCTTCAACGTGAAGACGTCATTCGTGAGTTCACGGACCTGCGATTATGCTGGAAAGTGCCCGGGAGTAAAGCGAGAACGATTGGTCACGGAGCTCCACGACGGAAAATTGCCTGCTCTGTGACCTGTATCGGTGCGCTGGTTCCGAACGTTTTTCTTCCGTCGGGTCACGTGGCTGCGCTTGCCTGGTCCTCTTGCCAAGCCAGCAAGGGCGTGGGAGGGTTGCGAGCATCATCGGTCATCGGCGCTCGCGAATGAAGAGCGTCCGCTGCACTTCCTGCACGCGTACGGATTCTCCCGCGTTTTGGGTGTGGAAGCGCTCGTTCCGAGCGTTTTTCTTCCGTCGGGTCATGTGGCTGCGCTTGTCTGGTCCTCTTGTCAAGCCAGCAAGGGCGTGGGAGGATTGCGAGCATCATCGGTCGTCGGCGCTCGCGAATGAAGAGCGCCTGCTGCACTTCCTGCACGCGTGCGGATCCTCCCGCGTTTTGGGTGTGGAAGCGCTCGTTCCGAGCGTTTTTCTTCCGCCGGGTCATGTGGCTGCGCTTGTCTGGTCCTCTTGCCAAGCTAGCAAGGGCGTGGAAGGGTTGCGAGCATCATCGGTCGTCGGCGCTCGCGAATGAAGAGCGCCCGCTGCACTTACTGCATGCGTGCGGATCCTTCCGCGTTTTGGGGGTGGAAGTGCTCGTTCCGAGCGTTTTTCTTCCGCCGGGTCACGTGGCTGCGCTTGTCTGGTCCTCTTGCCAAGCCAGCAAGGGCGTGCAAGGGTTGCGAGCATCATTGGTCATCGGCGCTTGAGAATGAAGAGCGCCCGCTGCACTTCCAGCACGCGTGCGGATCCTTCAGCGTTTTGGGGGTGAAAGCGCTCGTTCCGACCATTTTTCTTCAATGTAAAGACGCCATTTGTGAGTTCACGAACCTGCGATTATGCTGGGAAGTGCCGGGGAGTGAAGCGAGAACGATTGGTCACGGAGCTCCACGACGGAAAATTGTCTGCTCCATGACCTGTACCGGTGCGGCTGTTTTCAGTTCTCGGGGCTACAAACGCCCGAAACGAGCGTTTTTCTTCAACATGAAGACGTCATTCGTGAGTTTACGGGCTTGTGATTATGCTGGAAAGTTCCAGGGAGTGAAGCAAGAACGATTGGTCACGGAGCTCCACCTCGGAAAATTGCCAACTCCATGACCTGTATTGGTGCGGCTGTTTTCGCGTCTCGGGGCTACAAGCGCCCAAAACGAGCAATTTTCTTCAACGTGAAGACGTCATTTGTGAGTTTACGGACCTCCAATTGTGCTGGAAAGTGCTTTAGAGTGAAGCAAGAACGATTGGTCACGGAGCTCCACGACGGAAAATTGCCTACTCCATGACCTGTATCGGTGCGGCTGTTTTCGCGTCTCGGGGCTACAAACGCCTGAAACGAGCGTTTTCCTTCAACGTGAAGACGTCATTCGTGAGTTCACGGACCTGCGATTATGCTGGAAAGTGCCCGGGAGTAAAGCGAGAACGATTGGTCATGGAGCTCCACGACGGAAAATTGCCTGCTCCGTGACCTGTATCGGTGCGCTCGTTCCGAACGTTTTTCTTCCGACGAGTCACGTGGCTGCGCTTGTCTGTTCCTCTTGCCAAGCCAGCAAGGGCGTGGGAGGGTTGCGAGCATCATCGGTCGTCGGCGCTCGCGAATGAAGAGCGCCCGCTGCACTTCCTGCACGCGTGCGGATCCTCCCGCGTTTTGGGTGTGGAAGCGCTCGTTCCGAGCGTTTTTCTTTCGTCGGGTCACGTGGCTGCGCTTGTCTGGTCCTCTTGCCAAGCCAGCAAGGGCGTGGGAGGGTTGCGAGCATCATCGGTCGTCGGCGCTCGCGAATGAAGAGCGTCCGCTGCACTTCCTGCACGCGTGCGGATCCTTCCGCGTTTTGGGGGTGGAAGTGCTCGTTCCGAGCGTTTTTCTTATGCTGGGTCACGTGGATGCGCTTGTCTGGTCCTCTTGCCAAGCCAGCAAGGGCGTGGGAGGGTTGCGAGCATCATCGGTCATCGGCGCTCACGAATGAAGAGCGTCCGCTGCACTTCCTGCACGCGTGCGGATCCTTCCGCGTTTTGGGGGTGGAAGCGCTCGTTCCGAGCGTTTTTCTTCCGCCGAGTCACGTGGCTGCGCTTTTCTGGTCCTCTTGCCAAGCCAGCAAGGGCGTGGGAGGGTTGCGAGCATCATCGGTCGTCGGCGCTCGCGAATGAAGAGCGTCCGCTGCACTTCCTGCACGCGTTCGAATCCTTCCGCGTTTTGGGGGTGGAAGCGCTCGTTCCGAGCGTTTTTCTGCAACGTAAAGACGTCATTCGTGAGTTCACGGACCTGCGATTATGCTGGAAAGTGCCAGGGAGTGAAGCGAGAATGATTGGTCACGGAGCTCCACGACGGAAAATTGCCTACTCCATGATCTGTTTTCGTGTGGCTGTTTTCGTGTCTCGGGGCTACAAGCGCCCAAAACGAGCAATTTTCTTCAACGTGAAGACGTCATTTTTGATTTTACGGACCTCCAATTGTGCTGGAAAGTGCTTGAGAGTGAAGCAAGAACGATTGGTCATGGAGCTCCACGACGGAAAATTGCCTGCTCCATGACCTGTATCGGTGCGGCTGTTTTCGCGTCTCGGGGCTACAAACGCCTGAAACGAGCGTTTTCCTTCAACGTGAAGACGTCATTCGTGAGTTCACGGACCTGCGATTATGCTGGAAAGTGCCCGGGAGTAAAGCGAGAACGATTGGTCAAGGAGATCTACGACAAAATATTGCCTGCTCTGTGACCTGTATCGGTGCGCTCGTTCCGAACGTTTTTCTTCCGTCGGGTGACGTGGCTGCGCTTTTCTGGTCCTCTTGCCAAGCCAGCAAGGGCGTGGGAGGGTTGCGAGCATCATCGGTCGTCGGCGCTCGCGAATGAAGAGCGCCCGCTGCACTTCCCGCACGAGTGCGGATCCTCCCGCGTTTTGGGTGTGGAAGCGCTCGTTCCGAGCGTTTTTCTTCCGTCGGGTCATGTGGCTGCGCTTGTCTGGTCCTCTTGCCAAGCCATCAAGGGCGTGGGAGGGTTGCGAGCATCATCGGTTATCGGCGCTCGCGAATGAAGAGCGCCCGCTGCACTTACTGCACGCGTGCGGATCCTCCCGCGTTTTGGGTGTGGAAGCGCTCGTTCCGAGCGTTTTTCTTCCGCCGGGTCATGTGGCTGCGCTTGTCTGGTCCTCTTGCCAAGCCAGCAAAGGCGTGGGAGGGTTGCGAGCATCATCGGTCGTCGGCGCTCGCGAATGAAGAGCGCCCGCTACACTTCCTGCACGCGTGCGGATCCTTCCGCGTTTTGGGGGTGGAAGTGCTCGTTCCGAGCGTTTTTCTTCCGCCGAGTCACGTGGCTGCGCTTGTCTGGTCCTCTTGCCAAGCCAGCAAGGGCGTGGGAGTGTTGCGAGCATCATCGGTCATCGGCGCTCACGAATGAAGAGCGTCCGCTGCACTTCCTGCACGCGTGCGGATCCTTCCGCGTTTTGGGGGTGGAAGCGCTCGTTCCGAGCGTTTTTCTTCCGCCGAGTCACGTGGCTGCGCTTTTCTGGTCCTCTTGCCAAGCCAGCAAGGGCGTGGGAGGGTTGCGAGCATCATCGGTCGTCGGCGCTCGCGAATGAAGAGCGCCCGCTGCACTTCCCGCACGCGTGCGGATCCTCCCGCGTTTTGGGTGTGGAAGCGCTCGTTCCGAGCGTTTTTCTTCCGCCGGGTCATGTGGCTGCGCTTGTCTGGTCCTCTTGCCAAGCCACAAGGGCGTGGGAGGGTTGCGAGCATCATCGGTTATCGGCGCTCGCGAATGAAGAGCGCCCGCTGCACTTACTGCACGCGTGCGGATCCTCCCGCGTTTTGGGTGTGGAAGCGCTCGTTCCGAGCGTTTTTCTTCCGCCGGGTCATGTGGCTGCGCTTGTCTGGTCCTCTTGCCAAGCCAGCAAGGGCGTGGGAGGGTTGCGAGCATCATCGGTCGTCGGCGCTCGCGAATGAAGAGCGCCCGCTGCACTTACTGCATGCGTGCGGATCCTTCCGCGTTTTGGGGGTGGAAGTGCTCGTTCCGAGCGTTTTTCTTCCGTCGGGTCACGTGGCTGCGCTTGTCTGGTCCTCTTGCCAAGCCAGCAAGGGCGTGGGAGGGTTGCGAGCATCATCGGTCGTCGGCGCTCGCGAATGAAGAGCGTCCGCTGCACTTCCTGCACGCGTGCGGATCCTTCCGCGTTTTGGGGTGGAAGCGCTCGTTCCGAGCGTTTTTCTGCAACGTAAAGACGTCATTCGTGAGTTCACGGACCTGCGATTATGCTGGAAAGTGCCAGGGAGTGAAGCGAGAACGATTGGTCACGGAGCTCCACGACGGAAAATTGCCTGCTCCATGACCTGTATCGGTGCGGCTGTTTTCGCGTCTCGGGGCTACAAACGCCCGAAACTAGCATTATTCTTCAACGTGAAGACGAAATTTGTGAGTTCAAGGACCTGCGATTATGCTGGAAAGTGCCAGGGAGTGAAGCGAGAATGATTGGTCACGGAGCTCCACGACGGAAAATTGCCTACTCCATGACTTCTATTGGTGCGGCTGTTTTCGCGTCTCGGGGCTACAAGCGCCCAAAACGAGCAATTTTCTTCAACGTGAAGACGTCATTTGTGAGTTTACCGACCTTCAATTGTGCTGGAAAGTGCTTGAGAGTGAAGCAAGAACGATTGGTCACGGAGCTCCACGACGGAAAATTGCCTGCTCCATGACCTGTATCGGTGCGGCTGTTTTCGCGTCTCGGGGCTACAAACGCCTGAAACTAGTGTTTTCCTTCAACGTGAAGACGTCATTCGTGAGTTCACGGACCTGCGATTATGCTGGAAAGTGCCCGGGAGTAAAGCGAGAACGATTGGTCACGGAGCTCCACGACGGAAAATTGCCTGCTCCGTGACCTGTATCGGTGCGCTCGTTCCGAACGTTTTTCTTCCGTCGGGTCACGTGGCTGCGCTTGTCTGGTCCTCTTGCCAAGCCAGCAAGGGCGTGGGAGGGTTGCGAGCATCATCGGTCATCGGCGCTCGCGAATGAAGAGCGTCCGCTGCACTTACTACATGCGTGTGGATCCTTCCGCGTTGGGGGTGGAAGTGCTTGTTCCGAGCGTTTTTCTTATGCTGGGTCACGTGGCTGCGCTTGTCTGGTCCTCTTGCCAAGCCAGCAAGGGCGTGGGAGGGTTGCGAGCATCATCGGTCGTCGGCGCTCGCGAATGAAGAGCGCCCGCTGCACTTCCTGCACGCGTGCGGATCCTCCCGCGTTTTGGGTGTGGAAGCGCTCGTTCCGAGCGTTTTTCTTCCGTCGGGTCATGTGGCTGCGCTTGTCTGGTCCTCTTGCCAAGCCAGCAAGGGCGTGGGAGGGTTGCGAGCATCATCGGTCGTCGGCGCTCGCGAATGAAGAGCGCCCGCTGCACTTACTGCACGTGTGCGGATCCTCCCGCGTTATGGGGGTGGAAGAGCTCGTTCCGAGCGTTTTTCTTCCGCCGGGTCATGTGGCTGCGCTTGTCTGGTCCTCTTGCCAAGCCAACAAGGGCGTGGGAGGGTTGCGAGCATCATCTGTCATCGGCGCTCGCGAATGAAGAGCGCCCGCTGCACTTACTGCATGCGTGCGGATCCTTCCGCGTTTTGGGGGTGGAAGTGCTCGTTCCGAGCGTTTTTCTTCCGTCGGGTCACGTGGCTGCGCTTGTCTGGTCCTCTTGCCAAGCCAGCAAGGGCGTGGGAGGGTTGCGAGCATCATCGGTCGTCGGCGCTCGCGAATGAAGAGCGTCCGCTGCACTTCCTGCACGCGTGCGGATCCTTCCGCGTTTTGGGGTGGAAGCGCTCGTTCCGAGCGTTTTTCTGCAACGTAAAGACGTCATTCGTGAGTTCACGGACCTGCGATTATGCTGGAAAGTGCCAGGGAGTGAAGCGAGAACGATTGGTCATGGAGCTCCACGACGGAAAATTGCCTGCTCCATGACCTGTATCGGTGCGGCTGTTTTCGCGTCTCGGGGCTACAAACGCCCGAAACGAGCGTTTTTCTTCAATGTGAAGACGTCATTCGTGAGTTCACGGACCTGCGATTATGCTGGAAAGTGCCAGGGAGTGAAGCGAGAACGATTGGTCACGGAGCTCCACGACGGAAAATTGCCTGCTCCATGACCTGTATCGGTGCGGCTCTTTTCTCGTCTCGGGGCTACAAACGCCCGAAACGAGCGTTTTTCATAAGACACCATTCGTGAGTTCACGGACCTGCGATTATGCTGGAAAGTGCCTGGGAGTAAAGCGAGAACGATTGGTCACGGAGCTCCACGACGGAAAATTGCCTGCTCTGTGACCTGTATCGGTGCGCTCGTTCCGAACGTTTTTCTTCCGTCGGGTCACGTGGCTGCGCTTGTCTGGTCCTCTTTCCAAGCCAGCAAGGGCGTGGGAGGGTTGCGAGCATCATCGGTCGTCGGCGCTCGCGAATGAAGAGCGCCCGCTGCACTTCCTGCACACGTGCGGATCCTTCGTGTTTCGGGTGTGGAAGCGCTCGGTCCGAGCGTTTTTCTTCTGTCGGGTCAGGTGGCTGTGCTTGTCTGGTCCTCTTGCCAAGCCAGCAAGGGCGTGGGAGGGTTGCGAGCATCATCGGTCGTCGGCGCTCGCGAATGAAGAGCGCCCGCTGCACTTACTGCATGCGTGCGGATCCTTCCGCGTTTTGGGGGTGGAAGTGCTCGTTCCGAGCGTTTTTCTTCCGTCGGGTCACGTGGCTGCGCTTGTCTGGTCCTCTTGCCAAGCCAGCAAGGGCGTGGGAGGGTTGCGAGCATCATCGGTCGTCGGCGCTCGCGAATGAAGAGCGTCCGCTGCACTTCCTGCACGCGTGCGGATCCTTCCGCGTTTTGGGGTGGAAGCGCTCGTTCCGAGCGTTTTTCTGCAACGTAAAGACGTCATTCGTGAGTTCACGGACCTGCGATTATGCTGGAAAGTGCCAGGGAGTGAAGCGAGAACGATTGGTCATGGAGCTCCACGACGGAAAATTGCCTGCTCCATGACCTGTATCGGTGCGGCTGTTTTCGCGTCTCGGGGCTACAAACGCCCGAAACGAGCGTTTTTCTTCAATGTGAAGACGTCATTCGTGAGTTCACGGACCTGCGATTATGCTGGAAAGTGCCAGGGAGTGAAGCGAGAACGATTGGTCACGGAGCTCCACGACGGAAAATTGCCTGCTCCATGACCTGTATCGGTGCGGCTGTTTTCGCGTCTCGGGGCTACAAACGCCCGAAACGAGCGTTTTTCATAAGACACCATTCGTGAGTTCACGGACCTGCGATTATGCTGGAAAGTGCCTGGGAGTAAAGCGAGAACGATTGGTCACGGAGCTCCACGACGGAAAATTGCCTGCTCTGTAACATGTATCGGTGCGCTCGTTCCGAACGTTTTTCTTCCGTCGGGTCACGTGGCTGCGCTTGTCTGGTCCTCTTTCCAAGCCAGCAAGGGCGTGGGAGGGTTGCGAGCATCATCGGTCGTCGGCGCTCGCGAATGAAGAGCGCCCGCTGCACTTCCTGCACACGTGCGGATCCTTCATGTTTCGGGTGTGGAAGCGCTCGGTCCGAGCGTTTTTCTTCCGTCAGATCATGTGGCTGCGCTTGTCTGGTCCTCTTGCCAAGCCAGCAAGGGCATGGGAGGGTTGCGAGCATCATCGGTCGTCGGCGCTCGCGAATGAAGAGCGCCCGCTGCACTTACTGCATGCGTGCGGATCCTTCCGCGTTTTGGGGGTGGAAGTGCTCGTTCCGAGCGTTTTTCTTACGCCGCGTCACGTGGCTGCGCTTGTCTGGTCCTCTTGCCATGCCAGCAAGGGCGTGGGAGGGTTGCGAGCATCATCGGTCGTCGGCGCTCGCGAATGAAGAGCGTCCGCTGCACTTCCTGCACACGTGCGGATCCTTCCGCGTTTTGGGGGTGGAAGCGCTCGTTCCGAGCGTTTTTCTGCAACGTAAAGACGTCATTCGTGAGTTCACACACCTGCAATTATGCTGGAAAGTGCCAGGGAGTGAAGCGAGAACGATTGGTCACGGAGCTCCATGTCGGAAAATTGCCTGCTCCATAACCTGTATCGGTGCGGCTGTTTTCGCGTCTCGGGGCTACAAACGCCCGAAACGAGCGTTTTTCTTCAATGTGAAGACGTCATTCGTGAGTTCACGGACCTGCGATGATCCTGGAAAGTGCCAGGGAGTGAAGCGAGAAGAAAGATTGGTCACGGAGCTCCACGACGGAAAATTGCCTACTCCATGACCTGTATCGGTGCGGCTGTTTTCGCGTCTCGGGGCTACAAGCGCCCAAAACGAGCAATTTTCTTCAACGTGAAGACGTCATTTGTGAGTTTACAGACCTCAAATTGTGCTGGAAAGTGCTTGAGAGTAAAGCAAGAACAATTGGTCACGGAGCTCCACGACGGAAAATTGCCTGCTCCATGACCTGTATCGGTGCGGCTGTTTTCGCGTCTCGGGGCTACAAACGCCTGAAACGAGCGTTTTCCTTCAACGTGAAGACGTCATTCGTGAGTTTACGGACCTGCAATTATGCTGGAAAGTGCTCAGGAGTAAAGCGAGAACAATTGGTCACGGAGCTCCACGACGGAAAATTGCCTGCTCCGTGACCTGTATCGGTGCGCTCGTTCCGAACGTTTTTCTTCCGTCGGGTCACGTGGCTGCGCTTGTCTGATCCTCTTGCCAAGCCAGCAAGGGCGTGGGAGGGTTGCGAGCATCATCGGTCGTCGGCGCTCGCGAATGAAGAGCGCCCGCTGCACTTCCTGCACGCGTGCGGATCCTCCCGCGTTTTGGGTGTGGAAGCGCTCGTTCCGAGCGTTTTTCTTCCGTCGGGTCATGTGGCTGCGCTTGTCTGGTCCTCTTGCTAAGCCAGCAAGGGCGTGGGAGAGTTGCGAGCATCATCGGTCATCGGCGCTCGCGAATGAAGAGCGCCCGCTGCACTTACTGCATGCGTGCGGATCCTTCCGCGTTTTGGGGGTGGAAGTGCTCGTTCCGAGCGTTTTTCTTCCGCCGGGTCACGTGGCTGCGCTTGTCTGGTCCTCTTGCCAAGCCACCAAGGGCGTGGGAGGGTTGCGAGCATCATCGGTCGTCGGCGCTCGCGAATGAAGAGCGCCCGCTGCACTTCCTGCACACGTGCGGATCCTTCCGCGTTTTGGGTGTGGAAGCGCTCGTTCCGAGCGTTTTTCTTCTGCCGGGTCATGTGGCTGCGCTTGTCTGGTCCTCTTTCCAAGCCAGCAAGGGCGTGGGAGGGTTGCGAGCATCATCGGTCGTCGGCGCTCGCGAATGAAGAGCGTCCGCTGCACTTCCTGCACGCGTGCGGATCCTTCCGCGTTTTGGGGTGGAAGCGCTCGTTCCGAGCGTTTTTCTGCAACGTAGAGATGTCATTTGTGAGTTCACGGACCTGCGATTATGCTGGAAAGTGCCAGGGAGTGAAGCGAGAACGATTGGTCACGGAGCTCCACGACGGAAAATTGCCTGCTCCATGACCTGTATCGGTGCGGCTGTTTTCGCGTCTCGGGGCTACAAACACCCAAAATGAGCGTTTTTCTTCGATGTGAAGACGTCATTCGTGAGTTCACGGACCTGCGATTATGCTGGAAAGTGCCATGGAGTAGTGCGAGAACGATTGGTCACGGAGCTCCACGACGGAAAATTGCCTGCTCCGTGACCTGTATCGGTGCGTGTCAGAATGTTGTATTTGTCTAGCCTGCAGTGGGGTACTCTATAGCGAGTACAGCCCAATCTAGGGTTTGCTATTTGTATCTCAACTGCTGCTAGTCCAAACCCCTCTTTCCTGTTTCTCGTTTTGCCTAGCTTTCTCGACATGCTATCAGAGCAGGTCGACCCTCCTGGGTCGATCCTGTGGGTGGGGCCAATACCTAAGCCTTCCGCTGCTACTGCTACTGCTACTGCTACTCTGTGTGTCGCACGCCCCGTGGCGTGCGACGGATTTTTTATCCCGCCGTGCGCCCCGAGGTGCGCGGCGGTTTTCTGCCCGCCGTGCGCCCCGTGGCGCGCGGCGGTTTCCTGCCGTGGGGAGCCCGCGCGCGCCCCGCCCGTCCGTTGCGGCGCCCTGGGGAGCACGCGAGCGCCCCGCCCGTTCGTCGCGGCGCCCTCGGGAGCCCGCGCGCGCCCCGCCCGTCCGTCGCGGCGCCCTGGGGAGCACGCGAGCGCCCCGCCCGTTCGTCGCGGCGCCCTGGGGAGCCCGCGCGCGCCCCGCTCGGTCGTCGCGGCGCCCTGGGGAGCCCGCGCGCGCCCCGCTCGTTCGTCGCGGCGCCTTGGGGAGCCCGCACGCGCCCCGCCAGTCCGTCGCGGCGCCCTGGGGAGCCGCGCGCGACCCCCCCCCGCCAGTCCGCCGCGGCGCTCTGGGGAGCCGCGCGCGTCACTTCCCTCCCCCCGCCCCGTCCGTCCGTTTTGGCGCCCTGGGGTTGCGCGCGGTCCCCCTCTCGCCGTCCCCCGCGCTCCTGCCCCTATCCCACCCGTTTTAGGGTTTGGGGATGTGGAGTGTGGGGGTGGCGGGTGTGGGGGTGCCGGTTGTGTGCCCCGTCCCCTCCTTCTCCTCCTCCTCCGTCTCCCGCTGCTGCAGCTGCCGCTCAGGGGGGTGGGTGTGTGGGGAGCCGACGGAGTGGTACTAGGGGGGTGAAAGGGGAGTGGAGCTAGGGGCGAAGCAGGGGGTGTGTGTCGAGGGGTGTGGGACTGTTGGGGGAGGTTGAGCGGAGGCCGCCGTCGTGTCGTCTGCAGCGCCTGTATTCCGGGGTTCTGATAGCCACCGGTAGCTCAGAGAGCCGGTTGCACCTGTCGCCCGTGGGTCCGTTGCTCCTGTCGCTGCTGATCAGACGCAGAGCCTGTTACTCCTGTATTCCGGGGCCCTTGCTCCAGGTAGACACTAGAGCTGCACCAGAGCCGTCTGTTGCCCGTGTGTCTGCAGCTTCATGTCAGAATGAACGGACAGGAATGATTGAACTAGCAGTGAAATCAGTACAAGTACCTAACCCTAGAATTGTGTACCCCCTATAGGCTAACCCACTGTAGCCTAAACAAACACAACATATATAATGTTTGACACACCCCCATAGGCAAAGTGGGGGAGAGCAAGGGGTCACAAGACCAGTCAAAGCAAAGCAAAACAAGCTCAGGGTGGATCTCAAGGATACCACACAAATTCCGAGCACAAGCAAGTGGTCACAAGACCAGTTCACATGCAGGTTGATAATATAACAAGAGATACAGTGATCACAACCTAGCAAGTGTAAACATGCAGGCATATATATAAAGATCACAGTACAAGCAGAGTCAAGAAGTAAGTAAGTGAGGTCCAGCAGGCACAAGGCCTAGAAGAGTACAGAAACGCTGATGGTCACAAGGCTGAAGCGCCTTGGTGAACACATCAGCAAGGTTGGCCTCAGTGGCCACGTAACGCAGACGAAGCTGACCACGCTGCTGCAGCTCTCGAGCAAGGAAGTACCGCAGGGCGATGTGCTTCGTTCTGTGCTCCAGTCTGTGCTCCTCACACAAGGCAATGGCAGCCTTGTTGTCGACGTACAGCACTGGAGGAGAACGAGGCCGCTCTCCCAAGTCGGTCAGCAGGTAGGTCAGCCAGCGTAGCTCCTGGGCAGCCATGGCTGTGGCGTAGATCTCAGCCTCACAACTGGAGCTGAGAACAGAAGAAGAGCATGTAGAACGCCAAGAAACTGAGCCGGAGCCAAGGCTGAAGGTGTAACCCTGAGACGACCGCTGAGTAGCCTGGTCGTCCGCCCAAGAAGCGTCTGAGTGTCCAGTAAGTACAACTCAGTCTCGCCCTCCAAGCACTAGCCCCATGCCCGACGTACTGCACAAGTAGCGCAACACCCTCTTAGCGGCATCCATGTGCTCCTTCCTGTGACGGCCAGGAGCGACATAGCGTGCAAGGATGCTAAGAGGGTATGCAAGGTCAGGTCGAGTGCAGGTCATCAGGTACATGAGGCAGCCCACAAGCTCTGGATACGGGCCACTCGGCTCTACGGACTCATCCGAAGGCAGAGCTGAGAGCGAGTGACCGGTAGGCAGAGGAGTGGACTGAGGTGAGGAGTACGTGAAGCGGAAGCGCTGAAGGATCTGCTGCACCATGTGTGACTGAGTCAAGGTGATGGTGCGCTGTGCTCTGTCCCGGGTGATCCGCAAGCCAAGATAGCTTGTCAGTTCACCTAGGTCTGTGCACGTGTGTCTCCTCTGCAGCTCCGACTTCACGTGGGCGAGTGCCGCGGTGTCAGCAGTGGCAAAGACCAAGTCGTCGACGTACACGAGGATGTAGAACGGCGGCAGTGAGGTGTCTGTGCGTAGAAACAGTGACGGGTCAGCAGTAGAGGGAGCGAACCCAAGAGCCGCAAGTGTCGTCCTTAGTGTGTCGTGCCACTCACGCGGTGCCTGGCGGAGACCGTAGACCGGCCGCTGAAGCCTCCACTGGGTACCAGGAGGAACCGACCCAGTGAAGCCAGGAGGGCGGCGCAGCCAGATCTCCTCGTGCAGGCTGCCCTGCAAGAAAGCAGTGCTGAAGTCAAGTGAGTGAAGCTCGTAGTCGCGCTGAGCGGCTATGTGCAGCAGCACCCGAAGAGTGGTCATCTTCGGGGTGGGGGAGAAGGTCTGAAAGAAGTCAACTCCCTCTCGCTGACTGAAGCCTCGAGCCACGTAGCGCGCCTTGAAGACAGGAGGAGAACCCGGTGGCCGCTTCACCCTGAAAATCCACATGCCACTGACGATGTTCGCCCCAGGTGGGGGAACCTCGTCGACGTAGGTGCGTGTGGACTTCCAGGAAGCCATCTCTGCGTCCATGGCTGTCTGCCACTGAGAGGAGTAGGGACCCGCCATCGCCTCAGCGTAAGTGCGCGGGGTCGGGATGTCTGGTGCATCCGGGTCTCCCTCAGGGGCAACTAGCATGGACACGAGGTGGGGTAAAGCAGCAGCAAAGCATTGGAACTCCTCCTGTCTGTCCTCAAGGACGTCCGTGCCAAGAGCACACTCACCCCCGACGGACGGAAGACAGACAGACTCAGACTCAGACTCAGCAACAAGGCTAGTGGCGTAGTCTAGACGACACCGGGCAGCAAAGTCTATCAACTCAGCGACCAGAGCAGACGCAGCAGAGGACTCAAAGGTAGGGTCAGTGACAACAGTAGCGAGGAGACGGGTGACAGTGGGACTGGCAGCACGAAGGGAGTCAGACTCCGGGTCAGGAAGAATAGGCAGAGAGGACGTAGGAGGAGACGGCAGCGGAACACGCTGAGGAGCAGTGGAGGGACGCAGAGTCATGTAGTGAGTGCCAGGGACAGGAGGAGGACGCTCACGTGGGACACGACGACCAGTGCGAGCAGTACGAACAGGCGACGCAGGACGAGACTCAGGCTCACGACGCTCTGTAAGACCTCCTGTGGGACCAGTGTAAGGAGAGGGACCAGGGAGAGGCGAGGCAGGCGGGAACTGTGACTGCGACTGGACAGGCGGAGGACACTCTACGGAGGGAGGAGGACAAGGAGGAGGAGCCTGACCAAGAACCTGCTGAAGAAGTGGTACGAAGTACGGTCGCGGCCGCGTAGCGTCTCCAGAACCAGCAGAGACACCAGCGGCAGGGTCCTCAGCACCAGCAGCAGCTCCAACGTCCGGGTCCTCAGCACCAGCAGCAGCTCCACCGCTCGGGTCCTCAGCACCAGCAGCAGCTCCACCGTCCGGGTCCTCAGCTCCAGCAGCAGCTCCAACGCCCGGGTCCTCAGCACCAGTAGCAGCGCCACCCCCAGGGTCCGCAGCACCAGGAGCACCACTCCGAAGACTGCAGCGCCGCGTGTACCACTCTCGGATCTGCTGAATGGGGGGGAGCTCCTGGGCAGGAGGGGAAGTACTGGTACGAGCTCCAGTAGCACCTCTCCGGAGGCGGCAGTACTGTAGGTACCTCTCCTGCAGCTGCCGGGAGGAGAGGGCTCCTCCAGGTGTAGCACGCTCAGGCTCAGCACCCCCAGACTCAGCACCCCCAGACTCAGCACCCCCAGGCTCAGCACCCCCAGGCTCAGCACCTCCAGGCTCAGCACCCCCAGACTCAGCACCCCCAGGCTCAGCACCCCCAGGCTCCGCACCTCCAGGCTCCGCACCCCCAGGCTCCTCACCCCCAGGCTCCGCACCCCCAGGCTCAGCACCCTCAGACTCCTCACGGTCAGGCTCAGCACCCCCAGCAGGACGAGAGTCAACAGCTACCTCGACAGGCTCAACCGGGTCTACCTGGGACACACCTGAGGGAGCGGCACCCTGAGGGGGGAGGGGGTCTGGTACCTCAGCACCTGGAGCGAGGAAGAGAGGCGGGGGGGGAGCGGGGCAGTGCGGTAGGGGAAGAGGCGGTAGTAGGGGACGGACTCGTCAAAAGTGACGTCCTGAGAGGCCAGGACACGACGCGAGGTGGCGTGGTAGAACTGCCAACCAGGCGCGTCCGGGACAAAGCCAAGGAAGACACAGGGGACAGCTCGACGGGAGAGCTTGTCCGCGGACGTATCGCGAACAAAAGCTCGAGATCCCCAGACCCGAAAACGCGACGCATCGCCAGCCTCTCCCGTCCAACGCAGTGTCGGAGAAGTCTCCGGTAAGGAGACACGGGGCCAGAGGTTGAGCTGATGCGCAGCGTATCGGACTGCAAACGGCCACAGAAAGTGGGGGGCAGCCGCATGAACCAAGGAGGTACGAGCGACCTCCATGACCAAGCCAATGCGGCGCTCAGCAACCCCATTCTGCTGTGGAGAGGCCGGAAGCGTGAACGACTGCTCAATGCCCTCCTGCTGACAGAAGGCCTCCAAGAGGCCAGAGGAAAACTCCCCACCTCTGTCAGAGTGCAGACGCAGGACAGGGAAGTCAGAGCGGAAACGCTCACTGAGCTGGAGACGAGATCTGCGGATCCAAGGGATCAAGACATCAGGGACGTCACCCTTGGTGCGCAAGGGGAAGACCGTGGTGTAGCGCGAGAAGTCGTCAACAACAATCAGGAAGTACCTCTCCTAACCCTGACCACGGACTCGGGCTGGGCCCCACACGTCCATGTGGAGCGTCTGCAAAGGAGCAGTCGTCGGGGGGAAGGAGGAGGAGTGAGGAGCGGCGCGCTGCCGCCCCTCGACACAGGGAAGACAGGGAGGAGCAGGCGAGGGTGGGAGGGGAGGGAGAACCCTGGGAAGACCAGCAACAAGGTCCCGTTTGTGCATGGCCCGAAGGCGCTGCACAGACGGGTGACCAAGGCGGTGGTGCCAGAGGACAGTCTCATGCGCCAGAGAGCGACACGAGCAGGGGGCGGACAGCTGACCTGACGCAGACGCAGACGCGGACGCAGCTACCTGAGGGGACTCAGTGGTCAGTGTGTACAGGTCCGACCCCGGCTGCCGAGTGAAGGTAGCCAGGTGACGGCCCGTCCGAGCACACGTGCAGTGGGTCACGCGCTCGTAAGCAGGGGTGAACTGGTGAACACCCCCGTCCTGGAGCGCACTACCTGCCACCAAGTTCGTAGAGAACGAGGGGAGGTAGAGGCCTGACAGTGTGCCTGACGGGACCGCAGGACAAGGAAGGACAGTGGAGGAGGTCGCAACGACCGGACCCCCAGAGGGGTCAGCGAGGGAGACAGCAACTGGCCGAGCAAGCGGCTCAAGGACAGTGCGGTCACGAAAGAAACAGCGAGAAGCACCTGAGTCCAGTGTGAAGGTGTGCAGTGCTGCAGTCGACTCAGTACCAGGGGAGACAGACTCGCTAGCACCTAGAGCGACAGGCGCACCATCACCTGAGGTGGCAGACACGAGAGGACCTGCAGTGGCAGTCTCACTAGCACCTAGAGCAGTAGGCTCATCAGCAGCTGGAGTGGTAGCCTCACTTGCACCTAGGGCAACCGACGTACTAGCACCTAGAGCGGCAGCCTCACTCACAGGACTCGGCAGCTGCACCTCTCCACTACCAGTAGCTCCCGAACGACGCACTCCAGAGGGACTACCACTACGGCCACTCCGACGTCCCAAACCGGCGTACCACTCACGAGCCTGCTGGAGCATAAGAGGGCACGGCTGCTGCACCTGGCCACGACCAGAGGCTCCCGAACGACGCACTCCAGAGCGACTACCACTACGGCCACCCCGACGTCCCAAACCGGCGTACCACTCACGAGCCTGCTGGAGCATAAGAGGGCACGGCTGCTGCACCTGTCCACTACCAGAGGCTCCCGAACGACGCACTCCAGAGCGACTACCACTACGGCCACCCCGACTGCCCAAACCGGCGTACCACTCACGAGCCTGCTGGAGCATAAGAGGGCACGGCTGCTGCACCTGTCCACTACCAGAGGGTCCCGAGCGACGCACGCCAGAGCGACTACCATTACGGCGACCTCGACAGCCCAAACTAGCGTACCACTCATGAGCTTGCTGGAGCTGCATCTGGCCACGTCAGGAGCAGCAGCAGTAGTGGTAGCAACAGCAGTGGCAGTGGGAGTAGTACTGGCAGGGCAAAGCTCACCAGTGGTAGGCGCGGCGGGCGCAAGACGGTGGTGACAGCGGGGCCGCTGCAACTGCGGGGCGGGGCCAGGTCGCAGCAGGGAGCTCCGCGGCAGCTGCTGCAGGGTCGGCGGCGGCAGCTGCTGTAAGGTCGACGGCGGCAGATGCTGCAGTCTCAGCGGCGGCAGCTGCTGTAGAGGCGGCGGCAGCTGCTGCTGGAGGCTCGATGGCGGCAGCTGCTGCAGGTCGAGCGGCGGCTGCTGCTGCAGGCTCGGCGGCTGCAGCTGCTGAAGGTCCGGCGGCGGCCTCTGCTGCAGGCTCGGCGGCGGCAGCTGCGGTAGGCTCGGCGGCGGCAGCTGCTGCAGGTCTGGCGGCGGCTGCTGCTGCAGGCTCGGCGGCGGCCGCGAAGGGGCGGCTGAGGGTTCGCAACGGGCAGCGAAGGGGCCGCGACGCGCGGATAAGGGGGGGGGGGCGCGACTAGGGGTAAGGGACCGCGGCGGCGGCTGAGGGGTTGCGACGAGCGGCTAAGGGGCCGCAACGCGCGGGTAAGGGGCCGCGACTGGCGGGTAAGGGGCCGCGACAGGCGGATAAGGAGCCGCGGGCGGCTAAGGGGCCGCGACGGGCGGCTGAGGAGGCAGCAGTGAGCCGCGCAGGCGCACAGGCGGCAGCTGGCGACGGGCGGCAGCAGCAGCGGGCGACGAGCGGGCGGCAGCAGCAGCGGGCGCGACAGCAGGAGCTGCAGCGGCGCGCGAGTGCACAGGCGCGCGGGCAGCGGCGCAGAGGCAGCGCGCGAGCAGCGTGCGGGCAGCGCGCGGGGCCGCGCGCGAAGAGACGGCCGCGCGCGGGCGGCTAGCGGGTCGCGCGCGAAAAATCGACCGCGCGCGGGCTGCGCGCGCGCGGTAGGTAGAAGGCGCACGAGGGCGCGTAGGCGCACGAGGGCGCACGGTAGGTAGGTAGGTAGGTAGGTAACGGTGGGCCCTAAAACGGTCCTAGTGACGGACCTGCTCTGAAACCATGTCAGAATGAACGGACAGGAATGATTGAACTAGCAGTGAAATCAGTACAAGTACCTAACCCTAGAATTGTGTACCCCCTATAGGCTAACCCACTGTAGCCTAAACAAACACAACATATATAATGTTTGACACTTCAGTCGTCGCCTCCACTCTTCTCTCCTCTCGCCAGCCCTCCTCCTCCTCACTTGCCCTCTGTGACTGCCTCTAGTTTTGCTCATAAAATGTGAACTACTATTATGACTGCTTGTTGTGCTGATTACACCCCACTTTGGCTATGGGGGTGTGTCAGAATGTTGTATTTGTCTAGCCTGCAGTGGGGTACTCTATAGCGAGTACAGCCCAATCTAGGGTTTGCTATTTGTATCTCAACTGCTGCTAGTCCAAACCCCTCTTTCCTGTTTCTCGTTTTGCCTAGCTTTCTCGACAGTGCGCTCGTTCCGAACGTTTTTCTTCCGTCGGGTCACGTGGCTGCGCTTGTTTGGTCCTCTTGCCAAGCCAGCAAGGGCGTGGGAGGGTTGCGAGCATCATCGGTCGTCGGCGCTCGCACGCGTGCGGATCCTCCCGCGTTTTGGGTGTTGAAGCGGTCGGTCCGAGCGTTTTTCTTCTGTCGGGTCATGTGGTTGTGCTTGTCTGGTCCTCTTGCCAAGCCAGCAAGGGCGTGGGAGGGTTGCGAGCATCATCTGTCATCGGCGCTCGCGAATGAAGAGCGCCCGCTGCACTTACTGCATGCGTGCGGATCCTTCCACGTTTTGGGGGTGGAAGTGCTCGTTCCGAGCGTTTTTCTTCCGCTGGGTCACGTGGCTGCGCTTGTCTGGTCCTCTTGCCAAGCTAGCAAGGGCGTGGGAGGGTTGCGAGCATCATCGGTCGTCGGCGCTCGCGAATGAAGAGCGTCCGCTGCACTTCCTGCACGCGTGCGGATCCTTCCGCGTTTTGGGGTGGAAGCGCTCGTTCCGAGCGTTTTTCTGCAACGTAAAGACGTCATTCGTGAGTTCACGGACCTGCGATTATGCTGGAAAGTGCCAGGGAGTGAAGCGAGAACGATTGGTCATGGAGCTCCACGACGGAAAATTGCCTGCTCCATGACCTGTATCGGTGCGGCTGTTTTCGCGTCTCGGGGCTACAAACGCCCGGAATGAGCGTTATTCTTCAATGTGAAGACGGCATTCGTGAGTTCACGGACCTGTGATTATGCTGGAAAGTGCCAAGGAGTGAAGCGAGAACGATTGGTCACGGAGCTCCACGACGGAAAATTGGTGTTAGAATCTAGCAGCAGGAATGGATGAACTAACAGGATGCAGGAGTACAAGTAGTAAACCCTAACTAGGTTGTACCCCATATGGGCTACCCCACTACAGCCTAGACAATATGCAGCACATATAGTTTGACACACCCCCATAGGCAAAGTGGGGGAGAACAAGGGGTCACACGACCAGTCAAGAGAAGCAAAACAAGCTCAGGGTGGATCACAACGTCACCACGCATTCTGAGCACAAGCAAAGGGCCACTGGGCCAGTTCACATGCAGAGATATATATGCAGCAATAACAGTACAGTGATGGCTACCTAGCAAGAGCCAGCATGCATATATATATATATATGTACAGATCACAGTACAAGCAGAGACTACAGCAAGTGTGGAAACGTAGGCACAAGGCCTAACAGAGTACAAAAGCGCTGATGATCACCAGACGGAAGTGCCTTGGTGAATATGTCAGCAGTGTTGGCCCGAGTGGCCACGTGGCGAAGACGAAGCTGGCCTCGCTGCTGCAACTCTCGAGCCAGGAAGTACCGCAGAGCAATGTGCTTCGTTCTGTGCTCCAGTCTGTGCTCCTCACACAAGGCAATGGCGGCCTTGTTGTCAACGTACAGCACTGGAGGAGAACGAGGCTGCTCTCCCAAGTCAGTCAGCAGGTAGGTGAGCCAGCGTAACTCCTGTGCAGCCATGGCGGTGGCGTAGATCTCAGCCTCACAACTGGAGCCGAGAACTGAAGTCGAGCGTGTAGAACGCCACGAAACTGAACCAGAGCCAAGGCTGAAGGTGTAACCCTGTGACGACCGCTGAGTAGCCAGGTCGTCAACCCAAGAAGCGTCTGAGTGCCCAGTGAGGACAACTGGGCTCGTCCCTCCAAGCACTAGCCCCATGCCTGATGTGCTGCACAAGTAACGCAGTACCCTCTTAGCAGCAGCCATGTGCTCAGGTCGGTGCCGACCAGGAGCCACGTAGCGAGCCAGGAGACCAAGAGGGTACGCGAGGTCAGGTCGAGTGCAAGTCATCAGGTACATGAGGCAGCCGACTAGCTCTGGGTAAGGACCACTCGGCTCTACGGACTCGTCCGAAGGTGGAGCTGAGAGCGTGTGACCTGTAGCCAGAGGAGTGGCCTGTGCTGAAGACCAGGTGAAGCCGAAGCGCTGAAGGACCTGCTGCACCATGTGTGACTGAGTCAAGGTGATGGTGCGACGTGCTCTGTCTCGGGTGATCTGCAAGCCAAGGTAGCTGCGCAGCTCACCCAAGTCTGTGCACGTGTGTCTCTTCTGCAGCTCCGACTTCACGTGGGCGAGAGCCTCAGTGTCAGCAGTGGCAAAAACCAAGTCGTCGACATACACGAGGATGTAGAACGGCGGCAGGGAAGTGTCGGTGCGCAGAAACAGCGACGGGTCAGCAGTAGAAGGCGCAAACCCAAGAGCCGCAAGCGTAGTCCTCAGTGTGTCGTGCCACTCACGTGGCGCCTGGCGGAGACCGTAGACCGGCCGCCGGAGGCTCCACTGGGTACCAGGAGGGAACGACCCAGTGAAGCCCGGGGGGCGGCGCAGCCAGATCTCCTCGTGCAGGCTACCCTGCAGGAAAGCTGTGCTGAAGTCAAGAGAGTGAAGCTCGTAGTCACGGTGAGCAGCAACGTGCAGCAGCACCCGAAGAGTGGTCATCTTCGGAGTGGGGGAGAAGGTCTGGAAGAAGTCAACTCCCTCTCGCTGACTGAAGCCTCGAGCCACGTAACGCGCCTTGAAGACAGGCGGAGAACCCGGCGGCCGCTTCACCCTGAAAATCCACATGCCACTGACGATGTTCGCCCCAGGTGGGGGAACCTCGTCAACGTAGGTGCCTGTGGACTTCCAGGAAGCCATCTCTGCGTCCATGGCTGCCTGCCACTGAGAGGAGTAGGGACCCTCTATCGCCTCTGCGTAAGAGCGCGGAGTCGGGATGTCTGGTGCATCCGGGTCTCCCTCAGGGGCAAGTAGCGAGGACACAAGATGAGGTAAAGCAGCAGCAAGGCACTGGAACTCCTCCTGCCTGTCCTCAAGGACGTCCGTGCTAAGAGCACACTCACCCTCGACGGACGGAGGACAGACAGACTCAGACTCAGTAACAAGACTGGCAGTGAAGTCTAGACGACAGGCAGCAGCAAAGTCAACAAGCTCAGCGACAAGAGCAGACGCAGCAGCAGACTCAAACGACGGGTCAGTGACAACTGTGGCTAGTAGACGCGTGACAGTAGGGTGCTGAGCACGAAACCGGTCAGACGCAGGGTCCGGAACGTCAGGCAAAGAGGACACAGGAGGAGACGGCAGAGGAACAGGCTGCGGAACAGAGGAAGGACGACGGACTACGAGGTGCGCGCTGGGGACAGCCGGCGGACGCGAACGAGGAACACGAGGACCGGTACGACCAGGACGAGCAGGCGAGACAGGACGCGACGCAGGCTCACGACGCACAGCAGGACTACCAGTCAGCTCAGCGTAAGGAGAAGGAGCAGGCAGCGGCGAGCCAGTCTGTAACGGAAGACCAGTAGACGACGGAAGAGTAAGAACCTGACGAAGAACAGAGGCAGACGGCGGCAGAGACGACGGAGACGGCGGAGCGAAGAACAGTCGTGTCGGCGCAGCTGCACCAGAACCAGCAGCTCCAGCAGCTCCAGTGCCTCCAGCAGCTCCAGTACCTCCAGCAGCTCCAGTACCTCCAGCAGCTCCAGAAGCTCCAGGCCCAGAGCCGACACCTCGAGTCCCAGGGTCTCCAACCTCTGTGTCTCCAGCAGCAGCACCCCCAGAACCAGCACCTCCAGTCCCAGGGTCTCCAACCGCAGGGTCTCCAGCAGTAGCACCCCCAGAACCAGCACCTCCAGCTCCAGGGTCTCCAACCTCAGCGTCTCCAGCAGCAGCACCCCCAGAGCCAGCACCTCCAGTCCCAGGGTCTCCAGCCTCAGTGTCTCCAGCACGAGCCCCTCCAGAACCAGCAACTCCAGCACCTCCAGTAGACAAAGGACCAGCACGACTCCGAGCTCCAGCAGCGCGACGCTGACGGCGACCGTACCAGTCCTGCAGCTGCTGTGGGGTGAGAGGCACACGGGGACGAAGGCGGCCACTCCAAGGAGACCGCGCAACAGCAGACTCAGAACCCTCAGCGCCCGCACCCCCAACGGCTCCAGAACCTCCGGTGTCAGTACCCTCAGCACCAGTACCTCCAGCGACTCCAGAACCTCCAGCGCGAGCACCCTCAACAGCTCCAGGACCTCCAGCTCCAGCGCCACCAGGACTAGGCCCTCCAGCAGCTCCTGAACCTCCAGCGCCAGCACCCTCAGTAGCTCCAGAACCTCCAGCGTCAGTACCGCCAAGCTCAGCACCCCCAGACCCCTCACACGCAGGCTCAGCACCACCAGGCTCTACACCCTCAAGCTCCGCACCCTCAGGCTCAGTACCCCCAGACTCAGCACCCCCAGGCTCCGCACCCCCAGGCTCAGCACCCCGAGCAGGACCACTCGCAGGAGGACCTGAGTCACCAGTGACCTCAACCGGCGCAGTCAAGGGAGGAGGGTCTACCTGAGAAACACCTGAAGGAGCAGGACCGGGAGCGGGGAGGGGGTCTACCTGGGGAGCACCTGGAGCAAGGAAGAGCGGCGGGGGGGGGAGCGAGGCAGTGCGGTAGGGGAAGAGACGGTAAAAGGGAACCGACTCGTCGAACGTGACGTCCTGAGACGCAAAGACACGGCGCGAGGTGGGATGGTAAAACTGCCAACCAGGCGCGTCAGGGACAAAGCCAAGGAAGACACAGGGAACAGCGCGGGCGGAGAGCTTGTCCGCGGTGGTATCGCGGACAAAGGCACGAGCACCCCAGACCCGGAAACGCGACGCATCGCCAACCTTCCCCGTCCACAGCAGTGTGGGCGAGGTCTCCGGCAAGGAGACACGGGGCCAGAGGTTGAGCTGATGCGCGGCGTACCGGACCGCAAACGGCCACAGAAAATGGGGGGCAGCCGCATGGATCATGGAGGTACGAGCGACCTCCATGACTAAGCCAATGCGGCGCTCAGCAACCCCATTCTGCTGCGGAGAGGCCGGAAGCGTGAACGACTGGGTGATGCCGTGCTCCGCACAGTAGGCTGCCAAGAGGTCGGAGGAGAACTCACCACCTCTGTCAGAGTGCAGACGCAGGACAGGAAAGTCCGACCGGAACCGCTCGCGGAGCTAGAGACGAACAGCGCGGATCCAGGGGATCAAAACAGCAGGGACGTCCCCCTTGCTCTGCAAGGGGAAGACCGTGGTGTAACGCGTGTAGTCGTCGACGACCAGCAGGAAGTACCGCTCGCGGCCCTGTCCCTGGACGCGGGCTGGGCCCCACACGTCCAGATGGAGCGTCTGCAGTGGAGCCTCTGTGGGAGGAAACGAGGAGGAGTGAGGAGCGGCGCGCTGCCGCCCCTCGACGCAAGGAATGCAGGGCGGCGCAGGCGAGGGAGGGAGGGCAGGCAGAGACCTGGGGAGACCAGAGACCAGGGAGCGAGAGTGCATGCTACGCAGGCGAGGCAAGGAGGGGTGACCAAGGCGGTGGTGCCACAGGAGAGTGTCGTGCGACAAAGCGCGACACTCGCAGGGGGCCGCCAGCTGACCAGACGCAGACGCAAACGCAGACGCAGCTACCTGAGGGGACTCAGTGGTCAGTGTGTACAGACTCGAGCCAGGTGCACGGGTGAACGTGGCCAAGTGCCGGCCCGTCCTAGCACACGTACAGTGAGTCACTCGCTGACTCGCAGGAGTGAACTGGTCAACCCCCCCATCCTGGAGGTCAGCTCCACTCACCAAGTTCGTAGAGAACGAGGGGAGGTAAAGACCTGACAGCGAGCCGGACGGGACGGCCGGACACGGCAGAACCGTGGAATAGTGGGCAAGGACTGGACCCCCAGAGGGGTCCGCCAGGGAGACCGCAGCAGACTGGCCGACGGAGCGGCGTAAGTGCGGTGCAGTCGCGAAAGAAGGAGCGGGAAGCTCCTGAGTCAAGGGTGAAGGTGTGCGAGACCGCAGTGGGCGCAGTACCAGAGAGAGCAGACACAGCAGCACCTGATGCCACGGCCTCACCAGTACCTAGAGCAGTAGACGTACTAGCACCGAGAGCAGCAGCCTCACCAGCACCTAGAGCAGGAGACGCACTAGCACCTAGGGCAGCAGCCTCACCAGGGTCAGGCGGTACGCACAGGCAACAGGCACGGTCAGCACTAGTAGACAATGCATACATGGCAGTGAGAATAGCATCATAGTCAAGCGCAAAGATATCTACCCTCTGTCTATGCAGCTCCAGCCAGGTGGGGAGCTCAGCCTCGTCGCCAAACACTGTGCGCCAGTCGTCGCTCAGACGGGCGAAGCAGCGGGACTGTGTGTGACCAAGCGTCCCACAAGGCTGACCAGTCCTAGCACCTGTGCGAATGACGTACGGGCAGCGGACTGTACGCGTAGACCTGCTACACTGAGCGTACCACTCCTGGAGCTGCCGGGGCGTAAGTGTCTCACGTGGACGTCCCTGCAGCTGCAGCTGGCCACTGCCAGACGCTCCCAACTGACCAGCTCCAGGGCGACAGCTACGACGGCTACCGCGACAACCCCAGCTAGTATACCACTCACTAAGCTGCTGAGGCGTCAGAGGCTCGCGTGAATGTCGCTGGAGCTGCATCTGGCCACCTGCCAGTAGCAGTAGCGCAGGAAAGGCAGGCGCGGCAGGCAGGCAAGCAAGCAGGCAGGCAGGCAGGCAGGCAGGGCGGCAGGTAGGCAGGCAGCCAGGCAGGCAGGCAGGCAGGCAGACAGGCAGGCAGGTAGGCAGGCAGGCAGGCAGGCAAGTAGACACGCAGGCAGACAGGCAGGCAGGCAGGCAGGCCGGCAGGCAGCCAGGCAGCCAGGCCGGCAGGCAGGCAGGCAGACAGGCAGGCCGTCAGGCAGGCAGGCAGGCGCTCACCAAAGGCTGGGAGAGCAGGGCCGGCGCTCGAGTAGGCGCACGACAGCGGCGACGTCGGGGCCGCAAAACCGGCTGCAGAGCAGGGCCGAAACAGCTGGAGGGCGCTGCCGCGTCAGCGGCAGTAGCAGGGTGGGGCCGCGTCAGCGGCAGGTCGGGGTCGTGGCAGCTGCAGGGCGGGGCCGCATCAGCGGCAGGTCGGGGCCATGGCAGCTGCTGGGCGGGGCCGCATCAGCGGCAGGTCGGGGCCGAGGCAAAGGGCCGCGCGCGGCCGCGCTAGGGAGTAGCGGGCCGCGCGCGGCTCGGCGCGGGCTGTTGCGGGCCGCGCGCGGGCCGTGCGAGGCAGGAGCAGGCCTCGCGCGGCTCGGCACGAGCTGCTGCGGGCCGCGCGCGGGCTGCGCGAGGCCGTAGCAGGCCGCGCGCGGCTCGACGCGGGCTGCGCGGGCTCGGCGCGGGCTGCGCGCGGCAGCTGCGAGCTGCGCGCGGCTCGGTGCGGGCTGCGCGCGGTTGCAGCGGGCTGTGCGCGGCTCGGTGCAGGCTGCGCGCGGCTGCAGCGGGCTGCGCGCGGCTCGGTGCGGGCTGCGCGTGGCTGCAGCGGGCTGCGCGCGACTCGGGGCGGGCTGCGCGATCTCGGTGCGGGCAGCGCGCGGTAGCAGCGTGTGTGCGGGCCCGACAGGCGTGTAGAGGCGGCGCGCGGGCCTTACGGGCCTCTAGGGGCAGCGCGCAGGCAAGGCAAGGCAAGGCAAGGCATACAAGGCAAGGCAAGGCTACGTGGGGTAGCGCGGTAACCGCAGCGGTAGGTGGGCCCGAAAAAAAAACGGTCCTACGGACCTTAGTGCTCTGAAACCATGTTAGAATCTAGCAGCAGGAATGGATGAACTAACAGGATGCAGGAGTACAAGTAGTAAACCCTAACTAGGTTGTACCCCATATGGGCTACCCCACTACAGCCTAGACAATATGCAGCACATATAGTTTGACAATTGGCTGCTCCGTGACCTGTATCGGTGCAGCTGTTTTCTCGTCTCGGGGCTACAAACGCCCGAAACGAGCGTTTTTCTTCAACGTGAAGACGCCATTCGTGAGTTCACGGACCTGCGATTATGCTGGAAAGTGCCTGGGAGTAAAGCGAGAACGATTGGTCACGGAGCTCCACGACGGAAAATTGCCTGCTCTGTGACCTGTATCGGTGCGCTCGTTCCGAACGTTTTTCTTCCGTCGGGTCACGTGGCTGCGCTTGTCTGGTCCTCTTTCCAAGCCAGCAAGGGCGTGGGAGGGTTGCGAGCATCATCGGTCGTCGGCGCTCGCGAATGAAGAGCGCCCGCTGCACTTCCTGCACACGTGCGGATCCTTCGTGTTTCGGGTGTGGAAGCGCTCGGTCCGAGCGTTTTTCTTCTGTCAGGTCAGGTGGCTGTGCTTGTCTGGTCCTCTTGCCAAGCCAGCAAGGGCGTGGGAGGGTTGCGAGCATCATCGGTCGTCGGCGCTCGCGAATGAAGAGCGCCCGCTGCACTTACTGCATGCGTGCGGATCCTTCCGCGTTTTGGGGGTGGAAGTGCTCGTTCCGAGCGTTTTTCTTCCGTCGGGTCACGTGGCTGCACTTGTCTGGTCCTCTTGCCAAGCCAGCAAGGGCGTGGGAGGGTTGCGAGCATCATCGATCATCGGCGCTCGCGAATGAAGAGCGCCCGCTGCACTTACTGCATGCGTGCGGATCCTTCCGCGTTTTGGGGTGGAAGTGCTCGTTCCGAGCGTTTTTCTGCAACGTAAAGACGTCATTCGTGAGTTCACGGACCTGCGATTATGCTGGAAAGTGCCAGGGAGTGAAGCAAGAACGATTGGTCACGGAGCTCCACGACGGAAAATTGCCTGCTCCATGACCTGTATCGGTGCGGCTGTTTTCGCGTCTCGGGGCTACAAGCGCACAAGACGAGCAATTTTCTTCAACGTGAAGACGTCATTTGTGAGTTTACGGACCTCCAATTGTGCTGGAAAGTGCACCTGGCCGCGTACAACACCTGGCGGCCATGCACCTCCCAGCCCTCCCCCGAATTGTAGTCTAGTCACCACCACTAGCAGCACTGGGAGGCCTGTTACAGTCGGTGCTCATTTCAAGAACACCAGGTAGGCGGGCGGCATGTGAGTGAAACGAGTTTTGAGTTTTTCGCCACATTCGCCCTTGTCGCCACGGGCAAAAATGTGATTGTAAAACGAAATTGGAATGTGAAACGAGTCTAGGGGTTTAAGTTCGTAACCAGGTAAACAATTCTGATGACAGGCAGCCGTTGTTGTTTATGAACTGTAGATGTTTTTCTTCCTCAACATGGTGACTGTACCCCGAAATCAGCACAATCACCACTCACAGGCAAAACGTTCGCGAGTGACTGATTTTTTTTTTTGTGAGAAGCAATTTTTTGTGATAGGCTGAGCATCGACTGTAGTGCATGCCCGTGGAGGTTCTCGCTCCATCTCTCGCGCGGATCGCAGCGCGGCGATGCACGCTTAGCCGCTTAAAAGCGTCGCTGGCTGTGGTTCCGCCGTGTCTCACGCGCCATCGCCAGCTGCTGCGATAGCGATCCTCGCAACCCGTCGCACCCGCCGCACCCGCCGCCGCAGCGACAGCAGCAGCAGCAGCAGCAGCAGCAGCAGCAGCAGCACCAGCAGCAGCAGCAGCAGCGGTGGCCGTAGCGGCAGCGGCGACGGACCTGTTCTTGTGCAGCCGCGAGAGGCTGGCTACATCTGACGCGCAGCGGACGCCTACAAGATCAACTAGACAAACAGCATTAACAGCGTCCGCAATTTCGCCGTCCATAACGCTCTTCCCGCCGCACCGGCCTCTCCCTCCTGGTCCGATTCGGGTTGGTCAATCGCACGCGCAGGTCCATGCTGCTCTCGCTCGGCGCGCTTTGCCGCGGCACGTGAGACCGCAGCAGGCTCGCAGGAGTTGGCGTGTGGTGTGCGAGGAGTCGCGGCACGCGCCGGCGGACGACAGCCGCGACGCGGAGACTCCCAAGGATCGCGCGTTCCGTGCGTCAGGCGCTCCCCGTCGATCCAGCTTTGCTGCCGCGCACGGCCCCGCAGGAGGGTTACCAACGGGAGGGTTACAGACGGTCGCGAGCTCTCGAAGCTCATTTACCGAAGATGGGCAGGGGGTTGCATCGGCGAAGCGGCGAGTGCAGGGGCCGTGGAGGCAGCACTCCTCTTTCTGCCTGCAATCCGTCGATCATCCCGCCCTTCCCTCTCTCCCGCTCCGCTCGTCTGCGCCCTCGTCCGCCTCTTCCGCCTCTTCCGCCTTCTCGCCCTCTTTCCGTGCCTCCTCGTCGCATTGGCGGGCCTCCGCGGCTCCGGCAGGCTCGGCAGGAGGCTCGGCAGGCTCCGTCTCGTTAGAAGCTGACGCGTTGCTGGGCACGGGCCCGGCGCAAGAGGCGGCTCTGGCGGACAAAGCGATCGCGCGAGCTGATGCAGCAGCAGCGGCAGCGGCAGCGGCAGCGGGGGGTGCCGCTGCTGGCGCAGGCGCGTTGACTGTAACGGGGGGTGGACGAGGCAACGGACGTAGTGAATCGAATCCTAATAGTAATCATTGTACTACTCGTTCTGGTCCAAACTCCAGTGACTCTCAGTCTCAGCAGCTAGCTCTCCTGCAATCTAGGACGGTTCACAAGAAGACAGCAGCAGCAGCTAGCTCGTCTACAGCGGCCAAATCGTCTACAGTCGCTCTCCCCCTCCGCCGCCGCCCGTTCCTCTTCCCCCTCCGCCTCCTCCGCGTGCGCTTCCGCCTCGCGCGCCGCGCCCTGCGCGCGCTCACGTTGCGCCAGGCCCTGGGCGTGCTGCTCGCGGTCTCCTATTGGCTGCGCTGGCCGCTGATCGCGCTGGCGCTGGTGCTGGGTGCCACGTGGCAGATGAGGCATCCGGGAGTGCGGGCGGCAAGGCCTGTCGCGTATTCTGACATGGTGGCAGCGGTGAAAGCGGGGAGAGTTAAGAACGCGGCTATGGAGGAGAGCTCGAATCGCATCTGGTTCAACGTGCATCGTAGGAGCGCTGCTGACGTGAGCAGCACTGCTTCTGACGTGGCCTCTGTTGCTGACGTGGCGTCTGCTGCTGCTGATTCTGCTGGTGCTGATGCATCTGCCGCTGGTGTCACCGTCACCACATCTGCTGCGGTGTCTGATCGGCTCGCTGACAAGCCAGAAGCAGCAACAGTACCAGCCGCAGCAGCAGCGGCAGTACCAGAAATTGCAAGTGAAACTAGTCTTTCAAACGCACCCACTGCTGCCACTGCTGCCGGCACAGCCACTGCTGCCACTCCTGCTCTTGCTTCTGCTCCTGTTCCTTCTGCTCTCACCTCCCCACCGTCTCTCCTCCCGCCCTCCCCCACGCACTCCTCCTGGCGCTCTTTCCTCGTCTCCCGCGGCCAGCCGTGGTCCTCCCTAGTCCGCCTCCCAGCAGACCCCCCTTTCGCTTACGTCACACGCCGAGTCCACAACGACGAGTCATTCCTCCTCCCTCTCCTCATCACCCACAACGTGCGCGTCGCCTCCGTGCCCGTCCCAGCCTCCCAAACGCTCCGCACCGTTCTGTTAACCGCGCTCACCGTTTGGATACCCGTTGCACCGCTGATTTACCTCATGATGAAGCAGCTGAACGGGGGGAGGGACGGTGGGTGGCGCCGGGGGGGGCGGGGGGCGGGCGGGGGGAAGGGCGGAGGGAAGGGCGGGAGGAGAGGAGCAGGAGGAGGGAGGGGGGCGGCAGGGGAGGTGAGATTCGAAGATGTAGCAGGGGTGGACGAAGCAAAACGAGAGCTTATGGAGTTAGTTCAGGGGATCAAAGGCGCCGGTGCGTTTGCTGCTATGGGCGCGCATATCCCCAAGGGTGTTCTCCTCATTGGTCCCCCCGGCACGGGAAAAACGCTGCTCGCTCGCGTGGTGGCGGCAGAGGCAGATGTGCCGTTCTTCGCTGCGTCTGCGAGTGAGTTTGTCGAGATGTTCGTTGGGAGAGGCGCTGCCCGCGTGCGGGAGCTGTTTCGAGAGGCGAGGAAAGCGGCTCCAGCGATTGTGTTTATCGATGAGATTGACGCAGTGGGGGCGCGGCGCGGCGCGAGCAGCAACGACGAGCGGGATCAGACCCTCAACCAGCTGTTGACAGAACTGGATGGGTTTGACTCGCCTGATGATGGGGTGCTGCTGCTGGCTGCTACGAACCGGCTGGATACTCTTGACCCGGCGTTGACCCGATCTGGGAGGATTTCGCGACGGGTGATGGTGCCTCTGCCTGATGTGGATGGAAGGAGGGATATTCTGAGGGTGCACATGCGGAGGATGGGAGAGCGGATGAAGGGGAGGAGGAGCGGTTCAGGGGAGGGGCGAGTGGGAGGAGGTGTGGTAGGGGGAAGAGGGGGAGTTGGAGGAAGAGTGGGAAGTGTGTGGGATGTGCTGGGGGCGGAGGAGGAAGAGGAGGGGATGAGGACAGTGGTGGCGAGGTATTCAGAGGGGTTCTCAGGGGCGGACCTGGAGAACGTAGTGAATGAAGCGGCATGGCTCGCTGCACGGAGTGGTGAGTGAGCTGGATGATTATGTGTTGCTTCATGGCTTTCTTCCCTTGTTGCGCTGTTTCCTTGCTCGCTTGCCTGCTTGGAGAACGTGGTGAATGAAGCTGCATGGCTCGCTGCCAGGAGTGGTGAGAAAAAATGCAGGATGATTATGCACCTGGTTGCCTTGTTCCTGTGTCGGGTTGCTGCCTCATTGCCGTGCTTGCGTATCTGCATGCTTGCTTGCTTGCCTTCTTGGAGGATGTGTTGAATGAAGCGGCGTGGCTCGCTGCTAGGATGGTTGTGTCTTGGCTTGGTGCCTTGTTTTCTTGCTTGCTCGACTGCGTTCTTATCGCATGGGCTGTGGCTGCTCGGAGATTGTGATGAATGAGGCTCTTTGGTTCGCTGCCAGGGCTGGTGAGATCTGGATGGATGGATGGAAGGATGGATGGATGCATGCATGCATGCATGCCTGGACATGTGTTGCCTTGACAACCACACCCCCTTCCCCCCCCCTCCCTCTCCTCGCCTCTTTGCTTGCTGGCTTGCTTGTTTGCCTGCCTGCAGGCGAGGCACGGGTGAGTCTGGACCATCTGCTCGATGCAGTGGAGCGCACTCGCAACGGCATCGGCATCACCAGCACCACCACTGGCCTTCGCATGAAACCCCGTACCCGTGGCGGCAGTAGCAGCAGCAGCAGCCCCCTGCTTGGGTTTCTATCTCGTGCCCTTGGACCGTTGGCGCAGCAGCAGCAGGAGAAGGATGTGCCTGCGCGTGCCATCTCACCCGGGATCTGAGTGTGCTCGAATCAGCATCGAACGATTGAGATGGGCTACGAATGGTAGCTTGACAATCGAGGTGCTCTGAGCTGCTTTTAGCCCGGTTGAGTTGGGTTCAGTGGAGTCAGTAGTAGTACCGTAGGTAGTCTCGCTCAAGTGCATGTGAGGTGAGGTGAATCGAATTGAGAAGTCCCATTTATTGTTTGATGTTTCAAATCAACACAACACCCAAACCAAACCATACAATACAAGTGCATGTTAATCAATCCATTAGTATGTATACCTACCACAACCCCACCCCCACTCTTCCCTCCCACTAACTTGACAACCAATACCCCCCCCTCCTCTAACCCTCCAACACTCCCCCACCTCATCCCTCTACTTACTCCTACCCATCCCACCTAAGCTATGCCCAACCTTTACCGTCTTCCCTTCGCAACGCTCTTCCCTGCACTGCATGCACGAGTGGTTCAGATCACAGCAAAGTGGTTAGACGCTTACGGCACCGAGGGCACAAGCGCCCATTACCTGCCTCTCCATCATCCCCTCCAGCACCGCCAAGCTCTGCCTCAGCAGCTCGTGCAACAGCCTATGCCCGAATCTCTGAATCTGCTTGAACATCCTCCCTCCCTGAATCTCCTCACTCGTAAGCCTACTATCGCCCTTTAACTAGTTCCTCCTGCAGAGGGCCACATGCAGAGTTCCTCCTCCTCCTCTTCTCTTCCTCCTATTCCTCCTCACTGGAAACACTTCGATGCCCTCTGTCCCTCTGCTTCCCCACCACTCTCACCCGTCTCACCTCTCCCTCACCTCTCTCACCTCGTCCTCACCTCCGCACCTCTTCCCCATCCTCCTCCTCCTCTTCTATCTCCCCAGACGTCACATCCCCCTCCCAGTCCGCCCGAGCACTGAACCACCCTCGCCTCTTCCCACTCGTCGCCTCATCCTCGCCATAAGCAGCCCCGCTACCGTACTCCCCGCTCATGCTCTCACTCACAACAGCTAGTGTTGCCGATGCCGTAGCAGCACTTAGACTCTGGCTCTGGCTGTTCTCACACTCATACGAGTCACTCTGATCCGACCCACTCCCACCCGCATCACCATCACCATCCCGATCCTCTTCCTCTTCTTCCTCCTCCTCCTCATCCTCATCCTCATCCTCCTCCTCATCGTCACTATCATCATCTTCCTCATCTTCTTCCTCTTCCTCCGAGTCCAAGTGTAGCTTCGGCATGGCAGTGCAGGCAACAGGCGGAGCGGCCGGTATTGCCATGGCATCAACAGCTGGGCTGCGTTGCTTGAACGACAGCTCAAAAGTCACTTCATCACCTAACCTGCAATCGGTGCCAGGTCCGTCCCCTTCCGCTGCAGCTCCACCACCAGCAGCAGCAGCAGCACCCACACCCACAGCCTTTTCCTGCTTCTGACTCTCCTCACCAGCAGAACCAGCAGCAGCAGCAGCAGCAGCAGCAGCAGAAGCAGCGCTACCACCAGCACTACCGCTACCAGCAGCACCCAGAGCCACGAGCTCTCCCTGAACGTCCAGGCGGAGCATTTCCACAGCCGTGGCCACCTGGGCCATAGAGGGGCGGGCAGCAGGAGCAGGCAGCACACAGCGCAGTGCCAGCTCCACCACTCCACTCACCGCCGCCACACACGCCGCTTCCACCGCCGCACTCACCAACCCCGCTGCTGCCCCCTGCTTTGCTGCTCCCCCTGCTGCTTCCTGTCTAGCTGTTCCTAGCCCCGCCGCGCCTGCTGCTGCTGCTCCTGCTCCTGCTCCCTTTCTGGCTGCTGCTGCTGCTTCCCCTTCAGATTTCCCTATCACAACTGGGGATTTCCGAGTCCACACAAAGAGCTTGCCAGCAGCAGCAAAACCTGCGCTGCTGCGCCTGCTGCTCTGGGTAACCCCTGAGTACGAGCTAACTGCAGTTGCTGCAGATTCGCCCTCCTCCTCCCCCTCGTCCAGGGTGCTTCTGGTGAAGGTGGAATCTGTGCCGGCGCCAGCAGCACCAGAAACAGCAGTCGTGGCAGTGCTAGTACTAGCACCACTAGCACAGGACTCCAACCCACTCTTAGCACAGGTCACCTCGTTCTCTTCCCTACACACCACCCGGCCACTGCCGCTGATCTCTGGTGCAGCCCATAGGCCCAACCTCGGGTCTACAATCACACGTGGATCCCCGCCCTTTAGAAGCATCTGCACCCATGTGACTATATGGAGGGGGGAGTGGCGCTCGTGGTGAGGCGCAGAAGAAGAGGGGGAGGAGCAGCGGAGGGATGGTGAGGGAAGGGGCATGGGCGTGGGATTGGGTTGGTGTGTGGGAGAGGAGGATTGGACGAGGGGTGATTTGTCCAAAGGGAGGGACCAGAGGGACAGCTTGCTTGCTGTCTCCTCCTCCTCACTCCCTCCCTCACTCCCTTCCTCACTCCCTCCCTCACTCCCTCCCTCACTCTCAGGCTCACACCCCTCCTCAGCAGCCCCATGACTTGGGTGTCGCCCCCTTACCGCTCCTGCTCTCCCTGCTCCTGCTGCCTCCTCCCTTCCTCCTGCACCCTTAGCTGCAGCAGCAGCAGCAGCAGCAGCAGCAGCAGCAGCAGCGAGTTGCAGGTCTCCCTCTCCTCTTACCACGGGTCGCCTTCCAGTCACCAGCTCTAGTAGCAGCACACCCACGCTGAACACGTCACCTGCTGACGTGGCAGCCACGTGGGGCTCCAGGCACGGGGACAGGGACGACGCGCCCTGCAGCTGCTGCTGCCACGTGTCAGTGTACGCTGCGTTGTCACTAGACGTGTCGAAGACCACTTCGTGGCGACTCCTCCCCTGCTCCCTCTCCTTCTGCTGCCGCCCCTGCGTCTGCTGCTGCTTCTGCTGTTGTTGTTTCTGCTGCTGATGATGATTATCCTGCGCTTTCTCCTCCTCTTCTTCCTCCTCCTCCCCCCATTCCAACTGCCGCCTTCCCCATTCTCCCTCTCCCCTCACCCCACCCCTCCCGCCCCCCACCGACTGCACCAGCAGCGCGCGCAGGTGCTCCCCCCCGATCACCCGCGCGCGCCCCTCCCCGTCCACGATCACGTTTTCCGCGGACACTGCGCCGTGGGCGCGCGGGGGCAGCAGCAGCAGGCGGGAATACAGGCGCTCTTTGCGCCTAGGTGGTTCGTGCGCCTGCAGTTGCGCGCGCAGGTGCTGCAGCGCGCTCGTCACGTCCGCCGCGACCTGCAGGCGCTGGGGGAGCGACAGGGGCGCTGCGCGCGCTGGTGCGCGCGCCACTCCCCGCGCAGCTGGGTCGGCGCAGTGCAGCGCCGCGGAGAGCGCTTCCCCTTCCGCCATCTCCAGCACGAGTATCCGCTCCGCGCATTCGCGGCAGAACGCCACCACGCGCGCAAGGCGCGGGTGCGCCATGCGCCCCAGCGCCATGGCGGCTTCCGCAAAGGCGTCCGCTGTCATCGACACCACTGCCTCTGGCGATGTCGCTACTGCTATCGCTCCTCCGCCTCCACTTCCTCTTGCTGCTGCTGCTGCAGCAGATGCTAGCGCACCTGCTCCCTTCTCCCCTGTTCCGTCCCTTCCCCGCTTCCCCTCTCTCTCCTCATCCCCCTCTGACGACCGTCCGCTTCCCGAGCCTCCAGGGGAGGTTGGGGAGGGGGAGAGGAGGGAGAGCTTGGCGCGCTTCACAGCCCAGACCTGCCCCGAGGCTGGGCAGCAGGCTCGGTAGACGGCGACTGAGCGCCTTTCGTGGAGAATGCGAGCCTGTGCGAAGTTATCCGTCATCGCCAGCACCTCCTTGAGACTCATTTCGCGAACGCCTGCCCATTTCGCCGCGGCTCTGGTAACCTCCTGCTGGCGAAGTTCGCCCGTCGCAGCTGCCCCAATCTCATGCTTGCCTTGCTCATTGTCCTCGTTATCATAGCACTCGTTTCTTGCCTCCGCCCCATTTAATCCATCTCTCTCCTTAACGCTAGATTCCACTCCCGCCCAGCTACTCCACTTCCTCTCTTCACTCGTTCCCTCTTTCCCCACCTCATGCTCATCGCCGTTCCCATCCTCCACTCTCCCCTTCTCACTCCCTTCCTCACGTTCCTCACTCTTCTCCTTCTCCTTCGCACCCTCCTTAGCATTCGTCCGTCCGCGCCACCACGAGCCGAACACAGGCCACCCACCTGCCGAACGCACCTCGCCGCCATTACTCTCCTCCCTCTCCGCTCTCGCCGCTCGCTCCGCGCTCGCCTCTTTCGCCTCTGCAGTCGCAGTAGCAGCAGTAGCACCACCAACAACAACAGCAGCACTAGCAGCACCCGCAGCGGAAGTAGCAGCTGCAGCAGCAGAAGCTGTTTCTACATTCTCTTCCCCTTCCTTCACTCCTCCGCCCGCGCTTGACTCACTCATCTCCTCCTCCGTTCCCTCTTCCACCGCAGTCAACCGTTCCAATTCCTCGTTCGACGCCTCAACCATCCCAATCACCTCATCCCCTCTCTCTACACCCATCTCACCCTCACCATCACCACCAACTCCTCCTCCGCTTTCTCCGCCGCGGCTCGCATCAGCGTCAGCCACGCGGCTCGTGGGCAAGCTAAGCCGGCCCACAGTCGCCCACGCCGCCGCAGCAACCCCCGCAATTGCCGCGTGCGCTCCCACCATCCACCCGCCATTTCCTCCAGCTGCTGCTGCTGCTGCACCCTGTTGCTGCGACGCGGTATGCCCCTCTTCTGCGGCCCCTCCCGTCGCTCCTTCTTGCTTTCGAGCCGACTTCCTTGATGAGAAGGACCCGAAACCGAACCTCCCACTACCGATGCTGCTGCCGCCCTTGCGACCAGCAACAGCGGCAGCGGCAGCGGCAGCAGCAGCTGGTGAATCAGCAGCAGTGGCAGCAGGAGAAGGAGGAGAAGCAGTAGCAGGAGGAGGTGAGGTTGCACCGAGGAGCGAGAGATCGGGCGTGTGGCACGGGGACATGAGGAAAGACGGCTCCTCTTCTTCTTCCTGCCTCTCCTCCCTCTCCTCCCCCGCTGCCACCTCCGACTCCCCTTTTTCTTCCTCTTCCTCTCCTAATAGATCTTCTATTTCCACCACCTCTACTACTTCCACTCTCCCTTGCCATGACTCCCCCGTACCTCCCCCGCCTACAGCCCCCGCCTCGGGATCCTCCCACACCGCGCCGAGCTGCGGGTCCAGGTTCGGCACCGCCTGCCACGCCACGTCGGGCCGGTGCGCGCCGGAATGGCTCACGCTGGCACGTGGCGAGCACACGCGCACGCGGCCTTTGAGGGAGTCGCTACTGGATCCAGACGAAGCTGCGGCGATCCTCCCGCGGGGAAGGAAAGCAGCGAGCCAAGCGGACGAAGCCGCGAACCAGCCCCAGCGCTCCCGTGACTGCGCCTCCCGCTCCCCGCGTTCCTCGCTCTTCTCCGCGGATGCTCCCTTTCCCGTCGCGCCACAGCAGCTAGAACCCGCCAGGGTTGCTGCATTTCCACTCTCCTCGTCTCCGTCATACTCCTCGTCTCCCATTTTTTTCACAAGCTGTGGATCTGCGGCACCGCCAGCAGCGGCGGCAGCGGCGGCGGCAGCGGCGGCGGTGTTTGCGCGGCCGATGAAATAAAGACGCACGATAACCACCATGGCCGCTATCAGCAGCAATCCGCAGAAGCAGAAACCCGCGAGAATGGCGATCGAGGCGTTTTTAGACAGCCCGTTAATGCTGAACGACTCATCGCTGCTACTCCCGCCGCTGCCGCTGCCACTGGAGCCGGTGCTGTCGCCAGTGCTGCCGCTGCTGCTGCCGCCGCTGCCGCTGCTGCTGTTGGTACTGCCAGTGCTAGAGTTACCACCAACCCCCGGGCTTCCCGCATTCCCCCCGCTCCCTCCGCTTCCCGCCCCGCCACCCCCGTTCTGCGCTCCGCCTCCCGCTGCCCCCGCGCCCGGGCTCCCCGCCTGACCCTTGTCGCCCATCCACCAAGGGGGTGGCTCCTCCCGCGCGCTGCTGCTGCTGTTTGCCCCTTCCTCCGCGGGCAGCCGCGGAAAGAACGCCGGATTGGACGGCGCGGAACCCGGCGAGGGCGCCGCGACGGAGGAGTTATCGCCGGGGACGTGCGCGCGCCACCATTCAACTCCTTCCACGCGGTCGCCGTTTTCCGTGTAGTACGGCGGCGCGGTGACCTCTCCGGTGGGGTATGGGATGCTGCCGCCATGCATTGCGAGCGGCATTAGCGCATTTCCGCGACTGGAGCTTTGCGAACTGTTGTCTGCGACTGTTACAGCGGTTGGTAACAGCTGCGACGGGTCGTAGCCGACGGGCCCGCCCGATGTGGGGAAGTCTGCGTAGTCGTACGGATCATCGTAACCGTACGGGTCTAAGTGACCGTACGGATTGACTTCTTGAAGCCCGCGCCATTGTAACGAGTGCAGCGATTCGAGGGAGTCTAGATAAGCCCACGCGGGGTTGCGATCGGGGCCGTTGATCCGATCACGATCGTCGCGGGAAACCCCGAGCGATCTGCGCGATTCCGTCGCTTGATGCGACGAGCCGGTCTGGTCCGTCGCAGCAGAGGCGAGGGCGACGAGGAGGGAAAGGAGCACGACTGGAAAGGAAGCCGATTGAGTCCAAAGGTTTCGAGAACGGGTGTGAGTGCGTGGCGATCTGGAGAAGCGATCGAGGATGGATAATGATTGGTGTAGGCACCCCCGCGTTGCGCGGGGTGAAGAGGAGCCAAACGTAGGCCCTCTCATCGAAGACCCGCAACTGTTGTTAGGAGAATAGGAGTGAAATGCTAGGCTTTTTCTTTTCCTTTTTAGTCGGCTCGAATGCACCGGTTTGAACGGCGAATCTACCCCGAGGTGAGGTGGAAAGTTGAAGGTGAAAGGCTCTGAAAGGTCATGGAAAGCAGAGGAAGTTCATGGTAAAATCTGTTGCGCGACAGAGACTGTCGCTTGCTGAAATTGGTTCTGCCGCGTTCGTCGCTAGCATTGCGGAGTTTGGAGAAGTGAAGGCGTGCATGCTAAGTGGAGAAAGGCATGCGAGAATACTTGACCAGGACACGGAATGCTTTTCGCGCAATAAGCTGTCCTGCTCTGTGTGTAAGATTCTACACCTGCCACGGAGACAGAATTTCCAGAACCCAGAAGCAACAGCAGGAGCAGACTGAGAGAGCTCAACGAAGTCAAATTTGGCTGGTGGATGTGGTCGCGGGGGGAGTTATGCAAGTCTCCATTGCAGCAGCATCAGCACTGCCACAGCAGGCCAGGCAAGTAAGCGCTTTAGTGAGCCAATGAGATGGGTCTTGCTTTGGTCATACCTGGGTTTGTGCAGCAGCCGTGTCGTGTGTAATGTGATTCCGCGCGCGCGCTTAGGGACAGGCTGCACTGCACACACAGAGTCCCTACCTGATTTGCCATTATGCACCGCTCCCAGATTCTGACTGACTCGAGAATGTCGGAAAATGTGGCGCACATTTCAAGCCGCGTAGGGGCCCGCCATCGCGGCGCGAACTCCCTAATCACTCGACACCAGGCTGCATCAGGCTGGGTATTGCCAGAGGCGTTGGCGAATCAAGGGGGCAGGTAGGGATTGTAAGCTCGCTATTGGCTAGAAAGGCCTCCGTGTTCTGCCTCAGAACAGAATAATTGTATTCGTTTGGGACTACACTCTCTGGTTTCTTTGCACGATAAAAGTAAAGCCGAGAACACCTAACAGAAATTAACCAGAAACAATGTGTAAACCCAAAAAGTAGCCATCCTTCCCATTTACCAGCAAAATATTCAACTTTCCCTTAGGGCGTGTAAAATCGCCGCACCTAAAAATTCGGCCACAAGCCGAATGGCCGAATTGGCGAAATTAACCTGTTGGCGAATTAGACGAAGAAGCTCGCGACCTGGCCTCTCGATATCAGGGTGATTCACCCTTATGACCCTTACTATAAGGGCGGGTTTTACGATGCACCCTTTTTTACAAGACTGGTTTTGTTTTCGACCCTTACCAAAAAAAGTGATCGATTGTATGACACTGATATTTCAGAGCTATGTGGTGTAGTAGCACTGATGAAATCGAGTTCGATCTAAGAGAGGATACCAGGATTGGTCGCGTAAAACACATTTCCTACGGCGGATGACCCCGACAGGTATCGAACTTGGGTCCTCCACATAACAATGATGACTCACGCACTGCAACCAAACACCCTACATAGTATGCTCAGCAAAATTATTCGACAGTTTCTTTAATTTGTTTGCACCCTGATTTTTAAGAGCAGTTCCTGTGAAGCACCCTTACTGAAAGAGTAACAGCTGGGTGTTGGCCTTACGAGGAAGAGTACCCCAAATCCTATCCAGAGGCCTGCTCGCGACCTTCGCAAATTTCGCCAATAAATAACGAAATTGATGGCCGTTTTGAAAGTCGACTCGAATTCGACACCATGTCGACTCCAATTCGGCCAAGTAGTCGACACCGTCAGCGACTGTCAGGTGCGACGTCGCAGGGCCTCGCAGAACGACAGAATTTTCTGTCTTGTCTAATCAGAAATTTCGCCGTCATATGTGCGACCACGTCGCACATACATTCCTACTGTAGCACCTGCAAATTTTACAAGTTTTTGAAATCGGCCTGGAATTCGGCCCTCAAACCTGTAAACTTTGCAGATCTGCAGTAGTGGCAGTAAATGTGACGACACGAAGTCGACCAATCCGTCGACTTTCGCGAAAGAATTGTCGACCGCATGGTCGACGTAAAACCGGCCAAAAGCAAATTTTGCATATTTGCGGGGATTTTACACGCCCTTACGCAGATTCTGAACCAAGTGCCTTCACTAACCATGCTATAAGAATATGCATTATCTTGAATAGCTGTAGCAGCATATTAGTATCTTCTAGTCTTGTCTAATCACAGAACAAGCTGATTCATGGTAGTTGGGATATGGCTAGCTACTGCTTGCTATTGTGCTTGTTTTTGTGAGCGCAATTCACTTGCAAGTTGCATGGTGAAGATTCAGCATCAGCACTAGAAACTATGACCAAGTGCAGGAGGGGGTGAACAGATACTTGCGCTGGTAACTGTACGGTGGATTACCTGGTTGTCTCCAGTACAGGCAAGCACGAACAGGCTAGTGTTTTTATATGTCAATTAATGTCAAGAAAGCGCATTGCCAAGGCTCTGGCTTTCAAGGGCATAGGTAACGAAGGCAGCACACTAGCACGCACGCAACATGCTGCCACTAAAACCTCGCAGAAGTACTAAACACTTCTACCCTACAAGGAATGCACAGAGAAGGGGAAGGGAACCAGAGACGAGGGCGTCGCCCGAAACGCTACCAAATAACTCGTGGTCCACGAGGGAGGAGACCAGCACCTCGTAGTACCGAATTCCGCCCGGCGCACGGACAGGATTGCTAGGGGAGCGGATGGGGAGGAGGAGGAGGAAGGGGGCGAAAGGTCGAGGTTTTGTCAGTACGTGTCAAACGGGTGATGCCAATGGGGAGAGCAGGCGCGTCGTAAAAACACGGCGCCTCGGCGCCTCTCCGAGAAAAGCGCCACTGCCCTTTCCCGGTCATCAGGCTGTTCGGATGGACGACGGCGATCCGGGGCCTTCCTCCTCGTCGTCGATCATCACGGCCTTGCCCTTGTGCTGGGCACCGGACGGCACGACGCGCCCGATGAGACACATGCGCCACGCGAGGAGCGACCCGAGGATGAGCAGGACGCCGCCCAGACAGCACGCCACCACGATCGCGATCGACGCGCCCTCGGGAAGGCCGTTGATGCTGAACCCGCTGCTGCCGCTGCTGCTAGTGCTGCTACCGCTAGGCGGGCTGCTGCTGCTGCCAGACGTTCCCTGCTCCTGCTTCTGCTGATTCTCGCCGGCCGAGTTGTCACCGTCACCGTCAGTGTGACCTTCGTGGTCTCCGTCGCCGTCTCCGTCGCCGGCGCCCGGAGGCGGCGCGGCGGTGCCGTTTCCAGAGTTATTGCGCCACCACACGCCACTCCCGTCAATACCTTCCACACCGCGGCCGGCGTCTGTATCGTTATCACTCGTCGACGGGGCCGGGTCTTTCGTCGGGTACGGCACCCGGCCGCCGTGCGTGCCGAGCGGAAGAAGACCGTTGGCGCGGCTGTCGCTGACGTCGGTGTCGGTATCGCCATCGCTGTCAGGGTCCTCGTCTGTGATGCCCTTGATGACCAGAGCGGAACCGTCGTCTGGCGCGTCGTCGGTGGGGAAGTCCTTGTAGTCGTACAGGTCGGCGTAGGGGTCGTCGCCGTCGTCGAGGAACCGTCGCTGAGGGAGTGTGCGACGTTGTGCGCTATCTTGGGAGGCCAGGCATGGTAGAACCTGGGCAACGAGGAACGCGCAGACGAGGATGGAGAGGATCTTACACGGTATCATGGCTACTGACTGGGAGTTAGTGCCTCAGTTTTGGTGAGCACCAATGTCAAGGCGTTTGTTTGCTGTTCAGAGTGAGTTGAGTCGCAGAGAGAGTGCTGACTTTGAGCTGCTCAAAACGGAAGAGGAAGCTATCTCAGGTAAAAAGCTACACGGAAAAGAGAGAACTAGGACTAAACTCTGGTGTGAGCAGACAACGGAATTTGAGCTCAACAGGACACGCAGCAGGTATTGTGTGTGTCTCTGTCGGTGGGCACAGGCGCCTCGGGACGCAGTATGTGCAGAATAACTGGGTGATAGCGACTGTGCAGAGAAGGTTGCAGGCGGGCACAAAAAGTGTGCGCGCAAAGAAAGTGCTGGCTGGCATGTGCGTGGACAAATGAAGGGATGTTTGAGGGGGAGTCGATACGAGATCGGCGAACGGGTTACGGGGAGACGAGACGCGACGACGACTGCGCGACGATACGAAAAGTCAAAATTTCTCATTACTGGGGCCAGCTGCGCCGAAAGGAGGGAGAGAGATTTCTGCCAGAATTTCATCGCGCCGTTGTGCGGGAGCGCACGGGTCGCTATTCGAGCGGCGCGTAATGTGGCAGAGGAAAATCTCTGTCACACGCGCTTCGGAGGTGCGCACAGGGTCGGTTCTCGCAACGAAAAGGTCAATTGGTCCAGGCTTGTGTTTGCAACTGCCTCCTGGAGAGCGTGACCTCGGTAACCGATAAGCTCATTATGCTCAGTGTGGTGTACTCAACTTTCACACACGAGAGATAATATATTGTAGGATAGATTGCTGCATCAATTCTCTTTGTCTGACATCTGATTGCATTCTATAACGCAATTTAACTTCTTATTACCCCCTAAATATACAAAATATTTATGTTTTATTTGTAAAGTCGAAGTTATGTAGCAAATATATGAAGTTGGCATTTGCAGAGGATACACTTATGAAGAACAACCATGTAGTGGGCCAAGTCAGTCGATTTGTACAGTTATTGACGGGATGCGATGTGATCCCGAGATCCACGCATGCTGGTCCTGTTCGGCATGCGGATGAGCACAGGCTTGGAACTGACCACCCAAGGCGGATGGCCATGAAGGCATCCCAATTTAGGGTAGTACACTTCCGAATAGGAAAAACATGGGAACAAGTTTCGAATATCCCTCACGACACCAAGAGCAATTTCCAAATGATTGCGCGAAAGTGAAATTTATAGAAGAAAACCACAGCTCTGCTGGACTTCCAGTTCTAGCATGATTACACCACGTGACAGATGTGCCCTCTCTACAGATCTAAGGCAGTTTAACCTCGAGTCACGTGCGTGGAATGTAAGCTTGTCGCACGCCAACCCAACCCGCACCGACTATTTCAGTGTACTGTAACGTTGTGGCTGTTGCTTGCGACCTGAGAGGGTTGCAGTGCGGCTTTCGAGATTCCCAACCCATCTGTGTTTGCACATGGGTCTCCCTGCTCGGGTCGACCTTGCGAGCTCTCATTTCCAGCTTCGTGTCATCCTTGCTACTGGGAGTTTGACACAAGTACAGTGCCATCTGCATCACCGTAGCACAGGAATGGGGCTTTCGGGGCGTTACGAGACCTTCACAGGGTCAACGCTGGAGGAATCTCGCCTTCAGCTTTCTCACGTTTCGAAGTACCCTAAAACGAGTATATTGCACTTTTGCGCTTTCCATGTCAGATCGGAGTCTCCAAGGCTGCTGCCCAACAGGTGCGAGCCTCAAGGATAAAGTGGCGTCTTCACCTGATGTGGGGGATCTGTGAGCGCTTTTGACGTCACCTGGATCGAATAAGCAGCCAATGAGCTTCGGTGTACACTTTTCAAGCACAATGCATTCATTCTGCCCGTTGCAGTTTTCTCACCCAACATAACCTTTCCTGCCGGAGGTGATCGTGTCGCGCAATCCTGTCATTATTTCCTCACCGTGTGGGGTGGAGACTGGCTGCCATTTTCGTCTCCCACTAATAAAGTTCGTTCTGTTCTCTCTGTTCGAAACGCCAGTTTGTTGCGGTTTCTCTTTAGTATACAATAATAAGCATTTTCTGCCCGGATAATCCCATGTGACATTGTGTGTGTATACGCGACTCGAAGCAAGAGGTGGCGTGCTTGTCCGGGATTCACCAGTTACCGCACCACACATCGTTTCGTCGTAGTGTATTGCATTCTGTTCTGTTCCCCTGCGAGCGATCGTCCCACGCGTCTGTGGTGCATCCAGCAGCAGTAAATGCATCCAGCCCAGCCCCTCCATAGTTGGTATCGCACCGCACCACCACCGCTATGGCGTCAGCTTCGTCGCAACACACATAAGGACTGCTGCCACCTCACAATCTAAATCGCAATTGCGATCAAGCTCACCCTTACATAGGCTTCTCGGGTGCTCCATCGCTCAGCTCTTCACATTCTCCCTCATTTCCGCGACTGCGGCTCAAGCACAATCTCTCTTCCTTAAAAATCGTGTAGTTTTCGTCCTCCAATGGCGACATGCATGTCGTCACGGGCATCGCCAGCAACCCAACCTGCGTCGGGCGGACCCATGTCTAACAGGCTCGGGCCTTCGCCGAGCTTTGTTCTCTCAATCGACATGTTTGACGCGGCGAAAAGCTGGCAGCAGCAGCCGCATCCGCATCCGCATGCGCATGCGCCACCGAAACGAGCGACTTTCACGGCGGTGAAAAAATCCGCAAATGCCACCCCGACGGCGGGAAACAGCGCTCCGAAGAGCGCAGCATGCGCGGCCTCCGCGTCCGCCGCCACCTCCGTCGGCGGCGGGCCCGCTGGCGGCGTCAGCTCCGCGCCGTTCCACCTCGGAATTCTCTCCTCGGGCGGCGAACGCATTTGCCCGATACCGAGCGTGGACTGGCGGGAGGCGGCGCGCAAGGCGGAAGAGACGCGCATGCTGGCCAGCGAGGTTTGCCCCATTCCCGCGCAGAACTGGCGAAAAGACGCCCCCCCTCGCGCCGCCGAAACCCGGAATAGTACACTATCGTCCACCCCAGCGGCGGCGGAGCGAGAAGCTCCAGGAACGGGTTCGCCTTCCGCTGCGGAGCGAGAGGGACGGAGCGAGAGTCCCAGCAGCGGCAGTACTACCAGGCCGACGGCGAAGAAGCATCAGACTCCCGTGCAACGAGGGAATCATCTCACGGCCGCCAGCCGTCACAATGCCTCGAAGACGGCGGCAGCAGCCGGCGGCCTTTCCGTGACGATCGAAGATGCGTCATCTGAGGACTCCTTCGCACGCTCCACGATCGAAGAATACTCCGACACTGAGTTTAAGTCTGTGTCGCTGCCATGCTCCGTGGCTCCAATGCGAGTCGGGATTCTCTCCGCGCAGTCGCAGCAGCTCCGGGAGAACGCGGCGTTTGGTTCCGCGGTCTCGCCGGCGGCCTCCCCCACGCCGTCCGCGTGCTCCGCGCGCTCCTCCGTCATCTCGTCCTTCTCGATTGCGCGCCGCTCCTCCTTCTCCTCCTCCGCTTCCAGTTCCGCCGGCGGCAGCAGTATTAGCAGCGGCGGCGGCGGCTACGGCGACTTCACGCCGCCCATCTCCCGCTGCAGCACGCTCCTGGGGAGCGCGAGCAGCACCATTGACGAGAACGACGTGCCGTCGTTCGCGCCGAAGGCGGAGAGAGATGCAACGCCGTCGTATCTCCTCTCGTCCCGCCCAAAATCCCCGCAACGACGGTCGTCCGCCGATTACCACCGCGGCGACGAGGACGGCGGCGCGGCGATTTCCCGCGTGTGCACGGCGCCGTCCGTCGCGGAAGGTGGCAGATCGCGCCCGCCGCGGCTCGTGACGGAACGCCTGCGCCTCGGCCTTCCGAGCCGCACGTCCTCGCTGCCTCTAGTAGGAGGCCTCGACTCCCCTACCGCCTCCTCTGCTAACTCTCCTGCCACGAACGACATGACTGGCACGACTGTCACGACTGGCATGGCGCGTACGAGAATGAGCGGTCATTCCGTGCCGAAATGCTCCTCTCTGGCAAATGATGGTGCACCTGCGGGGTTACAATCACCTGTGTCTCGAACCACATGGGAGCACATGCGAGGACGGACAGTGGCAGCAGCAGCAGGTGTGAAGGAGCAAGGGGGCGAGGATCTAGAGACAGATGGGGAGGAGACGAGAGGGCAGCATTGGCATGACGAGGACGGTATGGGCGAGGCGGAACGAGAATCGCAAGTCGTTACTGAGTCGGCCTGCCTGAACTGGGAAGGTGAATATAATCTCTCTGCCTTTCTTATTCACATAAAGGTCTACCTTTATTATAACGCATCTGTCCCTGCTACCTGCTTTTAATCGTCTCAAACCTTACCTGCTCCCTTCCTCCTGTTGCCTGTTGTCTGTTACCTGCGCAGATGTCGAGGAGCTGTGTCATCGCATGGACATAGCAGGCATCCGCATAGAAACCCTGGACATCCAACCAGTGAATGATGACACCCATCCTCCATCGCAGGCTCAACAAGGGTCATCAAACCTGCACCATGCTACCGATAAGGCTCACACAGGCACGACTGCAGCAGCAGCCTCCTGTTATTCCTTTGCTGGCCGCTCTGGGCCAATGTCTGTTGGTACAGACATGACAGGACTAAATGGCGGGGATTCGTGTGCAGGTGCGGCATCAGTGGTGGCACTGAAGTTCAGCGGCATGCACATGTGGTATTATCCTGGAGACAATGTGAAGCCACTCTTTCGGGACGCCGTGCAGTGGTGATGGCAGTGCCAAAGAAGCTTTCTAATATAGGCGGACCAAACAATACTTGAAAACTCTAGCTTAAGCTTTCCTGTTTAATTGTATGTTCTATTTCCTTTTTTCTCTCAAATATGAGGTGAGGCGCAGCTGTATCTGTATATCTGTAATACATATCGTTCTGGATTGTTTGTTTTAAACCCTTGTAAAGTGGATAATATTTGTTTATCACAGTAACAGGTTTCGTGAACTTCGTTCTCGCCAACCAATCGCCACTGCCACCTCTCCCTCCCTCTGATTACACCCCGCCTGTCCATCAAATACCCCTCACCCCCAGATTCTGCCTTCTTCTGGAAAAACAAAACATTCTCTTACTACCACCATGGCTCCCGCCATTGCGTCTTCAGCTGTGTTCGCGGCGGCTTCGGCCGTCCCTTGCTCCCTTGCTGGTCCGTCGCATAACGCGTCCTGCAGGCCGTCGCATGCTTCGCCGGTCGCCGCATGCGGGGTGTCGCCAGCCCGATGCGGCCCTTCTGCCGCGTCCTCCTCCCGTGCGACTTCGCACCTTCGCTCCGAGTTCGTCGCGTCGCGATCGGCGATCTCTCGCCGCGTCCAGGACTCCTCCCGAAGCGTCGCACGTCGCGCGCGATCGTCGCCTGCGACGTCGCCCACGTGCTCGCTGCCGTCGCTGGAGGACACCCCTGCGACGCCCATATTTACGAGTGACGGTTCAGTCGCCGCCTTCCCCGCAGCGTCGGGCATCTACGCAATCTACGATAAAGAAGGCACGCGCGGGAGTCGGGCGACAGAAGGGGGGGTCGGGGGATGGATTGGGTGGTAGAGAAAGGTGGGGGAATGTGCGGAGGGAAATGGGGGAGAATTTGAGGCGAAAAAAAGGCGGGAGAAGGGTGGGGAAAGTGCGGAGAATGGCGGGGTCAAGGCGGCGGGAAATGGCGGGGGAACATGCGGGGAACGTGGGGGGAACTTGCGGGATTGTGCGCGGAGAAGCTGGCGGCGAGCCGCCGCTTCCCACTCCTCCCCCATTCCTCTTCTTCGCCCCCCTACGCCCGCCCAATATCCCCTCCTTCCCCCCCCCCCCCCCCGTCCCTTTCCCATTCTCCCTTCGGCACCCCCACACCCAGGCGCGCTGCAGAACATGGGGCTGTCGCGGCGGCTGGCGCATTCCCTTTCCTTCCCCCACCTCCGTCTTCCCCCATCCCCGTCCCTCCCCGTTCCCCCCCACCCCCCCCCCCCAGGCGCGCTGCAGTACATGGGGCTGTCGCGGCGGCTGGCGCATTCCCTTTCCCACTTTCCCCCCCTTTCCTTCCCCCACCTCCGTCTCCCCCCCCCCTCCCCGTCCCTCCCCGTCCCCCCCTCCCGCCAGGCGCGCTGCAGTACATGGGGCTGTCGCGGCGGCTGGCGGCGAGCCTCCCCTTTCTCACTTCTCCCTTCCCCTTCCCCCGCCCGCCCCTCCCCCCCTCCCTCCTCTCCCCCGTTCCCCCCCCAGGCGCGCTGCAGTACATGGGGCTGTCGCGGCGGCTGGCGGCGAGCCTGCAGGCGCACGCGGAGGACCTGCCTGAGATGTGCGGCGCTGTCAAGGTAAGGGGGAAGGGGGGAGGGATGGGGGGATACGGGGGGTGGCGGAGTGCGGGAAATGCTGGATTCAGGCGCACGCGGTGACTCTGTCAAGGCGCCGGGGCGGGGGGGTGGATGGGGGAATGGGGGTGTTGGGGGGAATGGCGGAGTAGGGGGAATGGCGGAGTAGGGGGAATGGCGGAGTAGGGGGAATGGCGGAGTAGGGCGAATGGCGGAGTAGGGCGAATGGCGGAGTGGGGGAATGTTGGATGCAGGCGCGCGTGGGGGAAGCCTTGCCCCACCTTTTTTTCCACTCACTCCTCCCCTGCTCCTTCCAGCTGGCAGTAGTGGCAGCAGCCAACAAGGAAGCCCTGGTGGAGGTGTGGATGGTGTGGAAGGCGTGGATGGTGTGGAAGGCTTGTCGGACCTTTGTTCCCCTTGACTTGACTGCCCCTACTGTCGCACAACCCCCGTGCAGCTCGCGGTTGTGGCTGCCACGAACAAGGAGGCGCTGGTGGAGGCGTGGAAGGCGTGGATGCAGCTGGCAGTAGTGGCTGCCATGAGCGCGTGGCGGGTACCACACACCCACCCCCCACGTGCTGACGGTCCGTCAAACCACCTGTTCCCCGCCTGTCCGCCTTATCACCCTCTCCCGTATGCAGCTTGCGGTGGTAGCTGCGACCAACAAGGAAGCTCTGGTGGAGGCGTGGAAGGCGTGGATGCAGGAGCATGTGGCGGGCACGGGCAAGGTGCCTCCGGGCAACGAGAGCGGCAACAGCACGTGGACCACACGGCGCGTGAAGCGCGTCAAGCCTGATCTCCGCATCGTGCCGGGGCCTCATGTCAAGCTCACCATCCCGCTCAGCGAGGTGAGGGGGGAGGGGGAGGGGTGGGCAGGGGACGGGACAGGAGGGGAAGCGGAGTGGGGGACAGGGGGAGTGGGTGCTGTGTGGAGTCAGCCGATTAGATGGAACGGAACGTCATCCATGCATTGTAAGGGGTGTGGGCTGCTCATGCCAGGTGATCTTTGACACGACTCTTCAACACTTCCTTCCTCCCCGCCCATGACCCCCAACTCCCCCCTCCCCCCTCCCCCCCCCCCTCCCTCCCCCCTCCCCCCCCCGCTCCTCCTCCCCCCACCTTTCCCCCCCTTATCGCAGCTGATTGAGAAGCTGGTGAAGGGGAACCGGGTGGGGTTTGAGTGAAACTCAAGAAGCACCTTTTCTCCGCCCTCGCTCCCCTTCCCCCCCCCCTCGGCCTCCCCCTCGGCCCCCCTGTATCCCTCTCCTCTCCCCCCATGTATCGCAGCTGATTGACAAGCTGGTGAAGGAGAACCGGGTGGTGGCATTCATCAAAGGCACGCGGTGCGTTCTTGTCCTTGCGCCTCCAACGTACCTTCCACATGCCAAACTCGCTGTAGCCCACATCTCGCACTGCCATCCACTCCCATCCCTCCTCCCTCCTGCCGTTGCTGCATCGCCTTCTTTTCGTCTCCTCGCTCCTTCCTTCTCAACCACCCATCCCTCCCTCCCACCCATCCCTCCCTCCCACCCATCCCTCCCTCCCACCCATCCCTCCCTCCCACCCATCCCTCCCTCCCACCCATCCCTCCCTCCCACCCATCCCTCCCTCCCACCCATCCCTCCCTCCCTCCCTCCCTCCCTCCCTCCCTCCTCCTCTCCTCTTCCGTACCCTGCCTGCCCTCATATGACCTTTTGAGAATCACTTGTGTAACGCGTTTGTGCGTATGATCCTAACGACTGCTCGACCACACGCCTCCCCTATATGTCTGCCTCCTCTCCCCTCTCCCTTGCCTGTATCCCCCCACCCACCCACCACCCACCCACCATGCACCCACCCACCCACCAGCACGTCACCCCAGTGCGGCTTCTCCCACCGGGTGCTGACGCTGCTGAACACTCAATGTGTGGACTACGAGACACTCAACGTGCTGTCCGCATGCTGCCTCTCTTCGTTTCTCCTCTCCTTGTCTCCCCACCCACCACCCACCCACCACCCACCCACCATGCACCCACCCACCCACCAGCACGTCCCCCCAGTGCGGCTTCTCGCACCGGGTGCTGACGCTGCTGAACGAGGCACGTGTGGACTACGAGACACTCAACGTGCTGGACGAGGACCACAACCCGGGCATCCGCGAGGGCATCAAGGAGTACAGGTGGGCAGTGGGGTCGTGAGGGGGTCGTCGGGAGATCTGGGAAACTTCGTGTATGGGGAGTTCATGGGGGGACCGGACATTTTAGAGGAGTTGCAATGAATTTCCTATTACCACCTCCCCTCCCACCACCTCCCCTCTTTGCCTATGCCTTCTCCCAGCCAATGGCCCACGATCCTCCAGGTATTTGTGAACGGGGAGTTCATCGGAGGGGCAGACATTCTTGAAAACTCCCCCACCCGCCTCCCCTCTTTGCCTATGCCTTCTCCCAGCCAATGGCCCACCATCGCGCAGATATTCGTGAACTGGGAGTCCATCGGGGGCCGGACATTCCAAAGGAGATGCTTCTTTCCGGTTCCACTTACCCCTCCCCTGCTCAACTCCTCTCCAACTTCCTCCCTTCGCCCCCCAGCCAATGGCCCACCATTCCGCAGATATTTGTGAACGGGGAGTTCATCGGAGGGGCGGACATTCTCGAGGAGATGGCACAGTCTGGCGAGCTCAAGGACGTGCTGGCCGCGCCCAAGCAACAGACTGCCGCCTAGGGTTGACAGCGGTTGCCTGCAGTTTCAGAGTGGTTGTCAGTGCCTTTAGAGTGCCGTTGATGGTGCTGCGATTTTGTCGAAGCGGGGAAGGCAGTACTGGCACAAGAGACTCGTGGACCATTTTAGCTCTGCTTGTATCCCCGTCTGGGTTTACCCTGCTGTTCTATTACCAGTACGGTAATGCTCACCCGTCAGGTTTGAAGTTCATACAGGCATGGAGATTTGCTTTGCAAGTACCGTATAGTACATTGAGCATGTTTCAGTCCAGGCCCCTGTGCCTCACCTCGCCACACCTCACCTCACCTTACCTCACCTCACCTCACCTCACCTTTCTGCTGGAGTTACCGTATGTGAGCGAAGGAAAATACCGACTGGCTGTTTTACTTGGCAAATGAGCCAACCAGATGTTCTCGGCTCTCTAGAAAAAGAAAATCACTGATTCTCGTTGGCAGCTCAGCATTCTTTATCCAGGCATGTGCCAGGGTGTAGAAGAAACTAGTATCACATAGTACCCTGCAGGCAACACTGCACTTTCAATGGGTTGATGCCTAAGCTACATGTGCTACCGCAGCTGCCGTATCATCGGATCAGAGAAAACATGGACATATTGATCCATGCACAGCGATCAATGTTATCACCCCCACCATGCTGCAGTATCTATGACCCATTGTGATACACGTGCGTATCCAGAACGGTACAGTACATTAGAATGAAACGTGGGACGCAGCAGTCTAGAAGGGCAGCTGAGGCAGCTGAGGCAGGGAGGCGAGAGTGGTGGCAACCATGTCTGATGAGACGTAGCTTCCTGCCAGGTATGTTGCCATGCCTGCTGCATACCCTGCCAACGCCACTCCACTGACCTGCACGGCACAAGCACACAATGGAACACAGGCACACACAGATGCCGAAACGGCAAGCAGACAATCGGTTGGTTTGAGAAAGCATCACAAGCCATCAGGACAACAACTGTGTGATCGGGGGGGAATCACTATGCAAGGTTCACGTGAGCAGAATCAAAACTAACGCAACCCATGACACAGCACCCCTGTTCTCCCTGCGTCTCTCACCTTGCGCAGGTACCAGAAGAAGTCTGTCTTCTCCATGCCCATGTACGCCACGCCCGCGCACTCAGCACCACAGCAACACAGCAACACAGCATCGTGCCTCAATACAGGAAACTAGCCCCATTCTCCTATCCCCTGCCCCACCCCACGCACCTTGCGCAGGTACCAGAAGAAGTCTGTCTTCTCCATGCCCATGTATGCCACACCAGCCGCCGACCCAATGATGAGGATGGACCCGCCCGTGCCCGCACAGTAAGCGATCAGCTGCCATAGCTCCGCATCTGCTGGGAACTGCGGTGGTTAGCAGGCGAGCGGCACACACAGGGGACCCCGAGTGAATGACAGACCCAATGACAAGGATGGACCCTCCCAGACTGACTGACCCATGCCCGCACAGAACGCAATTAGCTGCCAGTGACCCATAGCTCGACATCTGCTGGTAACTGTGGCAGTGAACGGGTGAGAGATACAGAGAACAGCAAGTGAGCAGAACAATGGGAGCATCCACCCTGCCCCGCTCACTGCCCTATCTCCAACTCCCTCCACTCCCTCACCCCCCCTCCCCCTTGCACATACCACGTTCATGTCATACATGCCCATGGTGGCGGCACCAGAGGCACCAACCACCCTGCCTCTCCCAAACCCGCTCTCCCACACCCCCTTCCCACCCACAACCCTTCCCGTTCACACATACCAGGTTCATGTCATACATGCCCATGGTGGCGGCACCAGAGTCAGCACCCGCCATGCCTCTCCCACAACCCCTTATCGCAACTCCTGCTCTATCCACGTACCAGGTTCATGTCATACATGCCCATGGTGGCGGCACCAGAGGCACGTTGTCAATCCTCGCTCGCAGCCCTCCCTCCCTCTTTTCCCCACCCCCGGCCCCCCTCGACGGGTAATTCCCCCTCCCTCCTTCCCCCCCCCCCCTGCCACGTACCAGGTTCATGTCATACATGCCCATGGTGGCGGCCACCAGAGGCACGTTGTCAATCACAGCAGACGCCAGCCCGATGGCCCCTGCGATGAGCTCTATGCTGCCGACGCTGCTGTCCAGCCACGCCGCCAGGTCCTTGAGCAGACCTGCCGCCTCCAGACTGGCGGGGGAGAAGGGCATGAGCAGGGGCAGGGGCAGGGGCAGGGGCACACAGAGAAACGGAAGGTTGGGGAAGGAAGAGGGTAAATCAGAGGGAATGGGGATCAGGTCCATACTGCCCACTCTCCTGTCCCACCATGCTGCCACGATTCGGTACCCACCTGCCGACGGAGAGCAGGATGCCGAGGAAGAAGAGGATGCCCTGTGTGTCGATGCGCGACAGCGCCTGCGGCACCTTGAGGCGCTGCCTGTCGCTCTCCCCGTAGTGAATGGCGTCTGTCAGCAGCCACAGCGCGCCCAGGCCTGGCGGAAGAGGGGGCCACAAACAAGCACAAGGTATGGGAGGGCAGGGGGAATGGGGAATGCGGGCTGATGGTGAGGTCGCTCTCCCCATAGTGAATGGCGTCTGTCAGCAGCCACAGCGCGCCCAGGCCTGGGGAGAGGGGGAGGGGAGAGGCAGGGGGAAGTGGACAGGAGGTGCTAAGCAATTGGGAGCACTAGCAATGCGTTCGTAAAAAAAACATATATTCTTTTCTTCTGCCCGAGAAGATATGGAAGCGGATACGCACAGGAGTGCCCATGCCACTCACCTGCAGGCACGCCTTGCAAGGAAAGCAGCAGCACAGGCATACACCCACACAGCACTGACCTGCGAGCATGCCCAGGTAGGGCGGGAGGCCTGTGAGTGCCTTGAAGACAGGCACGAAGATGAGCGACCCAATGCCCACCCCAAACACCAGCCTGCCTCGCGGTGCCATGGCCTCGCTGGCAAACGTGGACTTGGCTGCTGCCGCCTTGTCACTGTCACCCACCAGCGACCTGCGGTGAGGTGTGGGGCGGAAGGGAAAGGGCAGGAAGGGTGTGCGGATGCGTGCATGTGATGTGAGAAGCACCGTGCCATGGCCTCACTGGCGAAAGTTGAATTGGCTGCTGCCGCCTTGTCACTGTCACCCACCAGCGACCTGCGGTGAGGTGTGGGGCGGGAGGGGAATGCGGGGCGGACAGCGGGGAGGAATTAGGGGAAGAGAGGAGAGGGGTTGGTGGGCTGGGGAGTAGTGAGTCGCGTTTGAGAATTGTCACAAGTGAGGAGAGGAGGCAGGACGGGGTGTAATGGGGAGGCAAAGGACAGAGAGGGAGGGTGGATAGTAGTGGAGGTGGCAAGACGAGGGGAGAACTCACTTGTCAAAGGACAGGAGCGTGAGCGGCACCACCAGGGAGACAAGCGAGGGTACGAAGAGATCCTGTGGGAACACGCGGAGTAGATCACGCGGAGGGAGAGGGGAAAACGCGGAGGAGAAGAAGAAGTATGATATGATGGCGAGGAGGAAGGAACAGAGAGGAACGGGGGGGAGGTGAAGAGAGGAGAGGAGATACGGGGAGCAGACATGAGCGACGAAGAAGGTCGACGGAAGCAGGTAGGCTAAGGAAAACAGCTTGGGCTGATGGGGTGAGTGAGCAGTAGTATAGATGACTAGCATGTCACTTTTGAGAATTCTCAAAGGTGGTGATTGCTTCTGACGTCCCTCACTCGACTTGCGGTGATGGTTTGAGTGCGTCTCGCAAGCAACTCACAGTGATGGTTTTGACGGTGGAGATCTGGCCGTGAATCCACAGCATGGTGGTGGTGACGTCGCCAATGGGCGTCCATGCGCCTCCCGAGTTGGCCGCAATCACCACCACTGCTCCCAGGAACCTGTAGAGACGGCGTACAGGGTGGCAGGGTGTGGTTGGGCGGTGGGGTGCGATATTTGAGGCGCCTCAAAAATCGTACAGGGTGGCAGGGTGTGGTCGGGCGGTGGGGTGCGATAGGGCGGGTGGGGTATGCATGTGGTGGGTCGTGAGATGGCATGAAGTGGCATGGCATGTTCGATGCTCAGAAGTAGGTGGGTTGAGACAAGAAGCAGGGAGGAAAGGGTAGACGAGGAGGAAAAAGGGGAAAGAAAGGCAACAGGGTCGCAAGGAGACGAGTGGAGAGGAGAGATGGACCACGCCAGCACATAGCAGGACATGGCAACAAAGCAGCAGGGCAGCAGGCAACACAAGAGCTGGGCAGGAGGGCAACAGAGCAGCAGAGCAACAGGGCAGCAGGGGCGCACCTTCGCCTCTCGGGGTCGGGGACGAGCTTGCGCAGCAGTGAGACCATGACGATGGTGGAGGTGAGATTGTCGAGAATGGAACTCAGGAAGAAGGTGATGCCTCCCACCTGGAGAGGGGGTGGAGAGAGGAAGTGAGAGGGATGTGCACATGTGAATGCATGCACACCCGGGAAGGGAAGTCCAAGGCAGTGAGGGGTTTGCAGGGAGGGACGAGGGGAGGGGCGAGGGGAGGGGCGAGGGGAGGGGTGAGGGGAGGGGCGAGGGGAGGGGCGAGGGGAGGGGCGAGGGGAGGGGCGAGGGGAGGGGCGAGGGGAGGGGCGAGGGGAGGGGCGAGGGGACGGGTGCGGAGCAATGCGATGGGATCCAGTGCCAACTTCAGTCGTTTCGTGCCAAGAGCATGCGCACCCTATCCACACGCGCAACCCTGCACTCACCACCGCACACACAACTACCCCACCCAACCACACCCCAATCCACTCCACCCCATCCCACCGTACTCCACCCTCCGTCGCACCATCCAGAGCAGCTTCTTGGAGTTGCGCGTCTGAATGGCGTCGGTGACGAGCTTAAAGCCCTGGTGCGCGTCGACGATCTCGACGATGGTCATGGCGCCCCACAGGAAGAAGACAATCTCCGCCACCTCCCCACAGTGGTGCGACAGCTCCGCCACCGCCAGACCCTGCGCGGGGGCCTGCGCGCGGGGAGAGGGGGAGGATGGGGAGCGCAGCGGGGAGGGGGGGGCGAGGGAAGGGGGGAGGGGGGGGTAATTTTCGTTTTGATTCCAGAGAAACCGTACCAGGAGACGAGGGGGGGGAGGGGAAGGGGAATGCGGAGGGGGGAGGGGGGAGAGTGCGAGGGGAAAGCGGGCGTGCGGGTTGGGTAGAATGGAAGGACGCCTGAAAAGAACTCACGGGCCATTCAAACCAAACACGCAACGACCCAACGCAGTCACAGAAAAGGAGGAAGAGCCAGTGAGAGGGGCGTAAGGAAGGTGCGAGGGAGAGTGGGAGGGAAGGCTGGAGGGAGGCAGGCAGGTATGGTGCAGGCGAGCGAGCGAGCTTGTGAGGATCCACTCACGCAGACGTCGCGGATGACCCAGAGCGCGACGGCCATGAGCAGCCCGACGCCCGCCTTGTTGAACGCGAGCGACTCCTCGAATATGATGCCCGCGTACCCCAGCACGAACACCGCCCACATCGTGATGTCCTGGGGGGGGAGGGGTGGGGGGACATGGGGAGGGGAGGGGGATGGGGAGAGGGGAGGGGAGTGGGGAGCAGGAGTGGTGAGGGGATGGACACAGGCTTTTGAGTGCTCGAATATGATGCCCGCGTATCCCAGCACGAACACCGCCCACATCGTTATGTCCTGGGAGGGAGCGGGGAGGGATCGAGGGAGGAACACAAGGGGTGAGGAAGAGGGGGACAGGGGGAGTGAGGGGGAGGGAGCGAGGACCAGTTAAGTTGGGTGATTATAGCCGTCCGAGTGCAATCAATAGCGGGATCGTCTGAGCCTTCGATAATCACTTAATCATTCACTCTAAGGACACACTCAAGAGAACTAACCCACGTCCTCTCTCTCACCTGGTGCGCCTCGACCCATTCGAGATTAATCGCGGCGGCGCCGACGGCAATGGCGGCGGCGATGACAATGGCCTTGATGTTATCGGACCTCTCCTGCCCCTGCACCTCCTCGTACTCCTCGTACGACATCTCGTCGATCGAACACACCGGGTCGCACGCGCCCTCCGACGCGCGCGGATCCAGGAGCATCTGCGCGCGGAGAGATCGGGAGGGTGGGGGGAGGGGCGCGGAGAGAGGGGGAGGGGGAGAAGGCGGGAGCATAGGGGTGTTATAACCAATCAAGATTTTTCTGAGGCAACGGGTCGCACGCGTCGCGGAACGATCGAGGGACGGCGGAGAGGGGAAGAGAGCGGTTGTATGAAACTGGGATTGTTAGCGGAGAATTGTGCGAGAATTGTATGAAACTGGAATTGAGCGGAGCATAGAGTGATAGATTGACGGAGGGATAGCGCGTGGGGTTGAGGGGATAAACAAGACGATGACACGAGCAAGGCCGAGCTAGCAAGGCGAGGAGGGTACAGCATGGGAGAGAGACGACGAATCCAGAGTAATTCGGAGGTGAGAACATGGCAGCAGTCAGGGTATAAATGACTGCCAGGGTTTGGCGCCTGGGCAGACATACATACCGGTGCAGTAGAATTGCTACCTACATGTGATCAGAACGGTTTCTTTCATTCTGTAAGCGGATCGCAACGAATTCCTTCAAAACGGCATGTGATGGCGACAATTCCTTACATTCTGCATGCGATCGCGCCAAATCCTTTCACTTGGCAACAGTTTTTTTCATTCAGCACGCTATCGCAACGCGCCACGAGCACAACGCGACACTCAACTGGTCCTGTTCCGATGTGAGTCGGAGGTCCTCAAAAAGATACTCACCTGATACTGTTCCGATGTGACTCCAGGAGCGCTCTCGCTGCTGTCACCGCTGACACCGCTGCTGCTGCCAGTCGCGTCGCTCTTCGCATCAGACGGAGGCTCCGACGCGGACGCCTGCACTCGCCACGTGGCTCGTCGTCGACTGACCGACCCAGAGCCGCTGGACGACGCGAATCTGCACGCCGATCTGCTTCTGCTCGACGAAAGCGGGTTCCATTGCGCCGCGGCGGCGTTCCCGCTGCTGTGGATTCTCAAAGTGGACCTCTGCGCGCCTATCCTTGCCTCTGCGAGGGTTTCGCCGCTGCTGACGCAGGTGGTGCTTGTGGGAGGCTTGCAGCGGAGCACGGGAGCACATGGAGCCATGCCTAGAGTGACTGATGCCATGTCGGCAACAGTGAGCGACACTGACTGAATGACGGCAGAGCAGCACTAATGATGACACCACGCAGATGAACAGATCCGAGGCAAGCCGAATTGAAACTGGACCAGCTCGAAATGAATGCGCAGAACCGGCGAACTGAGAAGGCGATAGCAGGACGGAGGAGACACTAAGTGTCTACCTTCGATCCAGGAAGAATGGCAGCAGCAACACCAGCACGCGAAGGTCGGGTGAAGCGTTACTGCTCAAGAGAAACCTACGTGTTTCCTAAGAAAAATCTAAGGAATAAACGAGCAGAAACCTCACCGCAAAGTATGTCATGTAAGGACGGGACCCTGGTCACCCTACGACAGGAGGGTGAGGTGAGGGGAGGAGCTTTGGAGGGCAAGCAGCTTGTGGCTCGGTCTCGGTCGGGATTCCCCAAGCCGAAGCAGAGTGGTTCGAACTCGGCTGGGGAGTGGCACAACAGGGAGCTTCCAAGATGCGGCGCGACTTCAAGCTGGGAAGGTGTGCGGCCTTCCAGAAAAGCGGCGATCAAGCTGTGGCAGGCTCGAGGGCGTGAAGCAAGGGGAGGTTGGTTCGGTTGGCCTTGGCTTTGAGGCATGGGTCAGGCTTGGTTTGCCCCGCGGCTGTTGCTGAATGAAGATGTTTGGCGGGATCTAGGGTGGCCAAACCACGTGGAGCGATGGAAGGCTGGGGGCTGTGCTTTCGTGAGTGACGTGGAATTGGGGCACACTAGAACAGCCGCAAACTGACGGAATATCGTAACATAACATATCTTGTGAGCATCTGGGATTGGCTGAGCCGTTGACGGGATGAGATGACTGATCCCGTCATTTGGTGTTGTTCCTCCAGTATTAGACAATTCAATCAACTACATTGGCAACAACGAAGTGTTCAGCCGTCGACTCATACAACTTAATATATCTTCACATTTTACTGTATTATTGATGAATACATGCGCTTCCTGAGAACGTAAGAATATGATATTTGTGGCTGGTTATGCGAAATCCTATCACACGTGTGTTTTATTTTGTCACAGATCAGATCGTGGTTGTGTCGAATTAAAAATATGTCCAGCTACAAAATCCTAGAAAGGCACCACAAGAGACCAAGAAGACATGCAGATAAGAAGCACAAGAAGAATCTGCAAATTGTGTTACAGGAAGACATCGCCTGGTGGATAGCCACCGAGTCACCAAGTCACGCTTGCGTTTCTCATGCGGGGAGGGCGATTTTCGCAAATTCTCCTCCCTCCCAGCCCTTCGCTTACACCTGCACTCGCCCTTCCATCCCAACCCAACACCTCCCTCCCCCCCCGTTTTCCCTTACCCCTACCGCCTACCTCTCCCTCCTCTCCCTCCTCCCCTCTCCTCCTCCCCTCTTCCTAGGCTCGTACATTTCTTTTCCTCGAGTCACCGTCTCGAGTGCCCTTATCCCCCATTTCCCGTATTCGCCCCCATCTGTTGGACTTCTTTCCTTACCCGCCTTCTGCTTCGCCCCGCCTAGTGCCTTTCGGCTACGCGTCTCTACAGGCGCGAGATTGTCGATTCGGACTACCGAGGTCATAGGTAACTATATTAGCGCGTCAGTCGCACCAACATTATGGGTACGGAGAAGAAGAAAAAGTCAAAGGCGCAAGCCGCCGACGCGGAAGAGCAGCCGTCGAAGGCGCTAGTCCCAGTGGCCGACGGCAAATCCTCGCTCGGCGCGCTTCAGCAGGCGACGGATTTCCTCATTAAGCCGGAGCCGACGAAGCGCGACATAATGGACACGAGCGAGTGGCCGTTACTTTTGAAGAACTACGACAAGCTGAACGTGCGCACGGGGCACTACACGCCAATTCCCATGGGGCACACGCCGCTCAAGCGCCCGATTTCGGATTACGTGCGGTACGGGGTGATCAATTTGGACAAGCCCGTGAACCCCAGCTCGCACGAGGTGGTTGCGTGGATCAAACGCATTCTGCGCGTCGACAAGACGGGCCACAGCGGCACGCTGGATCCCAAGGTGCGCCTCGGTGCAGTTGGGTGCGGTGCTGTGTAACTTGCGGTATAAAGGGTCCCGGAGGCATAGGCCCTTCTAAGGGGACTGGCTGGGCCGAAAGAGAGGAGGAGAGGGCGGGAAAAGGAGCGAGGTGGGGACGGGGAATTGGGGTTTCTTCCAGACGTTATTTTCAAGGGGGGAGTTTTTTGCAGGGAGGGGGCTGTTGAGGGATTTGCGGTGCACGTGTGTTGCAAGTGGAGATTTTTCTTAATGCGCCAGGAGTACGGAATGCGAGCAATGCAGGCCATAGCGTTCGGTTCTCAGGTTTGGGAGCCGGTTCTGCGTTCTCTGGTCGGAAATTCTCGGTCATCGCTGTTGCGAGGCCGCAGTCCGTTAGGGACTGCTGGTAGTTTGGGAGTGCTGGTAGTGTGGCGTCATTAGGCAATGCACATAGCTCGACACCGTTGGACTCATCCTGATCGTTTGTTCTCCTCACCCACTCTCCCCCACCCACTCTCCCCCACTCTCCCCCACCCATGCGCGCCTCGCTCCGCCAGGTGTCGGGCAGTCTCATCGTCTGCGTGGATCGCGCGACGCGGCTCGTGAAGGCGCAGCAGGGCGCGGGTAAGGAGTACGTGTGCATCGCGCGGCTGCACAGCGCCGTCGACAGCGAGGCGACGGTCGTACGCGCTTTAGAGAAACTCACGGGCGCGCTCTTCCAGCGCCCGCCGCTCATCTCCGCCGTCAAGCGCCAGTTGCGCATCCGCACGATCTACGAGACTAAGCTCCTCGACTACGACGCGGCGCGGAACCTCGTGGTGTTCTGGGTTTCCGTCGAAGCCGGCACGTACGTGCGAACGCTCTGCGTGCATCTCGGCCTCATGCTCGGCGTCGGCGCGCACATGCAGGTCCGTGTCGCGGAACGCGCGAGAAACGCTATACCATGTTATCTGCCTCTCCGCCTTCCCCACTCCCTCCCCCATTTCCCCCGTCCTCTCTCGTTCCACCCTCCTCTTTCCCCGGGCTCCCCTCCCTCCCTCCCTCCCTCCCCCCCCCCCCACACCTCCACCCCCACCCCCTCCCCGCCCCACACCCCCACCCCCACCCCCACCTCGCCCCACTTCCCTCTTCTTCCTGTGCTGGCATTGCTATTTTTCTCGCACGTTTGTTGTCGCCTATCTCGTCTACTCCTGGCGTTCTCATCTTCCTTATGCATAATCACTCCTGCCCTTTCATATTCATCATATTCTGAGCTCCGATTTCTCAAATTCATCATTTTCTGAACTTCGATCGTTAAACCTTTTCGCACTACTCCAGGAGCTGCGGCGAGTGCGGTCGGGCATCCTGAGCGAAATGAACAACATGGTAACCATGCACGACGTTCTCGACGCGCAGTACTGCTACGACAAGTACGGCGACGAGACGTACCTGCGGCGCGTGATCATGCCGCTGGAGGTGCTGCTGACGTCGTACAAGCGGCTCGTGGTGAAGGACAGCGCCATCAACGCGCTCTGCTACGGCGCGAAGCTCATGCTGCCGGGGCTGCTGCGATACGAGAACAACATCGAGGTAAGGGGGGGAGACAATGAGGGGGGGAGACAATGAGAGGGGGGAAGGGCGCGGGAGTGAGGGACGGAGGGGCTTTGAGGCGCCGCGAAGCTCATGCTCCCGGGGCTGCTGCGATACGAGAACAACATCGAGGTGAGCGGAAAGGGGACGGCCGGGAGAATGGGAGGGAGGGAGGAGGGAGAGAGGATTGTCTTTTGAGTTCCCTCAAAGCTTGTTCTCCTGGGGCTGCTGCGATGCGAGAACAACATCGAGGTGAGCAGGGGAGGAGGGATGAGGGGGAAAAGGCTGGGTGAGGGAGGGAGGAGGGAGTGAGGGAGGGGTTTTGAGGCGCGTTGAAGCTCATGCTTTTGGAGCTTCTGTGATTATGACAGAAGCTCAGTGGCCGGAGAGAGAGGCTGGGTGTTTCTGCATCCGATTGCGCTAGTGCTGAAGGGTTCTGGCGAAGAAGTGCTCCCAGGTGAAGAGGCTTCGCAAAAGCTTGATGACTAATGTTCCTCATGGCCTGACTTTTTTCCGTCTCTGGGTTCTCCCTCCTGTTTGAATCCCATCAGGTGGGCGAGGAGGTGGTGTTGATGACGACCAAGGGCGAGGCAATTGCGATCGCCATCGCACAGATGACAACAGCAGGCATGGCGTCCTGCGACCATGGCGTGGTGGCCAAGGTGAAGCGAGTGGTGATGGAGCGAGACACGTACCCGCGCAAGTGGGGCCTGGGGCCGGTTTCACAGCAGAAGAAGAAGCTCATTGCGGGTGGCTTGCTGGATAAACACGGCAAGCCGAACGAGAAGACTCCGGCCGAGTGGCTCCGGTCGATTCCGGATTATGTGGCGGCAGCTGCGGCGGTGAATGGGGAGGGGGCGGAGGGAGAGGAGAGGGCTGCGGATGGTGCTGATGTTGTTATGGAAGAGGCGAAGGGAGACGGGGAGGAGAGCACTCCAAAGAAGAAAAAGGAGAAGAAGGAAAAGAAGGATGGGGAGGAGACTCCGAAGAAGAAGAAAGTGAAGGATGGGGAAGGTGCGGCTGCTGAGGGTTCAGAGTCTGCCAAGAAGAAAAAGAAGAAAGAGGCGGCGGATGGGGCAAGTGAAGAGGGGGGTGCAGCATCAGCTGAAAAGAAGAAAAAGAAGAAAAAGGAGAAAAAGGAGGATTGCGACAGTGAATGATCTGGCATGTTTGGTTTTACTTGTTAACTGGAAGCGGCAGCTTCGTTGTACCATTTTTCTTAAAGCAATAAAAGTTTTTAGTATTGGGTGTAGCATGTTCATAAAAGATTCTGCTTTCTTACCAGATCAGAACGAATCTCTTGTCCCAATTCAATCACTCTGCGGCCGCATTTCCTGCTGCGTGGCGCTGACGTGTATCCTGACTCGGCATCGCAAATATCTTCAACCACATTGACCACCCCTTGTCCAATCTCGTGCCGCGTCCGCTCGCGAGAGATTCCGCGTGTGCCCAGAAACCCGCACATGGAATCCGCACATGCCAGCCAGAAGAAATCCATCACTGCGCAAATCCGCCCATCGACCCGTGGGCCAGAGCCCCCGAACATGCCTATAAATTGGCATTCATTCTATTCATTATTTCGCCGAGTTTTGTAAAATCAGTCTTTCTTGGTCCAGCATACTCGTGAGCTCTCGCTATGGAGACTCTTGTACTCGCTAATCCGTGTCGCGCTAGCTTCGCCGGGCTGTACTCTCTCCCGCCCAAAGGACGTGTCTTCTCCACTGACGCATCCCGCCTCGCAAGTGCATCCAACGCGGGCTTCGGCAATGGTGAGTAGACTGATGGCATTCCAAGGCTTTCAAGCTCTCTCCATTGCAGCCTTTTGCCATAATAAAACATAACTCCATGCGAACTGCTGTCATGCGATGCGACGTTCCTTTGCCCGTTTCCATACTGACACCGTGCTTTCCCAGTTCTTAGCTTCCTATTCTTCCATCCGACTGATTAATTTTCATCCTTCTTGCCTGGTGTCTTTGCATCTGGCTGACTCCCCACAACAGTCCGCGCGCTGTCCCGCTCGACCCGTCCCCCTTCGGGCCGCCTGACCTCCTGTTTCCGGCCGAAGCCCGCGTGCGTGAGGGCGGCAAATGGCGCAAGTGACGATCAGCAGCCCCCTGCGCCGCCTGCGGAGGGCGTGGCGGAAGATAACCGCCTGGTGCGCGCAGAGCGCGGAGCGCGGAAACTGACGCGCCGAGAGGCGGTGGCGGCGACGCTTTTGGCGCTGGGCGTGACGGCGAGCGGCGCAGACTCCTCACTGGCGGGCGCTCTTATGCGCGCGGTGCCGTTCCCCGTGGCGCGCGGATGGAGCGAGGGGCGATTCGGCCGCGCTGCTGCCGCGGAGGCGAAGGGTGCAGAGAGGGTGATGACCATGGAGGAAATCGACGACGCGGAGGAAGAGGAGAGGCGGGAGAAGCTGAGGATGAACGAGGAAAAGAGGAAAGAGAGGATCGCTGTTCGGGAGGAGAAGAGGAGGGTGAAGATTGCAGAGAAGGAGGAGAAGAGGAGGAAGAAGATTGAGGAGAGGGAGAAGAGGAGGGCATTTAAGATTCGGACGAAGGAGGAGAGGAGGAGGGCGAGGATTGCAGAGAAGGAAGAGAAGAGGCGGAAGAAGAGGGAACAGGAGAAGGAGAAGCGGCTGAGGAAGGAGCAAGCTAGGCTGGAGAGAGAGCAGAAGGCTGAGCAAGAGAGGCAGGAGAGGGAGCAGAGGAGTGAGCAAGAGAGGTTGGAGAGGGAGCAGAGGAATGAGCAAGCTAGGCTGGAGAAGGAGCAAGCTAGGTTGGAGAAAGAGCAGAAGAATGAGCAAGCAAGGCTCGACAGGGAGCAGAAGAAAGAGGCGGCTGAAAAGGCCGCGCAGGAGAAAAAGGCAGAGCGTCTGAAGGCGGCAGCATAGTTGGCTTGTGGATCCTATTGTGTGATCAGTGCCATATAGATGCCACAAATAGCAAGATCTGGTACATCAGGGGTCAGTGGAATCCAGAGTGTTTTTATATGTATACGCATTTACTATAGTGGAATGCCAGTGTTGTGAGAAGAATACTCGGTAATGTACTTGGCAACAATGTACAGTACGAATCGCATCTAAGCTGTCGCATACACACACACGTGCGGAAAGCACATTTCCTCTCAGTTTCTATCTAGGCTTCAACAAGCTACATAAGGAAACCAAGTAAAATCCTTCGCTAGCCAACCACAACCACCGTATGGTACTCAGAGGAACATTACGCCCTCACCGACGCCCGAACAACGGAAGGCAGCAGCCAGGTCGACGCTTCGGCGAGCATTGCGGGGACTGAAATCAGGGGGTAGGGAAGGAGTGTGGGAAAAGAACGGGAGGAAGATTAGATGTTTAGGTCACAACTCACGGGCGAAATGGGCGCAAAGTTTCTTATACTGGCAAACAAGGAAACCAATGTGGAGTGGACTCTTGAGAGAGTAAAACCAGGGGTATGTTACTACGGACCGCGCAAAAGCGTGGTTGACCCAGCAGCCGAGATGCCGAGATTCAAAACATAATCCGCTTCGTCCTAGCCATACAGCAGCCTTGTCAACATCTAGCTGCTGTGCGCTTCGCGCCGTGCAACTCACCGGCGGCGGTAGGTACACTTCGATTCGCTTCGTCGGCACGTCCGCCATCTCCTCGCCGTATTTCGGCACCACGCGCGGCGCCTTCCCCTCCGTCTTCGCCGCGCGCGCCTCGTTGAACAACAGCGAGTAGTCCGGCACGTCAATGTCGATATCCCTCGCCTCCGTAAACGTCCCCGAGCCGTTACCGCCGTTACCGTCGCCACCTCCGTTAACGCTAACACAGCCACTATCCTCCGGAATGCACAGCGCGGAATGCGCGTCCGCGGTGCTTTGCTCGCCGCTGGTGCTGCTCATGAGGCTGCTGCTGCTCTCGTCGAACATCCACTGTGATCGCTCCTCTTCGCTCGACGCGCCGCTGCCGTCTCTCTCTTCCAGGCCGCTGCAGGCCACGCGTCGACTCGTGGCTGGAGTCGCGTGCTGGTGAAGATGCTTCTGGTGCTGCCGGCCCGGCATCGGCCGGCCTTGCCGCGCCATCATCGTCTGCAGGATGTCGATCTGCGACGGCAGGTCTTCCGACTGAAGCGCCGCGCGATGCGACGGCTGGGCCTGGGAATGGTCGAGCTGACGTGGCGGACCCATGTGGAGATGGTGCTATGCTAACGATGTAACTGGCTCAGGTTACAAGTTGATTCACGGAAGTCTTGAGCAATGGCAATCACCAAGAACGTGGTTGTTAGAAGCAATCGATGAAAAGCATAGGTCTAGCTTGCTGCGTAGTAGCTCGGTCCGTTTCCCCCAGAGCTATTTATACTGAGCCAGCACTTCTGAAATAGGCAGTGCTGAAATTGCTCGGCGGCGGCGATGACCTTCGTCAATCAAACGCGATTTGCCGCCGGACGTGGAAAAACCACGACTGCTTCCAGAAAGGTGAGGTGAGGGATTGTTCGCCGCGCAGCATCCGCCAAACTCCGCCAGCGGAGAATCTTGCGGACGACAGGTGGAAAGGAAACGCGGAAAGACCTTCCGCGATGGGAAGGTGGGTAGGGGGCTAGAGGTGATGAAGGGGGAAGAAGCGGGGGGAGGGGGAGAGAACCAGGAGGAGCAGCTTGCGCGTGAGAGGCACCGACAGCCAGGGCGCGACGCGTGCGCGGTGGTGAGTGAGGCGAGGGGCGAGTGTGCCGGTCGTCGAATTTCTTGGGGCGAAAGAGAGGGGCTGCTTCGCTGGAACCGACAAACACGATTTGGTGGTGGACTCGACAAATGCTTCTGATACGAGTAACGAGTACAAAATGATGTAAGGATATATTGGAACAATGAGCATTCACATGCTAGTACATGACCTTTGTTATACAGGAAAACAGAATTCAAGAGATTCTCTCTTTGAAACGGCGGTTTGGACCGACAGCACCACTGGAAAGGGAGTCAGCAAGTGAAACAAGCGAGATCAATGGAGCTTGGTGTGCGATAAACACCACAACTGTAAGTAGAATGATGCCGAACGCAGCAAGGCGAAATGCACTTATTGGTATGCCAAGGCGTAGCTCCTCACAGACTGCCAAGCGTACAAACCAGAAAGAAGGTGGGGGAGGGGGGGGGGGGGGTAAAATAAACTCAATGATAACACTTGCATTGCAATAGCACATTCAGCAATATTTTGAAATATTAGGTGAATTCCACAAAAAATGGCCAAACTCAGACCATCTGCACGTACCGATATTGAAAAGCACATTCTCTGGTCCTTCACGGCTGCCCCCTGGAAAGACTGCTGTGGGCTCCGCCCATACATGCACTGCTGCAGACGGTAAGAGCGACCGGCCTTGCAGCTGAACAATGAGCAAGGCAACCAACGGGAGCACATGGCGCAAAGGGAGCATGGTAAGGGAAGGGAGCAAGAGGAAGAAGGGACGATGAGGAGAAAGAGATGAATACAGATACGAATCACAGAGTATTTTGCCAATGGCACACATACACTAAAGCTGTCAACTTGGCCATCTTGGCATGACCACCCTGTCATGGTCCTGACATGTCATGGCCATCCTGACATGCCATGACCATCCTGCGAGCGACTGACTTTAAGAACGCTAACACAAGACTTTATTCACCTGATATCATGTCCCCGTCACTCGCACTTACTTCTCTCAAGCGCATGTGTTCACCAGCTGGCAACCCCACCTGTTGATCTGACAGCCCGAATCAACCAGTAGCACTTGCCGCAACCACACAATGTAGCAGATCCCATAGCTGTGCACACATACGCTCTTAGAACAAATCAAGAATCTCACCAGCACGTTGGAGTGTTTGTCAGTCCTGAAAATAACCTTCTCTGTGTCCAGCATCTTCCTGGACTCGGCTGCTAGCGAGGTGACTTTTGAGTCGACTTGAAAGTCAAATAAGGGAACTCACCAGCACGTTAGAGTGCTTATCAGTCCTGAAAATAACCTTCTCAGTGTCCAGCATCTTTCGGGACTTGGCTGCTAGTCCGCTTGCCAGGTCCCCCCACGAGCCAGCAGCACCTTCCTGGGGGCTGCCTGTGGCGGCTTCTGGGTTCACGGCAACTAGGGAGAGATGGAAGCGCGCTGGTAGCTGCGGGGTGGGATGGGGTGCGGTGGGGTGGGATGAGGTGGAAGGGGATGGAAACTGGTGGGATGGGGTGGCATGAGTTGAGCACGCATGTACAGAAGTGCGTATGGGTCAGCATAAGGGCAAAAAATGGACGTGTGGCAATAGATTGTATGCAGGAGAAAGGTGGAAGCGTGTCACTGTCCATGGCGGTACGCACACTCGCAGGGAAGGAGATTTTGATCTCGTAACCCATGCTCGGTCTTAACCCGTGAAGCCCGAACACTCGCCCTTCCCGCACGTCCCCGTTCTCATCCGCACCCGCGGCCGTCTCGGAGCTGCTGCGCCTGGCGTCAGCATCCGCGTTGACGGCAGCGTCCACGTCAGCGTTGGCGTTGTAACGGCCGGCGAACGCCATGCTGACGTTCCGCAGCTCCCGACCCACCTCCAGCACGGCGGGGATCGCGGCGGGAGATGCGGTCGCGTCGACGGAGACCGAGACGGATAGGAGCGCGAGGACGACGATGGTGACACTGAATGGTTTGGCGGGAAACAGGATTGAGACGATTACGCACAACGAACAGATATACGGTGGATGGGAAAGAGATAATGACACGTTTTAAGGCTCAGACTACCACTTGAAAGCGAACGAAACGAACATAGAGATGAAACGGCGAGGCGATCAAGGTGCAGATGAGAGAAATCGAAACTGGATGAATTCCGCGAGGTTGCTTGTAACGAAGAAAATTAAAGAACACCGTACAATCTCGTCGAGACCAACGCGCGAGGTCGCAACTGGGACAGTCGGAGACGCGATCGCGAAGCGCCCGCCATACCTCTCGCCTGGATAGTCGGTGCTCTGCGATTTGAAAAACACGCACGGACGAACAAGCCAGTTTGAGCATCACGTACACCTGATGCCTGTTTGAGCTCGTCCCGGTTGCCTTACGAAGGGGGCGTATAAGCTGTCACGAGCATTTCGCATAAGTTTCGTCAATTCGCAGCTAGCTAAAAAGGATTCGCATGTGCTTATAAACAAGATCTGTAACCTAGTTTGACTTCAGTCTCTTCTGCTTGACTTCGGTCTGTACCTAGTTTGACTTTGGTCTGTTCGTTACTATTGGTTGATAACCACGCGACGCGCTTGTAATGTAGGTGCATAAGGCTGGGGAAACGACCTCGGGTGCAGCGTATCCATCCGGCGCAAGGCAAATTCGCGTGCATGGGGTGAGCATCAGCTGTACAAGGCACACCAAGAAAACGACGGGGGTATGCCCGTATCGCAATGAGTCATGCACAATGTAAGATTGTATTCCAACGCAGGGACACCATGCGAAGTTGGGACAATTTCCGTGTTGCATGGCTATTTCTCCTAGTTCAACGTGACCTACAAACGATGCTCTGAAAGTTGCAATTATAAAATAAACACACGAATTTCTTAGCAATGTCAGTACACCGCTCGTCTCAAGTGTCAGTCAGTTGAGTAAGTGCGGCTGAGTGAGTTCATCTGACTCGCATACTCCGCTCGTCACCCGACACATCGAGACTAGCTACTTCTGACGCAAGATTGGGCATGAGATGTTTTCCAGCCTTTCAAACTACGGGGTAACATCTGACGTAGACTTCCATTCGAAAGCAAATAAAAAAATTAAAAAAAAAAAAACAACCAGGTGTCCCTACTTCGGATGGTGTCCCTACGTAGGAATACAATCTAACCCAGAGTTTTGCTAGCCTACACAAATATTAACTTGGAAAATCTTCTTGTAGACACATGAATGCAATAATTCGTGTACACATCGGAACAAACATATAAATGTTGTTCAAGTATTTGCAACACAGTCGTTGTGCTCATCATTACAGAGTCTCGAAATGACCTTCCCAAGGACATTCTACCACATTGACAGCCACCACCACTGCCACCGCCGCTGCCACTATCATTCCCACTGCTACTCCCACTCCCACTCACCGCCACTCACACTGCCACTACGATTGGTTCTACCCATCACAGGCAACGTACAACTCGTCCCCCACACAACCCACCACTCACCCACTCACCTCCTGCCCACACACACTCACCCACCAACGTCCCATCTAGCCAACTGTCTAGTGAATCACCCACTCGCACACCCACTCACCCATCCCCAACAAGGCAGCACCCACTCAGACCCCCCACCATACACCCACCTGCCCACAACCACCCATCCAACCCACACACTGAGCCCCCAACCCTACATCCATCTACCCATAACCACCCATCTATCACACACAACCACCGTTGGGAACTGCAGCCAGTTCACAGGGGTTGGGAACTGGAGCCATCCTTCTCGCCTCTCAACCACCTTAGGCAATTCAGCCCCCACCCCTCTTCGAATCACACACCGAATCGCCACCACAATCTCTCATGCAACAAGTGGCATAAGTGTCATACGGCTCATCATATGCCACCAACCAAGCACGAGCATCATGCTCTCATGCAACAGGTGGCATCAGTGCCATACGGCTCATCATGTGCCACCCAAGAGGACTCAGCCCCTATCAGTTGCTCACACCCACCCAAGGGTACTCAGCCCCTTTCACTTGCTCTCACCCATCAAAAGGGACTCAGCACCTTCCATGCACTAATGCACACCATGCAAAGGTGGCACCAGTGCAACTCATCATGTGCCACCAACAACAGGTGGCACAAGTGCCATATGGCTCATCATATGCAACTGCCAACCCCACTGCCTCTCACCACCATCACCACCCAACCCACCCATCCCCTCCCACCTTACTTGCCAGCAGTAGGAGGAGCAGAAAGCCCAATCCCTTTCGGAAACAGCACCCACAGGGGCTGGGCCTTGTGGTGAGAAGTGTGGCGGTGGGAAATTGCTTCCAGCCCAAGACTCAAATCCCACCCCTGACGTAGCCAGAGCTGACGCGAACCAGAGCCGCCGGCCGGTCGGCTCTGACGGTGTCCATTAGGCCTTGAACGCCAGATCGGTTACTTGAGCACCGAGTGCCGTGCCGCGCAGATTCCACCCACCACACCCCGACCCACAACGCACAACCCCAGAAGATGCTGCCCCTAAGGAAGTGAGCTGCCTACTCACTCCCATGCTTCCCACCCACCCACCCACCCACCCACCCACCCCACTCTTCACCCCCATGCCTCCTTACCTCTACCTACCTCTACCTACCAGAGCCATGCAGAGCGCCATGATGCCTTAGGCTGCTGGGAAGGGGGTGGAGGAAGGGAGGGGGGGGATGAACGGAAGCAGGGGACTCCACTGTGGTCCAGGCAGGGTGCTACTGGGAGGGAAGGGAAAAGGGAGAGAGGAGGAGGTGAGTGAGAGGGTGGACTCCACTCTCCTGTCTTGCTCCAGTGCTCCCATTATCAGGCTGCAAAAAAGACAAGGGGGGGAGGGGGAAGAGAGGAGAGAATCAGACTACCATACCTCACCTGATACCTTACCTCACCTGTCACCGTACCGTACCTGATACCACATCTCCCCACTGTTTCAGCTAGCCTAGCCTGCTCCCTAACCCCCCACCCCCACCGCTGCTACTGCTGCTGCCGCCGCTGCTTCTGCTGCTGCAACTGCTGCTGCCGGTCTGCTACTCTGCTTCCTCTTTTGCAATCTTCTCTTGTTGCCAAGTGACCTGGTAGCGGGCAGAAAGTGGGAGGGGAGGGGGGAGGGTGGGGGGGACAGGAGAGGAGGGGCAGGAGGAGCAAGTAAGTTGGCATCAAGGAAACACCCAAGTAAACCGAAGAACACTAGAGTGGGCAAAAACGAGCATGCAGAATTGAAGAGAGGAGAATGAGGCATCTGTAGCAGGGAGGGGAAAAGTGGCTCACCTTAATTCAGACAACCCATCCCAATACTCCCCCATTCCATCCCAGCCGAGTGGAGTTCTCCCCTCCTCCCCTCCCACCACATCCACCTGCATGGCCACAGGGGAGAGACGTGAGGGAGTGGCGGTGTTGACCCCCACGCCCCTCCCCTCCACCTGCAATGGCCCACAGAGAAATGGTGAGTGACTGGAGGAGAGGCGAGGGGGTGAAGGAGGAGATGCACGATCAGAAGAAGCAGAGGAGAAGGGGCCACTGGTACAACCTCAGTTACAAGCCACAGACGCAAGGGGGAAATAAAACTAGGAAGGCACCTGAGAGAATACCTGCTGTACCAGGGGAGATCTACCTTAGAAAAAACGGGTCTGTGGCTTGAAGCTTTGGCTGAACCGGAGGCTTGCATTTGAAGCGAGAAGAAACAGGAGATGCAGCAAAGAACACAAGAGAGAGCAGGAGTAGAGAGGCAGGGCAGGAACTTAGCTGCGGGTGGGTTGGGTGGAGAGCAGCTGCTGCCTGTGCACTCCATGTCCCCCGCCACTGCCACTTCTGAATGAGTGAGGGGAAGGAGGTGGGGGAGGGGAGGGAGGCAGGGAGCAAGGGACAGCAGTGAGCATGGTGGGGTGGGGAGAAGAGCAAGCCACGGCGTAAGAGAAAGAAAGAGCAGACATTCAAGCATCTGAGGCAGGGAGGAAAAGAGGCTCACCTTGCTTCAGACGACCCAGCCCGATGCTCTCCCTTCCCACCCCAGCCGAGCGGAGTGCGGCCCCCCTCCCCTCCCACCACTGCCACCTGCACGGCCACAGGGGAGGAGCGCGAGGGAGCGGCGGTGTTGACCCCCACGCCCCTCCCCTCAATGGAAAGGAGAGAACTGAAGAGAAGTGAGCATACGGCTAGGGGTAGAACTGTGAGAGGAGTGCATGGGTGGGGTGGGGTGGGATGGCAAGTGAGAGCAGAGAAGGGGGCCACTGGTGCAGCCTCAGCTACAAGCCACAGACCCAAGGGGGGTACACACCTGGGAGGCTTACCTGCAGACCTGAGAGTATGCCTGTAATACCTGGGGGGGTTTACCCTAGAAAAGGGGTCTGTGGCTTGATGCTTTGGCTCAACAAGAGGCTTGCATTTGAAGAGACAAGAAAACAGGAGATGCAGCAAGGATGAACGTGGAAAGCAAACGAACACAAAAGAGATTGGGAGGAGAAAGTAAGTGCTAGTTCACCATGAGCAGTGAGCAGCACGCAGGAGTGAGTCCAGGGAGGCGAAAGCGCTTAGCTGGCAGGTGAAGAGGCGCCTCCCTGGAGATGCCGCCTTCCCTTTCCCTCCCCTCCACTGCTGCATCATTGCTCCCCGCTGCTGATGCTGCCACAACTGGTCCCGTCAGCTGCCTCTGCTGCATTGCAAGTGACCTGGAGGGGGGCAGAACGGAAGCGAAGGCCAGGAGGGGAGTGAGTGCAGGCGTTAAAACAGGCAAGGGCGAATCAAAGGGATGAGCGTGAGGGCAAGTTAGCAGAAAACCAGTGCAGCGGCAAAGAGAGGTAAGAGGCTTACCTTGAGAGGCCAAGCCCATCCCGATACTCTCCCTTGCTGCAGTGGGATTGCCATGCTGCAGTGCTGCCTCCCTCCCGTCCCCACGAGTCCCTGCACGGCCACAGGGGAGGGGCGTGGGGAAGCGTCGGTGTTGACCCCAGCGCCCCTCCCCTCCACCTGCAATGCACACACACGGCGGTGGTCAGTATGCATGGCATGGGCACAACACAAGCCAGAGACCGGAACTGCCAAATGTGAAAGAGGGCCACTGGTTGAGGCAAGGCCACACGCCACAGACGCCAAGGGAACCTGCACCTGAGGGGGGGACCTGCACCTGAGAGGGTTACCTGCACCTGAGGAGATACCTGAAGTGTGGGGGTCTGTGGCTTGTGAACCACGCTGGACCAGTGGCATTGTTTCAAAGGAAAGAGCGTACAACCAGCAAACGAAATGACATGCAAAGAAGGTGAGGGCATGGAGGAGAGTTTACTTAACTGATGGGTGAGGGCGAGCTCAAGGCAGATGCAGCACCACCAGCTGCCTCCCTCCACGGCAGCCCTTCTCCCAGCCTTCTCGTGTGCGCCCCTGCATGGCCACAGGGGAGGGGCGTGAGGAAGCGTCGGTGTTGACCCCACACCCCTCCCCGCCACCTGCAATGCGCACACACAGAGCTAGTCAGAGCGCAAGTTGAAGGGGACACTGTGACTTGAAATCCAGCGCAAGGGAAGGGAGGAGGAGCCACTGGTTGAGGCACGGCCACAAGCTGCAGACCCAAGGGCACCTGAAAAAAAACCTGAGGGGTGTACCTGCACCTGAAGGGGTTACCTGCACCTGAGAGGGTTACCTGATGGGGGTCTGTAGCATGTGAACCGTGCTCAACCAAAGGAATTGTTTCAAGAAGACGGAGCAACAGCAGATGAAACGAAAGAAATGGAATGGCAGGCAAGGGTGGGGGGACAGGTACTTAGCTGATTGTGTGGTGCAGGCGGAGGGGGTGCTTCAATGGAGAGTGGGCAGGGCGAGCGGGGCTTGAAGGGACGGACCTGCGAGGCAGAGAAGGGAGAGAGATAGAGAGAGTAAGGGGCAGGTGAGAGGGAGCGACTCTTTTAAACGAGAAGACTCTGGCAGCAGTGTGAGTGCAAAAAAGACAGTGCATGTGACGCCAACCACAACCCCACAAGAGCCGCTACCAACCTGAACCTGCACCTGAACCTGAACCTGAACCTGAGGGGGAGTGGGCTCGAGTGGGGTGTGGTGGCAGGGGCGATACTGCAACCTCAACCGTTGATGAGGCCGGCGCTGCTGCCCCGCTGCCCGCGCTCCTGCTGCCCGCCCTGGTGCTCCCCTCGCCTGCTGCTCGCCTGCTGCCCTCCCCTTGGCTTGTGAAGGCCTGGCAGGGAAGGGAGGGGAGGGGAGGGAGGGGAGGGAGGGCAGGGCGGAAAGGAAAGGCAGCCGAAAGTAAGAGGGGTTGCAATGGAGAAAAGTGTCAAACACACGTGCAACAGCAGAAACGACAGTGCATGTGACGCCAACCACAACCCCACAAGAGCCGCTACCAACCTGAACCTGCACCTGAACCTGAGGGGGAGTGGGCTCGAGTGGAGTGTGGTGGCAGGGGCGATACTGCAACCTCAACCGTTGATGAGGCCGGCGCTGCTGCCCCGCTGCCCGCGCTCCTGCTGCCCGCCCTGGTGCTCCCCTCGCCTGCTGCTCGCCTGCTGCCCTCTCCTTGCCTTGGGCTCGCCTGGCAGGGAAGGGATGGGAGCGCGGGGAGGGGAGGGAGGAGAGGGGAGGGTGGTGAGGAACGAGGTGAAGGCAGCGGGAGAAGTGAGAGCGAGAGTGATATGAGGAATGGACAGTGCAGCGTGCGAGACGGCAGGAACAACAGGTTGGAGGTCTCATGGGTGCGACAGAGGGCAGTGAAAAAATAAGTGCGATGCATCGCGCAAGCATGACATGAAAAGCAACACAGTGTGAGGGTTGGGAGAAGAGAGGAAGGGCGGAGTACTTTGCATAGCTGTTGGTTCGATGGGAACAGCGGCTGCCTGTGCACTCCATGTCCCCGTCACTGCCACTCCCGTGTGAGCGACCTGCTGGGACGAGAGGAGGCAGATCGGGAGAGAGGGGTGGAAGGGAGGAGCGGGAGGAGAGAATGGGAAAATGAAGGGGGACCAGAGGAGTGGGAAGGCAATGAGGAAATAAACAAAGACGAGTAGAGTGAATAGAGAGCGCAAGGGTAGTGCATGCATGAGTGGACTGCTGCAGTGGCACACTCAAGAGACCTCGTACCAGCTGAACCAAACTCATACGAATACCTGAGGTTGTACCAAAAGAAAAGATACCTGCTACCTTGGGGAGGGAGGTCTCATGGGTGTGACAAAGAGCAGTGAAGAATTGAATGTGATGCATGGTGCAAGCACGACATGAAAAGCACCACACGTGCAGGGGTTGGGAGAAGAGAGGAAGGGCGGGGTACTTAGCTGTGGAAAGGTTGAGTGGTTGACGTGGCAGGTGGAGCGGGATTGAAGGCAAGAGGCGAAACGAGCTTATCCTTTTCATCGACGAATCACAAGGCTGCTCACGACAGCTGGGAGCGCCGATGACGTCAATTTGGTGCGTTGGACGAAGGAGAGCGGCGAGTGGGGGAGAAGCGGATTGCACAATTTGCAGCAGGCACGGCCACAGCAGAAGCTGCCTTGTGCTGCGCTCAGTCACAGCAGCACGACGCGTGATGTTGCCTGCAAGGGAAACAAACGTCACACGGCGAAGCTGTGAAAGGCTCAAGGGAAACTGACACGGCACGCGAATTGCTTAGGAACTGAATGGAAACACGATAAATGGTTATCTTGAATCGCAGCGCTCATCGGATACTTGATATCGCTGGAGAGAATTTCACGGCGAAACGTACCAGCGAGGTTGATGGAGGGCTAAGGATGGCGACGCTAGTCAGAGGCTGGCGCGGCGGCGTAAATGCTGACAGCCGAGATTGACGCTGATAGCGGAAGTCGTCGTTGGCGGCGAAATCGTTACTTCTGACGGCGGAAAACGCGGTCGACGGCTGAAATCGCTGCCAACGGCGGAAATACTTGTTGCAGTAAAAAAAATCGCTAGCCGCCGAAATCATTGTTGGCGACGAAATTGTAACTGCCGAGCGAAAAGAATCCGCTGATGGCGCAAGTCGTTGCTAACGGCGGAGATCGGCGCTAACTGCGAGAATCGTTGTTGCCTATGGAAAGTGTTAGCCGGCGTTTGTCAATTATGGCCAAATTGTTACTGGTGACCGCAGAAATCGCTACTAAAGGCGGAAACATCGCGGCTGACGGCGGTGGTCGCTGCTGCTAACGCCGAAAATCGTTGCCAAGGAGAGACGACATCCGCGCGTAAGGTTTGCCAGGTGAACGACAGAAACCAGCAATGATAGCATAAAAGCGCTTCCAGCCATACACGGGTGAAGGAATATGCAGGTTGCAGAGGCGAGAAAGAGCAGGATGAGAGCGGAGAAGAGGAGAAACGAGCTTTGGAGGAAGATGAGATGGCGTTCACAGCAAGTTAGCTCAAGCGAAGTAGGCTCAAGAGGCCCAAAAGTGCAGATATTTGGGTCCAGCGTGGCAGTTTTGCCACTGACCACACCCACTCCCCGTGTCATGCGAATGTGGATACACACCTAGACGAGTTTGAGTAATCGAATTTTCAAACCCAATGAGGTGCATGTAACCCCGTCGACTTCAAGATCGTACATGAGAAGCTTTCGTGAAGCAACCCCAAACACGTGTTACACAAATATCTGTGCACTGTTGTTGAGATTGATTGGGAAAGTGCCTGGCTTGACAAACTTGAATGTTTACTTCGGTTGAGTTGATTGTGGAATGGTTTGGCTGCTTCACGGGTATGTTTCCCGCTAAGCCGCCACAGGACGGACCCAGCATAGACCAGTCCGAGCTTCGGAATAAACCAATCCCAAGGTGGGCCAAGCGGCGTAAGGGGAAGCACCGCCGACAAGATTCGCGCTCGGCTATCTCGCGAGCGCGAAATATTGTCGATATGTCGGGAAGTGACGAAGTGCGCGAAGAGGACGACGGACTCTCGAAACACAACATTACATTTTCGCGTAGGCTCGCTAGATGTAGTTCAAGTGGTCAACAGGTTTCGCATATTTCGTGAATATTGCCGTTCCCGTCAAGTCCAACGGTTCGGGCTGGGATTTCCGCGGGCTGGCGGATGCGCACAACCAAAAAGCCTGACAGATGTCTGGGTTGCACGGTCGGAGGGGATCTGCGGAGCGCATCCTCAGCTGGTGGGGCTGCTGCTCCAACGGATTGGCTGTGGGTGGCCGAATTTGGGGAATGAGACCCAGCTTCGACACAATCACGCAGGTAATATTCTTGATCCAACGGACCAAACAGCTTTGCGCTGGACATATCAGAATCAAGTCTTCATCTCATATGGACGACTTCAACATGCTTTAAAGCATTTTCGGCTCAGCAATCACGTTTGCCATTATGACTTCCTTTTACGACATAAGTAGGATTTTGAATATTATTAGGGTACATTCCGCTGTGGACATGCGTCCCAATCGATGTGTCCCAATCGGGTGTACCGCTCCGAACCGCACTAAACCAGAGAAGCGAAAATTTTGAAACTAGGGTGTAATTCGGTGTAATAAGATTCAGGGTACATTCCGCTGTGGACATATGTCCCAATCGATGTGTCCCAATCGAGTGTACCGCTCCGAACCGAACTAAACCAGAGACGCGAAAATTTCGAAACTAGGGTGCAATTTGGTGTAATACGATGCAGTGCGGTAGAAACGATTGGGACACATCGATTGGGACATGTGTCCACAGCAGGGCCCGTGCTAGGTTTTGGGGCACCCTGAGCCCTCAGGGCACTTTTCTAGAATCTTAAAAAATGCCCTGATTTCTCAGGGCAAATCTTCAGAGCCTTCCTGATTGGTCAGGGCTTTTGCAGAAACTAATCCTGACCTGTCAGGGCAAAAATAATAGTGTTCAGGGTTTTGATTTTAGCACACACAGACCAGACCAGACTCTGTTTAGCATAGCAGAGCAGCCGCAGCGCTGCAGCGCACATATACTTGGTATTATACTAGGCGAGTTGCCTTGGCGGTGGGTGATGGGGTTGGCTTGGCTGGTGTAGCGGGGGATCGGAAATGTCAAGGGGAAGAGAACGTGCGAAGGCGGGAAACATACAGGGGGGGAAATTTCAACGGAGACAAAAGTCCTCCGGGAAAAAATTCCCCCCGAAACGGAACACCCCCCCTTACCCCCCCCCCCCCCCCCCAAAAAAAAATCCGCGTCAGTGCAGGCCTCGACATTCATCCTGACGCTACAGGGAAGAACACTACGGCCATCCTGAAACTCCAGGGCATTTCACATAAAAACATCCTGTGACCTCAGGGTTAAAATTATGACTATTCTGAAATTGCAGGGTAAATACAGAAGTGCATCCTGAATTCAGGGTAATCAGGATGTTTTGCCCTGATAACGTGGGCCCTGGTCCACAGCGGAATGCACCCTCAGTGCGGTAGAATCGATTGGGACACATCGATTGGGACGCATGTCCACAGCGGAATGTACCCTTAGTTTCACTTGACATCCACGGCCCCAAGAACATGTGTTTTATTCATTGCATGCCAACGTACGAGATCCAAGAGGGAGCTTGCAGCATCCTGCTCCTCCCTTGGTACACAACACAGGGAAGGTACGGTATGACAGAAAAGAACCACACTCCATTTGTCTGGTTGTGTATAAGAGTGCCTCATGATCGGGGATGGCGCATTAGTTGGCAGTAAGGTGGGGTGGGTGTCAGAATCTAGCAGCAGGAATGGATGAACTAACAGGATGCAGGAGTACAAGTAGTAAACCCTAATTGGGTTGTACCCCATATGGGCTACCCCACTACAGCCTAAACAATATGCAGCACATATAGTTTGACACACCCCCATAGGCAAAGTGGGGGAGAACAAGGGGTCACACGACCAGTCAAGAGAAGCAAAACAAGCTCAGGGTGGATCACAACGTCACCACGCATTCCGAGCACAAGCAAAAGGCCACAGGGCCAGTTCACATGCAGAGATATATATGCAGCAATAACAGTACAGTGATGGCTACCTAGCAAGAGCCAGCATGCAGGTATATATATAGATCACAGTACAAGCAGAGACTACAGCAAGTGTGGAAACGTAGGCACAAGGCCCAACAGAGTACAAAAGCGCTGATGATGAACAGACGGAAGTGCCTTGGTGAATATATCAGAAGTGTTGGCCCGAGTGGCCACGTGGCGAAGACGAAGCTGGCCTCGCTGCTGCAACTCTCGAGCCAGGAAGTAACGCAGAGCAATGTGCTTCGTTCTGTGCTCCAGTCTGTGCTCCTCACACAAGGCAATGGCGGCCTTGTTGTTGACGTACAGCACTGGAGGAGAACGAGGCTGCTCTCCCAAGTCAGTCAGCAGGTAGGTGAGCCAGCGTAACTCCTGTGCAGCCATGGCTGTGGCGTAGATCTCAGCCTCACAACTGGAGCTGAGAACTGAAGACGAACGTGTAGAACGCCACGAAACTGAACCAGAGCCAAGGTTGAAGGTGTAACCCTGTGACGACCGCTGAGTAGCCTGGTCGTCAACCCAAGAAGCGTCTGAGTGTCCAGTGAGGACAACTGGGCTCGTCCCTCCAAGCACTAGCCCCATGCCTGATGTGCTGCACAAGTAGCGCAGTACCCTCTTAGCAGCAGCCATGTGCTCAGGTCGGTGCCGACCAGGAGCCACGTAGCGAGCCAGAAGACCAAGAGGGTACGCGAGGTCAGGTCGAGTGCAAGTCATCAGGTACATGAGGCAGCCGACTAGCTCTGGGTAAGGACCACTCGGCTCTACGGACTCGTCCGAAGGTGGAGCTGAGAGCGTGTGACCTGTAGCCAGAGGAGTGGCCTGTGCTGAAGACCAGGTGAAGCCGAAGCGCTGAAGGACCTGCTGCACCATGTGTGACTGAGTCAAGGTGATGGTGCGACGTGCTCTGTCTCGGGTGATCTGCAAGCCAAGGTAGCTGCGCAGCTCACCCAAGTCTGTGCACGTGTGTCTCTTCTGCAGCTCCGACTTCACGTGGGCGAGAGCCTCAGTGTCAGCAGTGGCAAAAACCAAGTCGTCGACGTACACGAGGATGTAGAACGGCGGCAGGGAAGTGTCGGTGCGCAGAAACAGCGACGGGTCAGCAGTAGAAGGCGCAAACCCAAGAGCCGCAAGCGTAGTCCTCAGTGTGTCGTGCCACTCACGTGGCGCCTGGCGGAGACCGTAGACCGGCCGCCGGAGGCTCCACTGGGTGCCAGGAGGGAACGACCCAGTGAAGCCCGGGGGGCGGCGCAGCCAGATCTCCTCGTGCAGGCTGCCCTGCAAGAAAGCTGTGCTGAAGTCAAGAGAGTGAAGCTCGTAGTCACGGTGAGCAGCAACATGCAGCAGCACCCGAAGAGTGGTCATCTTCGGGGTGGGGGAGAAGGTCTGGAAGAAGTCAACTCCCTCTCGCTGACTGAAGCCTCGAGCCACGTAACGCGCCTTGAAGACAGGCGGAGAACCCGGCGGCCGCTTCACCCTGAAAATCCACATGCCACTGACGATGTTCGCCCCAGGTGGGGGAACCTCGTCAACGTAGGTGCCTGTGGACTTCCAGGAAGCCATCTCTGCGTCCATGGCTGCCTGCCACTGAGAGGAGTAGGGACCCTCTATCGCCTCTGCGTAAGAGCGCGGAGTCGGGATGTCTGGTGCATCCGGGTCTCCCTCAGGGGCAAGTAGCGAGGACACAAGATGAGGTAAAGCAGCAGCAAGACACTGGAACTCCTCCTGCCTGTCCTCAAGGACGTCCGTGCTAAGAGCACACTCACCCCCGACGGACGGAGGACAGACAGACTCAGACTCAGCAACAAGACTGGCGGCGTAGTCTAGACGACAGGCAGCAGCAAAGTCAACAAGCTCAGCGACCAAGGCAGACGCAGCAGTAGACTCAAACGACGGGTCAGTGACAATAGTGGCTAGGAGACGCGTGACAGTAGGGTGCTCAGTACGAAACCGGTCAGACTCAGGGTCCGGAACGGCAGGCAGAGAGGACGCAGGGGGAGACGGCAGAGGAACAGGCTGCAGAGCAGAGGAAGGACGACGGACAACAAGGTGTGCGCTGGGGACAGCCGGCTGACGCGCACGAGCGACACGACGAACGGTACGACCAGAACGAACAGGCGAGACAGGACGCGACGCAGGCTCACGACGCGTAGCAGGACTGCCTGTCGGCTCAGTGTAAGGAGAGGGAGCAGGTAGCGGTGAGCCAGTCTGTAACGGAAGACCAGTAGACGACGGGAGAGTAACAACCTGACGAAGAGCAGAGTCAGGCGGCGGCAGAGACGACGGAGACGGCGGAGCGAAGAACAGTCGTGTCGGTGCAGCTGCACCAGTACCGGCAGCTCCAGCAGCTCCAGTGCCTCCAGCAGCTCCAGTACCTCCAGCAGCTCCCGTACCTCCAGCAGCTCCAGAAGCTCCAGTCCCAGAGCCGACACCCCCAGTCCCAGGGTCTCCAACCTCTGTGTCTCCAGCAGCAGCACCCCCAGACCCAGCACCTCCAGTCCCAGGGTCTCCAGCCTCAGTGTCTCCAGCAGCAGCACCCCCAGAACCAGCACCTCCAGTCCCAGGGTCTCCAGCCTCAGTGTCTCCAGCACGAGCACCTCCAGAACCAGCGACTCCAGCACCTCCAGTAGACAAAGGACCAGCACCACTCCTAGCTCCAGCAGCGCGACGCTGACGGCGACCGTACCAGTCCTGCAGCTGCTGTGGGGTGAGAGGCACACGTGGACGAAGGCGGCTACTCCAAGGAGACCGCGCAACAGCAGACTCAGAACCCTCAGCGCCCGCACCCCCAACGGCTCCAGAACCTCCGGTGTCAGTACCCTCAGCACCAGTACCTCCAGCGGCTCCAGAACCTCCAGCACGAGCACCCTCAGCAGCTCCAGAACCTCCAGCTCCAGCGCCACCAGTACTAGGCCCTCCAGCAGCTCCCGAACCTCCAGCGCCAGCACCCTCAGCAGCTCCAGAACCTCCAGCGTCAGTACCGCCAAGCTCAGCACCCCCAGACCCCTCACACTCAGGCTCAGCACCACCAGGCTCCACACCCTCAAGCTCCGCACCCTCAGGCTCAGCACCCCCAGGCTCAGCACCCCCAGGCTCCGCACCCCCAGGCTCAGCACCCCTAGAAGTAGCACCCCGAGAAGGACCACCCTCAGTAGGACCTGAGTCACCAGTGACCTCAACCGGTGCAGTCAAGGGAGGAGGGTCTACCTGAGAAACACCTGAAGGAGCAGGACCAGGAGTGGGGAGGGGGTCTACCTGGGGAGCACCTGGAGCGAGGAAGAGCGGCGGGGGGGGGAGCGGGGCAGTGCGGTAGGGGAAGAGACGGTAAAAGGGAACCGACTCGTCGAACGTGACGTCCTGAGACGCAAAGACACGGCGCGAGGTGGGATGGTAAAACTGCCAACCAGGCGCGTCAGGGACAAAGCCAAGGAAGACACAGGGAACAGCGCGGGCGGAGAGCTTGTCCGCGGTGGTATCGCGGACAAAGGCACGAGCACCCCAGACCCGGAAACGCGACGCATCACCAACCTTCCCCGTCCACAGCAGTGTGGGCGAGGTCTCCGGCAAGGAGACACGGGGCCAGAGGTTGAGCTGATGCGCGGCGTACCGGACCGCAAACGGCCACAGGAAATGGGGGGCAGCCGCATGGATCATGGAGGTACGAGCGACCTCCATGACTAAGCCAATGTGGCGCTCAGCAACCCCATTCTGCTGTGGAGAGGCCGGAAGCGTGAACGACTGGGTGATGCCGTGCTCCGCACAGTAGGCTGCCAAGAGGTCAGAGGAGAACTCACCACCTCTGTCAGAGTGCAGACGCAGGACAGGAAAGTCCCGCCGGAATCGCTCGCGGAGCTGGAGACGAACAGTGCGGATCCAAGGGATCAAAACATCAGGGACGTCCCCCTTGCTCTGCAAGGGGAAGACCGTGGTGTAACGCGTGTAGTCGTCGACAACCAGCAGGAAGTACCGCTCGCGGCCCTGTCCCTGGACGCGGGCGGGGCCCCACACGTCCAGGTGGAGCGTCTGCAGTGGAGCCTCTGTGGGAGGAAACGAGGAGGAGTGAGGAGCGGCGCGCTGCCGCCCCTCGACGCAAGAAATGCAGGGCGGCGCAGGCGAGGGAGGGAGGGCAGGCAGAGACCTGGGAAGACCAGAGACCAGGGAGCGAGAGTGCATGCTACGCAGGCGAGGCAAGGAGGGGTGACCAAGACGGTGGTGCCACAGGAGAGTGTCGTGCGACAAAGCGCGACACTCGCAGGGGGCCGCCAGCTGACCAGACGTAGACGCAGACGCAGCTACCTGAGGGGACTCAGTGGTCAGTGTGTACAGACTCGAGCCAGGTGCACGGGTGAACGTGGCCAAGTGCCGGCCCGTCCTAGCACACGTACAGTGAGTCACTCGCTGACTCGCAGGAGTGAACTGGTCAACCTCCCGATCCTGGAGGTCAGCTCCACTCACCAAGTTCGTAGAGAACGAGGGGAGGTAAAGACCTGACAGCGAGCCGGACGGGACGGCCGGACACGGCAGAACCGTGGAGTAGTGGGCAAGGACTGGACCCCCGGAGGGGTCCGCCAGGGAGACTGGAACTGGCCGACTAAGCGGCGTGAGTGTGGTGCAGTCGCGAAAGAAGGAGCGAGAAGCTCCTGAGTCAAGGGTGAAGGTGTGCGAGACCGTAGTTGGCGCAGTACCAGAGAGAGCAGACTCACCAGCACCTGAAGCCACGGCCTCACCAGTACCTAGAGCAGTAGACGTACTAGCACCGAGAGCAGCAGCCTCACCAGCACCTAGAGCAGGAGACGCACTAGCACCTAGAGCAGCAGCCTCACCAGGGTCAGGCGGTACGCACAGATAACAGGCACGATCAGCACTAGTAGGCAATGCATACATGGCAGTGAGAATAGCATCATAGTCAAGCGCAAAGATATCTACCCTCTGTCCATGCAGCTCCAGCCAGGTGGGGAGCTCAGCCTCGTCGCCAAACACTGTGCGCCAGTCGTCGCTCAGACGGGCGAAGCAGCGGGACTGTGTGTGACCAAGCGTCCCACAAGGCTGACCAGTCCTAGCACCTGTGCGAATGACGTACGGGCAGCGAACTGTACGTGTAGACCTGCTACACTGAGCGTACCACTCCTGGAGCTGCCGGGGCGTAAGTGTCTCACGTGGACGCCCCTGCAGCTGCAGCTGGCCACTGCCAGACGCTCCCAACTGACCAGCTCCAGGGCGACAGCTACGACGGCTACTGCGACAACCCCAGCTAGTATACCACTCACTAAGCTGCTGGGGCGTCAGAGGCTCGCGTGAACGTCGCTGGAGCTGCATCTGGCCACCTGCCAGTAGCAGTAGCAGCAGCAGTAGCGCGGGCAAGGCAGGCGCGGCAGGCAGGCAAGCAAGCAGGCAGGCAGGCAGGCAGGCAGGCAGGCAGGTAGGCAGGCAGGCAGACAGGCAGGCAGGCAGGCAGGCAAGCAGACAGACAGGCAGGCCGGCAGGCAGGCAGGCAGGCCGGCAGGCAGGCAGGCAGTCGCGCAGGCAGGCAGGCAGGCAGGCAGGCAGGCCGGCAGGCAGCCAGGCAGGCAGGCAGGCAGGCAGACAGGCAGGCCGTCAGGCAGGCAGGCAGGCGCTCACCAAAGGCTGGGAGAGCAGGCGCTCACCGGGCGAGCAGGGCCGGCGCTCGACGGGCGGCGGCCGAGTAGGCGCACGACAGCGGCGGCGTCGGGGCCGCAAAACCGGCTGCAGAGCAGGGCCGAAGCAGCTGCAGGGCGGGGCCGCTTCAGCGGCAGTAGCAGGGTGGGGCCGCGTCAGCGGCAGGTCGGGGCCGTGGCAGCTGCAGGGCAGGGCCGCATCAGCGGCAGGTCGGGGCCGTGGTAGCTGCAGGGCGGGTCCGCATCAGCGGCAGGTCGTGGCCGAGGCAGAGGGCCGCGCGCGGCTCGGCGCGGGCTGCGCTGACAGCGCGCTGAGCTGCTGCAGGCCGCGCGCGGCCGCGCTAGGCAGTAGCGGGCCGCGCGCGGCTCGGCGCGGGCTGTTGCGGGCCGCGCGCGGGCCGCGCGAGGCAGTAGCAGGCCGCGCGCGGCTCGGCGCGGGCTGCTGCGGGCCGCGCGCGGGCCTCGCGAGGCCGTAGCAGGCCGCGCGCGGCTCGACGCGGGCTGCGTGGGCTCGGCGCGGGCTGCGCGCGGCAGCTGCGGGCTGCGCGCGGCTGCAGCGGGCTGCGCGCGGCTCGGTGCGGGCTGCGCGCGGCTGCAGCGGGCTGTGCGCGGCTCGGCGCGGGCTGCGTGGGCTCTGTGCGGGCTGCGCGCGGCTGCAGCGGGCTGCGCGCGGCTCGGCGCGGGCTGCGCGGGCTCTGTGCGGGCTGCGCGCGGCTGCAGCGGGCTGCGCGGGCCTTACGGGCCTCTAGGGGCGGCGCGTGGGCCTTACGGGCCTCTAGGGGCAGCGCGCTGGCCTAGGGCAGCAGGAGGCAGCGCTAGGGCTGCTGGACGGCGCACATAGTGCAGCACGTCACAAGGCAAGGCAAGGCAGGCAGGTACGTGGGTGTCAAATGTTGTAGCCTATAGTGAGGTTTGTCTTAGGGGGTACAAAACTTAGGGTTAGCTATATGTACCCCAACCAACATCAATGCACCATCCATTCTTCATTCTGACATGGTATCAGTTAGGTTAGGATCCTGTGGGATCCCGTTCCTCCGTTCTCCGTTCGAGCCTCCCGAGCCTGATCCTAGCTCTCATTCGTTCCGGTTCCGTTGTTACCGCGCGTAGTGCCGCGCCTAGCGCCACTCCTAGCGTCGCGTCCTGCCCGCCCTTTCCCCCTCGTCGCGTCCCTTTCCCCCCGTCGCGTCGCGCCCTTTCCCCCCAGTCGAGTCGCGCCCTTTTCCCCCCGTCGCGTCGCGCTCTTTCCCCCCGTCGCGTCGCGCCCTTTCCCCCCGTCGCGTCGCGCCCTTTCCCCCCGTCCCGTCGCCCTGCCCCGTCCCGTCGCCCTGCCCCGTCCCGTCGCCCTGCCCCGTCCCGTCGCCCTTCCCCGTCCCGTCGCCCTGCCCCGTCGCGTCGCCCTGCCCCGTCCCGTCGCCCTGCCCCGTCCCGTCGCCCTGCCCCGTCGCGTCGCCCTGCCCCGTCGCGTCGCCCTGCCCCGTCGCGTCGCCCTTCCCCGTCCCGTCGCCTCTGCTCCGTCGCGTCGCCCTGCCCCGTCGCGTCGCCCTGCCCCGTCGCATCGCGCCCGCCCTTTCCCCCGTCCCGTCGACCCTACGCCCTAGCCCGTTCTTGCGCTGCGACTAAGTCCCCCCACCTGAACCCTAATTTGCCTCTTACCTCCTGCTGTTACTCGCCTGCTCGTTCGCGTTCGTTCTCGCTATGGCGACTCCGCGAGTTCTTCGTTTCGACGCTGACGGTAGACCTCTTGACTTTTCCGTCTGGCTTCTTCGCGCTCGCCGTCTGTTAGAGAGTCAAGTCCAGGGGGGCGAGACCCTCTGGTCGCACGCTACTGGTGACCTCCCCGAGCCCCCCGAGCCTGCCGCTTTAGGTCCTGCCCCTGACGATGCTGCTACGGCTCGCTTTGCCCGTCAGCGCGCTGACAGGACGGCTTGGACGTCGCGTGACGCTGCGGCCTGCATCGCACTCAGCAGCCTCCTCCCTGAGTCAGAGGAGGTCCACTTCACTCAGGTTCGCACCGCTGCTGCGTACCTCACTGCGATTAAGGCCCGCTACTCTACTCCCGCTACTGTCTCTCTTGGCCGTCTTTTCCTCCCGTTCCTGTTTCCTGATCTCGCCTCGTTTGAGCGCTCTGCTGACTTGATCGCTCACCTCCGCTCGCTCGACGCTAGTTACCGCGCTGCTTGCACTGAGGCACAGCTTGCACTGCTTCCTCCCCCTATGGCGATTACTATCTATTTCATCGCCACTAGCCTCCCTGACCGCCTTGCCTCCGTTCGCGACGCGCTTCTGCTGAAGCACCCTAGTGAGCTCACCGTCGAGGTCCTTGAGTCTGCACTCAAGGACGTCGAGAGCAACCTTCGCTCGGTAGCCGCTGCCTCTGGTGCTGTGCCCCCCCCACTCTTCCACGGGTGCACAGTCCCGCAGTTACCCACCTTTACTGCCTCACTTGCCACTGCCGCTACTGACGCGACTGCAGCTGCTGTTACGACTGCGTCGCGGTCCCGCGGTAGGAGTGGCAAGAAAGGCGGTTCTGGTGGTGGTAGTGGAGGTGGAGGCGGAGGTAGTGGAGGTGGCGTTGCGCCTGGCGGCGGTGGAGGTTCAGGGCCTGGAGAGGCGCCTCGTGCAGTGACTGGTGACTCCACTGCGCCTGCTGGTGGTGGCGACGCCCGAGTTCGTCAGTCGCCTCCTGTACTTCCTGCCCCGGTTGGTGGAGCAGCGGCGTGGTACCAGGCTCAGCGTCAGCAGCAGCTTCTGCAGCACCAGCAGCCCCTCTCCTCCCAGCAGCCTCAGCAGCAGCAGCGGCAGCAGCTGGCTCCAGGGTCGGGGCTGCGTCAGACCCAGCGCGGTGCTGCTTACACTCCCTGCACCTACCAGGTTCTGACAGGCACTCGTCGTGGCCACCCTTGTGGCCGGTTTCACCCCCCTGGTCAGTGCTTTGCTCAGCTCACTGACACGGTTCGTTTGGTCTACGGGGTTGGTGCTCCTGCCCCTGACTGGCTGCCTCTTGTTCAGCGCTACGGCTCCGCTCTGTGGGGCATGTCTGCTGAGCAGTTAGTTGATCTGATTGGTACTCCCCATGCTATGTATGCTGTTGTTGACTCTAGTGTTTCTGACTCTGCTTACTCTGGTGTTGTTAGCTTAGGTGCTAGCCTTGCTCAGTTGCCTGTTGCTAGTGTAGGTTCTTGTGTAGACTCTAGTCCAGCGGCTACCTCAGAGGACGGTTCGCTGTCGTTCACGCTGGACTCTGGAGCCTCTCACTGCTTCTTTCGTGACAGCACGACACTTACGCCTCTTCCTGCGCCTGTTTCTGTGGCGCTGGCTGATCCCACTTCGGGACCAGTCACTGCGCGTCACACTACCACCTTGCCGTGTCCGGCTGCTCCTTCTGGGTCTCTCACTGGGTTTCACGTCCCCTCGTTCTCCCGGAACTTGGTGGGCGTGCGACCCCTCGTGAGTCAGCACGTGGGTGTGTGGTTTGAGCCTTCTGGAGAGACTGCGGTGTGTGTTGACGGGGACTCTTACCAGCCCCTCGCCACTTTTGCTGCTGAGCCGGGCTCCGGTCTCTACACTCTTCACACTGGCCTGCGCGCTCAGCAGCGACTGCAGCAGCAGCAGCAGCAGCCGCAGCAGCAGCAGCAGCAGCAGCAGCAGCGGCAGCAGCCGCAGCCACAGCGGCCGCCGTCGCAGCGGCCACTCCTCCCAGTTCCTGTCCCTCCCCCTAGTCTCCTCCCTGCGTCTCACCAGGTGGTTCCGTCCCCTCAGGTTGTCGCGTCCAGTCCAGTCGCTGCGTCTTGCTCCTGTCGGTCGCTTGCCCACCCCACCGTTCTGTGGCACCACCGGATGGGACACCCTTCTCTTCCACGTCTGCGTGCTATGTCTAGTCAGCGTCTGGTCTTAGGTCTCCCGCGTGTCTTGCCGTCGCTGCCGCCGTCTCTTGCACCACCGTGCGGTCCTTGCGTCGAGGGTAGGCTGCGTGCCACCCCTCACTCCTCCTCCCTTCGTCCGGCCACCGAGCCTTTTGAGACGCTGCACTTGGACGTCTGGGGCCCCTCTCCTCGCCCTGGCCCTGAGCGTGAGCGTTTCTTTTTGGTGGTCGTTGACGACTACTCCCGCTACACCACAGTGTTCCCCCTGGCGAGGAAGTCTGAGGTGACTTCTACGCTGATCAGGTGGTTGCTTACCACCCAGGACACTCGTGGTCGTCGTGTCAGCTGTCTCCACTCCGACCGCGGGGGCGAGTTTCGCTCCGGCATTCTCGCTGGATTCTGTCGCGAACAGGGCATTCGTCAGTCCTGGACGCTTCCGGAGTCCCCACAGCAGAATGGGGTTGTTGAGCGCCGCATAGGCTTGGTCATGGAGATTGCCCGCACCTCCTTGACTCACGCCCGTGCCCCCCATTTCCTGTGGCCATACGCAGTCAGGTACGCCGCGCACCAGCTGAACCTCTGGCCACGCGTCTCTCGGCCGGAGGCTTCACCGACCAGTCTTTGGACAGGGTCCCCTGGTGTCGCGTCGAGGTTTCGTGTCTGGGGGTGCTTGGCTCTTGTCCGCGACACCTCCGCGGACAAGCTCTCGCCTCGCGCCGTTCCTTGTGTCTTCCTTGGTTTCCCTGAGGACTCCTCTGACTTCACCTTTTACCACCCTCCCTCTCACCGGTTCTTTGACTCCCGTGACGTCCGTTTCGAGGAGTCCACCCCGTACTACGTCAGGTACCCCAGTCGAGGTCTCCCGGTTCCTCCTCCCCCCCTCTTCCTGACAGCCGCTCCCCCGCCTGCTCCCCCGGTACAGCCTCCCCCCCCTGGTCCAGCCCCGTCTGGTGTGTCTCAGGCTAGCCCTCCCCCTTCGGTAGCCCCCCCTGTACAGCCTCCCTCCCCACAGTCTTCCTCACCGCCTCCTGTAGGTGCTCCCTCTCGGGAGGTTGGTCCTGCGACTGTCCCTGTACAGGTCTCTGGTTCTGGGGGTGCTGGAGTTGGAGCTGAGCCGCGGGTTGCAGAGGACTCTTGTCTTCCGGGGGCTGGTACTGGTCGTGCGGAGTCTGGGGGTGCTGGTGCGGAGTCTGGGGGTGCTGCGTCTGGGGGTGAGGGTATCCCTACGGTTTCTGGAGAGCCTGGGTTAGGAGCTGGTGTTGGTGCTGCCTCTGGGGGTGGTGTGCTTGGTGCTTCGGAGGTCGACTCTGGGGCTGCCGCTGCCCCGGACACTACTCCTTCCCCCCACCCCTACCCGACCAGGTTCCAGGCTCGTGTTCGCCGTGCTCGTGAGGAGCAGCTGGAGTTGGAGAGAGAGGAGAGAGAGTTGCAGCGGCTCGAGGAGCAGGAGCGACAGCAGCAGGGGCAGCAGCCGCTGGAGCAGCAGCAGCCGCAGCAGCAGCAGCAGCTGCCGTCTCCTCCTCCTGTCTCGGGTCTTCGGACCCTTGGTCTCCCCTCTCCCTCTCCTTCCTCCTCCCCCTCTCCTCCCGTCTCTGGTCCTCCGCTTCCTCCTCCTGACCCCTCTCCCGCTGTTTTCCCTCGTTCTCAGTCTTCGTTGTCCCCTCCTCCTTCTCAGACTTGGGCCTCTCGTCGCTCCCCTCGTGCTCGTCCCTCGTCTCCTGTTCCCTTCACTGACCTTCGTACTGCCTTACTTCGTTCTAGTCCACCTCGTCCGTCTCCGTCTGTGCTTCCGTCTCCTCCTGAGTCGGCTCTCACTGCGTCGCTCCCTACTCCTGTCACTGACTACTACCGCACGTACCGTCCTCTTCTCTCTCGTGTTCTCGCCTCGCTTGTTACTCACCCTCGTGCCTCTGTGTCCTCTGTGTCCGCTCTTACTGCCGCAGTCACTGACTTTGCCTCTACCCGCCGCCTTGACTTCGCCACCGCTCTTGTGGCTGCTCCTCCTTCCAGTCCTCTGGCCGTCGGGGGTGTGTCTGCCCTTGGCTGTGACGCCCTAGAGGACAGGCAGTTTGAGCTAGAGTTCCTGGCGGCCGCTTCCCCTCATCTCTGTGCCATGCTCCTCGCCCCTGAGGGTGACCCCGACGCCCTTGACATTCCGACTCCTCGCACTTACGCTGAGGCAGTGTCAGGGCCTTGGGCCTCTCAGTGGAGAGCTGCCATGGACGCAGAGATGGCCTCCTACAGATCCACAGGCACCTACGTCGATGAGGTTCCCCCTCCGGGGGCGAACGTAGTCGACGGCATGTGGATCTACAGGGTGAAGCGGCCACCGGGATCTCCTCCGGTCTTCAAGGCGCGCTACGTGGCTAGAGGTTTCAGTCAGCGCGAGGGAGTTGACTTCTTTCAGACCTTCGCGCCCACCCCGAAGATGACCACTCTTCGGGTGTTACTACACGTAGCAGCACAGAGAGACTACGAGTTACACTCTCTCGACTTCTCTACTGCTTTCCTTCAGGGCAGTCTTCACGAGGAGGTCTGGTTGCGTCGTCCCTCTGCCTTCACTGGCTCTTTCCCTCCTGGGACCCAGTGGAGGCTGAGGCGACCGGTTTACGGTCTTCGTCAGGCTCCTCGTGAGTGGCACGACACCCTGCGTTCTACCTTGTCTGACCTTGGGTTCCAGCCGTCTTCTGCTGACCCGTCGCTGTTCGTTCGTCGTGGCCCCACACCTTTCTTTGTTCTGGTCTACGTTGACGACCTTGTTTTCGCCACCCCTGACAGGGTTGCTTTGGCACACGTGAAGTCCGAACTGCAGAAGAGACACACCTGCACTGATCTTGGTGAGCTGCGCCACTACCTTGGCCTGCAGATCACCAGGGACAGAGCTGCTCGCACCATTACACTTTCACAGTCGCACATGGTGCAGCAGGTCCTTCAGCGGTTCGGGCTTCAGCACTCCACAGTACAGCGCACACCTCTTGCTGTTGACCACAGACTCACTGGACCCTTTCCTGACGAGCCGTTCGAGCCTAGTGGTCCCTACGCAGAGCTTGTGGGTTGCCTCATGTACCTGATGACTTGTACTCGCCCGGACCTCGCCTTCCCTCTCAGCGTTCTTGCGCGCTTTGTTGCGCCAGGGAGACACCGTCCTGTTCACTGGACAGCAGCTGTGAGGGTGGCGAAGTACCTAGCGACGACGTCAGGCGTGGGGCTAGTTCTTGGAGGGCAGCAGTCTGTCGTACTTACTGGTCACTGTGACTCCTCTTACGCTGACGACGCTGAGACTCACAGGTCTACTCAGGGGTACTGTTTCAGCCTGGGTTCTGGAGCTGTTTCCTGGCGGTCCACGCGCTCCTCTTCGGTCTCGACCTCTACAGCTGAGGCTGAGATCTACGCTGGTGCCATGGCGGCACAGGAGCTGCGTTGGTTGACCTTCTTGCTCACCGACCTTGGTGAGCGGCCGAGCTCTGCACCGACCTTGTTCACTGACAACAAGGCGTCTATTCTCCTTTGTCGAGAGCCACGACTGGAGAGCAGAGTGAAGCACATTCACGTCAGGTACTTTCTTCTGCGAGAGTTGCAGAGGCGTGGACAGGCTCGCTTTGAGTTTGTGGAGTCCGAGGCCAACACTGCAGACATCTTCACCAAGGCGCTTCCGCCTTGTGACCACCAGAGGTGCTGTGTGCAGTTAGGCCTTGTTGACACTGGTTCTCGTGTTGCTTAGACTTGAGTGTACTGTTTACTTTGCTTTCTATATATCTCTGTTACTTCTTGGACTGGCCTTGTGGCCACTGTTGTTTGTGCTCAGACTGTGTGGTGACGTTGTGATCCACCCTGAGCCTTGTTTCTTGGACTGGTCTTGTGACCGTACTCGTTTGGTTCTGTTAGACACCCCTCACTTAGGCTATGGGGGTGTGTCAAATGTTGTAGCCTATAGTGAGGTTTGTCTTAAGGGGTACAAAACTTAGGGTTAGCTATATGTACCCCAACCAACATCAATGCACCATCCATTCTTCATTCTGACAGTGAGGTAGCGCGGTAACCGCAGCGGTAGGTGGGCCCGAAAAAAAAACGGTCCTACGGACCTTAGTGCTCTGAAACCATGTCAGAATCTAGCAGCAGGAATGGATGAACTAACAGGATGCAGGAGTACAAGTAGTAAACCCTAATTGGGTTGTACCCCATATGGGCTACCCCACTACAACCTAGACAATATGCAGCACATATAGTTTGATAGTGGGATATTCTTATTTTCCAATAAACAAAATAGCACAATGAAGCAAAACCTACCTACCTGCCTACCAGCTACTGTTGCACAACCGCACTGTTCTAAACTAGCAATAACGGAAGTGACTAGAAGACATGAAAAAAACCTGCCTACATGCATGCAAGCGACAGCCTGTTACGACACCTCTTCAATCTAAACCGCCTCTACTGTTTTACTTAGAGCACCACATTATAACTGCAACGGAGGAACTTCCACAATCACATGCTTGCCGTCCTGGCCTTCATTCCCCAAACTTCCCTTTGCTGCCTTTAGCTCATCTGTTGCACCCGACACTTGCATGGGGTCATGCACTGGAATCACCACTTGATCCCCTTGCGCAGCATCTGCTGCAGCTGGGGTAGGTGCATTTGCACCAGCAGGAACGGGTTCAGCAGCGGCAACGGCAGCAGTAGCAGCAGCAGCAGCAGCAAGAGGAGGAGGAGGAGGAGGCGTGGCAGCAGCCTCTGCAGCAGCCTTTGCAGCAGCCCTTGCAGCAGCCCTTACAGCGGCGGGGGAGGCAGGAGGCGGAGCAATAGCCTTCGCTCCTTCTCTACCACTCCCCTTGCTCTCCACCTTCTTATCCGCAACTCCGCCCTCCTCCCCTTCCCCCTCCTCCTCTCCAACGGTCATCAACCCCTCTCCCCCCCGCGCCTTACCCGCCTGCTCCTTCGCATCTACCAGCACTCTCAGCACAGCAGCCATTTCCGGCCGTGCCCGCGTGGGGCGCACGCACTGTAGCGCCACCTGTAGCACGCGCAGCAAGGCTCCCGCGTCGTAGTCGCAGCCCAGCCGGCTGTCCGCTACAGCCGCTACATCCCTCGCCTGCACGTACGGGCCAACCCAGTGGGAGATATGCACGGGGCCGGCATTGTCCCGCGCAGGAGCAGGAGCTGCGACCGATCCATGTGCTTCCTTCTTCCCTGCCGCTGCCTTGTTATCCTCTTCCGCCTCTTCCGCCTCGACTTGCTTCCTTGCATTGTCATCTTTCCCTCCTCCTCCTCCTCCCCCTCCCACTTCTCCTCCCCCAACCTTTTCTGCGCCTCCCGCTCCTGCTGCGTTAGCCGCCTCCTTTTCCGCGCCATTCCGCTTCGCGGGGGTTCCGCCTCCCGCCTGAGACCCTTTCTGGGGCAGCTTTATGATGGCCCTTTGCCCAGTAAACAGTTCCAGTAACACCACACCGAAACTGTACACATCCCCTTTAGTAGTCACCTTCGATGTTCGGTGATAGTCCGGGTCCAGGTAACCGGGTGTACCAGCCACTCGTGTAAAAGCAGAGGTGGCAGCACCTGCGGAATCCCCAGCTCCTAGCATGCTCTTGAGCAGGCCGAAGTCTCCTAGTTTTGCGTTCAAGTTTTGATCCAGAAAAATGTTATCGGGCTTGATATCGCGGTGCACTATAGGGGGGTTTACTGCCGTGTGCAAGTAATGCAGCGCCTCCGCGGTTCCTATAGCGATGTCTAAGCGTTGGGTGAAAGTCAAGTGCGGGCGGGACTTGGAAAGTGCAGAACCGAGAGATCCATTAGCGGCGAGCTCATAAACGAGGATATACTCGCCCGACTCCATGCAGTAACCCAGCAGTCGCACGAGGCTCTTGTGCGAAAGTCGCGAAATCAGAAACACCTCTTTCTCGAAATCGCGAGCGCCGGCAGATCCTTCCGACAGCGGCCGCTTCGACCGTTTAACCGCCCACCCCACATCCCCGGGCCCTTTTCCCCGGTACACCTGCGCGAAACCCCCTTCGCCGATGAAATTGCGCGGACTGAACCATCCCGTCGCATCGCGCACTTCCTCTAATGTCATCTTTCGGAACAACCCCGCTTTAAGCTGATCCTCCCAAGACGGGCTCTTCTGCGGCTGCTTTCGCGCAGACGGCGACTCTTGCACCACGGGAGCGTTGCCTGCGGCGCCAGCTCCGGCGGCTCCTACGGCGGTGTTTGCGCCCGCTGGAACATGATAGGGAGCGATCGCGCGCCGGTTATCGTGGGGAAACTGCGGCGGAGTGTTGCTCGGGGGAAGCGCCAAGTGCTGCGGGCGGGGGGACGGGTACGCGCCGTGCACATGCGGGCTCGGGGGACCGCGCGAGGGGTACGCGCTGTTCACATGCGGGCTCGGGGGGCCGCGCGAGGGGTACGCGCTGTTGGGTGCGCCGAGGCTGTTGACCCGCGGGGATGTACCCGGACTAGACGATACTCCCGTTGACGAAGGCTGTCTCATGTAACCAGCTTTCGCGGGGAGAAGCGGAGGTCGCGCGGAAAGTCTACCGCGGCGGCGATGAAGACAGGAGAGGTAGATAACGCATGAGACGATGGAAGAGACGAGCAGGAAAGCGCCTGCCGCAATGCCTACGACTACTGCGAGCGGAAGCTCGAAGAATAAGAGCTTAACCATGGTTGGAAGAAGCGGAAGCGCAGACGGAGGGGGGTCTACAGCGGGAATGGTTGGGGAAACAATCAGGTGAGTGATCAAGACAGGCGTGGCTGGAAGGCAGGGCAGACGCGGAATGGCCGGGATGCGGCGGTCAGCTTGTGGCGCACAAGCGCTGTTAGCAGCAGATTTGGCCAGCGGCAATTGCGGCTTAGAAGTTGGTAACTACGCTAAGCGCCAGATGTTGCGTATGTGATGAGCGGCAAGACCCATGGTGAAACGTCATTCGGCTCGGCCATGGTGAGACTTGGCGTGGAATGTCTAATTTCCATGTTGAGAACTGATTGCCAGCGCGCGGAGAAAAAGGCTGCCAGGCTCTGGGCTGTGGAGGACGTAAGGCAGGATGCTCTGGTCGGTGGGGAAAAGAAGTCATGTTGGAGTATGTTACGCGAAGGAATGGAAGGGGGCTGGGGACGGGTGGCTGGCTCAGCTGCTGCTTGCAGAATGCTTCGAGAGGGGAACATAGCTAGCAACAGATGCACGAAGGAGAGAAATGGCTCGGATGGCGCAAGTGCGAGGCGCACATTCGAACACGACACGACGCGGCACGCACATCTGGTGGAGGAGGGGCTTCGAACCATTTGAATGGTTGGATTTGCATGGACCTTTTGCATAATGAGATCTGTACCGTCCACCTGCCCTTCTAGCTTTGCCAGATCTTGTTGTCGCGGCTCGCCCTTGGGTATGGGTTTGGTGTGGAAAGAGGCTCGGGTTGCCGAAGCAGCGCTTTTGGGTGCTGGTCTTTGAAATACTTAACAAAACACGATTCACGGCTGGATGATGCGTTCAAAAAAAGTGTTGATGAGGGTCGATCGCTAAGTGCTGCTGAGTGTTCAACAGGTACAAACAAACTTCCGAACCTCTAGGTTATGTGGACGTGCCTCTTCCCTATTTCATCCAAACGAACCAGCTTCGTGCTGACTCGTTTGGTAGCGCTTCCACAATAAGCAGGTTCGATAAGAGAAATGGAAAACTCGATAGGTGCAAGTGGCAATAAGCAGCTAGATATGACTGACGAGTGGTGTTAATTGAGCACATAAAATACCTACCACTAGGATAACTGTAGAAATCCATTTGAACCAATGATTTTCTGCTAGATTTTTTTAAGCAATATTGTGAGTTTGTGCATCTTGATGGTGCACTGAAGTGATGTGATAATAGCATCGTTATATATGCTGTTTTGACTGGTCTCTAATATCTCTTCCCGTGTACAAGTGTGTATTATTACGATCAATCGTTCCAGAAGTCTCCAACGAGTACCAGCCAAGGTCACACAGTCCCTAGGTATCAGCCTTCCAGAACGGATCTTACCTTATCGCTCGCCGATGCGCATTAGGTCTTACCAGGAGTTAGGGACAAAGGAGCGGCGAGGACTTAAATAGGCGCAGCAGCCATGGCGGGACGTGGTAGGGGTCGCGAGATGACTCTCCCCGCCTGTAAGCATCTTCACCCGTTCCTTTCCCTCCTTCACACGCGTCCTTCCTTTAGTCTTCTCTTTCTACTTTATTTTGTTCTTGCGCGTTGACTTGACACTATGTTTGCTAGCCCTTCTCCTTTAATTGGCTTTCGCTTCTGCCTTGGACGGGTTAGCAGAACAGGACGAGGCAGCATAGCAATGCACATGCGGCTGAACCTCCGACTTCCAATCTTCCATTTTTTTCACGACTCGCGTCGTTTCGCCATGCCACGCAAACCCATGTCATGAGATGCCATGCCATGCCATGCCATGCCATGTCGCGACTGACCGTGTTTCGCGCTGCATGGTTATCGCGCAGGGATGAAGTCGGCGGGAGGCAGCGGCCCCCCTTCAGCTATTGGCGCACGTCCCGAAAACCCCCCCGGACCCCCTGGCTCAGGTCCCTCCCCGCAATCCCCCGCTCCCCAATTCCCCCCGAATCGCCCACACGGCTTTCCGCCGAACCCTGGCGCGCCACCCTTTGCGCGTGGTCCCCCCGCGCGCCCCGGACCCTTCCCCGGCGGAATGCCCGTGCCGGTTGCGCCTCCGCATCTGCAGCCGCCTCCGCCGCCGCCCAGACCGGGGGAGGCCCACCACGGCCAATGCCAGGAATGCACGGACCTGGTCCCGGACCTCATCCCGGACCCGGACCTGGTTCCGGTCCTCCTGGTTTGGGTCCCCACGGCTCGGGACCTCCGGGAGTAATCCCTTCGCGAGGGCCCATGGGGGGCCCAATGATGGTGCGCCCAGGCTTTCCGCCGATGCATCTCCCCCCTGGCGCGCAGGGTTTCCCGGGAGGCGCTCCCCCCGGCCCCCCCGGACCTCCCCCCGGTCCCCCCGGGCCTCTCCCCGGCCCCCCTGGCGCGCCCTTCGCAGGCGGACCTCCCCCGCAAGCGGGCGCGCCTGGGGGAGGTTTTCCGCCGCAGTTCACCCCGCAGCAGATGCCGCCGCAGTTTCCGCCGCAAATGCAGCCGCAAATGGCGCACGCGCAGCAACAGCACCCGCCGCCACAGCAGCAGCAGCCGCAGCAGCAGCAGGGGGGAAGCGCAGGTATTCTGGGGAGGAGCAGTAGCAGTGGCGGAGCTAGTGGCGCAAGCGGGGCAACCCTGGGTCCGGGGACGGGGGTGGTGGTCGCGGTGGTGGTGGGTGAGGGGGCGCGCGCGGAGAACGCGGAGGGGGAGGGGGAAGGCGGGAATAAGCGGAAGAAATCGCGCTGGGATATTGATGCGGCTGCTAGGGCGAATAGAACGGCTGGGGGAGGGGACGAAGGGGGGGAAAAGGGGGAAGGGAGAGACGGGGGAGGCGGGAGAGAGGGGGAAGGAGGGGAAGGAGGGGAAGGCGCGGAGAAAGGGCGCGGGAGGGGCGCTGCGGAGGCAGGAGGTGGTGCTGGAGCCAATGGGGGCGTGCCACGTGGGCAATGGGGCGGCGAGGGGATGGGGAGTGCAGGGAGGGGAGGTCTAGAGGAGGCCGTTCAGTTCGCTGTACTGAAAGACCAGGTGGGTTGGAGGAGAAGAGAGAGGAGAGAGTGAAAGGTGAGCGAGCGAGTGTGAGGAGGAACCGAGGACGGTAAGTGGGGGAAAAGGAAGCGGAGAATGAGTGGGGTGCAGGAAAGGGGAAGGGGGGAGCTCGGGAGGGGACGGAAGGGATGTGGGGGTGAAGGGGAAGGGAGGAGGGGGTAGAAGTGGGGGCACATGCGAATCAGGGGGGAAAGTGAAAGAAGAAGGATAGGTATGGCATGGTATGGGCAGCTAGTGACTTGGTTGGGTTGGGCAATGCAAGCTATTCTCTACGTTCTCTCTACTCCCTCGCTCTCCTCTTCCCCCTGTTATCCGCTTGGCGTCTTCCTCATCCCCCTTATCTATCCCCCCCATCCCGATATCCCCCCATCCATCCATCCCTCCATCCACCCGTCCGCCCCTACATCTCTCCCTTCCCCCGTATTGGGCCAAGAGCAGGAAGTGGCGGCGCAAGCAGCTCTGGCTCGTGGGGCAAGGTGAGAGAGGGTCATCAGACCTCACTGCTTCTGAGGCACCTCAAGAAGTGTCCTTTGTCGTGCCAGATTCTTGCTACATGCCCGTTGTTTGATTGCTCTGCTGCGCCAAGTTTGATTTTTCTGCTGCTAGATTGCTCTACTCGTTCTTCCAGCAGCTCCCCTTGTCTAGGCGCCTCCTGCTTGCTTCTCGTTCAACGGGAACCGTTATAGTTGCTCAGGAAGAGGCAGTGGCTTTACGGTTCTCGTCTCCTGCGCTGCCCACACACGCGCGCGCTCTTGTGAACTTGCAAATATACACGCGCCCTGTTCTCTTGCCCAAGACAGGGGGGGGGGGGGGGGGGCGGAGAGATGTTCTCTCATAAGGCAATGTTCTCTCGGCGTTTCTCCCTCTTTCTCTCGTTCTACCCCCCTGCCTGTACACACGCGTGTGTGGGAAATAGCAGCCAGGCGGCATCAGGGGACATGGACACATCAGCTGACCCCCAGTCGCTGCTCAACGCCCGCCACGACCCCAACGCCCTCAAGGTAACCCGCCCAGCCCCACTCGCCCTCCTCTTAACTCACCCCTCCCCCCCCCTCCCCCCCACCCACACCCGGCCCTGCCCCTCACCCACCCCCCTCGTCCTCACCCGCTCTCCCCACTCGCTCTCACCGCTTACTCTCCCAGCTGCTGCTTTTGCCTTTGTAAAGTCCAGGGTCTTTTGCTTCCGGCATTCAAGCACGCCCATCAACTGTGCTTCACCTAAGACTGTGCCTGCTCCCGTTCATTCTGCCTGCCAACTTGCTCTGGCCGTTGCGTGTCTGTCGTGGTGTGTGCGCCTCGTGCATGTGCTCGCATGTGGCGTGGTGCCAGGGAAAGCTGCTACAGATGACAGCAGAGCACCGAGCAGAGGTGGCAGCACGGCGAGAGAGAGGCGACTCAGACCAGCAACACCACCAGCAGCAGCACCACCAGCAGCAGCACCAGCAGCAGCACCAGCAGCACCAGCAGCACCACCCGCAGCATGAGGAGCATATGGATATAGGCAACGGGTATGGCGTGCCTGGTGGGAGTGCCTCTGTGCCTCCTCCCCACGCTGCCCGTCGCCCCATGTTCTCGCTCGTCCCTGAACCGGACTTTCATCACCAGAGACGCGCACAGCAGGCAGAGCAACAACAGGAGCAGCAGCAGCAGCAACAGCAGGGGGGTGGGAATGTGTCAGGAGGAGCAGAGAAAGGGCCGGGTGATGGGGAAGGGAAGGCGGGCCCACCAACATCACCAGCAGCAGCGACAAGAACAGGGAATGAGGGAGGTGGGGGAGATGGAGGAGGAGAAGGAGGGGAAGGGGGAGCGGGAGGGGGGGGGGGCGGAGGCGGAGGGGGAGTGTCAGCGCTACCGGCAGCATTGCGGGAGCGGTTGCGTGCTCGAGGCATTCTCAAGGAGGGTGGTGGGGGTGGTGGGAAGAAGAATGCGGGAGGGGGTACGGCAACGGGCAGTAACAGCAACGCTGCAGCAGCCAGCTCTGCTTCTGCTACTGCCGCCGCTCCCACATCCTCTCTTCCTCCTGGCTGGGTAAGCCGCTAGATTTCGTTCTGGCTACGGTGTTTTCGCAGATCTCTCAGAGCAGGGGTGACCATTGCCCTCGTTCCCATCCGAACTCTTGAGTCGACTCAAAAACACCTCGTTACAACGGCACTCGACGTGTTTCCACACCAAACCCCCTTTGCCGGCCCCCCATCCTATCCCCGACCCACCACCACCACGGCCGGCAGTACGAGGGGGTGGACGAGGCAACAGGGGTCAAGTACTATTACAACGAGCACACGGGCGTGAGCCAGTGGGAGCCGCCAGTTACCGCGCCCAAGAGACCCATCCCGCCCCCGCCTCCCCCTCCTGTGCTCACCCCGCTGCCCCCTGGGTGGGAAGAGGCGGTGGACCCTGAATCAGGTGCGGAGGGGAGGGAGGGAAAGGGGGGGGGGGGGGGGGATTAAAAGGGAGCCGGCGTAACATGGGTTGCTCACTCAACTCCCTCCTGGGTGGGAAGAGGCGGTGGACCCTGAATCAGGTGCAGAGGGGAGGGGGAATGCTGGGAAAGGGGAAACAGCGAGGGAGTAATAGAGTGTTGCAGGGAAGTTTGCATGGCATCGGTCGCTCACTCCGCTGCCCCCTGGGTGGGAGGAAGCGGTGGACCCTGCATCAGGTGCGGAGGGAACGGAGGGCGGGATGGGAGGGAGGGCGGGGGGGGGGTAAAGGGAAGCCGGCATAACATGGGTTGCTCGCACTGCTCTCTCCTGGGTGGGAGGAGGCTGTGGATCCTGAATCAGGTGCGGAGGGATGGGATGGTGGGAGGGAAGGGGAAATGGAGGGAGGGAGGGATGGAGGGTCGCATGGAAGTTGGCATGGCATTGGTTGCTCATTCCGCTGCCCCCTGGGTGGGAGGAGGCTGTGGACCCTGCATCACGTGCGGAGGGGGAGGAGGGGGGGGGTTGAATGGGTTTAGGGAATGGGCTGAGGGAAGATGGCATGGCTTGAGTTGTTCACCCCGCTTCCCGCTGGGTGGGAGGAGGCTGTGGATCCCGAATCAGGTGCGGGGAGGGAAGGGGATTGGAGGGATGGGAGGGATGGGAGGGATAGAGGCAGTGGCATTGGTAGTGGCATTGGTAGTGGCATTGGTAATGGCACAAATAGTGCATTAGCAGTGGCATTAGCAGTAAGGCAGTGGCATTAAATCCCTTCCCCGCCCCCTCCCTCAAGCTTGTCCGCCACATTTCCCTCCCACCCATCCTCCCACTCCTCACCTCACCACCAGGCCACAAGTTCTTGTATCACTCCAGCACCAACGAGACCAGCTGGGAACAACAAGCACTGATTCCCAGGCGCCTCAGAATCGCTTTCCCCACTCCTCTTTCTCCCCCTTGTGCTCTCTCCGCCTGCTCACCACGCAGGCCACAAGTACTTTTATAACTCCACCACCAACGAGACAAGCTGGGAACGGCCCAAGGCACAGACCGCAGGCACAGGAGGGGCCGGAGGAGGGGGTGGGGAGGCGAATGGGAACGACAGTAGCAGTGGTGGTGCTGGTGCTGCGGGTGGCAGTGGCACGGTTAAGTTCAAGCGGTGTGCGGGTTGCCAGGGGTGGGGCCGGGCGTTGGTGCAATCGTGGGGTTATTGCAACCACTGCACCAGGTTCGATTCGATCACCACTCCCCTGCTTACCTTGCTACAACAACCCTACACCTGGTTGTTTTTGTTGTTGTTGCTGTTGCTGTTGCTGTTGCTGTTGCTGTTGCTGATGCTGATGCTGATGCTGATGCTGATGCTGATGCTGTTGCTGATGCTGATGCTGATGCTGATGCTGATGCTGTTGCTGATGCTGATGCTGATGCTGATGCTGATGCTGATGCTGTTGCTGATGCTGATGCTGATGCTGATGCTGATGCTGATGCTGTTGCTGATGCTGATGCTGATGCTGATGCTGATGCTGATGCTGTTGCTGATGCTGTTGCTGATGCTGCTGATGCTGATGCTGATGCTGATGCTGTTGCTGATGCTGATGCTGATGCTGATGCTGATGCTGATGCTGATGCTGATGCTGTTGCTGATGCTGATGCTGATGCTGTTGCTGATGCTGATGCTGATGCTGATGCTGTTGCTGATGCTGATGCTGATGCTGATGCTGATGCTGATGCTGATGCTGTTGCTGATGCTGATGCTGATGCTGATGCTGATGCTGATGCTGATGCTGTTGCTGATGCTGATGCTGATGCTGTTGCTGATGCTGATGCTGATGCTGATGCTGATGCTGTTGCTGTTGCTGATGCTGCTGATGCTGATGCTGATGCTGATGCTGATGCTGATGCTGTTGCTGATGCTGATGCTGATGCTGATGCTGATGCTGATTCTGATGCTGATGCTGATGCTGTTGCTGATGCTGATGCTGATGCTGATGCTGATGCTGTTGCTGATGCTGATGCTGATGCTGATGCTGTTGCTGTTGCTGATGCTGATGCTGATGCTGATGCTGATGCTGTTGCTGATGCTGATGCTGATGCTGATGCTGATGCTGATGCAGATGCTGATGCTGATGCTGATGCTGATGCTGCTGCTGCTGCTGTTGCTGTTGCTGTTGCTGATGCTGATGCTGATGCTGATGCTGATGCTGTTGCTGATGCTGATGCTGATGCTGATGCTGATGCTGATGCTGTTGCTGTTGCTGTTGCTGTTGCTGTTGTGTGTGTGTGTGTGTGTGTGTGTGTGTGTTTTCTCTTTTTTGTTTGTTTGTTTGTTTGTTTTTTTTTTTTTGATTTTTTTTTTTTCCTTTTTCTTTTTGCGGTTTGCTGCTTTCTTCCCCTATGCCACAGTTCACTTTTTTACCCGTTCTCAGTTTTGTTTCTCTTTCCTGTTCTCCACCCCCAGGGAGCTAGGTATAGTTGTGCCTCCTGGTGCTTCCAAGAAAGCATCCGGAGCAGTCGCAGCAGCAGCAGCAGCAGCAGCGGGGGCAGAGGAAGGGCTAGGGAGTGAAAGGGAGGCTGGGGGAGGGCCGAGAGCAGAACCAAAGAGCAGGTGCGTACGAGCGTTTATGCTCCTGCTTCTGCTTCTGCTCATGCCCGTGCCCGTACCCATGCCCATGCCTGTCAGTGAGCAGGCCCACATATCTATTTTCTTTTTGCCTGGGAACTAGCTTGCAGACTGTCACAGCTGACCCTTCTCCGTGACCTTTCTGTGTTGCCCGTTCCCAAACCTGTATCCAGGCTCGGCGGCGTGCCCAGGCCTGGTGCGCACGCAGCAACACGCAGGGTGCAGCGGAAACGAGCAGCGGCAGCAGCTGCAGCAGCAGCAGGAGGGGGAGACGACAAGGATGAAATTGATCCCATGGACCCATCTTCCTACTCCGATGCTCCCCGGGGAGGATGGTTAGTCTAATTCTAACGCTACCTCTTTGTTTCGGTTCTGCCTTTTATTTGCTCTTCTTTTACCCAGTAGTTCTTTTGGTTAGTAAAGTGAAAAAGAGAGCACTACTAGTGAGAGTATTTCGACTCCAGATGCCTGCCTGTGCGCAACTAGGCTCTTTCTTGTTCTCCCGTTGCCCAATTCTTTTTGTTAACATACCCTCATTTGCTCTCCTGGTTCTCCCCTGCCCCAACCCTCCCTCCTCTGCGTCATCTTAATGGCTGCTCTACTGCCAGGGCTGTGGGGCTGAAGGGACTGCAACCACGAGCAGCAGACACCACCGCAACGGTACGGTTTGCCGTCCGTGCCTCCTTCCTCTTGTCCCTTGCCTCTTCCCCGTGCCTCTTGCCTCTTGCCACTCACATCCTTTCTCTCCTCTCCCCCCTGTCACTCCCCACCCCAACAGGGTCCCCTGTTCCAGCAGCGCCCCTACCCCTTCCCCGGTGCTGTTCTGCGCCGCAATGCCGAGCTGACAGGAGCAGCCAACCTGTGCTTCACTTCACACCCAGCCGGCCGCCTCACATCCTTTCTCCCTTTCCCGCTGTGCTTCTCCCACCCCAACAGGGTCCCCTGTTCCAGCAGCGCCCCTACCCCTCCCCGCTCCCCGTGAATATCCCTTTCTCCTCCCTTTCCCCTGTCTCTGCTTCATCCCCTCCCCCCCCAACAGGGTCCCCTGTTCCAGCAGCGCCCTTACCCCTCTCCAGGCGCTGTTCTGCGCCGCAATGCTGAGCTGACAGGAGCAGGCGGAGCAGGAGGGAAAGGAGGAGCAGGGAAGGGCGGCAAGGCCGATCCGGCGGTGCAGGGCTATTCTGTGATCCGCAAGCGGGGCGACGGGAGTGACGGGCTCGGCGATGCTGATTAGGCGACTGTTGGGAGGTTGATTCGGCAGGTTCCTGTAGCTGTGGTTGATATGGGATAGGGGAGCAGGGAAGGGTGGCAAGGCTGGTACCACGGTGCAGGGCTGTGCTGTGATTCGTAAGTGATGGGCTGGGTGATGCTGATTAGACAGCGAGGCTGGTTGGGGCTTAGCAGGCATGTGTCGTGTGATGGGGTGGGTTGGAGGGAGGGCAGTGTGCGTTGGAGTACCTGCAAGTGTGGACACTGGAACAATTGGGTGGGGATTCGGGAATGCTGATTAGGTGATTGTTGAGTCGATTTAGAAATTAATGCTGGGTTGATTAGGGGCAGGGAAGCAGTGTAAGAAGAGGTGGGTTGCTTGCAGGTAGGATAGACTTCCCAGCTGCCGCTTTTAGTGAAGAAAATGCTTGCATTTTGACAACGCTGACAATGTCAGCGGTTTGTCTTGAATGGCGTACAATGTCGAACCACGAGATCTGTTGTTTTGTGATGTGCGGTGTGGATAATCGATGAGACGCACCGACATAGGGGGGATTCGCGGAGCCAATCGCAAGAGTCCGGTCATCACTGGTCCCGTGCTGTACACGCACAATTGTTGGGCGAGTGTTCAATGCGTGCGTGTAGCTAGCGAAGCAACGTGTACAAATCGCAATTTGCAACACTTCGGTTGGAGTGAGGAAAGCTTTGGCTGGGTCGTACCGGACGACACCCGGTTGCGTCTGGGTTGTCCGAAAACGACACCCGTATTTGCTGGGGAACACAGCAGGGCAGCCCGCAAAAGGGAGACCTCAAGACCCTCCACCTTACCAATCCAACCGAGCATAAGTCCAGACTCCAGACCAGATTCTAGATACCATTCTCGATAGTTTCCGCACGGAATCTAGTCCTGTGTTTTAGATCTGCTTGGGTAATATATCTTTTGCACCGAGGCCGCGCGCCGCGCGCTCCGGGGGTCTTTTACTCGGACGGTCATGGCTGCCACGTCGTGCGCGTCGCGAGTCGCCATCGCAGGAGATCGCGGTCTCGCGAGCGCCGGCGTTGCTATTCGTCCTCCTCACGTCGTCGCGTCGCGCTTTTCGTCCAGATCCGGCGCGCTGCGGAGTATTTTTTGGGGAGGAGAGTGCAAGCAGGTGATATCATGGCTGCATTGAGAGAAAGAAGATATTTTACTCCGGGAGTAAAACATGGCTTAATCGCCACCATGCGCGAATGTATCGGTATCGTTCAAGCAAGTCCATTCATCGTCAGTGTCGTAATGCGGATGTATTGCACAAGTAATGTATCGATAGGTTGGGAACATCGCCATCATATTGATGCTACATCAGCAGGGATAAACGGTTCGTTAGTCGCCACTTTATTGTTCGTTAATCGCCAATAAATTGTTCGTTAATTGCCAATATATTGTTCGTTAATCGCCATAAATTCTTCGTTAATCGCCATCATGCACGTCGACGTCATCGACACTCGAATGTTCTCAGATTCAGTCGTATCTTCTTTTGAGACGTCTCAAAATTCGGATCCAGTCGTCGTAGTATTTCCGGATTCATTCTCACCCTTTCGTATCCATTCGTACCTGGTTGAAAATAGCTTTTCAAAGCGCCGATCTCACCTCCACCGGTTTCCCCGCTCATTCTTCCCCCAACCAACAGCGAACCGCCTCCATCTCCGCATCTCCCCGCCGCCAAAGCGCCTTCTCCGCCTCCCCCCGCGCATCCGCGGACTCTCCGCCGGCGGTCGCCGCCGCTTCCGCTTCCGCCGACACGATCCCGCTTCTGACGCCGTACCAGATGGGCCCCTTCTCCCTCTCGAGCCGCGTCGTCTACGCGCCGATGACGCGGTGCCGCGCGCTGGGCTTCGTTCCGCAACCCGCGGCGGCGACCTACTACGCGCAGCGCACGGTGCCCGGGCAGCTGATCATCTCGGAAGCCACTGCGGTTGCGCAGGAAGGAATTGGGTAAGTGCGGAGAGAGGCGCGGGAGAGAGGCGCGGGAGAGAGGCGCGGGAGAGAGGTGCGGGAGAGAGGTGCGGGAGAGAGGTGCGGGAGAGAGGTGCGGGAGAGAGGCGCGGGAGAGAGGTGCGGGAGAGAGGTGCGGGAGAGAGGTGCGGAAATGCGAGGTGACTCTGAGTCGACTCTAAAGTCGCCTCGGTGCCACCGCTGTTGCGCCAGAGGCTGCTTGCGAGGTCCGGTGCCGGGGCAGCTGCTGTTCTCGGAAGCCACCACTGTTGTGCCGGAGAGAATGGGGTAAGTCGGGAAAGAGGCGCGGGAAAGTGGCATGTGAAAGAGGCGCATGAATGCGCCGCGAGAGTGAGTTGTGGGAGAGATCGCCGGAGAGAGACACGTGAGAGAGAGAGAGAAGAGTAGCTTTCCCTGCCTCCCCTGCTTCCCCTACCTTGCCCCGTCACCCCATCACCCCATCACCCCGTCGCCCCGTCGTCCCAGGTACCCGAACGTGCCGGGGATCTACTCGCGAGAGCAGGTGGAGGCGTGGAAGCCGATTGTGAAGGCCGTGAAGGACAAGGGCGGCGTCTTCTTCTGCCAGCTCTGGCACGGCGGCCGCGCCTCGCACCAGGGTGAGCATGGCAAGGGGATGAAATTATTTGGGGAAGCGTCGTCGATGCATGGGATATAAGAACCATGCTTGATACAAGGGAATCATAGTGCGATTTTACGAGTGAGAAGAGGCTGAGAAGGGAAGATCATATTGACGCGACTGCTGCTGAGGCCTGCTTTGAGTTGCTTTGAGTGACTCAAAACACACTTCAGAGTGAGAAGAGGCTTCTCAGGATGTCGAGGTGTCATTCCCTCTCTCTCTCTCCCCGACTCCTCCCTCCCCTCCCACCCCCTCCAGACTATCAGCCGGGGGGCGTCCTCCCCATCGCGCCGTCCGCCATCCCAATCACGTCGGGCGACAAGGTGTACACACACACGGGCGCGCACAACTACCCCACGCCGCGCGCCATGTCTGAAGCTGATATCCGCGCCGTGGTGCAGCAGTTCCGTATCGCGGCGCGCAACGCCATGGAGGCCGGCTTTGACGGCGTGGAGCTGCACGGTGCTAATGGTTACATCTTTGAGCAGTTCCTCAAGGTGGGGTGGGTGGGGAAAGGGTCAATCAGGTTAAAAGGATCCGTCAATCGGTTGACGGGGTCGGTCGGTCGATGGACGTTCGGTCAAGTTGGTGAGTCATTGGGTAATTTGATCATCTAGGTGCGATGAGGGCAAGGGGGACGGAAAGGAGTGATAGAAGGTGATAGAACAGGACCAATATTCGATGTCTTGATTTCCAATCCCCCTTCTCTCACCCACTCACCCCTCCCGCCATTCCTTGTTTGAACCCCTTCCTCCTCGCCCTCTTCCTGCCCTCAATGCCTTCACAATGCCATCAGCAACGACAACAAGCCTCACTCCCAGCACCCGTGCATTGATTGCCCACTTCCCCCCCAAGCAGGACAGCAGCAACAAGCGACCTTTGAGACATCTCAAAAGCCAACAAGCCTCACTCCCAGCACCCATCTACTGATGCCCTCCTCTCACCTCACCTCCCCCCCACCAGGACAGCAGCAACAAGCGCACGGACCGCTACGGCGGGTCCATCCCCAACCGCGCGCGCTTCCTCGTGGAAGTCGCATCGGCCGTGGCAGAGGAGATCGGCCCGCTGCGCCTGGGGGTGCGGCTGTCGCCATTCGCAGCGCTGCTATCAGCAGTGGACTCTACCCCGGTGGCCACATATGTGCATGCCACGCAGTGCCTTAATGACCTTGGAGTGCTGTACCTGCACCTCATAGAGGCGCGGCTCGACAGAGAAGGGGAGGCTATAGCTGATGGGGAGGTGAGTGGCTGCCTGGGGGGATGGACTGTGGGATTGGAGGGATTGGGTGGGTAAGTGGGTGGGTGGGTGGGAGGGTGTGTGTTTTTGGGTGCGTGTGGGTGTGCCTGGGCGCGCGGCTGTCGCCATTCGCAGCGCTGCTCTCGGCGGTGGACTCTACCCCCGTGGCCACATACGTGCATGCCACGCAGTGCCTTAACGACCTTGGGGTGCTGTATCTGCACCTTATAGAGGCCCGGCTCGACCGCAAGGGGGAGGCTATCGCTGATGGGGAGGTGAGTTAGTCTTGAAACTTCTCAAATGAGGCCCGGCCCGACCGAGAGGGTGAGGCTGTTGCTGATGGGGAGGTGAGTGGCTAGTGCCCGTGTCTGAGCAGGGGTTGAGCATGGTTTCAGTGGGTGGATTGGTGTGTCGGTGGGTGGGTGTGTTTGTTGCTTGTGCGGAAGAGCAACCCGTACACCATTCTCCCGTCTCTTTTCTCATTACCCGTGCTGCGGGTGAGTGTGTTTGTTGCTTGTGCTTGCAGTTCGTAGCGCTGTCTATTTTCAGGCGTTCAGAGGCGCCTCAGAAGCTTCCTGTGCCTTTTCTCTCTCTCTCTCTCTCTCTCTCTCTCTCTCTCTCTCTCTCTCTCTCTCTCTCTCTCTCTCTCTCTCTCTCTCTCTCTCTCTCTCTCTCTCTCTCTCTCTCTCTCCCTCTGTTCCTAACCAACATCGTCCTTGTACTCCTCGCTTGTGCTCCTCGCTTGTGCTCTCTTGTGCTTGCAGTCCCTTGAGCCGTTTCGCAGGGCCTTCAGCAACACACTCATCAAAGCAGGCGGACACACGGTGAGTGCCGAGGGGGTGCGGGATGAGTGCTATGGCATATATGGTGTATGGTTAGGTAGTGGTGATGCGTTTCACAATTTAGGGCGTCTTACAAACCTAGTTTTGCCGAACTTTAGCGTAAGGTAGTGAAACATTTCTTCATTTATCCCCCTGCCATCCCATCCCACCCCCCCTCAGCGCGAGTCCGGAAACGCTGCTATTGCCAGCGGAGCAGCTGATTTGATGGCATACGGTCGCCTATTCCTTGGCAATCCCGACCTGCTACGTCGCTTTGCCCTGGATGCTCCATTGAATCCCTATGATAGGGATACCTTTTACACCTTTGACCAAGAGAAGGGGTACACGGATTACCCTTTCTTAGAAGATGAGGCCTAGAGATGAGGGATGGATGTAGTAGCGCATGATTGGTTTGGGCTGGGGGCGAAATGGTGAGAGCAAGTTGTATGCGTACCTGGTTTGTTGTGAGTGCAGTGTCACTGAAGCAACAAATGCATACTGACGCAGAAGAAAAACCTCAATAACACACAAGCAGCAATAAAACGAATATTAAGGCTACTATCTTATGAGCATCCATAAGTTCCGCGCAGCAAGTCCATGGAATGTTGTATTCGTACAGTACAATGCTGCAGCGAATCATGTTTCTTGTGGGCAGAGTGTTACGAACTTGTGAGATACCGCGATAGAGCACGGTTCTTTGGAATAACAAAACGGTTTGCTGCATTTCCCTGTGTTCATTTCATAACTCGGCAATCCCAGGTTTGGCTTGGCTTGGCTTGGGATTCCCAAACCAACCCAAGCCATCTCTCAGCATATTCCATTTAGATTCCTCCCTGATACCTCGATACCTTTCACTAATATCTGAATGACCTTTTTCTGCATTTCAGATTTACTCGGATAATATCTTCGGCACTTTTCGTCAGCGTAGACCAGCAGCGCAAAAGCTATCCACTGACCCGCATTGGGGGCCCGTCCTGTATCTAAACCTCGCCTGCACGCCGCGCGCTCTGAGGCCCTCCTACTCGGACGATCATGGCTGCCACGTCGTGCGCGTCGCGAGTCGTCGTCGCGGGAAATCGTGGTCTCGCGAGCAGCGTTGCGCATCGTCCTCATGTCGTCGCGTCGCGCTGTTCTTCTATATCCGGCGCGCTGCGAAGTGATTTGTGGGGAGGAGAGTGCAAGCAGGTGGGAAAACTGCATAGAGATCCCGAGTGCATTCACTCGTCATTGCGATGGTAAAGATATCTCGGATATATTGGATGCTGCGTCATTGAAGCTGGGTTCTTGCATCAACATGACGCAACACCATTGATAGATCGATTCGCTATCACGTTCATCTCATCGTGCTTGTCCAGGCGTCATACATTTTCTAAACGTGGAAAAAAAAAAAAAAAAAAAAAAAAAAAAAACCCACTCAGATTTACTCGGATTCAATCGTATCCTTCCGTACCCATTCGAATGCAGCTTTCAAAGGCACCCTTCCAACAACCCTCGTCGCGGACTATTACTGGACTGACCAATCTCACTTCCGCCGACCTCCCCACTCGTCCATTCCCCCAACCAGCAGCTATTTACAACAATCTCCGCCTCTCCCCGCCGCCAATGCACCGTCTCCGCCTCCCCGCGCGCGTCCGCGGACTCCCCGCCCACGGTCGCCGCCGTTTCCGCTTCCGCCGACACGATCCCGCTGCTGACGCCGTACCAGATGGGCCCCTTCTCCCTCTCGAACCGCCTCGTGTACGCGCCCATGACGCGGTGCCGCGCGCTGGGCTTCGTTCCGCAACCCGCGGCGGCGACCTACTACGCGCAGCGCACGGTGCCCGGTCAGCTGCTGATCACGGAAGGCACGGTTGTTTCACAGGGAGGAATTGGGTAAGTGGGGAGAGAGCAGCGGGAGTGATGCGCGGAAATGTTTACGGTGTGGAATTGGAGGGATAGGTCGGTGGGGTCGGTGGAATCAGCTGATGATCACGGAAGGCACGGTTGTTTCACAGGAAGCGATGGGTAAAGCGGGAAGTGAGCAGCGGGAGAGAGGTGCGGGAATGAGACGCGGTAGCAGAATTAGCGCTCCTCTTGCCTCACCTCACGTGCCTCACCTCCCTCACGTGCCTCTCACATGCTCACCCCCCTTTCGCAGGTACCCGAACGTGCCGGGGATATATACGCGAGAGCAGGTGGAGGCGTGGAAGCCGATTGTGAAGGCCGTGAAGGACAAGGGCGGCGTCTTCTTCTGCCAGCTCTGGCACGGCGGCCGCGCCTCGCACCAGGGTGAGCATGGCAAGGCCCTCGCATCCCGGAGAGCAGTGAGATGGTGCGAAGGCACGGCGACCGAGCGTCTCACCAGGGTGAGAGAGAAGGAATGATGCGAGTGGACTGCTGGGTTGCGATCTGTGCGCCATTCCCTGCCGCTCTTCAAGCAGCATGCACCAGTCGACCATCCATGTTCCGAGACGTTTCAAAAATAGGCATCACGTTTCAACACTATCCAACCACAAGCTCTTCCTTCCCTCCCCCCTGCCCCCTTTTCCTATATTCCTCCCCTCCCCGTCCGCTCCCCCAGACTACCAACCAGGAGGGGCGCTCCCCATCGCGCCGTCGGCCATCCCCATCACGTCGGGCGACAAGGTGTACACACACACTGGCGCGCACGACTACCCCACGCCGCGGGCCATGTCAGAAGCGGACATACGCGCTGCTGTCCTGCAGTTCCGCGTGGCGGCGCGCAACGCCATGGAGGCCGGGTTTGACGGCGTGGAGCTGCACGGCGCATCTGGGTACCTCATAGAGCAGTTCCTCAAGGTGGGTGGGGTGGCGAGGCTGTGCAATGCAAGGGCATGGGCTGTAGGCGGCAGTTCCGTGGGACGGCTTCCGCAACGCCATGGAGGCCGGGTTTGATGGCGTGGAGCTGCACGGCGCATCTGGGTACCTCATTGAACAGTTCCTCAAGGTGGGGAACGGGGAGGGGGCTTAGTTGGTTCTGGAGGGGCTTCCGTGGGGCGACGACGGGAGCCTAGTTTGAGCTACATGGCACCTTTGGGCAGTTTCCTGATTGAGCAGTTTCATGACATGCATCTTTGAGGGGTTGATGGGATCTGCGTGCTGTCGAGCTGTTACATCCCTAACCCTAAGCTATGGCTGTCGATTTCCTATCGTCTTTCTCTCATCTCTCCACCCCTTTCCGCTCCCATCTTCGCCCCACCAGGACAGCAGCAACAAGCGCACGGACCGCTACGGCGGGTCCATCCCCAACCGCGCGCGCTTCCTTGTAGAAGTCGCATCCGCCGTGGCAGAAGAAATCGGACCGCTGCGTGTGGGCGTACGCCTGTCTCCATTCGCAGCGCTGCTGTCAGCTGTAGATTCGTCTCCCGTGGCCACATACGTGCATGCCACGCAGTGCCTCAACGACCTGGGGTTGCTCTACCTTCACCTCATAGAGGCCCGCCTGGACCGCAAAGGGGAGGCTCTTGCTGATGGGGAGGTGAGTGGCTGGCTGAGGGAGTGGACCGTGGAATTGGAGGGATTGGTTGGGTGGATGGCGGGGCAGGGGCTAAGCAGGGTGCGGGCACGGGCAGAGCAGGGTGCGGGCAGGGGCTGAGCAGGGTGCGAGCAGGGGCTGAGCTTTTTTTTAGCTGGTGGATTGGTGTGCGGGTGGGTGTGTTTGTCGCATGATCTGAGGCGCCTAAAAAATGCTCAAGAGAAAACCACGCAACATTCTCCCATGTGCCTTCTCTCTTTTCCTGTGCCGCAGTCCCTAGAGCCGTTTCGCCGTGCCTTCAGCAACACGCTCATTAAATCAGGCGGACACACGGTGAGTGTATAGATGCCAGAGATGTGGCATGGGGTGTGTGGTATTTGGTTAGTGGTAGTATGTACAAGCAGACAGCATCATGACCGCAGGTGGAAATACTGGGAGGTGTTGCTGGTGTTGCTGGTTGTTGGGTATGTTAAGCCTGCGTATGCAGTAGTGAATCAACTCTTCACCTCCGTGCCATCCCATCCCCCTCAGCGCGAGTCTGGAAACGCTGCTATTGCTAGCGGAGCAGCTGACTTGGTGGCATACGGCCGCCTATTCCTGGCCAATCCCGACCTGCCACGTCGCTTTGCGCTGGATGCTCCACTGAACCCCTATGATAGGGATACCTTCTACACTTTTGACCAAGCCAAGGGGTACACAGATTACCCATTCTTAGAGGAGACCTCAGGATGAGGAGGATGGATGTAGTAGTGTATCTGGGGGAGACATGATAAGCGGAAATTTTATGTTTCTAATTTATTGTGGATGCAGTATTGCTGTTGTAACAAATGCATAATGGCTTGAAATTATACCATCGGTTCCTTTGTCATCCCCTTGTGCTAAAGCAGTAAGTGGATGGAATGTCTGGGTCTTGTAACGAACACTTTTGCACCGAATCATATGGTTTGACGTTGGGCCACATTTTTGGTCCACCCAGCAGCATGTGATGATGATGGATGCCCAAACTTCCAAGGCACACACACCACATCCCAGAACGGCCATCCAGCCAGTCCACAAAATCGCAGATTTCGTGAAAGCACAGCACAGCGTTGAGACTTTTCCTGGTAACCACAGTTATCGAAAACCAATCTGTTGGTGCGACGATCGTCAGAACAACTAACCTAAACACAACGAAACACGGCAACGCGCTCCACTCCACTCCCTGCCCCATGAGATTTAATCCAGCCACGACGACACTGTACCCGAAGCCCGAACTAAAGTCCATCCCACTACACCCAACTAAACCGAACAAAAAACAAAACTCACCAAAACATATAGCATCAAACCACTCACAAGTTCCCCCAGTTCCCAAGGTCCGAAGTTTCCCCTACCCAACCAACCGCCATAGCTTCATGTCATCCTCTACGTTACTGTTTACCATCCGTTCTATTGTTCCATCACACAAGCGCATTTCACTGGAGCACCCACTGTGCATCCTTTCCGCTGCTATCTGCTCTGCACTGCTCTGCTGAACCAGCGGAACCACTCTGCTCGTTCACTTCCCGCCCACCCATGACATAACTCAAACACCAAATGTAACGCCACGTGTACGCGTCGTGGTGCCATGTCATGCTGCTCTCTCACTTTTCCCCAGGCTCTCTCGTCTCTCTCTCTCGCTCGCTCTTCCTCAACCTCCACCATCTCGACCTCGCCTCTTTCTTGCACGACTTTCGTGAAACATGTTTCGAAACTCTTCATCTCTCGCCAACCCTCATACTCTCCGTCCTCGTCACGACGACCAGTAGTAACACTCAATCGACGGACGGACGTTTCTGACAGCACATCGCCGCCATCTCCCAACGTCCCGCCTCGTTCCGTCCCATCGCTTTCCGTCCCGTCTCTTTCCGTCGCCCCTTCGCCAAGCGCCTTTCACGGCCAGCGCTAGAAGAAACTGGATTTGGTGCGAGGTTGCACGCGCAATCACGGGTGCATCCGCCATGCATCCGTCCCGAGTCAGCACGCACGTGCCGCACGGGGAACCCCACGTGCCGTACGGGGAAACCCACGTGCCGTACGCACCAGTCGGGCCCTATTTCGAGCCGTCTCAACTTCAGAACTGCACGCATAACCCTACCTATTGCGAACAACCGGTGTCGCATGAGCCGGGTAACCCTACCCATCGCGATCAATCGCCTTCGCACGAGCGACTTCGTCCGAGTAGCCGATCGGTTCGCCCGTCAAAGAAAGCTCTGAATAGCGATAACCATGGCGACTCTTATTCTTCTCACCGCAGGCCCGCCTATCCCCGCGGGAACTCCATAGCGGCGACTGAATCCTCTCATCGTCATCCTTCCGCTGATCCTCATCCTTATCCGGAACCTCACTCCCGCCATTCCCCGCAACAAATCCACCGCAGCCGGAGCGACTCGTCCACTTCCCCCGGGGCTCATTCCGCCACCGCTTTCCGCCCCCCTTCCGCGCACACATGCCTGCGCGCGGACGTTTCCGCCTCCGGCTCCGCCGTTGACTCCGCCACCAAGGTCCGGCTTCCGCCCGGCGAGGCCGCGGCGCTGCGGAGGAACCTTCCGCCGATCCCCGGACTGGCGGAAAGTTTGCGCGGCGGCGGAGCTGGGGGGCATGCGGGGGAGGGGGAGGGGGATGGCGCGCGGATGGCGTGGCAGGTCCGCGGAGACGCTGGATTTAGCGCGGAGTTCGAGGAGATGCGGCGGCGGCGGCATGCGCAGCGGCTGGCGCAGGAAGCGGAAGGCGCGGGGAACTCGCAAGCGCAAGCGCGGGGAATACTAGCGAGCGTGCGGGAGCCGAACGAAGCTGGCGCAGCGGTAGTTAGTAATAGGGAAGAGAAAGTGTCAATTTATGTAGACGCAGGGGACTCAGGTTCAGGTTTAGAAGCGTTTCGCAAATACGAGAGTAGTGTGGGAGGGTACGGCGTGGGATACGGCGTAGGTCACGGCGCAGAGCACGGCGCAGGGCACGGGGAGAGAGGTAGAAGCGCGAGTGGAGGGGCCGATTGGGGGGCGGCGGAAAGGGAAAGGAGAGAATGGGGGGATGGGGGGGAAGCACCTGGCGTGGCTGAAAGACGGGGAAAAGAGGGAGTTAAAAGTGGAGGAGATGAGATGAGGAGCTATGAGTGGAATAGGGAAGACGGGAGGAGAGAAGAGGGGAGGAGAGAAGAATGGAGGGGAGATGATTGGAGGAGAGAAGAGGGGAGGAGAGAAGAGGGGAGAAGATTTTCTGGATTAAGAGTGGAGGATGGTCGGTTTGGAGCGGTTGAGACGTTTGGAAATGGTGGAGGGGAGGGTATAAACGTGAAGATTGGCAGGGGAGCAGAGAGCGGTCGTGGAGGTTTGCCGATAGACGCAGGACAGGCGGAGGGAATGGGACGAAACATGTCGAGAGGAAGCAAGGTGAGAGGGGGAGGAATGGCGGGATGGGGGAAAAGGGGTGGGCTGGAGGTACAAAGGGGACTTGAAGGGGCGACTTAGGTTTTTTTTTTCTTTCTTTCTTTCTTTCTTTCTCTCTCTCTCTCTCTCTCTCTCTCCCTCTCTCTCTCTCTCTCTCTCTCTCTCTCTCTCTCTCTCTCTCTCTCTCTCTCTCTCTCTCGAATGGCCCTTTCATTGAGTGATACAAGGTCATACAGGCATGCACGGAGAATGCTAAACACGGAGAGGTCTAAAACATATCTCTCAAACTACGCGCACCTAAACTCTACCCCCCCCCCCCCTCTTTAAGCTAGGTCCAGAGCCGGATCCAGGACCGAGAGGCAGTCCCCTAGGGACGGGGCCTCCCCCACTGGCTCTAGCAGTGGGTTTTCTATGGCAGCTGCTATGCTGCACTTTTCTAGATAGCCAATCGACTGCCCCCTTTGAAGAGCCACCGACCACCGCTGCCGGTATTGGTGTAGAAGCTTGGCAGCTTGGTAGGAGGTGGGCTCGGCGTTGAAGAACCGCCTTGCAGCTGTATCCGCGAGCAGTTTCAGGAAGTCCACTGTTTCTGGGCATGGGCACCCATACGTCTCGACCGCTAGTGGGAAGAACTTCACCCACTCCGGGCGGTCCGTGTACAAGCCGTGCTTCTTGTCTGCAGCTTCTCGTGCCGCCCATCCCCGCCCCTTTGATGCATTCTCGTCGCGGGTGCTGATGGGGTCCGTCACCGTCACATCACAGATGTAGACGGCGCCGGTGGAGCGGCATCGTAAGGCCAAATCCGCCTTCTTCTCCTCCACGGGGCTAAAAGCGGCTGTTTCTATGTGTACCATGAATCCAGCATCTCGCGCCATCCGTGCGCACTCGTCCCGTAACTCATTATGTGTGTTTGTGCGCCCCCCCCCCCCCCCCCCCCCCCCCCCCGTGCCGCAGCGTAGCAGGTGGTTCGGTAGCCGCTTATCTGGGATCTTCACCTTCTTTGAACAGTTGCAAACCCCTGGAGCAGCGAAGGGGAGGCCCAGCCGGAACTGGACCGCGTTGGCATAGTGAGGGGCCTCTAGGCGTAGCGAGGAGTGGATGGGCACGGCGTTTAACCAGTCCCCAGCCCCGTACCCTGACAGGGACAGCAGCCGCTGCGTGTGGCCGTTGTTGGGGTTTGGCCTCATCCCCCGTGCCTCCTCCACCTGCACTGCATAGCGCTGGCCCTGGATCGCCGTGGCCAGGCCGTGCTGCAGCTTCCCCGCGGTTGGAGCTGTTCTTTCTGCTTGCAGGGCCTCTTGCGCCGGCAGGGGGAGCTCCTCCTCACAATCCGCTAGCCATTTGGTCAAAGGAGAGGACCGTGTGTATGGGCCGCGCATCAGCTCACGTGTAGCGTCCAATGGGCCGATGCGCTCGCCATCCAGGGAGTCGAGCAGCAGCTGCGCCTGCGTGTAGCTGGCGAGGAAGCTGTAGCCTCCTTCCACGGTGGGGTCAGTCAGGCCGAGCCCTCCCAACGACACGGGGAGAGAGGCTTGCGCCCACGTGCGTGAAGTTTCCTTTCCGCGCGGGTGATTGATGCCGCATGCCGTCAGGAGCGTTTCCAGCAGCCTCCTTCCCCATTCTGACCACTCCTCCTTGGGCAGGGATGGCAGCGGCGTTGTGCGGGCTAGGTAAGACACTCGGCGCGAGATGCACCGAGAAAGCAGTAGCCCAGCCAGCTGAGGCTCCATCTGCTCAATCAACCCCAGAGGCGCTCCCATTGCCTCCAGGCTGGATCGCACAAAGGCTGAGGTGGCCGTGGTGGTGCCGACGTAGCTCCCCAACACCTTCAAGCCGTCATGACTTGGGGGAACTCCTTCAGGTAGGTGTACTTCTGTGGGCGGCCCATCTGACCATGCCCCGCACTTTGCAGGGTTGTGCCAGGCGGCTCGTGAAGTTGTTGAACGCTGCGGCACATGACGACGGTTCTCCCAAAAAGGTGACGTCGTCTGCGTAGGCAAGGCAGATGACATCTGGATGTGCCTCTGCGGCTGCCTTCAGGGCTGGGTGCATGGCCGCGGCAAAGAGAAGGGGGCCGAGGGGATCCCCCTGGCGGACTCCCGTCTCGCTGAGCAGGGGCGGGTGATTGAAGGCCGCGTCCAGATGCAGAGTGGACGGCTGGCCGTAGGAGAAGTGTACCAGTGGCAGCAGCGGTTCAAGCTTCGAGCCTTTCAATGCCGACGCTATGGCGTGGCGATCGACACTATTGAAGGCGTTCGCCAAGTCGGCCTGTAGGACCAGCGCGTTTCTGTTGGCCGCGGTGAAGGTTCGTACGACGTGAATGACCGCTTCCGCTCCTCCGAGGACAGCCACGCCGAATTGCAGAGGTAAGAAGAACTCTCGCGCAGCTTCTGCTAGCTGGGAAAGCGCGGCCTTTGCTGCTATTTGGAGGATACACTCGCCTATGGCAATCGGCCTGGTTCCTCCGTCGGGCTTGTCGAGGGCAATCAACCGCGATGCAGTGAGGAGCCGCCCTACCTCCACGCCCAGCTTTCCGGCAAGATGGTGTTGACTAGCGCGTGTAGGTGAGTGCTGACTTCAGTGTGCATCAGGGCTGCTTCGCGCAGGTGCTCGAACGTCGTGCCTGAAGGGCCCGCCCCTACCCCATTCTCGCATTTGGAGAGAAGCTTCAGGAAGACTTCCCGTGAAACTGACAGGTAAGAATCTGGTTCGGGTTGGGGCCACGGAGTGTCAGGGCGCTGGGCACTTGGGTGTTTGGCGCGCAGGGAATCCAGAACCTTAGGGGACGGCGTGCTGACTGGCGTGGCTTCAAGTGCCATAACGGCCCTCCTCAGACTGCCACGTCGCGCCAGTCCTTCAGCTCTGGAGATTTTCCCCAGGTTGTCTGGCTGATGCCTTGGGGGGGGAGGGAGATTGAGCGAGTCCACTGTCTCCTGGTACAGTGATTCCCACTCCCCTTGCAGGAATTTGCGCAGACGATTTTTGGTGGCCTTCCAATCAGGGTGCTTTGGTGAGTGCTGACGCAGCGTCAGGCGAGCGGCAAATAGCAGCACAGTCCAGGCTTGGGTGGAGTCAGGGTCGCGGGCGAGGCGCAACAGTGGCGTCAGGATAACCATTGCGAAAAGAAGGCGGAGTTTTTCTGGCAGGCGACGTGCCAGAGGTGAGTTGCGACTGTCGCGAAGCAAATCTAGGTCCCAGTCAGTTACGCATGCAAAAAGCGTGTCGTCCCTAGCGAGGGCCTCTGGCGATTTTTGGGGGGGCGGTTGTGTCTGTTGCTGGTTACCCCTCGCCACCGTACGTGGTGCAGTGGCAGGTGCCGATGTCAGGTTTAGAATGGCGGGCTGGTTGGCAGTGGTGGCGGGGTTGGCAGGGGTGGTTCGACGCTGTGGAGAGGGTCGCGGCTGGGTGGGTGTAATGTGGAAATTCGTTGACGCGCTTCGGGCGTGGGTTGCGATCGTTCTCTGCCGAGCAGGAATTTGTGAGTCAGCCTCTTCAGAGGCATACGAACTTGAGTCCACGCCATCTTCCTCCGCCGCATAAATACTCCCCGAAACAGCTTCAACTTCATTAGCTTCTCCCAACGTAATTAAAGCCCGCCTTGCTGCCGCCTGGAACGCGTTCTCCGGGCCACCTTCTCGCGCACCTCTGCCGCGCCCGCGACCTCCGGCGCGACCTCCTCTCGACCGCGCGCTGGCCGCGGCCTGCTGAGGGCCTCCTCGATTTCCTTCCCCCGCGCTCTGACGCAGTCGTGCGTCCTCCAATGCCTGCTGCCGACGCGTTCGCCGCGATGGTGACAGAAGCGGCGAGGTCAGTGGTGGACCAAGGGCACACCGCTGAGAGCGTGCTTGCTCCACCCCCGGTCCTGCTGTCCCTGCCGTCCAGGCTCCTGCCGCTCCAACTGCTCCCGTGGATCCGCCCGCCGCCGCTGCGCCGCCGACGGCCCCAATCCTGATGGCGTCTGCTCCCCCGCCAAACCCCCACCTCCTCTCGGTGCTCTCGCCCCTGGTGCGTCCGCGCCTGTGGCGCCGCAGGCGCCTGCGGCGTCACCACCTGTCCAGGCTGCTGCTGGTGTCCCTGCGCAGGGGACAGCGGCGGGCGCCGCCCACGGCCCCGCGCAGCAGGTCGCTCCTGCGTTTGCGCCGGTTCAGCCCGTTGCGCAGCAGCGCGCGGAGTCAAACAGTCGCGGCGCTGCTGGAGGCAGTGCGGCGGCGCAGCGGGGGCGAGTTTCTCCTCGGCGTCGCCCCTCCCCCTCGTACCGGAATGCGCATCGCGGAGGCCGCGGTGGCTGGTGGGGAGGTCACGGTCGCGGGCGTGAGGCGCCAAGTGAGATGCAGCAGTTGCGCGACGAATTCCCTGGCATGTTGGCCTCGGCGATGCGCGCGGCTCTGAGCAGTGCGCCGACTCCTGGCAGCTCGCTGGCTGCTGCTGCTGCACCGCACTCTCCTGCTCCTGCGGCTGTCCCGGCTCCCCTTGCTGCACACGCGGTTCCTGCGCCGAGTGCTCAGGCGTACCAGCAGGGACCAGCCGCGCCTCGCCCTGTCTCCGTTGCCCCATATCCTCCTCTTCCATGGATTCCCCCCGTTCCGGGCACGGGATTTGTGGGAGCGGGAGGCGGAGCGGCGAGGGGGCCATTCCGCCATCCGCGACGTGTTGACGAGGCTGCGGCTGCCCCTCCTCCGCCAGCTCTTCCCGTTCCTGCCGCGGCGAGGCTGACCGGGACTGCTGAAGTGCCCACGGCGACCCTTGCGCAGCTATGGCGCTTGGTGGAGTGCCACCAGGCCCTGACACAGATTCTGGTGAGCTCGCACTTTGCCATCCTCCGGAACCCAGGGAGCACTCTCGATCCGATGGCGCGAGCTGATTGCATGGCAGCAGCCACGCAGCTTGCCTTCCTCCTGCTACCCGTGCTGGGAGCGCCCGCGCCGGGAGGCGTTGCGGTAACGCAGCTGGACGCGACTGTCCAGGATCTGACTGGACACCTCCGCGATGGAGGCGCCGTTGAAGCTCTTGGCGCGACCGCGTTAGTGGTCCGCCAGATGTGGAGGACCATGCGAGGGATCCTCGCGGCTCTAGACGCCCATTTGATGTAGGTTGTGGCGCCCGCCGCACGTAGACATGCTGCATCTTGTTTGTCTAGATGTTGCTTGTGTAGTCTGCCTCCATTGTGTCTTGCGTGTCGTTTGTGTCGTTTCCTGAGTTGTTGCTTGCCACCCGAGAGCACGCGGCCGAAGGCCGCGCACGCGAGCGCTGGAGAAATGACCCCAAAGGCGCGAGCGCCGAAGAAAAACTGGCACCAAACGAACTAATGGCAGAGAAATGACCCCAAAGGCCCTATATATAGCTAGAGGGCAGAGGCAGAGGCTAGAGGCAGAGGCTAAGTCCTCTCTCTCTCTCTCTCTCTCTCTCTCTCTCTCTCTCTCTCTCTCTCTCTCTCTCTCTCTCTCTCTCTCTCTCTCTCTCTCTCTCTCTCTCTCTCTCTCTCTCTCTCTCTCTCTCACACGGGAGAAATGGAAGGAAGGAAGTGGTCAAAGGACGGATGAACAGCGAAGGGAGATTGGATAAGAGTTGGGGTGGCAGTGGGAGGGAGGTAGGGTGTGTGACATTAAACCGAGGTGACTTTCGAGTCGACTTGGAATCTAAAAGGGTGGAGGGGGGGAGATTGGATACTAGTGGGAGCGGTAAAGGACCGGGGGGGGAAGGAGGGAGGAAGGGAAGGAGGGCATGTGGGAGGCAGGGAGTCAGCATGATTCTAGTCTCTATTCACTTCCCTCCATCCGCTTCCAGCCATTCATATTCCTTAACCCCATTTCTTCCTCTTCCCCTCCTCTTTCCCTCTTTCCCTCCTCTTTCCCGTTTTTTCCCTCCGCTTTCCCTCAAGTTTCCTCCTCATCCCTCCTTTCCCTTCCAACCCTTTCCTTCCGCCCCCTCCGCCCCCTTTCCCTCCCTCTGTCTGTACAGGTCGTGGAGTTCCAGTTACCTCTATCAGTCCCTTCTCTCCACCCCCACGACGAGCCCGCCACACCCTCTCTCGCCCACCCTCCCTCCCGCCCTCCCAGATCCCCCTCACCTCCCCCTCCTCCCACTCCGCCCTTCCCTCTAAACCTACCCCCAGCCCATTCGGCCCACCACCCCCCGCGCTCCCCCATACCGCACGCCGTAACAGAGCCACGCCCGCTCTCCCGCCCCCAGTCCCGGCACACCTCCCCCCTGCGCTCCTCCTCCCCCCGCCTCCCGCCCAGCATGTCTCTCCCAGATGTGCCCATCCCCGCATCTCTTTCCGATTGGGCAGCACAAGCAGCCCATGAGCGTCCCGTTGCAGATCTGTTTATCGACCCCTTGCCCCCCAACTCTTCCCTTTCCTCCCCGTCCCCAGACTCCCCTCGTTCCCTCGTTCCCCTCGTTCCCCTCGCTCCCCCCGCTCCCCCCGCTCTCCCAACTATCCGCTCGGCCTGTACGCGCCTCCTCCACTACACTCCCTACGCTCTGTGCATTCCCTGCACTCTCCGCCTGCTGCTGCTTCCTCCTCCTCGTCTCGTTTATCCTTGGGACTCCAAGCAGCAAGCCTGTCGCCATCCTCGTCATTCGCAGCGGTAGTAGCAGGAGGAGCAGGAGCAGGAGAAGCAGCAGGAGCAGCAGCAGAAGCAGAAGCAGAAGCAGAAGCAGAAGCAGCAGCAGAAGCTGCAGATGCAGAGGGGGCAGCAGAAGAGCAGTCAGGTCCCCTCTCGCCCTCGTGCATGGCGGGACCCGCCCTGCCCTCCTTTTCCAGTGTTATGTCTGCCGCAAGCGGTGAGACGTTCTCACAGGACTTTAGACGGTACCAGCAGCAGCGATCCAATAAGAATATCGGTGCTCCTCTAAAGTCAACTGCGCCTCTGAAGTCAACTGCGCCTCTGAAGTCAACGCCCGGCCTCCCGTCCTTTTCCAGTGTCATGTCTGCTTCTACTGGCGAGACGTTCTCACAGGACTTTAAACGGTACCAGCAGCAGCGGTCCAAGAGCAAGGAGCAGGAATGGGGGATGGAAGCTGAGGGGATGGGTGAGGAGGGGAATGGGGAGGGGGGTGGGGTGGAAGGCAGGGGGGAGAGGGATGAGAAGGGTGTGGAGGGAGGAGGTGGAGGAGAAGATGGGGAGTGGAGTGGGGAGGGGCTTGTGGGTGGTGTGCCTCTCGCTCTGCTGAAGGCTCGTGGTGTGTCGTTGCCTTGTGTGCGCGCACCTAAGGTTCGAGGGGAGGACGAGGGAGAGGGGGTGGGGGTTAAGGCCAAAGGAGGGGTTAAGTTAAGGGGGCGCCAGAGTTGGAAGTGGTGGTGGAAATGAGGACATGGCAATCGGCATTTCTTATTCTTTTCAGATGGTGTGTTTATTGTTGAGATGGATAGAATGACAAGTAGCCCCAATTGATTGAAAACACTGCATTAGGCTTCAGCCAGCTGTTCCTTTGGTACCGGTATCGGTACGTTGCTTTATGGTTAAGTATGATGTGTCAAGATACACGGAACTTAATGTTTCTGTTTTTGTGGATGTAGATTGCCATTCCACTGCTGGTGCAATTTCGAGTCACATACTACCGCCCCGCCACTCCGCTCCACTGCTTTTTTCTTAGGTGAATCTCGCGTGATGGCTTGTTTGGTGCGCGTGATTGGGTGGGTGTCCATCACTGTGCATCTTCTGTACGTTCTTTGCGGTCTAATTCGTTTCGTCATGGTTGAAAACGGTAAACATACAAAACAGTTATCAACCGTGTGGAACCGTCTTGAACCACGAAGCGTGAGCTGTAGGTCTTTTTTCCAAACATCGCCTTATCACAGTACTACCTGGTGCTGCTGGTTGATGTGTGGTGGTGAGTGATGGAGTAGCTGACCACTCGGTAACGAACATCACTACTCAAAACCGCTCATTATCAACCGGCCAACAACCTCGATTTCACATTTCAATCACCACTCGGCTTGGTCCTTCCTATTCACCACCACAGCTGGTGCCAGATATATTTCTATGGCACCAAAGGTGAGAGAGAGCGAAAGAATTGCGTCTACCGCAATCAGTCGGTGAGTGATGCGACGGCGTTTTAAATGAGACTACCGTAATTAGTCGGTTATGAATAATGTGCCGAATCTGTTTCCCCTTTCACGCTTGCGGCGACGCTATTGCCTGACCCACCTGACGAACGCCTGATCGATGGAGCCTTTAGGGATTGCCGCGAAGACCGGAGCTTGATCAGGGACATCAAGCTCTCGTGAAGCTTAGTTAGGGACTAATTAATGACTGGCAATAGCTTTTAGCCTGTCATTGTCGCTGTAGGCGTGATCGCATACATCGTCGCATACGTTTCCGCGGGATCGCAAGCATCGCACCGGGATCGCTGAGGGTTTCTTTTGGTATCCTCCTTTCGTTTCCTGGTGCGATCACCAGCAACCTTCATCGCTGGCTGCAGCATGGTTCAGGTCAGTTCCATTGTCTCGTCTTTACTTCCTTCCTTCCCCCGTGCACAATGACTGAGTTTCCTTCACAATCGACTCGTGGCTAAAAAGGAAAAAGAAAGATTTTCTCCTTGATTTGTATACGGGGGAAGAGTATTATCTGCCTGATGCAATTTCCACCGTATTTTATTCCCGCCGGCAGAACGATCCACGTCAGCGCCATTTTACCGTCCACCCTTCCTCCGTATATGCAATTGAAGCCGCGATACAGCTTCCGCCCATCTGGTCCCCGTCTGCTCTTCTTCCGTACGGAATTTTCCGTCATTGAACATTCCGTAACCCAGCCTTTCTCCCCTCCCTCCCCCTCCTTCCTCCCCCAACCCCTTCCTCCCCCCGGTCAGCATCCCATACCCCGGCTGCGCAGTCTAGCAGAAAAACTCCGTCTACCGCCCGCCGCGCTGCCATGGGCTCTTTTATCCCTAACCGCCGTCGTGCTCATGCTCCTGGGGTCGCTCTGGACGTCCCAGCAGACCTCCGCGCGCCACGAGGAGATCGTGTCGCAGCTGCTGCGGGAAAAAGAGGCTCTTAAGCTTAACTTTGACGAGGTGATCACCAAGCGCTCGCACGGACAGGCGGAATTAGACGGGCTTCGGCAGCAGGTGGCGAATCTAACGGAGGAGGTGGGAAGAAAAACAAAGGAAGCGGCGGAGCTGGCGGCGAAAGCGCAGCAGTTAGCGGCCGATCTAGACAAGGCTAAGAAGGACACGAGCGCGGTAGACGGGTTGAAAAAAGACATGGAGGAGCAAAAGAAGAAGCTTACGGAAGAGCAGCAGGCGGCAGCTGCGAGAGCAGCCAAGGCGGAGGAGGAAGTGAAGAAATGCCGAGATGAAGCAGCAGCGAAGGAGAAGAAATACGTAACGGACGTTCGCGAAGGGAAAGTTGCTCCGCCAGGAGCGGACGAAATCGCGGATCTGCTAGAACTCTCCGCGAACCTCACGCAGCGGGTGCTGAAGCTGGAAGGCGAAGCGATCGCGGAGAAGTTTCAGACGGAGGCGAGAATAAGGACGATGTTAGAGCAGGCGGTCGGGAGCACCGCGGCGTACCCGGAGGCGCTGCGGCAGGATTTAAAGACCACGCGCGACGCGTGCGTGCGCGCGGGGTACGCGTCGACGGAATTAAAACGGACCGTAGCGGATCTCTCTATATACAAGCACAATCAGAACGTCGCGGCCGCTGCTGCTGCTGCTGCGGGAAAGACCGGGGGAGCAGCAGCAGCGGCGGAAGGGGAGGAGGAGCCCGCAGGGCCGCTGGCTGTATGCAGATCAGCGCGATGCAAAGCGACAGACGAGGAGCTAAGTCGGTTTATGAACTACACGGAGAAGGAGGTTTGCCCAGACGACTGGTTCTTCGTCCAGGAGCTGATTTTCGACCGTGGCTGCCATTGCCTGCCGCGGCGCCGCTGCTTCGCAGCTAATTTCACTGGGTTTCAGGACCCTATGCCGTTCCCAAACGCCCTCTGGAACGAGAGTGCGCTTATGGACACCAACGTCAACTGGGAGCACCACGCGTGCAAGTCGTTTGCTTGCTTGAAATCCGGTCCGGGGCAAGTGAATGACTGTAAGGACTGCTTTAATCTAGATGTGGAGAAGACGAGGTGGAAGGGGGGATCAGGGGGACTATTTCCATGGAAGAAGTTTTCCATCTGACCAACAACACTCTCCGCATCGGATTGGACATTGGCGGCGGCTCGGGCAGTTTTGCTGCCCGGATGCAGGAATTCAACTGCACGGTGCTGACCACAGGAAGAACTGGGCCAATCCGAAAGAAAAAAACTCCACAGAGCCAACCGGGGTGCCTTATATGGAAGCAGTGGCAGCGCGAGGGCTCGTGCCACTGTATCTTCCCTTCTCGGCGCGGTTACCGTTCTATGACAACACGATTGATGTGATTCACACAGGCACGAGCATCAACGACGTGGATTTCGAGGAGTTTGAGGAGATGTTTTACGACTGGGACCGCGTGTTGCGGCCGGGCGGGGTGATCTGGTTCGACTTGTTTTACTCCCAGGTGAGCGGGCCGGGCCAGCCAGGGGTCTTGGTGGGTGTGTGTGGGTTTTGAGGAGATGTTCTATGTTCTGGGACTGTGTTCTGAGGCCTGGTGGGATGATCTGGTTCGATTCGACCTGTTTTACTCCCAGGTGGGTGGGCCGGGCCAGCCGGGGGGTTGGTTGGCGTGGGTGTGGGTTTTGAGGAGTTTGAGGAGATGTTTTACGACTGGGACCGCATGTTGCGGCCGGGATGTGTCATCTGGTTCGACCTGTTTTATTCCCAGATGGGTGGGGCCGGGCCAGCCAGGGGGGTTGGTGTGCGTGGTGTGGGGTTGAAAGGGAACAGAGGAACCACATGGTGCAGGCAGGTGTGGATTGGTGGAGTGAGCACAGTTGGGCCGTTTGTTCTTTCTTGCCAGTTGAGTGGTGGGCTGGAGTGGGTAAAAGGGTGGGTTGGTTAGAGGGGGACGAACGGACCACATAGTGTTTACATGTGGGGTGGGAGTGTGTGTGGAGGGTACTAGTTGTTGGGGACTCGCGCATCACAGCACAATGCACCATGAGATCTGCGCTGGACGCATAAGACAGTGGGAGTTAGGAGTGGCCCGACGATATGGCCGTGGGGAAGGGCTGGGTTGAAGGGGAGGTGGAGAGTCAGGGTTTGGGGTTTTAAGGGGAGGGTTTTTTTGGGTTTTGGGCTGCTTGGGGCTGTTGGGAAGCTGGGAAGGCGTGAAAGAAGGAGATTCCATTTTCTTAAGTGTGCTTAAGGTACTGGTAATTATCTGAACAGCAGCAACTTTAGCTTCACCTGCTTGCTGCCTTTCCTGTCCTGTCAGCTTCTCGTTCCCCAAAGCTTTTGCCTCATCCCCGTGTGTTTGTCACGCGCAACAGTAGTAGTGCCGTGGTTCCATCTCCTCTTCAATTCTGTGTCCTCTCTGTGTCCTTCGTATCCTGTAATGCTTTGCCGCTGCAGGTGCGCAAGATGCCGCTGTACATGGAGATAGTAGACATGTTTAAGTACGACCAGCTACACCGCGCTGTAACGCCGTCTCTGGGCGCTGCTGGCCTTTACGTGCACATGAGCTTCGTACTGCAGAAGCCACGTCAGAGAGATTTCACCCTTCCCCCACCTGAACCGTTCGAGTGAATGGGTTTTAGGAGGCTGGGGAAAGAAAGCATGGGAAAGGGAAGTTGGTGGCACAACAAACTGGAAAGAAACGAGGATAGGTGGAGAGAGGAAATAGTTATTGGATTGTTGGTCATATGCTGGCCATATACTGATTATGGAAATGCTCATCTGATTTTAAGATGTGCGCCGTATTTCCGGATGGTGTGTATTGAAATATAGACATGCGTCTCTAACCAAGTCTGGGATGAGATGCTAGAAGAGTAGTTGTGTTAGGAATAACGTTAATTTTTCTAGTAAAGTAGTATCGTGTGCTGGTTACAGTAATTTCGTGCATGAACTGGGATGTTGCTCGTCACACCAAGAGCTGGAACAGCGTGGCCAGGCGTGACGGATCCGCTGGACAGATCTGCCACGTCACTCTAGTTGATGCTCAAGACGCTCGCACACGTACCCGGTAGAGAGCATGCCACGTCCCTAAATCGATTCCACAAGGAAACGTAAGCCTCTGACACGTGCGCTCGTGCTGGCTTTGGACCACAATTCTCCCCCCCTAGAACTGCATCCTCTGCCACGAGAGGGTCTGCCTCCGTGGCCCGGAAACCTCAAGACTGGAGACGTTTTGACTCCACGAACCAGATGAATGGTACACTCCCATCCAACAGCTGCCACGTCGGCATCAAAATTGTCTCAAGATGGTTTCGCTCTGCGAGGTTCTGCTTGGTGAACGTATCACTCCGACACCTGCTCGCGGAAGAACCTCCACAGCACAATTTCGCACACCCTCCTGGGGCTCGGGGGTCAACTGGGGCCAGATATTTGAAAACTGAAAGGTGTGATCCCACAGCTGAGAGCAAGTTTCCGTCACCATTCCGTCGCGGAATCGCCGGTTCAACTCGCTCTTTTACTGGTGCGCAAACGCTTTCCGCTTCGGCCTCTGGTTTTGCGTGTTCTGTTCGCCATTTGTGCTTGTGCGAAACACTCTAGGTTCCCGCCACAAACAACTTTTTACTGCCGTAGTCGACACAGCCATAACAAGCCTGCCAGCCAAACCGATCTTTCACTGCTGCATTGCCTGTTTCTTTATCCTGCCTGCAGCAGCTCAGAATTTGGTCGCTTCTCCCGTAGTGTGAAGCAGCCTGGGCTACACACTTTTCACGGCCCGCTAGGAATAAGCCTGTCCACGTCGCTCAACTGATCTCCGGAAAAGCCGCTGTCAGTAAACCGCCGTTCTCGCCATACTGAGTCATAGCCTCCGTGACTCGCGTAGGAGAATATTAGAGTCGGCGAGACACAGTGTGCACTTGAAGCTGTGAAAGACATTAGGTGTCTTGTCTTCTATCGTGCAACTGTAGGCGTCAGCGTCTCACATTTTGCTGACAGCTTGTCCAATCAAGAAGCAACCCTGCAATGGCTTCCATATCAGTATCAGTGGGATCAGCCCTTCCAGTGAGGCAATCTGACTCTATCCTCTGCTCACAAGGCGTCGGCCGAGGGTCCGAATCAGCAGACATAAGGCGAGTGGGCCTCTCCGCGTGGGACAATGGCTGTGCCGGAAAGAAGCTCCCTTTGGCGGCATCCCGGCTGTTGCGACAGAGCCGATCCAAGAGCAGGACTGTCGCTCGTGTCACCCCAACTCTCTCATCTGCTCAACCAGCTCCTTCCCTAGGTATGTTTCGTGCATTGACAAATTGCATGTTGTTTGTTCAAGTGTAGAATCTGAAAGCTCGTGTTGTCCCGTTTCCAGTGCATTCAGTAGTCAGTGACTCAGCAACTTCTTGTTTCGTCTTGTGTCCCTCCTTTTTGTTAAACTCCTTTCCAAGTTTACTTTTGTTCGGTTCCCTGACTTGTCTCTATCAATGTAATCCGATCGTCGTGTGTCTGACACCTGACTTCATTGTTCCTTTTCTCAATGCAATCCAGACAAGGAGATCAGCGTCGCCGTCCCGGACTTCGCCAAGGCCATTCCCCTCGGCCGTCACACGCTCAACGATCTAATTACCCCCGTTGAAAACGACCTCCAGATGCTGAACGAGAATCTCAAGTCGGTACGTCTCAATTCATCATTTGTAGCATATTTCAATCGCGTCAGCTTGATTTTGTGGATGGTTTTGTTCGAGTCTGAATTGTGTTTCTACCAAAGGAGGAGAAATAAATAGTCCAGTATTCCCGAAACATCAAAGTCATCTCGCGTAGCATTTCTCCTTCTTAACGTGTTCGTATACTCTCTTCTCTAAAATATTCCCTCCTTGCTTTCGATGCCTTTTCGCGCCGTTTTATGAGTATCCTCGTCTGTTTCTCTCCTTCAATTGTCAATCCTTATCTTTACTTCCTATTCGTGCTCCCCCCCTCTCCACCGTCCTGCCCTCCCTCCGCCTCCCACAATGTACCTCCGCCTTTCGCAGGTCGTGGGCGCGCGTCATCCTGTTCTCATGTCCGCCGCGGAGCAGATCTTCGGAGCGGGCGGGAAGCGCATGCGCCCCGCGCTCGTGCTCCTCGTGGCGCTTGGCACGGCGCAGTTAATGGGTCTCGAGTAAGTGCTCTTTCGCGTTGCTAGCATCGTCATGCTGGTGTTTATGTTGCTCGCGCTTGGTGTTCATGCTGCCCATGCTCCCCGTGCTGTTCGTTCGTTGGTCCTCGCGCTCCTCGTGGCGCTCTTCACGGCGCAGTTCGTGCACCTCGTGTGAGTGCTCTCTCTGCCCGCGCGCTCGCGCAGCTAGCGCTGCTGGTATCGTTCTTGCTGGTCACGCTTGGTACACGGCTTGCGCTTCTCGTGCCCGTCAGCGTTCACGTGCTCGTCATGCTGCTCGTACTGCTTATGCTACGCATGCTCCTGCCCCGCTCGCTCGTTGCTGACGTCTTATTGCTTTGTTAAGCGCCCTTACCGAGATGGTTCGTGCGGAGCACGATTACGTCCGGAGGCCTTTGCTGACTGAGCGTAGGCGCGGCTGTGCGCTACGCGCGGTGCGTCAACTGAATTGCGTGCGCGTACAGAGAATGCAAGGGGAACAAAGTAGCCACGCCTCATCCATCCCCCCACGTACTTCTTCATCCCCTTCCCCCCCCCCCTCCCCCTTACCCCCATATTTCCCACCGTCTTCCTACTCACTGGAACTCCATCATGATACCCTCAATCCGTCTGTGCTGCAGCGGCATCCAGCCGAAGCAGCGGCGGCTGGCGGAGATATCGGAGATGCTGCACACGGCGAGTCTGATGCACGACGACGTGTTGGACGACAGCAGCCAGCGTCGCGGCAAGGCCACCGTGCACCAGCTCTACGGCACGCGCGTCGCCGTGCTCGCGGGGACTACCTCTTCGCGCAGTCGTCGTGGTTCCTCGCGAACTTGGACAATCTCGATGTGATCAAGCTCATCTCGCAGGTACAGTCGGCGGCTGGGCCGCGGGTGGGTTGGTGGCGTGCCCTAGGTAGGGTGTTGTGAGTCGTGTCAAAGCATGCCTCTTCGCGCAGTCGTCGTGGTTTCCTCGCGAATCTGGACAGTCTGGACGTGATCAAGCTGATCTCGCAGGTACGGTGGCGGGCTGGGTTGCGCTGGGGCATATCTCTTCGCGCAGTAGTCGTGGTTCCTCGCGTATCTGGACAATCAGGACGTGATTAAGCTTATTTTGCAGGTATGAGGCTAGGCTGGGGTACGCGCGTGCTGGATTGTAGGTTGATTGGGCGTTTCTTAGGCCGGGGTCGGCTTGTCCGGAGAATTTTAAGAAAAGCTGGATCCAGTTTGAGAGTGTGCCTCCGAAGTCGACTCTATTCTTAGGACAGTTGGCTCCTGGTTAGGAGTGCCTAAGGTGTTGGCGCTTCCATAAAGTATTGTGAACGTTGAGAAGGGGTGCGTCGAAGGGGCCTGGAGAAATGGAGCACGTGGCAGTGGGATCGGGGGGGGGAGGGAGATCAGAGAAGTACAGTCGTGAGATAGTCACTGAAATGGATGGAGAGGATTAGTGCGAGTCGTATAGAAAGGCGGGCGCCTTTTTCCCACCGACTCTCCTTCCGTTCCCACCCCCACTCGGAGCAAAGTCAGATCCGCCCCTGGCTGGACCTAGCAGGCATGGGATTGATTCTCTCTCGCACTCAGTGTCTCCTCACCCTCCTCGGTCGTCTCTCCCCTCATCTCCCCGCCCTCATTGCTGATTTCGCGAACGGGGAGATCCAGCAGGAACCTGGTTTGATCTCTCTCGTTATCCCCCCCACCCCACACGCAGGCCATTGCTGATTTCGCCAACGGGGAGATCCAGCAGGCAGCGAGTCTATTTGACGCGGATCTGACGTTTGAGCAGTACCAAGTCCGCCTCGCTCATTGCTGCCAGCACCAAGTCCGCTGCTATCACCCCCTCCTGCACACCTCCTCGTTATCTGCGTCTTCCCTCCTGCTCTCTCCCCCTGTCCCCACCCCATTCAGGGCTATGCCAGTTCCGTTGCTAGCCGGATCTAGCAGACTAAGGTATGGGATGTCTCTTCCACTCAGTTTCTCCCCTCCAACCAACCACACGCAGGTCATTGCCGACTTCGCCAACGGAGAGATCCAGCAGGCGGCGAGCCTATTCGATGCGGATCTGACGTTTGAGCAGTACACGGAGAAGAGCTTCTTCAAGACCGCCTCTCTCATCGCCGCCAGCACCAAGTCCGCGGCCATCTTCAGCGGGTGCCCGCCTGAAGCCTGCAACGCCATGTTCGACTATGGCAAGCACCTCGGGCTGTCCTTCCAGGTGAGTGTTACCTGTTACATTGGGTGGTGGTCCTGCTGGAGTGCTGCTGCTGTCACTGGTGCTGATATAAGTGTGCTCGGAAGTCACTTTGCTGCTTTCTACAGAAGCCTGCAACGCAATGTTTGACTATGGCAAGCACCTTGGGCTATCCTTCCAGGTGTGTGATGTGGTGGTGCTGCTGACGGTGATGGTTACAGTGATATGGTGAACAAGTGAAATGTCGCACTTTCTTGGCCGGTCCTGCTGTCAGAGGTGTTACCTCTGTCCTTTCACCTTCCTCCCTCCACGTTCCTCCCCTCGTTCGCCTTCCTCCCCACCTCCTCCTTCCTCCCCACCTCCTCCTTCCTCCCCACCTCCTCCTTCCTCCCCACCTCCTCCTTCCTCCCCACCTCCTCCTTCCTCCCCACCTCCTCCTTCCTCCCCACCTCCTCCTTCCCCCCTTCCTTCTCCTTCCTCCCCACCTTCTCCTTCCTCTTTCGCCTTCCTCCCCACGTCCACCTTCCTTCTCTCCTCCTTTCTCCCCACCTCCTCCTTCCTCCCCTCCGTCACTTCCCATCTTTCTTTGGTTCACCCTCTCTCTCCCATTGACATGTCCCCTCCCGAGTTCCATTGGTGATTTTTGAGGCGCCTCAAAATTGACATGTCCCCTCCCGAGTTCCATTGGTGGTGAACAAGTCACAGAACAACTTACATGACCAAGGAGTATCTATCTCACTGCGCCTCAACGCTACGCAGGCAGCAATGTTGCCTTCTCCACCACATTCCTCTCTCCACATCCTCACAACCCGTCTCCATCTACATCCTCTTACCCCTCCCTCCGCTCCCACCGCCCCCCCCCCCCGTCCCCTATCAGGTGGTAGACGATATCCTGGATTTCACCCAGACGACCGAGTAGTTGTTCGGGGTTTTGAGTTATCTTAAAGCCCCCCCCACCCCCTACTCCTACCCTCCTCTCCCCATATCTCAGGTGGTAGACGATATCCTGGATTTCACCCAGACGACCGAGCAGCTGGGCAAACCTGCAGGTTCGGACCTAGCCTCGGGGAACCTGACAGCGCCGGCGCTCTTCGCCCTGCGCCACCCCACCATCGGCCCCCAGCTTCGGGAACTGGTAGATAGCGAATTCGTGGAGGAGGGGTCGCTAGAGCAGGCTGTTGAGCTGGTGCTGGCGAGTGGAGGCGTGGAGAAGGCGAGGGCAATGGCCGAGGAGCATGGGAGGAGCGCCAAGAGGGCTTTGGATATGCTTCCGGAGGGGGATGCGAAGCGGTCGTTGTTGGGCATGGTGGATTATGTTCTCGAGAGGTTGTTTTAAGGGGCGGATGGACGGATGGAGGCCAGGTTGGTTGGTAGTGCTGGTTGGTGTGTTGCTGTTTGTTAGGTGTTTAGAGTTTGTTGCTCACTCATCTCTTCCTGCTGTCAGGCGTTCTCGTGTCCCGCTTGAGTATGCCGAATGTACCTTTCATTCCCACTAACGCTTCTGTGGAGGAGGGGGGTATTATTGGCAGTTCAGCTAAGGATGGAGCGGGGAGGGCGTGAGCATGTGGAGTGGAGTGTTTGTGGTGGGGAGGGAGTGGGGGAAGAGCATTTTGAGACAAGACCTGAGAGTTAGGTGCTGTGGTAAAGACATAAGAAACGGGAGAAGTGTTATGCTTTCTGTCCTGTTAGGTGATTGTATATAACATTGTCCCACTGATTATGATTCTTTGGAGATCTGTTTTATGAAACCCTCACCGTACCCTAGGGAGGTAGGTACTTTGTAGGTGATAAAAAGAGCTGAAAACAAATGCCAATATATAAACATTTTGCTACAGTTGTGACAGTTGGCAGAGAGGCTAGTTTCCTGAAATTACCGGTAAGTGTCCACTTTATCGTAACTCACTAATAATATGATATTCTGTCAAACCTCAATTAGCCCTATGCTGTGATAAGCTGTCAGCAGGTTGGTTGGCAAACGGATAATCTGTAGAGCCCGAGATGTGTAACCAAAAATCTTTCCATCCTACCCATGCCCACGGCGCGGCGCGCTCATCCCTGCACAACTAACGTAGACACCTAGTGATGATGAGAGGGGGAAACGCGCTGGCTGGCAGTGGCGGTATTAACAAGACCACTTAGTACGGTACGGTACGGTACGGTACGGTACTAGTGCTTCTTGGTGGACCGAGGAGGAAGCTGAGAGTGGATACACGGAGGAGAAGGGGTGATAGGGAGAGAGAGAGGGTGATGGGGAGAGAGGGGTGACGGGGAGAGGGGTTGAGAAGAGAATGAATAAGGGAAGGGATGTTACGAAAGAGAACGTTGTGGGGAATAACAAAGGGGGGGATATGGCAAAGATTGAATGGAATTGATGCACTTCTGCATCTGACCCACCAGCACACTCCCCTCCCCTTCCCCACCTTGAGTAGGCGTCGAAGCATCTCAACCACACTGTACAGCCCATGAGCCGGCTATTGAGGTGCCTCAAAAATTCGGTCCCCCCCTTCCCCATGTGTCTCTGACTGACCTTGGGTGGGCGTCGCAGCATCTCAACCACACTGTACAGCCCGTGAGCCGGCCCATAGGCCTGCGCTATGTCCAAAGGGGTGCGCCCGTCCTGGATTGCAAAGGGGGGAGGATGAAGGGGGAGGGGGTGAAACAAACCCAGGGGCCCTGTCTCTGAGCCAGCCTAGTTTTGAGGCGCCTCAAAACTAGGGTTGAAACAAACCCAGGGGCCCTGTCTCTGAGCCGGCCTGTATGCCTGTGTTATGTTGAGAAAATTGTGCCCATGCCCTCACATGCCATCCACTTCCCTTTCTCCTTCTCCTCCCCCGTCCTTCCCCCCCCTCCCCTCCTCCTCCTCCTCCTCCTCCTCCTCCTCCTCCTCCTCCTCCTCCTCCTCCTCCTCCTCCTCCTCCTCCTCCTCCTCCTCCTCCTCCTCCTCCTCCTCCTCCTTCTCTTCTCCCCCCTCCTCTCCCTTCTTCTCTCCTCAACCACCCTCTGATCCCCCCAACCACCCTCTTCCTATCTTTCCTCCAAACCCGAACCTGTCCCCCTGGGCTCCCTCCCAATCCCATCCCTACTCCCACTTCCCCCCCCCCCGCACCTGTGCTTGCACTCGTGTCTTTCCCCCCAGCACCAGCAGCGCTCGCACCATCTCTATGCGCCCGCTCTGCGCTGCCACGTGCATGGGCGTCCACCCCCACTGGTGATGGGATGAAAATTGGAAGAGTTGGGGAGAGATGAGAGAGCAATGGGGGTGCTCGCACCATTTCCACTCGCCCGCTCTGCGCTGCCATGTGCTTGGGCGTCCACCCCCACTGGTGGCCACAGGTGATCGTAAGGGGACAAGGTTAGGGGTGGGAAGGGCGTGAGACGAGGGAATAGAATAGACAAGTGATACCAGCAAAAAAAAAAAAAAACAGCTCAGGGATCAGATAGGCATTGCCAATGTAACCATACTAGTCATGGGAGCAGCATATTGCAGTACTGCGGCCCTTGACTTTTGAGTCGACTCAAAAGTCTTTTGAGTCGACTCAAAAGTCACCTCTTTAGTCATGGGAGCAGCATACTGCAGTACTGCGGCCCTTGATTGCCATGCCAATCATCTACCCAGCAATGGCAGCGGCATGGCATGGCTATCCCACAGAGGCATGGCATGGCATGACCAGGCAGGTACCTGGTCGGCGGCGTTGACGTCAGCTCCCTTCCTGCAGCAGCAGACTTTTGAGGCGCCTCAAGGTCACTCACCACAAGCCACCTAAAGGCAGTACCTGGTCTGCAGCGTTGACGTCAGCTCCCTTCTGCAGCAGCAGGCGTGCCATTTCGACGTTGCCTGTGCGCACTGCATGGTGCAACATTGTGGCTCCGTGCTGTGGTTGTGACAAGGCCGGGAGGAAAGATCGGGGGGCAAAGAGCCGAACAGACATGCATTGAGAATCAAAGCAGGCGTGCCAACAGGCAACAGGCAGCTGGCAACAGGCAACAGGCAACAGGCAACAGCCGTGCCTTCTGCACATCGCTCTTTGAATCGACTAAATAAACGCTTGTTTCCTCCATCCCTCTCCACACCCACCCCACTACCCCCCTCCACCCCCCCCTCTGGACGCGGATCTTCAGGCTTGCTCCGTGTCGCAGCAGCAGCTTCGCCATTGCCAGCCGGCCCATTCCCCCCCCCCATCCCCCCACAAACCCCACCTCACTTACCCCGTACCGATTCCCGCCTCACTAATTCCCCCCATTCTCCCCCTCGCCACCCTCCTCCCACCTGGTCTCGGATCTCCAGGGTTGCTCCGTGCCGCAGCAGCAGCTTCGCCATGGCCAGTCGCCCCCTGCCACTGCGTGCTGTAGCGCTGTCGTGCCGTCCTGACGGGCATGCAGGGCACACAGGGGACACACAGGTTGCACGGGGCAAGGGGCACACGGGGGGCACGGAGGAGTCATGCCATGGCCAGTCGCCCCCCTGCCACTGCGTGTTGCAGCGCTGTCGTGCCGTCCTGATGGGCGGGCATGCAGGGCATATGGGGGGGGTGGGGGAACAACGGATGGTGCATGGTGCAGGGAAAAGGGGTTAGGCACGTGCAAGGGTGCGAAGATTGTGACCCATGGCCAGATGCCCCCCTGCCACTGCGTGTTGCAGTGCTGTGGTGCCGTCCTGATGGGGTTGCATGTAGGATGTAAGGATGGGTGGATGCACACGGCAAATGTATGTATCAAGGTTCATCGTGCGACTGTGTAAGCGTGCATGCTAGCTAGCTGCTTGTTGTTTCAGGTGCAGATTTGAGTCGACTCAGAGAAAATGCTTTTCAACAGGTGCTTGTTTCAACAGCCATGCGCGAGTCCCCTCGAAAGTGCATTTCACCGTAGCTATGAGCGAGTGAAGGGGTTGCGTGAGTGAATGCGAGTGAGGGGGTGCGTGAGTGAACGCGAGTGAGGGGGTGCGTGAGTGAATGCGAGTGAGGGGGTGCGTGAGTGAATGCGAGTGAGCGAGTGAGTGAGCGAGCGCGTGCGTGCGTGAGTGAGTGAGTGAGTGAGAGCGTCAGGCACAACACAACCACATCAGCACCATCCGCACCAGCAGCAGCACTCACGGCATCAAGGGCGTCAACAGCAGCGCCACTGGCGAGCAGGTGGGAGACGAAGAGACTTTGAGAGGCACCTCAACCCCCCCCCCTCCTTACCACCAGCACCACCAACGTCACCACTACTCACGGCATCAAGGGCGTCAACAGCAGCGCCACTGGCGAGCAGGTGCGAGACGAAGGGCGTCTGGCCCGTGGCTGCCATGGTGTGCAGTGACACCCACTTGGGCTGTAGGCACACGAGGGGGGGAGGGGGAGAGGGGGAAAAATAGGGAGGAAGGGGGAGCGGAGGAAAGAGGAAAGGAGAAAGGGATGGATGGAAGAGGAGTCACAGAGAAGGCCATAACACTCACAGAGGAGTCGTTTCTTAGAATTCTCTGGAGTGTGCCACAGAGATGCTTTCCAAGTCGCCTCAAAGAGGCAAGATTTTTTTTTTTTTTTTTTCTATTTTTTTGCAAGTGTAAAAACAATAAACAGATGAAATGTGGTGTGGATACTTGATAGACTTACAGAGGAGGTCATGACCACATTGGTTGCTGGGGCCCGCTTCTTCAACCCCTCCTCCGCTGCTGCTGCACCTTCCTCTGCTGCTGCAGCTGTTGATGATAATGTTGTTGCTGCTGCTACTCCCGCTGCTGCTTGCTTGCCCAGCTTTTGATGTGAGTGGCAAGGCCAGCCGCAAGGAAAGAGGGGGGTGTGGGGGGAAGAGCAAGGAGAGCACGAGTAAGGGAGTGGCGAATAAGGGGACGGGAAGGAGACAAAAAGATGGGAGGTGACCCGTGACCAGTGGGACGCGTGACCAGTGGGACGCGTGACCAGTGGGACGCGTGACCCGTGGGACGCGTGACCAGTGGAACGCGTGACCCGTGGGACGCGTGACCAGTGGAACGCGTGACCAGTGGGACGCGTGACCAGTGGAACGCGTGACCAGTGGAACGCGTGACCAGTGGAACGCGTGACCCGTGGGAAGCGTGACCCGTGGAACTCACGTCGTTTGGAGCCGTCTCTTCCAGTGCATCTTCCAACCAGTCCCAGTCCTCCTCTTCCTCGTCTTCCTCTTCTCCCCCCTCCCCAACCCGCCGCTCCTCCTTTCCTGCCCGCGCGCCTGATCCCACGATGCCACTTCTCGTGCCATTACCAAGCGCGGCCCCATCCCCCAGCCCCTCAGCACCACCAGCAATGCCAGCAGAACCAGCCACACCAGCCGCAGAAGCAGAACCAGCACCAGCAGCACCACCACCAGCAGCACCACCAGCAGCAGCGTTGGCGCGGCGAGCAGCGACCTTAGCCTGAGCGTGCTTCCTCTCCTCCTCTAACCGCTCCTGCTTCCTCACCTTCTTCGTCTTGCTCACCTCCTCCTGAACCCACCGCCACTGCTCCGGCACCAACCGCTCCCCCTCCTCTTCCCCCTCCTCCTCCCCCCCCTCTCCCTCGTTTCCCACTCCCTCCTTTTTCTTCAACATTCCCGCCCCTTGTTGTGACTGCCCCCCTTGTTGCAGCTTCCATTTATCACCCACACCACTGCTGCTCATGGGAGACGAGGGTTCGAATCCTGCTGGAGACAGATTCAGCACTGGGTCCAACACTGCAGATTTCAAAGAAACTGGCGCGAACATTGACAGATCATCCATGTCCACGTCATTCATAATCCAGCTCATCCCCGCCCCGGGCTCCCCTTCCGCCGCCACCTCCGCTTCCGCCACCCCCAGGGTTCCCCCTATCCCCGCGCCAGCGGCTGCGCCCGCGCCAGCGCTTGAGCCGAAGCCCCCCTCCCGCGCGCTCCTGGGCAGCGGGTTGCGCGGGATTCCGGGGAGCAGATCCGCCTCCATGTCTGCCACGTCATCCATGTCATCGTACACGTCATCATCGTTCTCCTCCCCTGAGTCGCTACCGTCGCTAATCCCCCTCCCGCCTAACCGCCCCTGGCGGAAAGATTCCGCTTCTTTTCTCCCGCGACCTGCGCCGTCCGCAGGGCCTTTTCCGCCAGGGCCCTTGCGCCGCGGGAAAGGGGGAGGGGGCGCGGGAGTATTTCCCCCTTTCCGCTCATCGATCGTGCGCCCTTTGCGCTCCACTATTGGCTGACCGAATCGCCGCCCTTCGCGGCCAATCTGGTGCCCGAACAGATCGGACGGTGGGGATCCCCCTCCTCCACCGCGCGCGCGATTCCAATTTTGCTTGCCGCCATCTCCCCTTCCTCCTCCCCCTCCGCCCCCTCCTCCGCGGCCTCCGCCACCGCCTCCGCCGCCGTAACTAGCTCTGCTGTCCGCGGAGCGCGCTGCGTGCGGCTGGCCGTCGTTGTGCTCGCTGGTCGCGGAAGGGGCGCGGGGGGCCTGCGCGTGCGCCGTCTCGAGAGCCGCGGGCGTGGCGGAAGAGAGGGGGCGGGTGAAGTGGGGGAGTTGGCGGAGGGCGATGCGCGGATGGATGTTAGCGGGAGTCGCGAAGCCAGTGGTAACCACCGCGTGGAGCATTTTGACCCGCATTTTCGCGAACAGACTCGGATCGCCACGCTCGTAGTACGCGGGCGGGCACACGTGGAACGAATGTGCAACGCTCGAGGTCCACGTGTGTAGCATGTGGAAAATGGCTGCACCACTACCACCACTACTGAACCCGAAACCCAGAGAATTATGGAATTGGAGCGAAGGTTTTGTAAACACCAGCTCTAGATTGAGTGCTTGTTACCGGATCACTCCAAAAAGGATAGCGCTTCTGTCCCAATGAAACTACTAAACCAGAAAAAAGTGTATTTCTAACTAACATACAAACATACCTCCATAATCATGCAGGGGTGTCGATCGTAGCAAGAATAAAGTATATGTTTCCCTTCCAACACATGTGCTTGCTGAGCTAGCTACTGCAAGGGCCTCGGGAAGGGAAAACGTACCCACTATACTTCTGTCAGAAAGTGAGAATAAACTGTGAAGGAGAGGGGGTAGGTATACAAGTCTACAAGACAAGCCAAACTAGCCTAACTATGTACAACACAATTCAACATAAAAACTTGCACCCTCTAAGCATCAACAACACGAGACAACTGAAAGTAGTCAAAGCGTGCCGCCAATCACACCTTTCGAATCTGATACCACCATCTTCCCGCAGAGCGCATACTCGTTCGTATCAGTCGCAACATGCCAGAAAGAACCAGGATCCATAAACGTCTTCATGATATCTAAAGACTTCTGCAAATGCCCAGGCGTATAATGGTACCACTTATAAAAGGCGTAGCGCGGTTTACGACCTTTCTTGGGGGGCGTGGTCATGTTAATATACGAGACTTGGGGGTTTTGATCCCAAATAGTGCCCGCAGCAGTGCAGGAAGTGCCCGAGTGTAGCACAGGGATAGCTCCCGAGCTGAGTTTACGGTATTCCCAATAAAGGCTGATGTAATATGCCGTTCGTGAAAACCTACACAGGGTATAGAAGTCGATGGTCGCGAAGGGGAAGAGGAGCAGGTGGGGTGATCAAACTTTCTGAGGAGAGGGGTGAATGGCTGAAGAGAAAAGATGGGAAAGGGAAAGATTGGGTGGGGTGGGGATGTGGACCGGTGAGACTTGTTAGAGCGCAAATCTCCAACCTTTCAGTGACTACTAGAAGAGCAGCAGCCAATCGAATCACACGGAAACGCACTCACTTCATAATCTTCCAAAAGAGTGTCCCAAATGCTCCTCTGTCGCCAATCACTTTCCCCTTGTGCTTAGTAGGACGCAACTTGACCCAATACCATTCTGGCAGTGGGAAAGGAACGGATAGTAAAGGCACATGGGGACGGACGACGCATGAGTGATAGAGGTACATACATGGGCAGTGGGCACCACTGAATGAAGGCCTGATGGTGGCATGCAGTGTCATGGTATGGAACGAAATGCGGGGCATGCAAAACCTCGGAGGATCAAGTGCTCTCAGGACTCGGAAATGAAGGATGTATTACTACCGGTATAGTATACTAGGCCGCCATTACAGTGCACGTGACGGCGCAAAGAGCGCCGTTGAGAACGGCTGAAGAGCAGACTTACGATACGTGACCCCCGGACTGTCAAGCGTTGCTGCACTGCCGTGGCTGACGCTGCCGAGTGACTTTTGAGGCGCCTCAGAAGAGCTACGATACGTGATGTCCGGACTGTGAGTTGCTGCGCTGCCGTGGCTGTGGCTTACTACGCGGCCGAATGATGGCGGAAAGATTGTCGCAGACGCGGCAGCGAAGCACGCCGCACCTGGCGGGAAAGGCAGCGCGGCACGAGGAAGCATGATGATCACGACCGTCCCGAGACGTCTTAAAACGTCTCAACTTAAATAAGGGGTTATAGTAGGTCGACGTCGACGTTAACCTCTGACAGCAGTGGCAACTGAGTTGAACAGGGCGGCGCGGTCGAAAAGCTGAGCACGAGGCGTCGCGTCACCGAGGCGCGACGCGATGCCGATAGTGCATCGCCACACGTTTGACATGAGGAAGAACTAACTAGCAATGCCAATAAGGAGGATCGAAAAGGAGAGACGTCGCCGCGCGCTCCATGTTTGCCAGTGGAACTATTTCTATGCTGGAATAAGGGACTTCTTGGAATCGGAGGAAGTAAGTTTGGATTGAAAGTGAGGGACCAAGGGCCCGCCAAGCAGCTTCGGGAGTACAGCTGAACAGAGTTGCCAGGGTAGGGTAGCTTTACTTCCTCACTTACGTAGTCAGAAGGCGTTCCCACAAGTTTCCCGACACTAAAGTTTGCCCACGCGGCTCGCAATGTTGCCAATTTCGTAAAAATTGCCAACATGCGGCTCGAAGTTTTCCCACAAAGATTCCCATCAAAATCGGTCGTGCAAGTGTTCATCCACGACCGTGTACGATCACATCTGACGGCCCAAGACGCCATCCGAAATGGGCCACGACCCAACCCACGTTTATGTGCTATTGAACGAAGTTCAGCTGCCCGTTTTTCAAGTCAACGCCACTCCCTAGCAGCGAAGGTTTCCAAGTCAACGCCATTCCCAAATTTCGGGCACCGTTATATGCGGGAGTCAGAATTCCCAGCAGAGTTGTCGAGTCCAACCGATTTTTTTACGTGGAGTTTTATTGGCTGCGACTATATTTTTGAGCGGGAAAATTGTTAGAATGTCGCAATCTGGTCGTAATGGCTCGCAAGGACGCGGTGTCCAGAGTGGGGCAGTACCCCACTCTGACCACCATTCCGCCAATTTATGAGCCTGGTGGGCAAACTTCAGTGTCGGGAAACTGTGGGAACGCGCCAAGTCACTTTTCTCGTGTTTGTTTTGTGTCTCACACGTGGGCTGGGCTGGGTTGCACTGGGCTGCGCTGTGTTCTGCGGCCCAGATTGCGTTGCGAGGCGCGCAGGTCAACCTTGAAGCTGTCGAGGGGTCCCTCTAGCGTTGAAAATTGAGCCCACCAACCAAGGGGGGTCAGGTGTACAGTACAATGAGGACCCAGCCCACCTGGAGAAATCCGTGGACTAGATGGGTGGGCGAAAACATGAAATCGAAATCCTGGTAACGTCCTAGCCTTGATAAATACGAACCTACAGAAGATGAAACAAAGTGCTTAGTATACCAGCCAGAAATGTTTGTGAAGCAGTTTCAGCTTAAGTATATCAACGCACACAAACATGCACAGCATTGCATTGCACACATGTGTAAACCAATGTGAATGTGAAACACGACCACCAGATCGAGACTCTATAGTGCATACATGACATGCACCACCGCCACCACCAGTACGAGTTGCTAAAAGATCTTCAACACGAGTTCCATCAGAAAAGGCAGCAGGAAGTCAAGGAGTCAAGCCAAGTCAAGCCAAGGCAGGGCGAGTCAATCACCAGCCAAGTCAGGACAAGTCACGCCCGCCAGGAATACGTCAGGTGTTGCCACTGCGGAAACGACCGCCGAGCCTCCTCCAAGGCTGCTCGCCGCCGAACCAAGACATGAGGCTCGGATTGCCCTTGCTCCGCTGCTGCTAGTCCTGCCGCTGCTGCATGTGCTGAGGGTGAAGATGATGGATCAAAGGCAGAGGCTGTAGCAGCTGCAGATGCGGAGGACACGCCGGTGCGGTCATATGCAATGCGGTCGTATGCGGTGCCATCGCCTCGGAGCTTCCGAGGATTCTTCCATCGCCACTCGAATTGGAACGCTGTAAAGGGGAGAACAGAAGGGGGGAGCAAAGATGTGATGCTGAAGAGGAAATGCTCAGGGAGGTATGGGTGCGATTTGATGGGTGAAACAATGTGACTTGTGCCTTGCATCATGCCATGCAGCACAGATTCCTTCTATACCCATCCATCTCCCTTCTCCCCTCCCCTGCCCCTCTCCCTCCACTTGCCCTTTCCCCCTACCCATTCCCATTCCTCCTTATCCTTCCCCTCTCCACCCCTCTGGCACCTCGTCTCCTGGTTCCAAACCTCGACACCACAGACACGAGCGCCCATGGCCTGCCGGTGCACACTGCAGTGACTGCACATCCCTTCTTGAGGCACCTGCGTCTCACGCACCTTTAAAACGTTACCTGTGGCCTTCCCCATCCCCATCCCAACCCTCGCACCTTCGCTCCTGGTCCTGAAACCCGACACCACAGACACGAGCGCCCACGGCCTGCCCGCCCGTGTTGACTTGGCTCCCCCCACCACCTCCCCGTTGTGCTGCTTCAGCCTGGAAGGGGGAGAGGAGAGGGGGAAAGGGGGAGAGTAGGGAAAGGGGGAGAGTAGGGAAAGGGGGAGAGTAGGGAAAGGGGGAGAGTAGGGAAAGGGGGAGAGGGGAGGGAAGAGAGGGGAGAAGAGCTGGGTGCATGCACTTCTGAGATGAGTTGGCTTCTTCCAACACCTCTCCGTTGTTGTGTGGCGGAACAGGGGTAAGGGGGATGGGAAGAAAGGGCAGGGGAGAATGAGGGAGGGCCCACGTCTCAAAACTTGAAAAGGCGGGGGAGAATGAGGCAGGGCGCAAATAAGACAAGCATTTAATGGGTGTTACCATACCATTCTTGAGGGGTCTCAACAGTCAGCAAGAGAGAGACGATTAATGTGAGGCTCCTGAGAAATAAACCACGTTCTGATTTTATTCAGAGGTCTTCAATATGTGATGTTGCTAACAACAGGAACAGGCACACACACGGGGAGAAGCACACAGCATATCAAGCTATTAACTCACCTTCTCTCAGCGTCCATAGTAACACCCACATATGTCTTCTTCCCATCCGCAGACAGCAGCAGATAAACACTCCACGTCCCCGCACCCTCCTCCTCCTCCTCGTCCTCCTCCGATGCTCCCCCAACCTCCCGCCCCCCTACCATCCCCCCTTGCGCCATCCGTGCACCCCCCATTCCCCGTGCCCTCCCCCCTCCGCCGCCCCCTCCCTCTCCCATTCGTGAACCATCCCCCCAGCCACCCACACCCAGGCCGCCACTCAACCCCATGCCTATGCCCGTACCTATCCCCATGCCCGTGCCTATGCCCATGCCCGTTCCTGCTCCGCCCTCCCCCTGTTCCCGCCCGTTCCTGTCGGCCCCTTCCCCCGCCCCTGCCTGCTGCCTCTGCTGCTCTGGGGGATGCGCGGAAGGGGAAGTGGTGGAGGAGAGGTGGGGGGACTGAGAGGTGTAGATGCCGTTTGTGCTAGCACCACCACTGCCGCTGCCGCTGCCGCTGCTGCTCCCAACGTCTGAGCTGGAATGGCCGGATGATTGGGGGTTTAAGGAATATGGGTCAGGGTTCTGACCCAAAGTGTGCTGGGGGGGAATAGCGTGGTGAGAAGGAGAGGAGGAGACAGAGGGACCTGACGAGCTAGGAGGAGTTGAAAGAGAGTCAACGAGTAGTTGTTTGTCTAAGCCCTCCTGCTGCTGCCGCTGCTGCTGCTGTTGCTGCTGCTGCCGCTGCAAATCTTCCTGTTGCTGTTCATTCTGGTGATTCTGCTGGTGTAAGGCTACTTGCGGACTAAACCCCTCATCCTGCTGTTGTTGCAGCAGCTGCTGCTGTTGCTTCTGCTGCTGCTGCTGCTGCTGCTGCTCCTCCTGCAGCTTGCTGCAACTGCTGCAGCATCTGCTGCTGCTGCTCCTGGTTCTCTAGCTGATTCCGAATCTGCTGCTGCGAGTGAGTCGCGACGTGGGCGATACCAGGCGAAACGAACAGCTCGCGAAACTCCAAATCGTCAATCCCATAGCGCGCCAAGTCCCCATACGCGTCCAACCCATTCGCGCCGCTTGCGCCGTTACTCCCCCCTGACCCATGCCCCGCGCCCCCCGTCCCTCTTCCGCTTCCGCTCCCGCTCCCCCGCCCTCTCCCTTCCCCGCGCGCTAAACCGCCGCTACCGCTGCCACTCCCCCTGTTCCTGCCTGTTCGCGCAATCCCCCTCGTGCCACCAGCACTCCTACCGCCGCCGCCGCCATTACTGCTGCCGTTGCTGTTACCACTGCCCCTACTACCGCTGCTGCTGCTGCTGCTGCTGCTCCTTCCAACCGTGTTCTGTTGCGTCCCCTCTAAGCTACATAGGCAGCGGCCACTCATAGGGCCTCGTTTCTTGCGCGTCGACCCATTTATCAAGTTGTAAAAGCTAGCACCCGAGCCGCAGCCTTGAGCGCCGCTAAACCCGCTACAGTTAAGCGAGCCGCGAAGGCTGCAAGAGTCGCTGACGCCGTTAAACCCACCGGCGGAAACGGCTAGCCGCCAAGAAAGCCGTTGTGCTGTTCTCTTGCCGCTAATGCCCGAATACCTGTAGCTAACAAAACCAGCCCCCGGTACAGTCACATATCTCGTGCTGGTGAAAGTTCCGGAGGTGACAGTATCGGAGGCTCTGGCGCTCAGCTTCCGCGCGACACAGCCTCCGCTTAACATCCGCGGGGTCATCGCTCTTCCTGGCGGAAGCGGACGCGGAGGCGGAGGCGGAGGGGAAAGCAGAACGGCGAGACTTTGCGGGCACGCTGGGGGACGGCGCAAGGACGCGGCACAGCCGATAGAGCCGCGGAAGGCGGAAGCAGCTGCGGGGAGAGGCATGGCGGGTGACGCGCGGGCTACAGCGGCGCTTGCGCGCACGGGCAGGGCGGGAGCGCTTGCGCGGGGAGTGGCCAGAATAGGAGAGAACGGCCCGGATCGTAGACCCAAATGTTAAGGCCGTTAGGGCTATCGGGAAGCCTACAAGCTTGCAGGCGCGCCTAACTGCGATTCGTCGACAAATGTGAGCGCTTCTGAGCCAGCTTATCCGCGGACCGCGTCAAAACGCGGCGCGTCTGATGATCTAATCTGGTTGCGCTCGGCTGCTGGGGAAAATTCAGCGGTTCGACGTGGTCGTAAAGGAAAGTAGGGGTGTTAGGAGGTTAGAGACATGGTTCGAGATGGATCGATGGCAGGATGATCTCGAGCAGGAAGTTCGGAATGCAGCAAGACGCGTGGCGAAGATGGGCGAAACGATGGCGAGTTAGCGAAGACATGCTCCGCTTCTTCGCGACTGATATTACCCCGAGGACAGGTACGCGATCATAGCTGGAAAGCTGAAAAGCTCGTCTGGATCGGATATGGGAGACGACGACAAGAAGATACTCAAGTCGGGAGACCCGTCGCGGATGCGGAGTCGCGAAAAACAGCGCTACTTACGGCCCGAACGAAGAGCGAATCCGAAAGAGCGACCCGTGACACCTTGGAGACTAGCACATATCATAACCTCGTCCGACATGTCATCCCGCTATGGGGGACGCCATGGCTGGATTATTTTATTCTTCTGAGCAGTGCTTACCCGTTCACGCAGACCCCCATGGTTTCTGGCTGGGGAAAAGGGCTGGGGGTTGAGTTGGGGGAAGAGGAACTGTCAGGGGCTTATGGTTCGGGCGCATTTGGGGAAGCTGGGTCCAATGACTTTGGTAAGTGTCATCTGGTAAGTGTCGGTCATTCTCTGCTGGGAGCTTGAAACTGGTCCGCCTAATGATCTCCCCCTACTGACCCCTCATAAGTTGATGCTTTCAAGTTCTAAAAGTACATTTCACAAACCAAAACACAAGTGCCTCACACTCTGTACGGGGTCCCAGTGAGTTGAAAGTTGCGGCCCCCACGGTTCTGCGCTGGTCTGCCCTTACCGTTTCCGACCCACGCATTGACCTCCCCTTTCCTTAGAAGTGCGGAAAGAGAGGCTTTTCCGACGAGGATCAAATGGTAACCACATCTCGCGAACCCAAACGAAAGATGAGTACATTGGTGTCTGAAATCCATCAACAAGAGAGCCTTTTTGCGTAAAACCTCGTTTTATATGCTTTCGGTAGCGCGCCTAGCACTGTATCGAGGATAGTTGTTGCCGTGTCCATCTGGCTGACCTGTTTCTTCCTCTCCTCTCCAACCTAGTTCCAAGCTAGCCATAGATTTCCAAGTCAATCATAAAACACTAGGCAGTTTCAGGGCAAGCGTAGAATAGTCTAATCAGAAGAGATCGACAATTTGAAATCCTCACGTTAGCAGCAGCCATGGCTGGTGTGGATGTCGACATGCCTCTTGCGACAGGCGGCGAGGGCTCCAGCTCTGGGGCGAAGAAGGCCAGACGGTTTGAGATCAAGAAGTGGAACGCTGTCGCGCTCTGGGCCTGGGGTGCGTAGCTGCTGCCGCTGCTACTGCTTCTTCCTTTTTCGAGTCTCTCTTTCAGTTCGTTCCGGTTCAATTATGAATACTGACGTCCTATATTTATTCCGCCGTTTAGCCGTCCCCCTTCTTAGCGTAGCTTGCGTCGTGAATTTAGTAACTCGGACGAATTTCAGGTTGAGTCACTTGTCGTATTTTTGCTAAACCTGGATCGTGCACTAGTTTTGTCGGCGGAATCAGCCTCCTGCTAAAGGCGGCCGCTGCTAAGTCAGATTTAAACCGGATCACGTTTTCGCCATCTCTATCAGCCAAGCGTTCTCGTTTATTCGAATCCGTTTTGTTACTCCTCGATCTCTCCTATATCACACCGCGTCTTTATGCTGCCCGGTCATCCGAGCTCGAAACTCGTTCCTGCCTATTACCCACTTTAGGGTTAGGCTCTACTTATGCTCGCGTCGGGCTCTACTTATTTTCGTCTCCTTTCGTCCTATATTTCCGTTTGTGTCTGTATCCACCTATGATTGCATCTACGTGTGGTTATACCTGCAGATATCGTGGTTGACAACTGTGCCATCTGCCGTAATCACATCATGGACAAGTGTGAGTGCAGCGCTGCGTTATAGACTGCTTCCAGCTGGCTTCATGTTTTCTCTTTTTGCAAGTCCGTTCAGATCCTTGTTTGTCCTTTTCCTTCTCGTTCTTAATTTCTCCTCTCCCCCGTTTCACCATCACGCCCTCGCCCTCAAGTGCGTCTTCTGCATGCAGGTACTTAACGAGTTATCCTCCCCCTTCTCCCCCCGTTTTTCCCGTTTTTTCTCCCTCTTCCCCACCTTCTCCGTGCGGTTCACGGTGTAGGCATTGAGTGTCAGGCCAATCAAGCGAGCGCAACTAGTGACGAGTGCACTGTGGCATGGGGTGAGACTTACTTTCTGTCTTCTTGCTTGTGTAACTGCTGCTCGTCCATTTTACATGGGACCCCAATGGTTGAGTTGCCCACTCGTCGAATTTTCCTTCTCATGTTACACGGTACCTTCTTTTTACCCTCCTCTCCTCCCCGCCACTTCCTCTCCACTTCCTCTCACGCTCAGCATACTCAGTCTCACCCTCTCATTATTATTTTCCCTCGCCTACATCTCTTTCCTTCTCTGTCCCCCCTCTCTCCCCTCAGGTGTGTGCAATCATGCATTCCATTTCCACTGCATTAGTAGGTGGCTCAAGACACGCCAAGTCTGCCCTCTAGGTCAGTACACTCCTATTGTCGAAACTCTAAACTGCTTTGCCTTTTCAGGACCTGCCAGAAATTACTTTGCTATTTGAAACGGAGTACCACAAATCCTGGTCCTTCACTTTTCTTAAATCAATTTGGTGAAACGAGTGTGGCACGGTCGGTTGACTAGTGACAAAGCCAGTGGCGTTTGTTTCAGGAGGTTGTGGACTGGTATGCCTTGAGGATTTATCTCACCGCACCCCTTTCTCCCCTCACCATTATTTGTCATCTCCCCTTTTGGCTTTTCATCTACAGACAATAGTGAGTGGGAGTTCCAGAAGTATGGCCGCTGAGCCCCCCTTGCTGTACTTGTGTGCTGCATGGCGTGGCAAGGCTCAGGCTCCCATGCAACTTCTTGGCGTTGTGTGCTCTCACCTGCACTTGGGTATACATGCACCGAGTTCCGCTCAACGTTACATGATTTACCATGTTTCCAATCTGCTGATGCTATCGGCACATGGGGTGCTGTGCTTTGTCCCATGAATGCCGTGCTTGTGGTACAAGCTCTAGCTTGCCTAGTTCTGTTTTGTTCTTACATCGATGTATATTGTAAGCAATCACTGGTCACTACTATGCTTGTACAGTAAGAATCCAGAACAGCTTTCATGGAGAAAGACTGGGCTGCTGCTGCTGTTCTTAGAGCGGTTATTCCAGGATTGCTGTTGGAAACAGTAAATCTTAAGCGCTTCAGTCGTGTCGAAACATCGCACCAGAAGCGAAGCAAGCAGTACCGAAACAAACGCGAGTCAACCCTCGGAGGTTGAGAGGTTGCTGGAGGTTACGCGAAAGTCAAAGGTCAAGCGACCTTTGACCTGACAAATACAGCGCGACAGTTAAGGACACACAACTGACTCGTTACAGAGCAGTTGCCCGAGTCGTACTGTATCGAACCGCAACAGCAACAGTAAAGTAGTTACAAACTGCATCCTTTCATATTCCCTGTATTACTATATAATCTTGTACTTCCTTGCTATAATCAATCTACTTTGCCCTCACATACCAGCGCAAGGTGGTTCACAATCTTTCGTTAAAGCTTCCGCTACTACAACACTATTCTATCCAGAGTTCTCCCTTGAAAAGATCCTAAGGGGCTATCTCAGCCCAACATGGTATGAGAGCAAACAGGGGAAACTCTACTACCTTCAAATTATTACAAGACATGGCAACAAGCAAGGAAAGGAGCTCCTCTAACGGCTCCCCAGGCACTACTCCTACTCCACCTCCTGCCTCTGGCCTGCAGACAGAGGAAGGCACGACAACAAGACCAAGGGTGACATCTACTGAGACTCCCACAAACCACCCCGCCAATTTCGACCAGAGCATGATGGAGAAATTTTTCTCCTTCATGTCCTTCTACGAGCAGCACCAGCAATCGGGACCTGCACAGACACACAACAGCAACAACGGAGCGACGCCCATGAGCCTCGACGGGTCGTCATATGCGCGCGGAAACCAACAGCAGCAACCTACCTTCGCCCCGTACGAGCGCGGGTCGATCAGCTTCATGCCGCAACCTTCACCTGCACAAGACAAGCCACTGGACGCGTTACAAGTGCAATCACAGTTCGCGCACGTTCTAAAACTGCAGACATCAAGACCTTTCGACGGAAAGGACTTCTTCACTTGGTCATTCGAGTTTGAGTTGATGATGGAAGGCGCGCAGATACTCGGCTTCTTCGACGGGTCCCTGCAATATCCAGCAAACGGGACGCAGTACGAGAAACAGCAGTACACCTATCAGTCCATGATGGCATACACGATTCTACTGAGGAATGTCACACCAACTCAGCAGCAGAACATTCGGTCTTACCGGGCCTTCGGCAACTCGGCGGAACTCGCGTACAGCCACCTGAAGAGCCTGTATCAAGCAACAGACAGCGTAAACCAGAGCAGGTTAATGGCGCAGCTGACAACAGTTGAGATGAAACCAGGAGAAAAGGGGATGGCGTATATCAGCCGATGTCGCGAATTGCGCGACAAGCTTCTTCGATGCGGAGGGTCAATCTCTGAGGACGCCTTCGTGACGGTCATCATTGGTGGTCTCGGTCCTCAATGGCGCGCCACCAAAGCCATTCTTCGAGCCCACGGGAGAATCTCTGAAGCAGCACTCTGCGCCGAAATCCACGCCGAGCAGCAGGACATGGACCTGCAAGAAGAACGACACAGGAAGAAGACAACAGCATCAGAGTTTGCGTTTCACACCCAACGACGACACAACAACTACAACAACCGACAACAACAACCGAAGCCAGTACCTCCCTTCTGCCACATCTGCAAAACTTCAGGGCACCCGCGCACGCACTGCCCAAACCGTCAACAGTCAACAACTCCGCAGCGGCATCTACGGCCTTCAAGCAACCAAGTCACGTCAACACAGGCGAACCCAACGACCCAAATTCAAGCTTCAACAACTCCAACGGGACAACCTGCACAAGGAGCAAGAAACATCGTTAGCTGTATGGCAAGACTGAGTGACTCTTGCGTCACGGAATCACCACCGTACTACTCACCGGAAGAACAACTCGATGAAACCACTCCTCGACGCGAACTACTTCACCCGAACCCGACGTACGCCGCCATCGCCCAAAGCGAGCCATCCGGAAAGGACACATGGTTCCTGGATAGCTGCTGCGGGCAGCACATGTGTTCTTCGGGACGCTTCGTACAACGAGAGTATCAGCTTCAGCGAGAAGTCGTCATCACCGTCGCCAACAACCAAAACCTGCGCACACGACGACAAGGAATCGTTCAACTTCAGTCACGGGAGACAAACGTCATCCTACAAATGTCCAAGGTTTTAATTGCAGAAGGCCTCGGATACAACTTACTGAGCGTCAGTCAGCTGATGGCGAAAGGCATCCATCTTGAAGCAGACAGCACCACCCAGGAGTTCAAGCTGTACCACGGGAGAGGCGGTCTCTACATCGGAAAGGCGGTCCTCAAGAACAACGTCTTCGTTCTTGACTTCGTTCCGGACCTTGGCACCGCTGACAGTGACGCCATCGTTAATTTTACTAAATGGACGCACCCTCCAGACCTTGATCCAGACTTCAGTCCGGGCGGCTTCTGGTACTCACACACCATTCCTGAAACAGAAAGAACAAGAGCGTTAGCAACGATTCAACAGTCGGCAGCAGCAGAGACAACATCGGCAGCAGCAGAAACAACATCGGCAGCAGCAGAGACAACATCGGCAGCAGCAGAGGCAACATCGGCAGCAGCAGAGACAACATCGGGAGTAGCAACGACAGCAGCAGTAGGAACATCAACACCAGTCGCCGGTCCTTCGACGGCACCACTCTTCATCGACGACACGCCACCAACACCCGCACAGCAACTTCAACCAGCACCGCGAGAAGTTCACCGTAGCGCCAACTTCACCGCCGGCTTCTACTCCAACTCCGACATGTACCGACGCTCCCAAGGACACCGCGCCACTGAAGGAACCTGGCACGCAAGGATGGGACATCCGAGTCACACGGTGTTAAACAACACAATAAGAGCAGGAGTTCTTGACAAGGACTCACTCCTACTGACCGACGGCAGAGAACTTCAGCGAGCTCGAGGAACATGCTTCACCTGCCCCGAAGCAGACCTAACGCGACAACCATTTCCATCTCACCACAATCCAAGCGCACCAGCTTACGCACCGCTCGAGAAAGTGTACAGCGACATCTTGTACAACCGCGAACCTGGACAGAACACTTACAACTACACGATTACCTTCATCGACGCCGCAACCAGATACGTCTGGCACCTCAACCTACCCAGCCGCGACATGGCCTTCGAAGCGTTCGTCGCGTGGCTTCCTGCAGCAGAAAGAGAATCGGGCGTAAAACTGAAAAGTTTTCAGTCCGACGGGGGAGGAGAATACACCTCACAGAGGTTCAAGGACTACTTGGCAGAGAAGGGAATCAAGCGGCTCATCTCCCTTCCCTACGCCCATCAACAGCAAGGTGTAGCAGAACGGATGAACAGGACACTTCAAGCCACCATGCGCAAGCTGCTACGTGGCATGCATCTGCCCAACCACCAGTGGCCCGAAGCAATGGACCACGCCGTCATGCTGCACAACTTGCTCTCGTCATCATCGCTCCCGAACAACGCATCACCGCACCTGCTGTGGACAGGAAAATTGGGCAACACAAAAATGTTACGAGTTTTCGGGTGCATGGTACAGTACCGACCACCATCTGCACGCGCCGGTCGATTCTCCCAACGAGCACAGTGGGGAGTACACCTGGGCATCGAAAAACACCACAACGCATGGAAAATCTTCGACATCAACAGCAAGGAAACAGTCGCAGCACGTGATGTAATCTTCTACGAACACCTCACCCTCGACGTTCATCTCGCGTACGTCAGAGCCAACAGACCTGACCTCACGGGCGGATTCACTGGCACCCGAGCCTTCGCCTCGGCAGAAGACGAAGCTGACTGGGACGAGCAGAACGTGGACAGAGCCTCGGAAGAAGCCGGACCTCTTCCCTACTGCCCAGTGGACGTACCAATGGACGACGAAGACCCACGCGAAAGCATCAACGCCGAAGTTTACTACCACTTCGCCGACAACGGTTACGTTACACCTGCTGAAGTCAACACCAACGAAGCAGAACGCGTAGGACCCAACTTCGCACCTGATCCAGAAGCTGGAGACGAAGCAGTCTATCCCGAGGACACCACACTCCCCCGCTACACACAGAGTGGACTCCAAATCCTTGGCCTCGTCACCGCAGTCCACGGCGCCGACATTCCTAAGGAGCCTGCGACGGTTCAACAGGCTCTGGGGGGGGAGCATAGGGAAAAATGGCGCGAAGCCATGGACAGGGAATTGAAGGCGTTAGAAGAACGCAACACCTGGAAGGTCGTTCCTATCGGCGTAGCACGAAACAAGACCATACTTACCGGAAAATGGGTCTTCCGTGTAAAGACGAAAGCTGACGGCACCATCGACAAATTCAAAGCACGCTGGGTCGTGCGCGGCTTCGACCAGGAGCACGGACGTGACTTCACCGAAACCTTCGCTCCGGTCAGCCGCCACACTTCACTGCGAATTCTCCTCGCGATCGCCGCCATGAAGAAAAAGAAGCTGCGACAAATCGACGTCGCAAATGCTTTTCTCTACGCACCTGTTGACGCAGAGATTTTTGTGGAGCTACCACACGGCTCCAACACAGACTCCACGCATGTCTGCCAGCTGCTAAAATCACTCTACGGGATCAAACAGGCCCCGCGACTATGGCAGCAATACCTGCACGCTCGTCTCATCCGCATCGGCTTCAAGCAACTCCCACACGATCAAGGGATGTATCGCCTCACGAAGAACGACGACTACGTTCTACTAATCGTCTACGTGGACGATCTCCTCTACATCGGGTCAAATGACGGCATCACTACCTGGTTCGAAGGGGAGCTGCAGCAAGACCTCACACTCACGGTCTCGCCTACCGTCACTCAGTACCTCGGCCTCAACATCCGAGAAGAAGAAGACGCGATCTACTCCAGCGCCGAAAAGTACGCCGACACCATCGCCAAACGCTTCGGTCTCACGCCGGCCGCGATCTCAACACCATACCGCTACACGACAGGAGCCGACAAGGGAAAATCCACCTTACTCAAACCCGCCGGCGTACGCGACTATCAGAGGAAGCTAGGATGTCTCCTCTTCGCAGCTGTTACCTGCCGTCCCGACCTCTCATACTCCGCAAGCCAGCTCGCCACCTACCTCAAGAAGCCCGAAACAGAGCACCTGGCGGAGCTCGACCGAGCTCTTCACTACTTCATCAGCACCCCGACGATCGGCCTAACCTACCACAAGAACGCAACCGCACCAACCAAGCTAATCGGCTACGTCGACGCCGATCACGCCGGCGACTCCGACAACAGGCGCTCACGCACCGGCTACGTTTACCGCCTCGAACCTATCGGTCCTATCTCCTGGCAGTCGAGCAAGCAGGAGTTAATCGCACTATCTTCAGCTGAAGCAGAATACATCGCACTCTGCTCAGCCACCAAAGAAGGCCTTTATCTTCGCGAACTGCTGGAAGAAGCAAAGTTGGCTGAGTTACCCAGCTTCACCCTGTTCTGCGACAATCAATCAGCAATTCGCATCGCCAACAAAAACGGCTTCGCGAACAGGACGAAACACATTGCCCTGCGCTACTTCTTCGTGAAAGACGAGATCGAGAAGGAGAAACTTCAGCTGTCATACTGCCCCACGTCCGAGATGGCAGCCGACTATTTGACCAAGAAGCTCGGAAAGCAGAAGTTCGAGTACTGCATGCTGCTGACTGGACAGGGCCACGTCATCAGCAGCGACACTCCAGAAGCGAAGGGGAGTGTTGGAAACAGTAAATCTTAAGCGCTTCAGTCGTGTCGAAACATCGCACCAGAAGCGAAGCAAGCAGTACCGAAACAAACGCGAGTCAACCCTCGGAGGTTGAGAGGTTGCTGGAGGTTACGCGAAAGTCAAAGGTCAAGCAACCTTTGACCTGACAAATACAGCGCGACAGTTAAGGACACACAACTGACTCGTTACAGAGCAGTTGCCCGAGTCGTACTGTATCGAACCGCAACAGCAACAGTAAAGTAGTTACAAACTGCATCCTTTCATATTCCCTGTATTACTATATAATCTTGTACTTCCTTGTCAAATGTTGTAGCCTATAGTGAGGTTTGTCTTAGGGGGTACAAAACTTAGGGTTAGCTATATGTACCCCAACCAACATCAATGCATCATCCATTCTTCATTTTGACATGGTATCAAAGCATGGTACCGTAAGCCCCCGGATAAAAGCGCAGGCCTCGGATAAGCGCCGGCGCTTATAAAAGGATGAGGGCGCTTATATCCGGTCCTCGATTATAAGCGCACCCCCTGAGAATTCATTATTTATTATAAGCGCATGTCGATTTTTTTTCTTGAAGAACTGTCGAATTACAGAAACGAATTTCGCCTTAGCAGGGAACGAAGCACAATTCCAGTTTCCCACTCAAAATCTCACTTGCTGCGCGTCTAGTCAGCACGCGCTGTCGCTTAGTCAGCATGTGTTGGCAGGGAATCATTTCCTGCCAAGCTGCGGGAGATTCGGATTCGTGACCCCATATAGTTTCGACTCGATGAAGATGGGCAGAACGAGATCTACAGTTTGGTGTAAAATATACTTAATTTCATTTTTGCCATTATATAAACGCCGGCGCTTATAAAAATCCTCGATTATAAGCCCACCCCCTAAAAAACAGTGTTTTTTTATACCCCCAGGGGCGCTTCTATCCGGGGGCTAATGGTACCATGTAGTTACCTAATCTAGATACGGTAGAAGTAGACACACACGTGTAAGCCCAACCCACATGTACGCAGCCCAGGAAGAGGAATAGTATCGATAATGGCTCATCTCATATCTACAGTATACTCAAACATACATACAAGGAACGGCGTACCTATCTGTTTCTCTAGGTACACCTGTATGCTGCTGTATCATCTATTTGCGCGCAAGGCCAACCCACATGTAAGCTGCCCAGGAGACGACAGTGGTGGTTTTCCCTGGTCTTCCTTGGATTTCCCTGGTCAACCCTATCTATACCACTGTATCATCTATTTGCGCATAAGGCCCACCCACATGTAAGCTGCCCAGGAGGTGACAGTGGTGGCTGCAACTGAGTAGCTGCAGGGGAGGGGAGCAGAGAAGAAGCAAGTCCGTTTAACAAGAAAAGTAAGCACGGTGCTTTGATGAGAAATCATATGAAAGTACTAGCAAGAAGGATAAGGGATGGATAAGCCATATGAATAAACAGGGAGTATGGTACAAGAGCAAGAACGAGGATGGGGGGAGGATGGGGGGAGTGTCAAATGTTGTAGCCTATAGTGAGGTTTGTCTTAGGGGGTACAAAACTTAGGGTTAGCTATATGTACCCCAACCAACATCAATGCATCATCCATTCTTCATTTTGACATGGTATCAGTTAGGTTAGGATCCTGTGGGATCCCGTTCCGCCGTTCTCCGTTCGTACCACCCGAGCCTGATCCTAGCTCTCGTTCGTCTCCTTCTCGTTGTTACCGAGCCTAGCGCCGAGCCACGCTCTCGTTCGTATCGTTCCAGCTGTTACCGAGCCTAGCAACGACCCACGCTCTCGTTCGTATCGTTCCAGCTGTTACCGCCCCCCCGTCGCGTCGCCTTCCCCCCCCTCGAGACGCGCCCGTCCCTTTCCCCCTGTCGCGTCGCGCTCCCCCCGTCGCGTCGCGTCCGCTCCTTCCCCCCGTCGCGTCGCCTTCCCCCTGTCCCGTCGCGCCCCCCCCTTTCCCCCCGTCGCGTCGCCCTCCCCCTGTCCCGTCGCACCCGCCCCTTTCCCCCCGTCGCGTCGCCCTCCCCCTGTCCCGTCGCTCCCGCCCTCTCTCCCCGTCGCGTCGCCCGTCCCGCAGCGCCCGCCACTGTCGCTCGCGACCGCGCTCGTCGCCGCCGCGCCTGCCGCCGTCGCCCGCCCCCTGCGCGCCTCGCCGCGGCCCCGCCGTCGTCGCCCGCCGCTGCGCGCGTCGCCGCTGCGCCCCCTGCCGTCGCCCGCTGCGCGCGCTGCTGGCCCCTGCTGCCGAGCGCGCTGCCATCGCCCGCCGCTGCGCCCGTTCCCGTTCCCCGCTGCTTAGTCCCCTGTTACCTCCCCTGTCCCAGAGTACCGCCGAACCCTAATTTGCCTCTCACCTACTGCTGTCCCCTCCCTCTCCGTTCGCGTTCGTTTTCACTATGGCGACTCAGCGTGTCCTTCGTTTCGACGCTGACGGTAGACCTCTTGATTTTTCCGTCTGGCTTCTTCGTGCTCGCCGTCTGTTAGAGAGTCAGGTCCAGGCAGGCGAGACCCTCTGGGCGCACGCTACTGGTGCCCTACCTGCGCCCCCCGACCCTACGCCTTTAGGACCTGCCCCTGACGACGCCGCTAGAGCCCGCTTTGCCACTCAGCGAGCTGACCAGACGGCTTGGACGTCACGTGACGCTGCGGCCTGCATCGCGCTCAGCAGCCTCCTCCCTGAGTCTGAGGAGGTTCACTTCACTCAGGTTCGCACCGCTGCTGAGTACCTCACTGCGATTAAGGCCCGCTACTCTACTCCCGCTGCTGTCTCTCTTGGCCGCCTGTTCCTCCCGTTCCTGTTTCCTGACCTAGCGTCTTTTGAGCGCTCTGCTGACTTGATCGCTCACCTCCGCTCGCTCGACGCTAGTTACCGCGCTGCTTGCACTGAGGCACAGCTTGCACTGCTTCCTCCCCCTATGGCGATTACTATCTATTTCATCGCCACTAGCCTCCCTGACCGCCTTGCCTCCGTTCGCGACGCGCTTCTGCTGAAGCACCCTAGTGAGCTCACCGTCGAGGTCCTTGAGTCTGCACTCAAGGACGTCGAGAGCAACCTTCGCTCGGTAGCCGCTGCCTCTGGTGCTGTGCCCCCCCCACTCTTCCACGGGTGCACAGTCCCGCAGTTACCCACCTTTACTGCCTCACTTGCCACTGCCGCTACTGACGCGACTGCAGCTGCTGTTACGACTGCGTCGCGGTCCCGCGGTAGGAGTGGCAAGAAAGGCGGTTCTGGTGGTGGTAGTGGAGGTGGAGGCGGAGGTAGTGGAGGTGGCGTTGCGCCTGGCGGCGGTGGAGGTTCAGGGCCTGGAGAGGCGCCTCGTGCAGTGACTGGTGACTCCACTGCGCCTGCTGGTGGTGGCGACGCCCGAGTTCGTCAGTCGCCTCCTGTACTTCCTGCCCCGGTTGGTGGAGCAGCGGCGTGGTACCAGGCTCAGCGTCAGCAGCAGCTTCTGCAGCACCAGCAGCCCCTCTCCTCCCAGCAGCCTCAGCAGCAGCAGCGGCAGCAGCTGGCTCCAGGGTCGGGGCTGCGTCAGACCCAGCGCGGTGCTGTTTACACTCCCTGCACCTACCAGGTTCTGACAGGCACTCGTCGTGGCCACCCTTGTGGCCGGTTTCACCCCCCTGGTCAGTGCTTTGCTCAGCTCACTGACACGGTTCGTTTGGTCTACGGGGTTGGTGCTCCTGCCCCTGACTGGCTGCCTCTTGTTCAGCGTTACGGCTCCGCTCTGTGGGGCATGTCTGCTGAGCAGTTAGTTGATCTGATTGGTAATCCCCATGCTATGTATGCTGTTGTTGACTCTAGTGTTTCTGACTCTGTTTACTCTGGTGTTGTTAGCTTAGGTGCTAGCCTTGCTCAGTTGCCTGTTGCTAGTGTAGGTTCTTGTGTAGACTCTAGTCCAGCGGCTACCTCAGAGGACGGTTCGCTGTCGTTCACGCTGGACTCTGGAGCCTCTCACTGCTTCTTTCGTGACAGCACGACACTTACGCCTCTTCCTGCGCCTGTTTCTGTGGCGCTGGCTGATCCCACTTCGGGACCAGTCACCGCGCGTCACACTACCACCTTGCCGTGTCCGGCTGCTCCTTCTGGGTCTCTCACTGGGTTTCACGTCCCCTCGTTCTCCCGGAACTTGGTGGGCGTGCGACCCCTCGTGAGTCAGCACGTGGGTGTGTGGTTTGAGCCTTCTGGAGAGACTGCGGTGTGTGTTGACGGGGACTCTTACCAGCCCCTCGCCACTTTTGCTGCTGAGCCGGGCTCCGGTCTCTACACTCTTCACACTGGCCCGCGCGCTCAGCAGCGACTGCAGCAGCAGCAGCAGCAGCAGCAGCCGCAGCCGCAGCCACAGCCACAGCCGCCCCTCCTGCCCCCGGCCCCTGTTTTGCCCCCCGTTCGAGTCCTCGCGTCTCACCAGGTTGCTCCGTCCCCCCAGGTAGCTGTGTCTTGTCAGGTTCCTCCGTCTAGTCCGGTCGCTGCGTCGTGCTCCTGTCGGTCGCTTGCCCACCCCACCGTTTTGTGGCACCACCGGTTGGGGCACCCTTCTCCTCCTCGTCTTCGCGCTATGTCTCGTCAGCGTCTTGTCTTAGGTCTCCCGCGTGTCTTGCCGTCGCTGCCGCCGTCCCTTGCACCACCGTGCGGTCCTTGCGTCGAGGGTAGGCTGCGCGCCACCCCTCACTCCTCCTCCCTTCGTCCGGCCACCGAGCCTTTTGAGACGCTGCACTTGGACGTCTGGGGCCCCTCTCCTCGCCCTGGCCCTGAGCGTGAGCGTTTCTTTTTGGTGGTCGTTGACGACTACTCCCGCTACACCACAGTGTTCCCCCTGGCGAGGAAGTCTGAGGTGACTTCTACGCTGATCAGGTGGTTGCTTACCACCCAGGACACTCGTGGTCGTCGTGTCAGCTGTCTCCACTCCGACCGCGGGGGCGAGTTTCGCTCCGGCATTCTCGCTGGATTCTGTCGCGAACAGGGCATTCGTCAGTCCTGGACGCTTCCGGAGTCCCCACAGCAGAATGGGGTTGCTGAGCGTCGCATAGGCCTGGTCATGGAGATTGCCCGCACCTCCTTGACTCACGCCCGTGCCCCCCATTTCCTGTGGACATACGCGGTCAGGTACGCCGCGCACCAGCTGAACCTCTGGCCACGCGTCTCTCGGCCGGAGGCTTCACCGACCAGTCTTTGGACAGGGTCCCCTGGTGTCGCGTCGAGGTTTCGTGTCTGGGGGTGCTTGGCTCTTGTCCGCGACACCTCCGCGGACAAGCTCTCGCCTCGCGCCGTTCCTTGTGTCTTCCTTGGTTTCCCTGAGGACTCCTCTGACTTCACCTTTTACCACCCTCCCTCTCACCGGTTCTTTGACTCCCGTGACGTCCGTTTCGAGGAGTCCACCCCCTACTACGTCAGGTACCCCAGTCGAGGTCTCCCGGTCCCTCCCCCCCCTCTCTTCCTGACCGCCGCTCCCCCGCCTGCTCCCCCGGTACAGCCTCCCCCCCCTGGTCCAGCCCCGTCTGGTGTGTCTCAGGCTAGCCCTCCCCCTTCGGTAACCACCCCTGTACAGCCTCCCTCCCCACAGTCTTCCTCGCCGCCTCCTGCAGGTGCTCCCTCTCGGGAGGTTGGTCCTGCGACTGTCCCTGTACAGGTCTCTGGTTCTGGGGGTGCTGGAGTTGGAGCTGAGCCGCGGGTTGCAGAGGACTCTTGTCTTCCGGGGGCTGGTACTGGTCGTGCGGAGTCTGGGGGTGCTGGTGCGGAGTCTGGGGGTGCTGCGTCTGGGGGTGAGGGTGTCCCTTCGGTTTCTGGAGAGCCTGGGTCTGGAGCTGGTGTTGGTGCTGCCTCTGGGGGTGGTGTGCTTGGTGCTTCGGAGGTCGACTCTGGGGCTGCCGCTGCCCCGGACACTACTCCTTCCCCCCACCCCTACCCGACCAGGTTCCAGGCTCGTGTTCGCCGTGCTCGTGAGGAGCAGCTGGAGTTGGAGAGAGAGGAGAGAGAGTTGCAGCGGCTCGAGGAGCAGGAGCGACAGCAGCAGGAGCAGCAGCAGGAGCAGCAGCAGGGGCAGCAGCCGCTGGAGCAGCAGCAGCCGCAGCAGCCGCAGCAGCAGCAGCAGCAGCTGCTGCCGTCTCCTCCTCCTGTCTCGGGTCTTCGGACCCTTGGTCTCCCCTCTCCCTCTCCTTCCTCCTCCCCCTCTCCTCCCGTCTCTGGTCCTCCGCTTCCTCCTCCTGACCCCTCTCCCGCTGTTTTCCCTCGTTCTCAGTCTTCGTTGTCTCCTCCTCCTTCTCAGACTTGGGCCTCTCGTCGCTCCCCTCGTGCTCGTCCCTCGTCTCCTGTTCCCTTCACTGACCTTCGTACAGCCTTCCTTTGTTCTCGTCCACCTCGTCCGTCTCCGTCTGTGCTTCCGTCTCCTCCTGAGTCGGCCCTCACTGTGTCGCTTCCTTCTCCTGTCACTGACTACTACCGCACGTACCGTCCTGTTCTCTCTCGTGTTCTCGCCTCTCTTGTTACCCACCCTCGTGCCTCTGTGTCCTCTGTGTCCGCTCTTACTGCCGCAGTCACTGAGTTTGCCTCTACCCGCCGCCTTGACTTCGCCACCGCTCTTGTGGCTGCTCCTCCTTCCAGTCCTCTGGCCGTCGGGGGTGTGTCTGCCCTTGGCTGTGACGCCCTAGAGGACAGGCAGTTTGAGCTAGAGTTCCTGGCGGCCGCTTCCCCTCATCTCTGTGCCATGCTCCTCGCCCCTGAGGGTGACCCCGACGCCCTTGACATTCCGACTCCTCGCACTTACGCTGAGGCAGTGTCAGGGCCTTGGGCCTCTCAGTGGAGAGCTGCCATGGATGCAGAGATGGCCTCCTACAGATCCACAGGCACCTACGTCGATGAGGTTCCCCCTCCGGGGGCGAACGTAGTCGACGGCATGTGGATCTACAGGGTGAAGCGGCCACCGGGATCTCCTCCGGTCTTCAAGGCGCGCTACGTGGCTAGAGGTTTCAGTCAGCGCGAGGGAGTTGACTTCTTTCAGACCTTCGCGCCCACCCCGAAGATGACCACTCTTCGGGTGTTACTACACGTAGCAGCACAGAGAGACTACGAGTTACACTCTCTCGACTTCTCTACTGCTTTCCTTCAGGGCAGTCTTCACGAGGAGGTCTGGTTGCGTCGTCCCTCTGCCTTCACTGGCTCTTTCCCTCCTGGGACCTAGTGGAGGCTGAGGCGACCGGTTTACGGTCTTCGTCAGGCTCCTCGTGAGTGGCACGACACCCTGCGTTCTACCCTGTCTGACCTTGGGTTCCAGCCGTCTTCTGCTGACCCGTCGCTGTTCGTTCGTCGTGGCCCCACACCTTTCTTTGTTCTGGTCTACGTTGACGACCTTGTTTTCGCCACCCCTGACAGGGTTGCTTTGGCACACGTGAAGTCCGAACTGCAGAAGAGACACACCTGCACTGATCTTGGTGAGCTGCGCCACTACCTTGGCCTGCAGATCACCAGGGACAGAGCTGCTCGCACCATTACACTTTCACAGTCACACATGGTGCAGCAGGTCCTTCAGCGGTTCGGGCTTCAGCACTCCACAGTACAGCGCACACCTCTTGCTGTTGACCACAGACTCACTGGACCCTTTCCTGACGAGCCGTTCGAGCCTAGTGGTCCCTACGCAGAGCTTGTGGGTTGCCTCATGTACCTGATGACTTGTACTCGCCCGGACCTCGCCTTCCCTCTCAGCGTTCTTGCGCGCTTTGTTGCGCCAGGGAGACACCGTCCTGTTCACTGGACAGCAGCTGTGAGGGTGGCGAAGTACCTAGCGACGACATCAGGCGTGGGGCTAGTTCTTGGAGGGCAGCAGTCTGTCGTACTTACTGGTCACTGTGACTCCTCTTACGCTGACGACGCTGAGACTCACAGGTCTACTCAGGGGTACTGTTTCAGCCTGGGTTCTGGAGCTGTTTCCTGGCGGTCCACGCGCTCCTCTTCGGTCTCGACCTCTACAGCTGAGGCTGAGATCTACGCTGGTGCCATGGCGGCACAGGAGCTGCGTTGGTTGACCTTCTTGCTCACCGACCTTGGTGAGCGGCCGAGCTCTGCACCGACCTTGTTCACTGACAACAAGGCGTCTATTCTCCTTTGTCGAGAGCCACGACTGGAGAGCAGAGTGAAGCACATTCACGTCAGGTACTTTCTTCTGCGAGAGTTGCAGAGGCGTGGACAGGCTCGCTTTGAGTTTGTGGAGTCCGAGGCCAACACTGCAGACATCTTCACCAAGGCGCTTCCGCCTTGTGACCACCAGAGGTGCTGTGTGCAGTTAGGCCTTGTTGACACTGGTTCTCGTGTTGCTTAGACTTGAGTGTACTGTTTACTTTGCTTTCTATATATCTCTGTTACTTCTTGGACTGGCCTTGTGGCCACTGTTGTTTGTGCTCGGACTGTGTGGTGACGTTGTGATCCACCCTGAGCTTCGTTTCTTGGACTGGTCTTGTGACCGTACTCGTTTGGTTCTGCTAGACACCCCTCACTTAGGCTATGGGGGTGTGTCAAATGTTGTAGCCTATAGTGAGGTTTGTCTTAGGGGGTACAAAACTTAGGGTTAGCTATATGTACCCCAACCAACATCAATGCATCATCCATTCTTCATTTTGACATTCCTTACTATAATCAATCTACTTTGCCCTCACATACCAGCGCAAGGTGGTTCACAATCTTTCGTTAAAGCTTCCGCTACTACAACACTATCCTATCCAGAGTTCTCCCTTGAAAAGATCCTAAGGGGCTATCTCAGCCCAACAATTGCAACTTGCAATATCTAGATCAGTGATCAAGGATATGAGGTTTATTCAAGGGTCCTACCGGTTTGTCTAGCTTAACCTTAACAGGTGCTGGACCCACTGTTTCAAACCAGCAGCCACACCATGAGGAGTCTACAATCTATTTTAGTCTGCCCTTCATTTATTTTTTGCTGTCATACTTGTCACGCCTTCCCTCCCCAGCTTTTGCAGCCAGAGATGTCAGGCAGAATGTTACTACCGCATTCACTTCACAACTGCTCCAGCTGAAAGAGCAACACGGCTGGTTCTCCCTCTCCAACAAATTAGTTAGCAAGCAAGCCCATTGTGCTCATCTGATGCCCGTCATGTCATGTCTCCTTCCAGTCAGCAACGGGCACAAGTGTGCCCCACGATGTTCCCACATGCAGCTTCACTGATAACGGAACTGCTTGGATGACACACAACAGGTGCGCACATGGCAAACAGGGAGAGGAAAAGAACGGCAAGAAAGTTAAGTGAGGTGAAAGGAGGTCATTGCAGCGGCAAGTTCCAATGATAAAAGCTCTGAAACTTGGCATATGGCTCATCCCCTGCCTCTTTCAGTTTACAATACCTGCAAGAGTCATGGCATTTTCCATGCATGTCTGTAGCAGCTCCTTTGCAGGCTGCAGGTAGGGTCGCTCTACCTCCAGCACCAACTCGTCATGAATCTGACACACACACATACACACACACACAAAACCACCACAGGCAGTTACAAAAAAAAAGGAAAAAAAAAAAAGAAAGAAAAAAAAGAAAAAAGGAAAAAAAGACTTGTGGATTATCGGTTTCATAACAAGAGCCAAAGCAGCATGTCACATGCTCTGCCTTGTAAGGTTAAAAAGAGAAGGGAAGAGGGTTGTAGGAGAGGTGGTAAGGACATGAGGCAAGAGGTGGAAAAAAACGGCTCATTGCGGAAGAGAAAGTTACCTGCAAAACCAGCCTGCAGTGGCCTGCAAGGGAGGATGCCCCAGGAGCAGCAACAGGAGGAAGAACGGAGGGGCATTGAACATGGCAGAACTGCTGCTGAGGAGTGAGAATCGAGGATGATGGTTGTGGGAGCACAGCCAGCGCCAGCCCGCTGGTGGATGTTTGGTGACCCGGAATGACTGAGGGTGCAACTGATGAAACCTGTGCTGTTGCTGCTGCTGCTGCGGAGGTTGCTTGTGGAGCTGCAAAATCAGGTGCTGGTGCTGCTGTCACTGGTGGTGATGTGGATGCCAGCGGCTGGGTGAGAGCAGGTGGAGCTATAGCTGACTGAAGACGGACCATGGCCAGTTTAATGAGGTCTGCTGCTGACCCCTGCGGGGAAGAAAGTACAAGGTAGTGAGTAACGAGGCTGCTTCAGAAAGTACATAAGGAGATAGCCTTGGCAAGAAATATAAAAGCGAGAAACACAATGTCGTAGGTGAAATAGCAAGAATATGCCAGGGGTGCTGAGCTGAGAGCACTTGAAAAGCGAGGCCCATTCTGCACTGGTGTTGTGCCTTGATCGTACCTGGCATATGGAGTTGACAGCCTGGCGTTGTGCTTTGGCCTTATCTGCACTGCTCCTGTTGTTGATATTTTCCAAGAAACGCCTTCGCCCACATAGCGTCTGAATGTATCTGCAACACCAGTGGAACGTAAAATCGCGAGTCAACGCAACTTCCTGCCCTGAGGATCACAGCATGTGCAAGATTCCCACATACGTACCCTTTACTTCTGCATTCCTTCACAGCCCTGTCCAGCCATCTGTCCACATCTGGGAACGACTGCAAGAACCTCTTCCTGTACTTGCTAGCTTCTTCCACGCTGCACTCAAGCTGCTGACCCAGTGCGCTGTTCCCCATGCCATACAGCAGACCGTAGCACAGGCGCTTGGTTCGGTCCCGCTCCGCACTGGTCACTTGAGGCTCGGGAGTGCCGGACCAGCAGGCAGCCATGGTGCGGAAGAGGTCTCCGGAAGGGCGGGAAAGGAGCGAGATGAGGGCTGGATCTTTGGAGAAATGAGCCATCAGGCGGACCTCAATCTGAGAATAATCTGCTACTAGGAGAAGCCGAGATGGCTGTACGGGGAGTGGTGGTGCAAGCATGGTCAGGGGTAAGACATCAGAGAGAATGTGAAAGGGAAATGAGAGCACGGAAATGACTGTGGCCTGTGTGTACGGGTCGATGTTTGTGCCAAAGGGACAGAAGATATGACTGCCCAAAAGGTAGGGGAGGATGTTGGCCCAAAGAACAAAGGAGGCGTGACAAAGGTCCTGGAATCACAGGGGTTATCAGCACCTGTGATGGGACGACCACTGCACGTGGGTTGATCTCCAAACGCACTTGCCGCTTGGCTGCACTGCTGCTGCCACCCTCCACAACCCCCACCACGACCGCCTCACACCACCTCCCCTCACTACCCTCATTCCCCACCTTCTTCTCCTCCTCAACTTGCTTCGCACCCTTGTTTGCACCACCCTGCCCACCCCCACTCGTTTCTACCAGTGCCAACTTGAGAGAGTCAGGAAGCAGATCCTCATTTAGAATGAAGCTTGTTGGCTTCTCCATGCACTACAAGATGGCCAGTCGGAAAATCAGAAACAGGGTATAGGGTGAGAAACAAAAAGCAGGGCCGATGGGCAAGCGGGGAGGAAGGGGGAGGTGGTACTTTGTAGTTAAACGAAAGGTTAAGGGTGAGTCAAGGGAACTAAGTTGGCCGATGCAATGAGGAAAAACTCAGCATGGATGAAGGATCAAGAGCAGCAGCCAGCCCACCTGCAAGTTTGGTTCTTCCATGGAAAGACGTCCTGTTGCTGTTGATGTCTGCAGCCACCGACCATGCACTGTGTAGCATGTCCGCCGCTTTCCTTGCTTCCCTCCCATCTCCACATCAAAAGCTCCTCCCTCGATTTCTACCCTGTTGCACTGGTCCGCTCCACAAGCCTGCATTTCCAAGTCGTTGACAAGTTCCCTTGAAAGACCGTGCTGGTCTTTCACTCGGTGCAACAGGGTGTTGATGGTGGCACAGAGCTTGGCTATGCAGCGGTAGTCTTGAATCACCGCCGCAATTGGGTGCTTCGACCTGTAATGCACATAACAGAAATGGGAGGAGAGACGTACAGAAGCAGGACGGACGAAACTTAGAGCTGCTTAATTATGATGAACAATAAGAACAAAACAGAATTGGATAGTGGGGGGCACGTGGGGCCAAGCACTTGTGGCAAAGCATGGGGGCTTGAAGAGGGAAGGAAAGGGGAACATACTTCAGAAACTCCAGAGCTGCTTTGTCGGTTGGGCCCGGCTGTGACTTGGGCCCTTTGGCAACAAAGGTTGGGGGGACTGGAAGAGCGAGGGTCTTGAAGAGTATAATGGCGAGCTCGCTGGGATTAGAAAGCATGAAGGGGCGCCCTGCCATCTCATGCGCCGCTTCCTCCAAAGCAGCCACCTTGGCCCGCAGGACTCTCCTCAGGAGCATGCACTGACGCATGTCCACTCCCACGCCCAGGAGCTCCATAGATGCGACTACAGGGACCTAGTTTATGGGAATAGGGACCAGAGGCACAAGGCCACAGGACAGGGGATGGGGGGTGTGTTGGGAGGGTGGAGGAAGGGAGTAGGGAGGGAGAACGTGGACTGAAAATAAGAGAATTCTAGGGAGAACTGTGGCACGAGGTGCTTCGCTGGGCACTGGGGAAAGGAGTGGGATATGCTGGAGAAGCAAGTGACAGGGGCAAGTCAGGTCAAAGAGGCAGAAAAGCCAGGCCGTACCAGTGGCATCTCGTTTTGCATGAGAGGCTCCTCCAAGCACTGGGAGAATAGGCGCTTCCACAGCACATCACAGAGCTCCCGAACTTGTGCGGCTCGTCTGCAGCAGCCATCCCGTGCTGCCCGGCCCAGCTGAGCCTGCCACCTCCCTGCTCGCTGTGCCCTGGCTGCTGCTTCTGCAGGGAGCGTGCTGGCCACTGCCTGTATATGCATGCATGGGTAGGCAACAGCAAACAGCAGCATCGATTGGGGAGTTTGGTGGGTTTGGCTTCAAGAGGTTTAGGGTTTAGGGTTGAGCGGAAGGGGGGAGCTTGAGCATCTGGATGGCACGTGTTTGGAAGAAGGAGAAGGGCGGAATCACAAAGCATGAGGTGTTGAGAACAGAAGAAGGTTGGAACACAAAGGAAGAAAACTCATGGCACTAAAGCACAGGGGTGTCAATGGACAGACCTCTTCAATGGTCTTCTCTTTATTGCTCTCGCCGTCCGGATCAAGAGCCCATGCCAGCAGACGCATATCAAGAATCGGGCCTGCAACATATGCTGCTGGGAGCGGCTGCAGTACCCATGCTTGCCGCACTTCTCCCTGCACTATCCCACCCCCAGCCCCTGCTCCTCGTGCTGCTTTCGACTGTAACCAGCTCTTCCCTCCTTGCTGCTGCATCTGATCTAGCCGCAGCTGCCCATCCCCCCAGCTTCCATGCAATCCCCCTTGCTTCTGCACCCCCGATTCATTCGCTAACTCGTTCACCCCACACTGCCCCGCCACTCCTTGGCCCAAAGTCGTCAACTGCAGAGGGAGGAGCTCTGGAGGGCAGCGTATGGCTGGGCATGAGAGCACCATAAGAGCTACCTTCGCATCCCAGAAGACCTTCTTCTGGCCCTGCTGTGCCAGCATCTGGCGAACCTTGTTCCACCGGTCAACCACTGAACGCCACCATGTCAACTTGTCATCCTCCTCCTCCTCCCCAGCTCCAGCATCCCGTACCTCCTTTCCTTGTTTCACAAGCTCTTCAGGCTCTACTCTTGTTGCCGCTCTCGAGTCCCTTTTCTGCTGATTAACCCTGGGGAGCACCACCAGCGCCAGGTAGAAGACGGGGGAGCCTTTCCAGCACACTGAAACCCCTTCTAGCTCCACTGGCCTCTGTCCGTATCCATTTTTGTAATCCCCAGCTGTATGCAGGTCTATACAGTACTCGCTCTGCTCCTCCCACTGGCGTATAAACTGGGATAAGCCACCAGGAAGTGAGTGCACGTCCAGAGGACCATCTCTGGGCATGCAAGCGCCAGTGGATGGAGCATGATGCTGAGCGTGAGAGGTGGTTTGAAGATGATTACTCTGGGGAGGATGCGAGGAAGGTTGACGGTTCCATTGATGCTGCTGCTGCGGTTGTTGCTGCTGCTCATGATGGTGATGCTGTTGGTGGGAAGTAGGTTGAGGATGACTAAATGCCACATTACTTGAGGAGGGTCCTGTGGTTTGGCCGTTAGAGCCACGGCTACAAGGCACCAATGTTCCAGCGCCAAAACCTCCCGCTCTTCCAGCAGATTCCCCAGAGAACAGCCGGGCATGCGCTTGTGCTGTCTCAGGAGGAGCAGGCATTGGAGGTGCTGCCTCTCGTGTTACACCAGCAGACGGCACACAGCTCACCACAGCAGCTGCAGTGGCACAAGTTAGTTCGGTTCTGGCAGCAGCTACACTTGGTCTTGTCGCATTGGTCAAGCCAGGAGTCTCCCGATGACCAGCTAAAGCACAGGCCACAGCATTGTCCACTGTGCGAACGAGCTGCGTTGCTGTTAGGCTTGTTCCCCATGGGTCCGCTCCTGGGGAAAACACGTGCTCCGCCTTTGCTGCAACTCCATTCGCAGCACCAGCAGAAGCAGCAGCAGGCGTAACAGGTAAACTGCCAACATTGGCACCAGCACCAGCACCAGCAGATGCAGCAGCAGCAGGAGGAAGAGGAGGAACAGGAGCAGCTGAAAAAGCAGGAGCAGCCAGAACAGCAGGAGCAGCCAGAACAGCAGGAGCAGCCGGAACAGCTGGTGCAGCAGGAGCATCCGCCTCTCCAGACTGAACTTGATCCTTGTCTTCAGCAGCTTCTTCTTGTGTGAGCACATCCACAGCGAATTCAATGTCCTCCATGGTCTCATCTGGCGACTCCTCCATACCTGCTGCTGGATAATTGTCATCAGCACGGTTCACGGGAGCAGCAGCCCCACCAGCAACAGCACCATCACCACCACCACCACCACCACCACCACCACCACCACCACCACCACCATCATCACCGCCACCACCCACTGTCTCTTGCCCATCCCTGCTTCGCAGTGCGTCTGCTGCCTGTGCTGTTTCTGTTCTGGCTGCATCTGGTGCTGCAGCTGCTGGTGCGGATGAATCATCCAGGGAAAGGAAGGTGTGCAAAGCCTTATCCAGTCCCGCTGGAATTTTCATTCCCAGTGATCGCATCTTGGTAAACATCTGTATCCGCTCCTCCTCTGCCTTCTCCAACAGCACCTTTCGAGCGCCTGGAAATGGAACAAAGGGTATATGCATGTCAAACTTTCTTGAAGTGTAGAAGACAAAAGGATGAGCGGAAACAGAAAACAGATAGGTTATTGTAGTGCACAGTGATGCAAACTCACCGCTGCGAATCTTCCCTGCAATCATTGCTTGAGCACGCGCTGTTGCAGCCTTGCCTGTGGAGATGTCAAGAGATGGAACGACCGCCACAGAAGCATGCATGCTTGGTGAGAAAATCGACTGTCAAATGATGCAGAAAGAAAGAAGGTGTTGACTGTTTGAGTCGAGCACACATACCTCCCCATGAGAAGTCAGAGAGAGCTTTTGCGATCTCAGCAGCAGAGGCCTCTGCCACAGCCTCCGTGGTCCGCAAACCTGCCTTGTACAGGGCACGGGCACGTGCAGCCTGATGGGGGTGTTAGCAGAGAGCACAGAGGAGGACAAACAGCAGTCAGCCAGAAATATGTTCCCATCTAATTGGCGGGAAAATCAAACGAGAAACACACAAGAAATGGACGACGGAAAATGATACAGCCACAGCAGGACGTAAATGTGAAGGGATCTGCTTACAGAGCAACAAACTTTTCATAAGCTAACATAAGCGTTTAGATGAGCTCACCTTCACAAAGGGAATTTCTGTGAGCTCCACAATCTCTGAGCGCACGCCAAAGTACACGCGATGCTGGAAATTGGAGAGCAGAGCTTGCATGTCTGCGTACTTTAGGCGCTCGCAGAACGAAGTGACCATGGAGGCAAAACGGCCGGCGTTATCCTGCAGCTGTTGAACCTGCCCTCTGTTCACACTGAACCTGTCACACACTTCTCCGATAGGCACCTCCTGCAAGATTACCAGTCAAGAATGAGAGCCGGAAGGAATAAAACCCATGAACTGGATGCGTTGCAACCCGATCTGGATTTAGTTTGCATCCTCACCTGTACAATTTGGGACAGGACAAGGGCTGAGAAGAACCGCCTGCAGACGCGCTCGGTTTCCGACACACTATTGATCGGCACACTGCCCTTTGGAGAGTCTGCCACTTCATTCCTTCCCTTGCGACTGCAGCGCCCCATGTAGGTGCGGGCACTGCCATGTGCCTTGCTGGCGAGAAAGGCTTCTGTCACCCCCACGTTCTTGGCAACCCTTTGGTCGATCTCTGAGAGCCGAAGGTATTCCTGGTAGAAGATCTTCCAGTCAGGTTCAATCATTGTGGCGATCGGGGTCACCTGCAGAAGAAAGGAGGAGGAGAAATAAGCAGCAGAAGGCAGAGGAAACGGAAGCACCGATGCAGCAAACCAAGAGCAAGCGAATGGACGATACACACACTGAAGGAACAAAGAAACGTGCCAGCCAGGGCAGAACTGCGGACGGACCTGGTAACAGTGGTGGAGGTCAGTAGCGAGGAGGCATCCCCAGCATCGAGAACGGTCCAAGTCCTTGAAGACCAGCTGAGACTCCTCAGGAGTCATAGCACTGCAGAAGGCTGCCTGGCCCAGTGGGGTGGGTGACCAGGTCTGCGTTTCATAGTTCCATTCGATCATAGAAGAAGACCGGAGCTGGTTCAAGGATGCCTTAGCTGAGGCACTAACCTGTAATGCATGATAAGTTGTTAGTGAGTGCAGACCGGTAGGTGTGGGAGGGACCAGAGCACAGGCAGTAGGAAGTGAAAGAGCAGAAACAGAAAAAGATGCTGAAGGATTGTCTAGGAGGAATAGAGGCCAGCGACAATTGTTTGCCCGAATGGAGACAAGTGAGATTGCAAGTGTTCCATCCATGACCATGGCTCCAGGGTTTGACAGCAGCAGCACGTTGCTCATGAACAGATAAATACTTGCCTGCTCCATCCACGCAACCCTTTGAGAAGCATTGGTCTGCCAAACAAAGTTCTAGGTGAGAAAAAATCGGAACGTAACATGGCTAGTACTAAGCAGCAGAGGATCGTGAACGCAGAAAGAGGAGACGAAGGTGAAGGGGCAGCCAAAAGGCAATCAAGAAATTTGGTAGGGGAGAGGGGAGATGGAAGTTGGGAAAGCACAGAGAGAGCAGAACAGAGAATCCAATTGAGGATTACCTCCTCAAACGACTTTAGAGTGCTGAGAAGCGTGCAGGAGACATATCGGCCAACATCCACACTTGTCTGCACGATGCCTGCTGCCACTACCTCCAGCAGTGCACGCGACATGCACTTGTACGCCTCGGACAGACATGACGCCAGGGGCTGGCAACCCTGCTGAATCATCTCCTTCACCCACGATACCTCCTTTGGATGACAGATGAGGACCTAAAAGCGAGAACATCGGACAGCAGAAAGTCGCAGAAAGAACAGGGTGTTGAAGGAGAGGAGATCCTTGAGAAAACACATCAGTGTCAAGGCTCACATGCTGAAGCACAGAGAATGTAGACTTACTAGGATGAAACTCAATCAGACAAGGTAAGGAAGGAATCAATAAAGTGGGGGGCAGAGGGGGGCAGGAGGGGAGGCGCAAGTAAGAAGAGGCAGGCTGCCGATCCTCTGTACTTTCCTGGATTTTTCATGCTAATTAGAGCATGAAAGTAGCACTTACACTTTCTCCTTTGTCATCAATCCCTGCTCTCCCAGCTCTACCAGTCATCTGGCGGTAGTGTGTCGCGTCCAGGTTATCCATGCCCATCTTTGGTTCCCTCAGTATCACACGGCGTGCTGGCAGGTTAACACCTGCTGCTAGTGTAGACGTGGCAGTGAGCACTCTCACAATGCCACGGCGATAGCTGTGCTCAATTATTTCCCTCTCCTCCGTCTGCAAAGCATGACATAGATTGATAGAGGACAGAAACAGAATGAATGGAGGGTGCAAGGGAGGGAGGGAGGAAGACGTGTGGAAATTACGACCTATTCACAGATGAACGAGAGCTCGTATAACACTGCTGGGTCAGGGACACTCTTCAACAAATGCCAGGTCCTAAAAGAAGAGGCTCACCGTCAGCCCAGCATGGTGATAAGCCACGCCGGCAGGGATGGACTGAGCAAGAACCGGGTCAAGACCAGAGGGAATGCGCTTCAGGGCCTCCAAAACATCCTCTGGAGTGGAGATTGTGTCGTCTGGTTCTGATCCGCGGTTAACAGGTCTGAAAGGAGGCAGGAGCTTAGCGACATGGAGTGCCGTCTTTTGGCAGTGGGAGCGACCTGAGCAGAAGATCAGCACCGAGTGTCCCTCACTCAGAACCTGGATCGAAAGAAGGAATTGGAACAGAAGATTGAATTTTTTAGTAAGGGATGCGGAAGAATCGCAGGGAAGAACGTTATGACACTGAGTAGATTGTACAAGTAAATAGGTAACAACTCACCTCATTACACAGAAAGACTAAGTTATCTTTGTCATCTGGGTTCGGTGGCACAGTGCGACAGGGGTTCATGAAGGTATCGTATATCGTGTTCCCCACTTTGATGAACTCTTGCAGGGGAACTGGCCGAAAGTCAGTCTCATAGAGCACAGCCTGAAACCACAGCACACACAAGTACATGATTAGGCCTTAGTATCATACATCAGATCAGAAGGAAAGCTCATGGGGACGTGAATGACAGGCTTTAAGAGAGTATGACCAAAACAGGGGAGATGAGCTGTGAGATAAACACTTACGTTCAACCACTTTGCAATGGCAAAAGTGTTTCGCATCGTTGCACTCATCCCCACAATCTGCAACCCTTCCCCCTCCGTCTTGCCACTGCTTCCCCAGCCAGCTCCTGTAGAGGGGCTTCCTCGATCACCACCTTTTGCTGGTCTTACACTACCAGCAGCATCAGCTGCAAGAGGCTTTGTCGTGGCCCTTTTGGCAGCATCAGGAGGAGAGCTTTTGCCAGCGGATGACGAGCCCAGGCCTGCAGCATACCGCAGCTTGGTCAGGAGTAGCTCAAGCAGGTAACCCCTTGCAGGATCTCCAACCTGGGAATGATTCGGAATGGCAAATGCATTTGTGAGTCGGCTTGTAGATGGACTGGCGCATGTACGCATGCAAACCTGCATGTCTGAAGCAGGGCACCAAACCAGCAAGCAAAGCCTAACAAGAAGAGAGCAAGGCTTTACCATGTGAAGCTCATCCACGACCACCATTGCCACTTCTCCCAGTCGCCCTTCCTCCAGAAGCCGGTTCACAAGAGCATTGGCCTTCTCGATAGTGCACACAGCCAGATTTGTATCCGGAGGGAGCACTGATCCTCCCTGTGCACCAAAGAAATTGCGCACCCGATAGCCCAAAGGTTCCAACACCGCCTCCATATGTTCTGCCTGCCAAAAGTAGCGAATAAATGTGCACATAAGTCTAAACTTCTTTCTGAGGATGAAATGCTACTCTTAGAGACAAAGAGTCTTGACCTTATCCCCAAATACCTTTTCAGCACATATGGAGACATATGGCAACACCAGCAATGCCTTCCTTCCAGTCGCGATCAGCCTCCTCACCAGCAGCACCTCTGCAACAAGACTCTTCCCAGCACTGCAAGTCGAGGAGTATGGAAATCAGTATAGAAGCATACAAAATAAGACAAATAAACTCTGGAAACAACACCTTGTCGATGCGCTGTAGACCAGATTCTGCCCATGAAGCACACGTTCTTTTGACAAGCACTCCACCTGAAACAGAATTGCAGAACTGGTTAATCACAGTCAAACCATCACAGATGAAAGTCCGCCAATTTTATGATCATACCTGCCACGGATACATCTTGGTAACTCCTTTGCGAGCATATGCCTTGCATGCTGGGGAAGGGAGCCATGCTGAGAGTTGCAGGTCAGCAGTGGCCGCAGACGACCCGGGGGAGCCAGATCCCTTTAGCAAACCCTTCTCTACTGGCTGCTCCATCAATGCTTTCCCATTATCTTCATGTGGGGCAACATCAGGCTCCAGTTTCTTCGACACTTTGAGGCTCTTTTCTCCTTCTGAACGACCAGCTGCTGTACCTTTCGGCAGTGGACGAGGAGGTTTCTCCGCACTGAAGTCCAGGTACCGAACCGGAAGAGGATCCAGGGATCCCGGAGACAAAGGCCTTGGTGCTGGTGGTATGGCTTCCGTTCGTTGGCGGAACCTTGGGCTTCCAAAACCACCCAAGACTCCCCTTGTTCTCGTTCCGCAGCTTGCACTGCCCTTGTCATTCGCTACTGGCTGGTCTTGTGCAACACAACCTTCTCTCGGAACATCCAAACCAGAAGCAGCAGCAGCAATAGAAGGAGCCATTCCTGCACTCTCTATATTATCGTGTATCCCTGCTTTGGCTTCCACCATCGCAAATGCTTTTTCCCAGAACGAATCCCCCGGGGAATGGTTCTTGATGCTCCATGGTCGGCTACCTGAAGCAGTGCTGCCAGTCCTGCCACCGTTTCCATTGGCAATCCCTGCGCTTGGCTCGCCTTTCGGAGTAACATAACGCTGATCTTGTGCATCCCGGCTTTCACTAACATCCACTTGACACTTTTGTCCAGAATCAGGCTTGGTGAATGTACCGCCGGTTGGAACGTCGGCTTCAGTCTTCACAATAGCTGTGACATCTTGGAGCGGATTGAGCAGTTCTCTTGTCGTCTGATCATGTCCCTGCACGGGAAGAGTTGTGTTAAAATCCCTAATAGGTATAATTGCATCTGGTGGGGTTACCTCTTCCAGTGCACTCCCGAATGCCCTGTTCACTGAGAGAACCTCAGGAGATGAGCTCTCCTTCCTGATATGCCGTGAATAATCATGCTGTACAGGAACTGTCTCAGTGGTCCCATTGCTGCTAACTTCAGCTCCACCTTCAAGCGTACAAGCTTCCGGCGGAAAATCTTGCAAATTATTGCCTTGAAGACCTCCGATGCCAACTGCAGCAGTTCCTTCTGCAAATACGGGATCGTCATTCAGAGGGGACGAAAGGAATGTTGAAGTTTTGATGCTGTTCGATACTTCCACTTCCATATTTCGAGTGTTTACCACCCTGGTCAACCCACAGAGACTACAGGGATTGTCAATCCCCACCTGGTCCGCTGGCTCGAACGTCAAGGGCTATTGAGGATATAGCTCCAGCAGTCGCATGCGAAGGCCTGCAGTCAAAAAGGAGGTTAGCGAAATGGACGATTCGACTTGGAGGAAAACACCCTGCATATTTCGACTTTGTCCATCTTGGTGTAGACCGTACCTGTAAAACGTATCTGCAATGTCAGCGGGATTTTTATTCGAATTTGCAGGTAAGGTTGAAGCACCCTCATCATCACCTGACAAGGAAGGAATGTAATGAATGAGTTCGCTGAAAAAGCAATGAAAACCAAACAAATCGAAATAAACAGCCGTCAAAACCCATACAAACCAGACGGTAATCGTTCAGCCTGAACCTGAAACAACCCCTGTTTGTCTGCTGGACCGCTTGCCTTCTCCTGTCTTCTAGGTTTCTTGACTGGAAATGCCTGATTGATAGAGATCACGCAGACAGAAGAAAAGTTTTAGCAACAGCACTTACACTTCTCCCGCATACATGAAGAAGGTAGAATTAGGTGTACAATGATCACGAATGCACGGAAACTATCACTAATGGATACCGGCTGACTTCCATGTCTGCGAATTCAGCTCGGGATTTGCAAGCGCGTGCCGTGAATGATGAATGGTTAAAGATACTATACGGCTCGACATATGTTACAAAACCTTCACAAACCTCTTGAAGGGATGTCTGTCGTTTCTGCTTAAGACTAAGAGACACGTCTGGTTGTTCCATGGCCTGCTCGGTTAAACTGTAAAGCTCAAGAACCAGGATAGCGCCTGTCGAAACCGAGCATTTGGAGACTTGAATCCTTGTAGGTCAGAATGCTTGCGTAACAAGGAATGGAGGAACACTCTGACGAAACGAACCGCTTTTGGCGCAAGGCACTTCCGTTCCAGATGCTGGGTGGATCATCGCATCAGCAGTAGCAGGAGTAGCAGCAGGAAGAAGCAAAGTGAGACATCCAGTACCATTGCATGACATAGCGGGGATGGATTGAGATTGACCGCTGAATGTCCGCCGTCCGATGCGTGTCACAACCAATGCCGCGAACCTGAAAATCAAGCCGAACTGTTGGCGGGAGCTAATTTGGTTGGACGAAACATGTCAGCCACATCGCGATGTTACATGTTCTTTAATATCACTACCTCAACTTCGTAACGATAATACCATGTTAGAATCTAACAGCAGAATGCGTTTGATTAGCAGGAGATGAGCACAAGTAGGAACCCTGGAAAGTGTTGTACTCTACAACGTCGTTGTTGCCTAACAAGTCTAATGATATAAACCTAATATGACACAAACCTGTCTAGAATGAAAGCTAGAATGCACATGAAAAAATCTGTAGGACTTCAAAAGTTCATAGCGGACTCATCATAGCACCAAATAGTGTGCTATAAATTGGATCTGGTCCGGAGCGTCTTGAACATCTTTTAAATCTGGAGAGTTGAATCATCCACCCCAACAAATATCGGTATGCAGGTTCTCGTTTTTGTATGCGCTAATTAAGCAAACGTAAAAGGAAAAGCGGCCAAAGCTAACTACCGGTAGAAGCAGACAAAGTGAGCTGAACAGAAACAGCCACAGTGAGCCAGCCAGAAGCAGCCATGGTGAGGAAACCTAAACTACTACTTCACTTTCTTCACCTTCCCGCAGAGTTCAGCAATAGTGCCGCCAGCCTGACCAACTATTAGGTAATCACCAAAGGAGATTGCCAACCCAACCAAGCCACGGGCATCAGCCAGAGTCCCCGGCCCATACTTGGTCAATTGCTTGAAGCTGTAGCGCTTGCGCTTGCTGTTCTTACTGGTAATGTTCACCCAAGTGGCTCCGCCTGCCACCAGAGAGAAACTAGTGCAGGACTTGGCGACGGTTGTGACAGGAGCCTGTCCACCAGATTTGATGTTAAATACTTTCATATTAACTATGGCGTAGTACACAGTTTCAGAGTACCTGCGAACATGACATTAAGGGAGATGGTGGGTCAAGACGGGGGATGGCGAGCAGAGCAAGGCCACCCATTAAAGAGGGCAAAAGCTTGGGGTACATCACGGCGATAAGAACTGCTTGTAGTAGCAGTAGAGAAAATGTGGAAAGGACGCACTAGACGATCTTTAATGAAGCTTTTCCCCATGCCCCTTTGTCGCCAAGCACTTTGCCATTGACCTTAGTAGGACGAAGCTTGTACGCCCATTTCTCTTTACAACGTGAATGGCAGGGATGGGGAGGGACGGGGAAGGACAAGAGGTGAGGAGTAGAACGGGTAGTACTACTACTACAAGCACATATGCATGGCATGCGATGACTTCCTGTCGGATTGAGACCTTCTGAGTGACTTGGGATGTATGTTAGTCGTCGTTCGTAAACATGACACTGTGGAAGGGAGAGATGCAGAAACATGACACTGTGGAACGCGGCAATGCAACACGCGGTAGTAGAACACTACTTATAATAATGATGAAACCATGATGGCTGAACTGCCGCAGTTCAGAATGAGCCGCAAAAACAATGGTTAGGGTGGCCGCAATTCGGTGTCCCTTGTCGTGATAGTAGGTATACTGAGGAGCCATAGCTAGGGTTGACCTAGCTAGGCAAGAGAGAATGAAGCAAAGAGGGTTTGCACTAGCAACAATGGTGGTACAAATAGCTAACCCTAGAAGGGTTGTACTCGCTATAGAGCACCCCACTGCAGGCTAGAGCATAATATTCTGACACACCCCCATAGTCAAAGTGGGGTGTAATCAGCAGAGCAAGCAAAGCAGTACAAGCTCAGGGTGGATCACGATGTCACCACACATTCTGAGCACAAGCAAGAAGCAATAGTTTAAGGTTCAAATTATGAGCAAAGCTAGAGGCAGTCACAGGGGGCAAGTGAGGAGGAGGAGGGCTGGCGAGAGGAGAGTAGATAGGAGGCGACGACTGAAGATGCAGACACACGGGCAACAGACGGCTCTGGTGCGACAACGTGGCTACCGGGAATGAGTGCCCCGGAGTACAGGAGTAACAGGCTCCGCGGCTAATATGCTCGGCAGGAGCAACGGACCCACAGGCGACGGCGCAACCGGCTCTCTGAGCTACCGGGAATGAGTGCCCCGGAGTTTAGGCGCTGCGTATGACACGACGGCAACCTCCGCTCAACCTCCCCCAACAGTCCCACACCCCTCGACACACACCCTCTGCTTCAAACCCTAGCTAGCTCCACTCCCACGGTACCCCCCTTAAACCCCAAACCCTAGGCTCCCACACACCACCCCCCTCAGCGGCAGCTGTAGCAGAGGGAGACTAGGGAGGAGGAGGAGCAGGGGGAGGAACTCACAACCGACACCCCCATAGTCGCCACCCTTACACTCCTCACCCCCAAACCCTAAAACGGGCGGAACGGGGGAAGGAGCGCGGGGGACGGCGAGGGGGACGGCGCACGGCCCCCAGGACGCCACCACGGGGCAGCGAGGGGCCGCGCGCGGCTCCTTAGGGCGCCGCGAAGGGGCAGCGGGGGGTCGCGCGCGGCTCCCCAGGGCGGCGCGACGGGAAATCGGGGGCCGCGCGCGGCTCCCTAGGGCGTCGCGGCCGTCGACGGGGCAGCGAGGGGTCGCGCGCGGCTCCCCAGGGCGGCACGACGGCGAATCGGGGTAGCGGGGGGCCGAGCGCGGCTCCCCAGGGCGGCGCGACGGGAAATCGGGGCCGCGGGGGGTCGCGCGCGGCTCCCCAGGACGTCGCAACGGAAAGGGCGGGAGCGCGCGGGGTCCCCCACGGTAGGAAACCGCCGCGCGCCTCGGGGCGCACGGCGGGGAGAAAACCGCCGCACGCCCCGAGCGCGCGGCGGGATGAAAAATCCGTCGCACGCCACGGGGCGTGCGACACAGACAGTAGTAGGAGCAGCGGAAGACTGAGGTGGTGGGGCCCACCCACAGGATCGACCCAACAGGATCGTCCTGCTCTGATAGCATGTTGTGATAGTAGGTATACTGAGGAGCCATAGCTAGGGTTGACCTAGCTAGGCAAGAGAGAATGAAGCAAAAAGGGTTTGCACTAGCAACAATGGTGGTACAAATAGCTAACCCTAGAAGGGTTGTACTCGCTATAGAGCACCCCACTGCAGGCTAGAGCATAATATTCTGACATCCCTGAGCCTAGAACCGCGCTGCAGCCAAGGCACGGCTCTTTGTATAACACCTCGCTACCCCACTGGGTCAAAACGAGGGTGTTATTTGGCGCAGCGGAATGCCCATTAACACTCAGCCCACAGGCGTTACACTCGTCCCCCCCTGGTGTCAACGTCCTCGTTGACGAACTTCAGGGAGTCGGCCCCCGCAGGGACCTATTCGTTGTGCCCCAAACAGCGACTTCGCTGGTGGACCAGGCCAGCGGAGGATCGTTCGCTGTGTTCAATCTGGTAACCACATTCAACTTCTCGCTTCAGGCGGAAAATGTGGATCAGCCAGGATTTGAACCCTAGGCTCTGAAACCAGTATAACACCTCGCTACCCACTGGGTCAAAACGAGGGTGTTATTTGGCGCAGCGGAATGCCCATTAACACTCAGCCCACAGGCGTTATACTTTGAGAGTTCAAAGCGCTGCCAGCAGACACTTACCCAATACCTTGGGCTTTGTTGCCAAGGGTATGCTGCCACCTTGCGGCTCAGCGGCGGACACCGCGGCTGAAACGCCGCTGCCGTCGGGAATAAATGGCGGGAAAACTGACGCGGTGACACTAAAGAGCGACGTCGCACCTGCCAAGCAAGGAGAGCGCGAAAAGGGGCATTGCGGGGGTCATGAGAGCCGCCGCGGTCCGCGTAGTCAGCAAAAGGTGGCGCGAGTAGTACTAGAGTTGAATTAATAGTAGTAGTTGAACCCTGAGTATAGAGGTTTTCAGTATAACCCAAAAAGGTAGTGCTACTACAACTACTACTCTTGTGCTTACAGAGCAAGCAGAAGAAGAGAGGCGTCGCGCGCTTCATTGGTACCCGTAGCCGTAGTACTCGTTCAACGAGTTTTTGAAGTTCTTGAAAAACTCTGCTTGGAAACAAAAACATGGCGATTCTCTCTGAAGTAAGAATCCTGCCGCTGATGGGGAAGCATGGCCTTGATCCATATGTGAGTGGTTCAAGGTGTACTACAGAACCTGGAACGTGAGTCTGTAAGGCTGAGCTAGGGGGCTTGGTTTGGGAGATGTGGCCCCGTTCGAGGCGCGAGCGCCACAGTTCACCGAACTCTTCAGCACTGCCTGGTAGTCAAGTTCACCGAGTGAAAATGTAGAGAGTACAGTAGAGGGATCATTTGAGGGGGTAGGGAGGGAGAAGTGCCTCCGGTCTTTACCCACAGTCGCAACTCAACACCACCAACTCCACTTGAGGGTTTAGTTCGCGACAGGTTCATGTTTGACGAAAAGATTCAGTTCGCATATCACAGGAATCTTGTTACCAGGAAGTGTGGGTGAGAGAGTTGGATTCGCACGTGACTGTTACTGGGACGTGACTAGTTTCGCATGTGCGGAAAACCGAGCGCTGTCATCATGGCTCATCTCGGTAAAGCGATACTTGTTATTGCGGTAACGACTTAGGAGGAATCTTTCAAAATGCATAACACTAATGTACTTCTAACAATCGGGGTAGAGGAAACCCATTCTCCAACACAAAATGAATTGACCTGGTTTTCAGGCAGATGCTGAACGGTGGAGTAGGCACTGAAACGGTGTAGTGCATAAATACTGAAAGGGATGCACCTGGTCAGATTGTCAGCTGTCAAGTCAGTGAATACAATACAGTACTAATCCTCCACTACCCCCCCTCCCCCACACCTAATCCTGTCCCTCTTCCACTCTCCCATTCCCCAGTACTCCCCTATGCAAGCGCAAATTAAAATGTTTCATTACAGCCCAGCACCAAAGCCCGCGAACGACCCTGCACCATCATCGTCGTCATCATCTTCGTCATCATAAGCATCCTCAAACTCATCACCACCTGAATCATCAGCACCCGCACCGTCATCACCAGCTGTACCCCTCACATACCCGCTCCTCACTCCCCCTTCAGCAACCCTTGACCCCACTCCTCCTCCCATTGCTCCTCCCCCCACTGCTCCTCCTCCTCCTCTCCCCGTTCCTCTCCCCCTCCCTCCATCTCCCCCCACCCCCCTGCCACCTCCTCTTGTTACCCCAGGAGCCTGCTGGGACATGCCCTGTCTTCCCCCTGCCACTGTCACCCCACGCTCCTCCTCCCCCTCCTCATCCTCACTGTCTGAGTAGTCATCAGAATCAATGTCATCTGTATTCCCACCACACATACCACCATCCACTGCTGACCCTCTCTCGTACTGTATCCGCCCCTGCTGCTGTTGCTGTTTCTGTTGCTGCTGCTGCTGCTCCTGCTGCTGCCTCTGTTGCTGCAGCGAATGCTGCTGGTGCGGCGGGTGATGCTGCGAGTTTGAGTGCTGCAGCTGCGGCTGCTGCTCCCCCTCCTCCTCCTCATCCTCCTCCTCCTCCTCCTCCTCCTGCTCCTGCTCCTGCTTCTGCAGAGCCAGCAGCGCTTGCAGCCTCGCTTTCGAAGCAGATATAGTCGAAGCAGGCGGGGAGGCCTCATCAGACGACCCCGAGGAGCAAGACCCGTCTGACATAGCCGATCCAGTGAACTCCCTGATCTCTGGAGAGAGCTTGAACCGCACGGATCGACGGGCTGGGGCGTCAGATGTCCCGCCTCCTCCCGCCCCAGTGGTGGCAGTGGCAGTGGCAGAGGCAGTTCCACTGTTGCTGCTGGTGTGTGGTGGTGGGGTGTGTAGCGCTGATGTTAGCGGTGGTGATGATGACGGTGGTGGTGGTGGTGATGATGATGAGAGTGAGGGTGTGCGATAGTTTCTCCCTCCAGCGGTAGCCATTTGCTCATACTCCTCCTCGTCCTCCTCCTCTTCCTCCTCCTCCTCATCCTCCTCCTCATCTTCCTCTTCCTGCCCCTGATTGCCTGCTTCCCCCCGTCCTGAGCTCTGCCCTTTCACAACAACACTACCGTCATCATCATCATCCTCATCACCATCATCATCATCATTACCATCACCACCGCCGCTGCCACCACCACCGCCACCACGTGTAGCTAGACCACCAGCAGGGGCAGCAGCACCCGTCCCCACACTCCCCACGCCACGCATCGCCACACCCCTGAGCCGGCTTGCATGCCCGCCCACGTCACTCTCGCTGCTGCTTGTATAGTCACTGCTGTCGTCATACTCACCCCCCTGGTTGCTATACGCACCCCTACCAGCCGCTGCCGTCGCTGCTGCCCTTGCTGCAGCTGATGCTGATGCAGCTGCTCCTGATGATGGTCCTGATGCTGCTGTTGCTGTTGCTCTTGCTGCTGGTGCTGCTGCTGACACACCCGGAGTCAACCCAGAGTTCCCTTGACTGCTGCCTGTTCGGACACCAGGAGCAACCATGCTGCTGCTCTTCTGTCCCTGTCCCCTGCCGCCACTCAGCCTCCTCCTTTCCTCCTCCTCATCCTCCTCTTCCTCGCTCCCATCCTCATCTTCATCATCCAAACCATCCTCCTCACCTCCTCTTTGGTACGGACCATAAGCGGAAACAGAAGCAACACCAGTGGTACCAGCAGCAGCACGGGAGTGCGTAGGCTGGTTATAAACAGGCAAATCTAAGCTGGAATGATGCGGCACGTCTTCCGATAACTGTGTACTCACACTCGCAGTGTCATCAGCACCATCACCTGTGCTCCCATCCTCACTCGTAGCATCTGAAACATCACCACCACCACCACCAGCAGCAGCACCGCCACCGCCACCACCAGCAGCGGCAGCACCAGAGGAAGCAGAGGCAGAAGCAGCAGCAGACCCAGGTGCATGCGTGCCCGTAGGCAGAGTGCTCTGTTTAAGAAACTGCTCCTGCAGCATGCCGCCTGCTAGATGGAACGATGTGGTTTTCACCAGGAACGGCAGTGCTAGCTCTAACTCTGCCACACTACAGCTCTGAGCACGCAGCAAGCCGCTACTGTCCATCCCTCCTGCTCCGCCTGCTCCTCCTCCCGCTCCTCCTGCTGCTCCCATGCCCGCCCTCGCTCCTCCCACCCCACCTCTCGCCAGCGCCCCTGCTCCAACCCCTCCTCCCCCTCCTGCTCCTGCTCCTCCGCCTGCTCCCGCCCCTGCGAATTTGGCAAAGAAGCTGCCACCGCTGAGAGGGCGATTGTTGATATCCACTCCCACTCCCGCACCCGCTGCCCCTGCCCCCGCCCCTGCTCCTGCTCCTGCTCCTGCTCCTGCTGCTCCATTTGAACCATATCCCCCCTTAACAGCAAAAATGCTGCTGCTTCCACCTTTGCCCCCTCCTCCTGCTCCTCCTGCCCCTTCTGCTCCTCCTCCTCCTCCTCCTGCTGCTGCTGCTGCCACTCCCCCTGCCGCCCCCCCGCCCCAGCAGCATATTCTCTTTCCAGTGCGGCTTTGCCACTGGATCCATACTTACAGACCTTGCTAGTGCTGACGCTGACGCTGATGCTGATGTTGCTCCTGCTGCTGCTCCTGCCGTGCTGCTGCCTCGGCCCTTGCTGTTAGCAGTTAAGGAAGCAGGAACCCATGGGAAACTACTGGAGGCACTTGTTGACGTACTTGCAGACCCACCTGCTGCTGCTGCTCCACTGCTCTTGCTGTTGCTGTTACTCCCACTGCTGGTGCTTGCACTAGCACTACCGCCACTGCCACTGCCACTGCCGCTGCCACTGCCACTGCCACTGCCGCTGCCACTGCCACTGCCACTGCCACTGCCGCTGCCACTGCCACTGCCACTGCCACTGCTGCTGCTACTGCTGCCACTGCTGTTAGAACCAGGTGCCAGCGACTTCACAGCTGCCCCTCCCCCTACTCCTCCCCCTCCACCTCCTCCTCTTCCCCCTCCTCCCCCTCTCCCCACTCCAGCACCCCTCCCCACGCCAACTCCACTTGTGAGCGCCTGACTCACCGTACCACCAACGCCACCACCACCACCAGCAGCAGCCAAGTGCGGCTGGAAAAACTGTCCCCCAACTGACTTATGTCGCTGCAACCCCGTCCCACCTGCCGCCCCTCCCCTGCCTCCTCTCCCTCCTGTACCACTCATCTGCTGTGCAGTTGACAGCGAGTGTTGCCGGTGAAACTGATCCTGCCCTGTCCCTGTCCCTGTGCCCGCGTTTGCGTTTGCATTTGCGTTTGTTCCTATGACTGTGCCTGTGCTTGTGCTTGTGCCTATACCCAAACCACCACGACCAACACCTCTCCCAGCAGCACCATTAAACGCTGCTCCACGCCCGCCACTGCCGGCCATACCTGGCACACCAGACCCTACCCTCCGTAAACCCCTTCCTGCTCCTCCTCCTCCTCCTACTCCTCCTGCTCCTGCTGCTCCTATTGCTCCTGCTCCCGCTGCTCCTGCAACGCCTGCTCGTGCCTGCATCTGGCTCTGGCTCTGGTTCTGGTTCTGACTGTGCATCCCCCCATCCGGCACCCCCGATACTGCTCGTCGCAACCCCCTGCTTCCTGCCCCTGCCCCTCCCCCTCTCCCTGCCCCTCCCCCTGCCGCCGCCGCCCCTGCCACTCCTTTAGGCCTCTCGCCAGGTACGCCTGACACTGCCCGCTGCAACGCACGCCCCCCTGACGACCCTGCACTCCCCCCACCTCCGCCTCCCCCTCCGCCTCCGCCCAGCGCTCCCCCTGCTCCCCCTGCTCCCCCAGCACCCATGCGCGCTGCTCCCGCCCCCCCTGCTCCTCCTCGTGCTCCTCCTGCTGCTCCTGCTGCTGTTCGTGCAGGAGAGGAGGATAGAATGCGGCCGTCTGGCACACCTGATACTGCCCTGCGCAGCCCACACATGCCCGCACCAGCCGAAGCAGCTCCAGCACCACCAGCACCAGCACCAGCAGCAGCACCAGCAGCGGCAGCAGCAGCAGCAGGAGAGCCCATGCGCGCTGCTGCTGCAGCAGAAGAAGTACGATCATCTGGCACCCCTGACACAGCCCTGCGCAGCCCACGCATACCCGCCCCACCAGAAGCTGCCCCAGCAAACCTACCAACAGCAGCCGAAGCAGAACCAGCACCAGCACCAGCACCAGCAGCAGCAGCAGCAGCGGCAGAACCTCCAGCTGAAGCTGGCCGTTTAAGAGTGGGGCTGCTGTCACCGGGGGAAGCAGCAGCACCAGCAGCAGCACCACCACCACCAGTTCCTGTGTCGTCTGCTGCAGCATGGAATGCAAAGCTCCCGCTCCCTGCCGCACTGAAACTCTTCACCACTGCTCGCTTCGCTGCTGCTGCTGCTCCTGCTCCTGCTCCGGCTGCCGCCGCTGCCGCTGCAGCAGCAGCAGCAGGACTTAAGCCTCTTGCCGTAGCACTCTCCCCTCCTCCTCCTTCCGCCGAGCCATCGTGAAACGCAAAGCTTCCAGACCCTGCAGCAGAAAACACCCCTCCTCCTCTCCCTCCTGCCCCTCCTGCCCCCTCACTGCCTCCCGGCACTCCCCCTCCCCCTCCTGCTGCCAGCAACGCCATCGCCCGCCCCCTTCCCCCTCCCGGAATCCCCCCCCCTGGCCCGCGGCCTCTCCCCCCGCCGCGCCCCCCCGCTCCCCCGCGCCCCCCTGCTGAATTATGCGGAAACGGGGCGGATGCGGAGGAGGGAGGGGACGCGCCTACCCCCCCTGTTGAAGAGGTTCGGGCCGAACCAGAGCCCGAGCCTGTGGACCGGGGAGAGCTGGCGCCGGAATCCGATTCGCCAGAATCCGAATCGTAATTAGAATCAGATTCGTCGTCCAGACGTTGGGGCTGGGTTAGCAGCTTACCAGCAGCAGCAGCGGCAGCGGCAGCGGCAGCGGCAGCGGCAGCGGCCGCAGAGGCGGCAGCAGCAGCAGCAGCCCGCTTTGCTGCGTCTGGGTCTATGCGTGGGGATGAAGAGACTGAGGAGGAAGCAGACTGTGAGGAGGAATCCTCGTCGTCAGTGCGCTCCAAGGGACGAGCAACAGCACTAGAACCACCACCACCACCACCAGCAGCAGCAGCGCCGCTACCACCACCACTGCCGCCAACAGCAGCAGCACCACCAGACGCACCACCAGCAGCACCAGCACCCGGGTGTTTACCCTGTTGAAGCCCTGCGGACAGCATCTCCTGCTCGTGATGCACTATACCGTCAAACGACGGGGACAGCGCCACCGAAACACCCCCACTGCCCCCCCTCGACCCGCCCCCGGCAGCTCCCGCGCCCGCTCCCCCTCCCCTGCCCCACGCCTCCGCCCCCTGCCGTTTTGGCACCTGAAGGTTCCCCAGACCCGCCGCCGCGCCCCTCCGCCCCGGTTTCCCCCCTTCGTCTTCGAATGACATGGACGGCTGTAGCAGAGAGTCTGTGCACGACCCCTGCCGCCACATCTTCCCCCCCCGCGCCTCCCCCCGCGCCTCCCCGCGCGCCTCCCCGCGCGCCTCCCCGCCTCTCTCCTCCCCACCCGCCCCCGCCCGTCCGCCTTGCCCCGTCACCATACCTGGGAGCGCCTGTCCCGAGGCTACTGATAAGGCTCGGCTCAGGCCTGTTTCAGCCCTTCCGCCCGCCCCTTTTGCCCCGAACGAGCTCGACCGCCCCGCGCCCCCTGCTCCCCCCGCGCCCCTTGCGCCCATCCCTCCGCCGCCCGCGGCGCTGCTGCTGCTGGTGCGCAGGCGCGCGGTGAGCTCCGGTTCCGTGTCCGCCAGGCCTAGCAGGCGCGGAGTGGAGTGCGGAACGCCCGCGGAGAGGGAGGAGTCGGGGGGAAGGGAGGCGGCGGAAAGGAGGACCCCCACGTCCATGGAGCTATAGCGCTGCATGGCGGAAGAGGCGGAGGAGAGCGCGGAGGGGGAGGAGGACGGCGGTAAATGCAGGGACTCTATCCGCGCCATGCCTGCGCCTCCGCTTCCGCTTCCGCCCGCGCCCGCTTCGCCGCCTTCCCCTGCTCGCGCCCCGCCTCCTCCTCCGCCGATTGCTCTTCCGCCCCCGCCGCTTCCCCCGCCTGCTCCGCCAAAACCCCCCCGCGCCCCACCCGCGGAAGGCGCGTGCGAGTCTGAGGAGCTGGCGGCGGGGCTGGGCGGAACGGAATTCCGCCCCGCGGGGACCATGGCCTGCAGCTGCACCAGTCCGGGGAGTGGGGGGAAGCTGTTGCTGTTTCCGCTCACCGTGCTTCCGCGCGCGCTTCTCCGCGATGACGTCACCGAATCCGGGCTGGACGGCGAGTAGTTGTCTCCCCCGCCCCCGCCCCCTGCCTCGCGCGCGCCTCTTCCCCCTCCGCGACTCCCTCCCGCGCTTCCCGACCCCGCGGCGGACGCGCCTGCTCCGCCAGCCTTCCCCGCCGCTGCCGCGGGCGCAGATGCGCCGATCGCCTCAAGCCCCGCCGTCCACGCGGAAGCGCGCTCGACGCTCTCCGCCAGCGCGCGGCTGTTAAACCTACCGCTTCCGCTGCCGCCCGCGTCGGGGCTGTCCGCAAGCCCAGGCGGGCTGTCCGCCAACCCGGGGGGGCTTCCGCTTCCGCCGGGATCCTCCGGACCCGCGCTAGACACGCTCTCCCCGGGGGGAAGCGGGAGGAGACCTAGCGACTTTGCCGCTTGTAAGCGCTGAAACGCCTTCACCTGCCCCGCACTCCCCGGACTCGCGCTACCGTCTCCCCCGCCATAGTCACTCCACGAGTTGGATAGCTGTCGGCGGACGGACGGGTGCAAGCCGCCTCCGCCGCCGCCACCGCCGGGGCTGGGGGAGCGCGCGGAGGGGGAGATGAGCCCGGACGGGGAAAGGACTCCGCTTCCGCCTTCCGTGCGCACGTGGCGGGGGACTGGCAAGGAGGAGGATGATGACGTGGCTCTCGCTGCTGCGCCCGCGCCTCCCCCGCCGCCGCCGGCTGCGGCGGCCTTTTCGAGCGCCGCGGCGGCGGTTTCGAGGGAGGCTGCGGCGCGTTCGCCCATCCGCGCGCACTCTTCCCGCGCGCGCGCGACTTCCTGCCACAGGCGCGCAATGTCCTCGCGCAGGCGCGCGGCCTCGTGGTGCGCCTGCGCGGCCTCGCGGAGGAGCTCCGCGCGCATGGGATCCGCGGAAGGGTCGTGCGCTGAATGGGCGGAATGCGCAGAATGGGCGGATTGGGCGGAAAGTTTCCGCTCGTCCAGCGACTGCGACTGCGGATGCGCGTACATTTTCGTCGCACGCTCTTCCCGGCTAACGCCGTGCGAATGTGACTGCGATTGAGATAGCGACTGCGATTGCGACTGCGACTGCGACTGCGACTGCGACTGCGACTGCGACTGCGACAGCGATGCAGCTGACGTGTCATGCTCTGACGAGTTGCCGTTCTGAAGCTGCAAAGGCGGCGGCCGCCGCACAGACGCTCCGCCATCCTGTTTCCCCGTATCCGCCGTTCCCCCCCGTTGCGGGCTTCGCACCTGCGCTGATACAGTCGGCGGAGAGGAGTGTTGCGCGCTCTTCCGCGAAAGCTGCTGCTGCTGCTGCAGCTGCTGCTGCTCCAGCGATGCGCCCAAATCGCCCTGATCGCGAGCTCGAGCACCCTTCGAGCCGGCTCCGCCCGCGGCGGCGGCGGCGGAAGCGGCGGGGTGAGTGCCGTTTGCGCCTGCGGCAGCGAGCCCGTGTTGCTCTATAAGGCTCTGCTGCTGCTCCACCATCTGCGCGTATAGCTGCGAAAGCTTTAACTTGGGCTGGTTACCCTGGGTACCTTGGTTACCCTGGCTACTTTGGTTGTTACCCCCTCCGGATACCGCCGTCCCTGGTGCCGCCCTATTGACGGCCCCTGAAAATCCGCTACCTGCGGCTTTCGAGGCGGCTGACTCGTCCTGCTTTACCCCGGCTGTATTAGCCTGTTTCGCCGCGGAGGAACGCGCGTTATAATCGGAGCCGTGAGACAGCGCGCCGCGAGGGCCGCCTCTAAAGTCGGAGTAATCGGCGAAGTCGGAAGTTTCCGCGAAGCCGTTCAGCTGCTTGCTCAGCGCGGGAACGGCGGCCATCGCGGCAAACGTCGGCGGCGGCGGCGGTGGCGGCCCTTACGGCGCGATGGTTTTCTATCGTCGCGGTGTCGGCGCGCTGTGCAGAGCGCAGCGGACGGTGGACGAAATCATTTTGATGCTATCTATATGCTTAGCACGAAGACACAAGGGAAAATGCGGCAACAAATTATAGCGCCAACCCGGAAAATTAAGCAAGAGCTAGAACGGCATTACGACTCGCATGCATCCGTGATACCTAACTATCGTTATCAGGCGGGTCCGTCAGTGATGGTAAAGTAGCATGTGCTCTCCTCACATAAGTGCGCAGTGCGCAGGAGGCGCTTCAGTGTGGGCTCGTTTCTTTCTCTCCCACCAAGCTAAGCAAGCCACCACACCACACTCATCCCACACCAGCCCACCCCACCCCACCCCAGCCTATCCCACTCTACTGAACCCCACTTCAGCTCACCCCAAGCCACCCCACCAATAAATACCGCAAATCGAAGCGGACAAGAACGTACGTAGTTGGTTCGGTTTTGTTGGTTCCGCTTCCGCTCCCTTCCCCCTCCCACCTAACCAAACCACCACCACTCGAATCGACTCGAATCGACTCGGCTCATTCAAACCAACCAGCTTCACCCCGAACCGAACCGTCCTGCCTGACCAGGCCGGAGCACGAACGAAAGCCGCAAAGCCGTGCTGTAAACCGGAACAACCGAGGTGGGGCGGGAGGGGCGGGCGGGGCGGGGGCAGACACAAACTAGTCACGTCAGGGGAACATATTGTGGGAAACCGAGGTGTGGAGAAGTTTTCGGAGGTTTGGAGGGGGGCGCGGTGGGATATGGGTACAATGGATTGGTTGGGGTGGTTGGGGGATGGGTTGGTTTGGGGCCTTGGGATTGGTTGGGATGAGTCTTGTGCTGTTGGCTGTTGGCTGCAGCGGGGCGAGGCGAGGATAAGACACGAGCAGGTACAGGGTGCACTTTACAGTACAATACGACAGTGTACACGAACAGTTTCGTCCGCTTGGTGTTTGCTCCGCCCGCTAAGTGTGAGGAGCATTCTTTCTGTCACAAAAATGTGGTTCCTGTCTGTGGCTGATTACGACAAGGTAGGGTTTCACAAACTGACGTGTGAAGTACCTGCAACGAGGAGTGACCGCAAGAGAAGTAGCCCCTCTCGGGCTGTTGCGACTAGGAAACTACACCCTCATTCTCGATAGACTGGCATATGTTATACCGACCAGGACGCTTAGTGTAGCCGCACCGGACCAAAGAAGGTCCTATCACATGCGTTATAGTGACAATTTGACCCAAGGCGTTGAGTCAAGGTTTTATACGTTCTGGAATGTTATTGCTTTTTTCAAAGCGGTTAAGACGGATATTCAGCGTTAACGATTTTTTGTTTGCCCAAGTCCTGCTTCCTCGCCACGTGCGACTTTGCCCGCAACCAAGTTATCTCACCAGCCCGCTACGTCCAAACACTGTAGCCAGTGCTTCCGCCGGTGAGATGATCGAGAATGAGGGTGTATTACGGTTTTCCATTTCCACGGCTACCCCGACTCCCCACTATCAAACTTTCTGATCCCTCAGTTGTCCTACGCTAGTCAAGAATCGCAAATTTTGGGTGCTTTTGGGCGATTACTTATGGGTGTCTATCTCCTAAGCTAGTCAAGAATCGCCGATTCTTGAGTGATTACTTCTGGGTGTTTATCTCCCTCAATTCCGACACAAAGTAGCAGTAACGGTTGGCTGCTGTTCTTCGTGGCAAGCGAAGATGCCAAGTTGCCATGGTAGCTGTGATTGGTATGGCTACACTACTACAGAAACCGTATAGATATGTGTTTAGAAAAACAAGTTTCCAGCTCGATTTCCTAGTCAATGACAAAGGCTACTCTGTTATGTGGGCCTTCAGTACTAATCAGCTAAACCTTCACTCAACCTTCTACACGTCATTAATCAATCCCCCAGCATGCCTTCACCCAGCCTTTCCCTCCCATTTCATGCCTTCAAGCACCTTACATGCTTTCCTCCTCCTCGACGTCTTCCAGATTGTCCGGCACATTAAGTTTCTCTATAAAGGCCTGGCAGATGAGAGCAAGCAACCGCAGAGAAGAGCAGGCAAAAGAATGCAGGGATGAGTTGGCCAACGAGGCAGAGTCAGGGAGGAGGGAGGTAAGGGATGAGGGGGGAAAAAACGAGGGATGGTGATAGGAGGGGGGGTGGTAACACAAAGCGCACAACAAAGCATGATACTTCAGTGCATGCATACCATACCATGCAATGGGTTATCGCCATATAACGAATCCCACCTTAATGAGGTTGACTTGCTGCGCCGGTGGCTTCAAGTCCAGCGCAAAGTTGAGGTGCATCAGCGCTTCCTCTGGTCGGTCCAGCTTCTTGCAAATCTGTTGCAACAAGCACACAGCAGATCGGGGTAAGGAAAAAGAAAGAGACCCTCATACTACAGTTCAATTTTGCAGCAGATCTCCATTGCCAGGGAATGACTTACCTCTGAGGATCCAGCTTCGTGCATACATGGGCGTGACAAACCATTGGGATGGCAACTGCAAAGCTATATAAGCTTCGTTCCAGCCACCGATACCCTTTTAACAAAACCCTTGCTTTCGGTTCGTCTCACCTTGCCGAGGAGGAAGTAGACGGAGGGCTCTCTGGCCGCCACGTGCAGCAGCTGCTTGGCCGCGTGCAGCGCATCGCCCAGGCGCTCGTCCCCCAGCAGCATGTACGCGTGCTGGAACACCGGCAGCGGGTTGCGCGGGTCCAGCCGCATGGCATGCTGCAGGGACGCGCGGGCGTCGCTGCTCCTCTGCACGGAGGAAGAGGCAGGGAATGGGGGACAGGGGAAAAACAAACATATGGATAAAGAGTGATGGGGGCACCTTGGGGGAGTGCATGCAGACGCCAAAGGGGAGTGCAGCAGGAGTGCAGCATGGACAGTTGGGAATCTGTTGAGGCGCCGCAAAGGAAGAAAAAAGGAAGTGCAGGAAAGAGCGATCGGATACCTTGAGGGAGTGCAGGCAGACGCCAAGGTAGGTATGCAGCACGGACGAGTGGGGGTTGACAGTTAGTGCCGTGCGCAAGTGGTGCTCTGCCAGATGGAACCGCTCCTGCCTCATCAGCACTGACCCCAGGCCGTACCTGGTGGAGGTGCAGAGGGGGAGAAATGGGAGAAAGACAGCAGGTAGAGGGACAGATTGGCCACTGGTGGTGCTCTGCCAGGTGGAACCGCTCCTGTCTCATCAGCACTGATCCCAGGCCGTACCTGGTGGGGTTGCAGGGGGAGGGAGCGGAATGGGAGAAAGACAGCAGGAAGAGGGACAGATTGGCTTTTTTACCTCTTGGAGGTGCAGGGAGGCAGAGATATAGACACTGGTGGGAGGAATGGCTGCGGGATGGCTCACCAGGAAACACTTGGGAACCGGTGTAGTGTGTAAGAACGGGATTGGATACACAGAATAACTTGATGGTGGGTCTGTTTGGGTCTGTTTGGGTCTGTTTGGGTCTGCTTGGGTCTATTTGGGTCTGTTTGGGTGTGTTTGGGTCTGTTTGGGTCTGTTTGGGTCTGTTTGGTTCTGTTTGGGTCTGTTTGGGTCTGTTTGGTTCTGTTTGGGTCTATTTGGGTCTGGTTGGGTGTGTTTGGTTCTGTTTGGGTCTGTTTGGGTCTGTTTGGTTCTGTTTGGGGTCTGTTTGGGTCTGTTTGGATCTGTTTGGATCTGTTTGGGTCTGTTTGGGTCTGTTTGGGTCTGTTTGGATCTGTTTGGATCTGTTTGGGTCTGTTTGGGTCTGTTTGGGTCTGTTTGGGTCTGTTTGGGTCTGTTTGGGTCTGTTTGGATCTGTTTGGGTCTGTTTGGGTCTGTTTGGATCTGTTTGGGTCTGTTTGGGTCTGTTTGGGTCTGTTTGGGTCTGTTTGGGCTGTTTGGATCTGTTTGGGTCTGTTTGGGTCTGGGTCTGTTTGGATCTGTTTGGGTCTGTTTGGGTCTGTTTGGGTCGGTTTGGGTCTGTTTAGGTCTGTTTGGGTCTGTTTAGGTCTGTTTGGGTCTGTTTAGGTCTGTTTGGGTCTGTTTGGGTCTGTTTGGGTGCTCTCTACGACATGGCCAGCATTTTTTTGGTTGACTAAACAATCGGTCCTCTCTCTCTAGGCCATGGCCTGCACGAGAATGCACCCCTGCCTGCACGCACTTCCACCATCCCTCTCACCACGCGTTGTAGTGGCGGGCATCGAGGCGAATGGCCGTGCGGAAGCAGAGAGCAGCGTCCTCCAGCTCCTCCATGGCTGCATACCTGATGGCACACAGGGCAGGGATGGGTGGGGGATGGGTGGGAGGGTACAGGGATACATGGGAGGGAAGGGTGGAGGGACGGGACATGGGAAGAGGAAGAGACGTTTCGGAAGGCAGAGAGCGGCGCGTTCCTGCTCCTCCATTGCTGCATACCTGATGGCGCACAGGGGAGGAATGGGTGGGGGGATGGGTGGGAGAACAGGGAACAGGAAGAGCAAACGACGTGTGAGTCGACTCAAAAGTCAGGGGGCAGCGTCCTCCAGTTCCTCCATTGCTGCATACCTGATGGCACACGCACAGGGAAGGGACGGGCGGGGGGCCACAGGTAATGGGAAGAGAGAGAGAGGAGTGAGGCTTAGATACAAAAGTCAGAGGGCAGCGCCCTCCAGCTCCTCCATTGCTGCATACCTGATGGCGCACGCACAGGGAAGGGTGGCAGCATACAGGGGTGGGGAGGGTGGAGGGAGCAGGCACGGGGAGAGAGAACGACTTTTGAGTTGACTGATAAGGCACAAAGGGAAGGGAGAGGTGGGGAGATGGGGCACGGGGAGAGAGAGGAAGGAGGGGGAGCGGGAACGTGAGGGGAGGGGTAGGGGGAGGGTGAGGGGGATGGAGAAGGGGATGGAGAAGGGGAAGGAAAGCGAGCGGGAAAAGGAAGTGTAGCAGGGGGGAAACTAAACGAGGGAGAGAGGACAAAGAGGCAGGGAAAAAAGGAGGGGGAGTGGAAGGTTAAGGGCATTGAAAGGAAGATAGAGTTGCATACATTCATCTGCGATCCCTCATCATGCATCCAGTCCCCCCCATCCACACCTATTTTCCCCATCCACTTCCCACTGTTGTTGTGCAAGCAACTTTCATCCCCGTGGAACTGCACTCACTCGTGGCCACAGAGTGTGTGGGCGTAGGTGAAGGAGGGGTCCAGCTGCGTGGCTCTTCGGAAGAACTTGAGCGCTGCCTCGTGCTGCTTGGTGAGACTCATGAGGTTGCCGCTCACGCACCTGAAGGGGAAGGGGGGAAGAGGGGAAGAGGGGAAGAGGGGAAGCGATGGCGGCAAAGAGGGGCATGAGCGATGGAGAGGAGATAGGCGGATGGCTGATACTCAATAGGTTCCAGATTCAATTGCAGTATAAGGTTCCTCGAACAGGAAGACCTTGTTGCACGCGATTCACTGAAAATCTTACTGACACACCAGACGAGGGAAGAGAGGAAGGCAACACTAGACCCAACCCAACCCACCATGCCTGCGGAGCCATGCGGTCCACTGCTATTGCCTCCTGAGCCAGCAGACTGAGCTGCACATCCTTGCGCAGGTGCTGGTGATAGGGACAGGGGCCAACGGGATGAGAGGGGTGACACAAGAGAGGTGGGGGAAGTGGATTTTTTAGACGTCTCAGCGACAACAGACTGAGCTGCACATCCTTGCGCATGTGCTGGTGACATGGACAGGGGCCACGGGGATGAGAGGGGTGACACACAGGGGGAGGAACGGGCCATGAGTGAGTGAGTGAGTGAGTATCTTGCTGAGTGAAATAAGGGACAAAAGGGGGGTTCTTACAAAGAGCACCGTGGAGTAGATGTCTAGACCGTCCACATGGCAAGGGCTGGCCTGGCGTGCCATCTCAAACACTCTCTCCGCCTCTGCATACTGCACCATGTCCACGTAGGCCCGACCCACCTGCAGGTGTAGTGTAGATAAAGAAATCTAGATGTATAAAAATATCAATTTGAGTGGATGTACAGAGTTGACTTGCAATTGTCCACCAAACTGCACTGCACCATCTGTACTGATCGTAAATATCATGCACTTGGAATTCGGATTCTGTTACATTCAAATGTGTATTACGACATAGCAACAACAGTGCACATCACGCACGCACCAGACCAAGAATTGACTGACTGGAGCGTAACGAACCTGAACCAGCACCCAGTGTGTGTTGTACTGAGCAGCCGGGAGCTCAGAGAAGGCCTCGATTGCCTCCTGGCACCACACAGACACGCAAAGGGGAAGATACAAAACAGAGTCACAGGGAAGCAGTGGGGCGAACGGGCAGCACAAATGGGAAGGGAAGGAGATCGTGATGGGAGAGCAGAAGGGAGAAGGGGCAGAGGCGGGAGGAGAGCAGGGTGAGTGGTGCTGGGTCACTAGGTGATGCATGGAGGAGGAGGGAGTTAGCGGGACAGAGAGCAGCCAAAGGAGGCACTGTGAAAGGTCAAAGGAGGACAAGGAGACACTGGTAGGGTTTGGCTTGCTTGGCGCAGGAAGGGTGAATTGCGAATCACTCACTCACCTGTTTCCTGCGTTTCAATAACAGTTTGAAAAGCAAAAAAACGCAAGAGCACCACGGGGGACCAACGGAAACGTCAGTCAAGTACATACAATTCTCAACCTAGGTACCTCGTCACCTTACAGCACCCCACAGCACCCCACAACACTGACAGAACCGAACAGCACCATATGAGACCACACAGAACAGCATCGCACCCCACTGCAAGCCTCACCTGGCATCGCATCATGCAGAGCAGCAGGAACGCCCGTCCCACTTGCTTCAGCAGCCGCACTGCTAGCAACGCCCCACTCTCCCCTCCTTTTCCTGTCCCTCCCCCTGCACTCCCATCCTCTCCTGCCTCCCCATACCCCCCTCCCCCACCACTCTTCGCCCCCCCTTGCCCACTCTCCGCCTCATCCCCTCCTTCCCCCTCTCTACCGCCTCCCTCTGCGCCGCTGCTCCCTCTTCCCAACGCGCCTCTCCCTTCCACCTCGTCACCTGCTCCTGCTCCCCCTCCCGCCATCCCCCCAGCAGCACTATCAGCAGACGAAGCCGCACCATTGGAGGTATGACTTCCCCCTCCGGCTTTTTCTCTCCCAGGCTGCTGCCGCTGCCGAGCCTCCTTGTCGTCTTCCCGAGCTACTTGCTTCGGCTCCCAATCCTGCGGCGTTGCTCCCGGAAGGTCAGCTGTGGCGTGAGGAGTGGCGGATGGGAAATTGGAAGGGAGGGAGGAGGGAATTGTGAATAGGGAATGCGAGGAGAGTGGGGACTGCTACTCATAGACCAGCAAGAGAACCAGCAGCAAATCCAGCAGCAGCAACAGCAACAACAGCAGCAGCAACAGCAGCAACAACAGCGGCACATATTACCAGCACTAGCACGGGCAGCCGCACCTGATGCTATCGATGCCCTGCCTCCTCCCCCAACAGCAGCAGCTGCAGCAGCACTGGAAGGAGGTGCAGCATCGGTTCCCAGATCCAGAGAGGGCATTGCTGGGATAGTATGCAGAAGTGGTTTGCGGGCTGATGCACGGGAGGAGAGAGCAGAGGAGATGGAGAGAGGACGAAGGAGAGCAGGGGAAGCGTGTCAAGAGCAGGAGAAAGGAGAGGATAATAACTGTGAGTGGCAGCAAAGGAAGGGAAGGGACGGAGGGGAAGGGGACGGGGAAGGGTGGAGAGAGGAGGGCAAGAGGAGCGGGAGGGGAAGGGGTGGGGAGATGAAGGGTGGCCAGAAATAATACGAGAAAAGCCAGACTATTGAACGGTCACGTCACCTCAAGCCTCTTAGAGCAAGAGAGTGTTTTGCGTTCTCTTCACTTGATGCACAACCATTCCCACCTGGGCTAGACCCATCGGTCGTCCGACGAGCCACAGAGCCCCTGCTCGTCCCTCCTCCTCCGCCCCCTCCTCCTCCTCCGACCCCCGTGCTTCCCCGGGCTGCTGAAGCAGATCCAGCAGCACCACCAGCAGCAGCAGCAGCGCCCCCACCTGCTCCACCCTCTGCTAGCCGGGTGCTGCGGCGCAAGGTGCTGGGCTCAGCAAACAGACGACCAGCCACCTGGAAGGCAAGGAGAGCGGGAAGGGAGGAGTTTGAGTAAGATTGAAACCCCTCTGCTAGCCCAGTGCTGCGGCGCAAAATGCTATACAACCTACCCCCTCCTTCTCTCCACTCCCTACAATGTGCATTACACCACCCAACGCTCACACAACTGTACCCTCCTCTCCAACCCCCGCTAAGCAACCCTTTCCCCCCATCTTCCTCGTCCAGCTCCCCCACACACCATCCCTGTCCGTCCCCACAGCCCACACTCCCTTGCGAACTCACATTGCGCAGTCTGTTTTCGTCCACCATCTTGCGGCGGTGCGCCATGCGCGTTGCAGCGCTCACAGCAGGCGCCACAGGCCCTGCAGGGGTGCGAGGCGAGGCCGTGTCCTTCCACGCGCTCACCACTGCCTCCTGCACACATGACCCGCAGGAAAGATGTGATAGAAAGAGGGAATGGGGAATATGCGCTTTGGGGATGGCGACTGAGACTGGCACTGGCCGTGTCCCTGCACGTGCTCACATCACAGCACATGACATCCCACCCGAATACACAATGCGCTAGGAAGTGTCCGTGCAAAAGCAGTGGAAAATCACCATGTTTCCCGGGTTTGAGGATCCCAGCAGGAGTACGTACAGGAGGTGTGACATAGTTTGAAGCTGGATTCAGCCCTTGCTGTGCCGGCTGCTGCTGCGGTGGCGCTACCCCCTCTTGCCCTTGCTCCTGACCCTGTCCTGATTGTTGTTGCTGCGGCTGAGAACAGTGCTGTGGCTGTTGATGTTGCTGCTGCTGGACTGACACTTCCTGTTGAACCCTCTGCTGCTGCTGTTCCATGTGCAGGGCTGCAGTTTCGTTGAAAGCCTGTGACGCCTCTGCTTCCGCTCCTGAAGGAAGGGGAATGCAATGGGGATGTTAAGCAAGCGAGGAACAGCAGGACGCAGAGGGTATTTAAGGTAGAGCCAGAAGCAAACCAGTGGGGTGCATGAGTGCGATACAACGGGAGAGTGGAAGTGTGGGAAGGAAAGGAGAGGGGGGGGGGATCCGGTCGGTGTGGTGCGGGTATAATGGATGCGGGGATCAGCGGTGGATATGGAAGGGAGAGCAGTAGAAGTGCTGATCCCCACCGCTTTTCCTTCCATATCCACCGCTGATCCCCGCATCCACTACACTCGCACCACACCGATCAAACAACCCCCCACCCCCCCCCCCTCCCCCTCCTTTTCTTTACAAAAATCCACTGTCTCGCCTGTATCCCATTCTTCCCGACCTTCGTCCTCATTGTTTTATCGCATCCCTCATGGGACACAAGCGGAGGTAACGAGACACAGATTGATTAGGTGGGGCAGAAAGAGACACAAGTGCGCGTACGGGAGAATGTGGAGGGAAAGGAGGGAGGAGGAGTAACGTACCAAGGATGCACAGCTCCTCGTATGCAGACCAGAAGAAGGGATCCAGTGCAAGGGCAGATGTGAAATGCCGAATGGCCACCTGACGCCGGTTGGTAGCTCTGCCGTTCACACAGCAAGGGGACGAAGGGAGGAGGATGAGAAGGAGGAGCAGCAGCACGAAACGAGCATGAGAGAGGACGAAAAGTCGAATCTGGATGGGTGAACGATACTCACTTGCAGATGAGGCCAAGGAGGTACAGGCCTGCTGCTCCATTCGGCACCTGCGGCTGCGGTAGGCAAAAGACAGAAGAGGTTGAGCCGAGACAGAGAGTTATATTTCACTAAATTTGTCTGGACGGATGTTGATTGCTGCCTGAGACGTGAGCCAGAGTCTCAAGAAAGCATGTGCCGAGATCGCTCACCTCATGAGATCGCTGTGCTGAGGCAGCGGAAGGCGAGGAGGCAGGAGAGGAGGAGGCAATGAGGGAGTGGAGTGCGGGAGGTAGGATCATAGACGCAAGGTTGGGCTGCAGGGCTGCTTCTGCTTCTGTGAGAAGCTGCAGGTCGTAACACGCCAGTGCCAGCAGGTAACGGCTCTGGTCAGACGGTAGCCCTGAACAGCAGTAACGAGTTTAATAGGTGGCGTTGGGTTGATTTAGAATGATAGAGAATGCACGGCGAACCACGCTATTGTGTTGTAAGAACCAAGCAATGTGATCACCGTGATGGCAAGTTCAGGAAAGCACAAGGTTCAACAAGCTGTGTCACAGCAAGGATTTGACAAGGTGGCAAGTTACATGCAGAGCAGTCCAATCTGAACAAAATTACATGTCGAACGAGATAATATGCCCCAGATCTACCTTTGAGAACGTGTCGTGCAAGCAGAGGCTTGTTAGCCCTCAAGTAGCAGGAAGCCAGTAACTGGAAGTTGGGCTGCGGAACAAGGGACCCACGGAGAATGACAGCAAGGCGTACGAACAAGATTGAAGCCTTAAACAACGGAGTACAGTTCATGAGTTCTGATTTAACTATGGCTGATGCGGTGAGTCTGGGACCAAAAAGAAGTATGTATGCCTTTATATCAGCTGTATAACCTGTCAATTGAATCCACGATGAGCCTTCACATATTTCTTTAGCATACACGCATCTATGCCTGTTGCGTTGCTACTGCGACTAATCGGAGAGGTGTATGCAATCCATAGCAACTGTGTGACCTGTAACGGAGATCCATTCAGGTAAGCGTGTGCCGTTAATAGCAGCTGTTGTGACCTGTAACGGGGATCCATAAGCGGTCTCACCTCGTTCGGGAACGACGCACAGAGGCGTTCCGCTAAGAAAGTCGCATTCCGCACACAGTGGAGAGAGAGCGAGCGTGACACGCACGAGGCGAGCCAGGCCTCCATGGCCACAGCTCTTGTGCCAAACCAATACTCGCGTGGAAATCAAATCCCGTCGGTACGCTGATGAGCTGGGAGATAAAGAGCGTGCGTGGCGACACGGCTAGCTAGGCTTCAATTTGGACGGGGACGAAGCGTATGAGAGGGCCGCAGAAGCGGGAGGCTGGAGAAAGATATGATCCTTTATGAATGAGTGACGATCCAGTTTCTTAACCTGAGCAAGCGTCGGCCGATGTTTGTCGTGAAAGCACTAACGGCATAGAATTGGAAAAACAAAAAAACAAAAACAAAAATCCTAGGCTTAACGGGCCAGATGTGCTGCTCGCTGAAGTTCTGAACGATCTTATCACGAAAGAGGGTAGCTGACAAACTAGACCAGCATAGTGGTTACTTAGAGGTCTAAACGACGACGACGATTAATCTCGAACCGACAGCCGCCATGCCAAAAAGGTCTCAAAGCAGCCGTGCAAAGGAATCCATCGCGATCACCGAATGTTCCATTCAATATGATCAGTCAAGTGCGGATGGGAACCTAGGCTTCCTTCTGACACCATCACTAGCAGCACCAGCACCTAGCGGACCAACCTGCGTGCTGAAGGCTGGATTCGGTTGTGGAGGGCACACATGACCAATGGAGGCCAGGGGGTAGCAGATCAGGTGACGCGGGAAAACGCATAGCCGCGGTTGCTAGTGTGAGATTGTGGTTCAGGAATTTGCTAAGATTGTTGTCTGTTTTATCGAGTGACCCTTTCAGCGCGTACGCAGTTGTGACTGGCTTCGGGTACTGCAAGACTGCTCTGAATAAGTGGCGGGAAACCCGAGGGCGGTGGTGCTCCACCGCGAAATTTTGAATCTCACCAACTTCGAGGGCATGGGCCCAGGTCGCGGCCTGGTTGGTTGGTCTCTTGGCTCAACAACTATGAACCGAACCAAAACATGACGGCAGCGCTCACATGTTCAGGCTGGTTCGGGCAAACACCACCAGTCGCCAGTCATTTTGGTTTCAACAGTTTCTGAATCTGATTATACTACCTGGTCGCATTTGCTTCTGCTTGCTCGACCTGTTCCTCTTATCTCTAGCTGTTGGTTACTGACTTCGACCATGATGATACATGAGCTAACACCTGACATGATGGAGCCCGTTGAAGCTCCTCCAAATAAATCGAATGAGTTCGAGCGTCTGGTTGAGGAGCTGGAACAAGGACCAAGCTCATTCGGACAGAACAAAGTTGATGCACTTGCTTCAGCAGCTAAAGCAATCTCGTCTAGTTGTGATGCTGGAAAGACAACAGAGCTCTGGAAGCTTAGCTACCGAATATGGAACGCGTGTGTCGACATATCTAACAGAAAGGAGCTAACCACGTCTGAAAAGGAGAATAATGCCAGACTCCGGAACATTGCCGCTGACGTCCTGCTGGCCGCTGGAGAGAGTACTGCCGTACATTCCAGCCTCTTAAAAATTGCTATGTTCTTTCAGAAAACGGGCTGCTTGTGGATCCAGCTTAGTCGGTTTGAGACCGCGGAGGCCTGCTTGGCGAAGGCTACTGAACTCTGCACCAAGGCCAAGGACGTCATCAAGGACGACGATCCTGCTATTCAGAAAGAGTTAACAGTCTTAAGTTTTGACGTTCATGTCGCCAGGGCCAAAGCTTCATGGGAAGTCAAACAGACTGCGCTGGCCAGTAACATTCTGGGTCGCGCTGTGCTACTACTTCCACAGCTGCCAGAGAAATCCGTCGAGCTTGCTGATATGTACCTCCAGTTTGGGAAGGCTGTCTTGAACACATCGTCTGGTTCTGAGAGTGCAGTGGACGCAACGCCGTACTTCGAGAAGGCTTTTGAAATATGTTCTGACGGCATTGTCAGTTTGCAGTTCGAAGGAAAGATTGCCTGCAAGAAGGCAATGGCGGATCTTCGCGATCGCACCTTGAGATATTTGGCTGGAGCTCACGTCCAGTGTGGCCGTTACGAAGACGCACTCAAGTGCACGTCGATTCTTAAGTCGGGATTCCCCATTCATCCGAGCGTCCCTTTCTTGGAATTGAAGGCTCTTTCTGCACTTGGGAAGCATGATGCTGCTGAAGAAGAGCTATCTAAGCTCACTGAGGGAGACACAGCCAAAGTCGATATCGTGGGTGCAGCAATTGAAGTCATTATAGCTTCGGGAAGCTCGAGTTCAGTTTCAGCTGCAAAAACGGCATTCTTCAGCACACTGAACAAATTTCCGAACTGTGGAAAATTCTCACGTCAAGTTCTTACCACTCTTGTCCAACAAGGAGCGTCGCGCCCGGCGTGTGTGGAAGCAGCCATTGAGATAGGGCAGGACGACAGGGTCGTGGCATCCCTGATATCAAAAAGCAAAAGCTTGGGAGTCTTGGTTCACGATGACAGCGGCGATCAACATAGTGTCCACGCGCTTTTCTGGAACTGGTATTGTTCGCATCCGTTTTCCTTGTCAAACCGAGTTGTGTCAGCCTTCTGACTTTCCTACTCTGGCTGCTGCAGCGGTTCTGAACAATTCTCGCGGAAGAATTACACCATGAGCGTGAAGCTGTTCGAAACGAGTCTGCTTTATCTTGACGACGGAAGGCAAGAGCAACGAGCTAAAGCACTTCGTGTTATTTGTCTCTGCCACATGGGGTTGCTTCAGTATGATAGAGCTTCTGAGTGCATTCAGCTGGCTGAAGAGGTGAGAAAGTGATGTTGATGCAAAGCCCTTAAAAGCCACACAAAACCATAAACTAACATGGACCCTCTCTTGTTGCAGATTGATCCCTGCATTGCTTCCGTCTTCTTGAAGGTATGATGTACAATAGGCTTCTTTTTTGTCACCGAATTTGCTCTACAACCAACTTTTTTTCGCAGTACAAAATATCGCTTCAACAAAAGAACGAGTCCAAGGCAGCCCAAGATGTCGAAAAGATGCTATCCTGCAAGGACTTTGAACCTGATTACCTCGCATTGGCATCACATGAGGCTGTGGCGAGTGGGCAAAGCAGGGTTGCTGTTCAAGCACTTCGTCAGCTGCAGAAGCTTATATCTGCTGGAACCAAAGTTGGAATGGTCGAAGCAGTTGTGATCAGGAACATCATCACTCTTGTAACTGAGAAAGTTGGGAATATGGTTGAAGCTCTGGAGTTTTTCCAAGTCGCAATCACCAGGGCTGCAGCCATCGGAAATGAAGGATTCTTTGGTGAACCTCCTGCTGGACTCAAGGAGGCAAGCTGGTTCGCTGCATCAGCATGGAATCATGGCATTGAAGCTGGGAAGCATAAAATGTGGGGAGCATGCGCGTCTTTCCTGGCTTGTGCAGCTGAACTTTTTCCGTTGCTGCCAGAGACACAAGAGACACTGCAATCAACAAAGCTGTCTTTGCTTCTGGGTGGGGCAGCGTTACTGGCTGATGGTGATGCTAGTGAAGCCAGCATGAACAAGGCGGCAACAACACTTGAAAAATGTCAGAAGGTAAGTAATTAGCTGTACACTTCATGTACTCATGTACTTTCTTTATTCCCGTAACCTTCCTACATCCTTTCCTCGGCCCTGTGACTCACAAGTTTCCATGCAGATAATGAGTAAATGCAAGGCCGAAGGGCAAGACACATCTGGCACTTTTTTCCAACTACTCATGTTCGATGTGAAAGGAAGGCAGAAGGATTGCAGAGGGCAACAGGAGATAATTGAAAGATGCAGGGCCATGCCTGGTTTCAAGGCTGAGCACTTTTTCCAGATGGGCCTGCATTCGGCACGCGATTATGCAGACAGCACAGTGGCAAGTGCAGCATTCAGTGCCGGGCTTCACCTGATGATGACCAGCAAGTCGCCTGACTACAGGGTGGTAGCGGCTATGTATCGGAAGCTGATATCTTTGGCAGATGTTCAGACCAGGGACGGCGTGCAAGTGTATGATCTGTACACAGAAGCATACCAGCTCCTGGTTGGTCTGCCAGCTGAAGCATACCCTAAGGATGAGCTGCACTGGCTGATCTCAACTGCATGGAACCGGGCACCTATACTTGCCCGTTTCCGGCGGTTTGAAGAGGCAGAGAAGTGGATGAAGCTGGCAATGAAGCTTGCAGAGCATGCCCCGTCAATGGAGTCGAGCAGGTCCATGATGTCAGAAGCAGTTGCTGAGGTTGAGCAAATGAAAGCCCAGGAGTCCAACCCTATGGAGGAGTAGGGAATATCGGTAATCTGAGCACTATGTTTTATTGTTCAACGATTCTTTAGTACTCTCGCAAGATTGGATCTTACCCTTGATTGTCAGGAATGTACATGTTGATTCGAGCAGATTGAGCTGGAAACTGTTTTACGAGCGGGCACCGGCATCCTCTTTTTTCTTCAATGCATACAGTCACCAAGGAGGGCTTTTCAAGAAACTGAAGCCATGCACTCAGACCCAGCAGTGGTTGCAGAGGTTGGTGGTGGTGGTTTTGATAACATTATTACGTGGATTATACAAAGGCCATCACCAGAGATGAAACAAAAAGCAACATAACATCCATCACAACCAGCCCTATAGCATCAAAAACATACTTTGGTGCAAACAAAGACCACACCTGCATAGGAGCAGAATGCTTGATGTTAGCAGTAAATCAGGAATGATGATGCTAAACAAATGAAGTGCTGCTGCTTGATTACCATAAGGTGCCGTCGCATTCCAGCAACAAATGCTGTAGTCGTGAAAGTAGCCATGACTCGGGGGAAGAGGAACAACAAAAAGGCCTGCAGAGAAGCAGTGGTTGCAGAGAGAGCATGTATTGTTGTGAGAAGCACAAAAATGACAGTAAAAATTGCTGGCAAAGTGCCCACCTTGATTGATTTTTGTGTCAGCGAGTCTTGAGTCCGTGGATGAGCCAGTAAAGCTAAAAATGGTACGGCAAGGGCTGGTATGAGGTGGGAGAAGCCAAATGTGTCTAGCGCGAGCAAGCCTCCTTGGCGGTGGTACTGGAAGTCATTAAACCTGCAAAGAGAAACACCAATGGCACTTGAACCAGCTGCTGACAATACTCTGGGTGGGAAAAATGCGGAGAATGCAACAAGACATGGCACAGGTCAAGATACGTACCCAGTAAAGGCAGCTGTGTACCTCAATCCGTCAAATGTGCACCTGGATAAGACACAAACAAGCTTACGTCAACAAGATACAGGATATAGGAAACTGAAATAGTTGAAGCCGGAATGGAAGAGGAGTGTGAAGCAGGAAATACAAGAATTTAACCCACGAACACTCACGCATGGCCTGAGGCAAAGAAGAGGAGGAAGGACAGCAGGCTCCACTCAACACAGCACAGGATGAATGATGGGACTGAAGCATGGCTGCGACTCAGGCTGAGAAAAAGCATCCCTGTTGGTGAAAAAAGGGAGCAGGAGGATGGGGCAGGTTCTCAGTGAGTGGAAGGGCAGAATGAAAAAAAGGGTACGTTTAACAACAAGACGAAGAAGACTGAAGCAAAACAGAAACTCCCAAAGCCCCAACTCACAAAGAAGCAGCAAGCGGATACCGTGTAGGCTGGCTTTAAACCAAAGCCATGTCGCTGTGTTGGCAGATTTAGAGGAGCGAAGCCACATACCTTGGAGGATGCCGAGCAGCAGAATTATGGGGATGGACCGACCACCGACGAGTATAATGGGCACGCCAAACAGTCCAATTAAATGAATAAGTGTACGACCAAGCTTCTGCTCCTGCGCTGCTGCACCTGCTGCTGCTGCTGCTGCTGCTGCTGCTGCTGCTGCTGCTGCTGCTGCTGCTGCTGCTGCTGTGGTGGCAAAACCTGACCATTGAGTTGGTGCTTGAATTCTGGAGCCGCTTCAACCGTGCTTACGGTGCCATCCTTGATCTTCTTCTTCCCTAACCCACTCGCCTCCTGCTTGCTTCCACCAGCAACAGCAGCAGCAGCAGCAGCAGCAGCAGCGGACGGAGGTGGCAGGAGCGTTTTCGAGAGAAAACGGCAGAAGAATCCAAGAGTAAGCATGAGAAGAGTGAGGGTGACGAAAAGTAGTGAGGATGCAAAGACAAGACGGGGGACACCCAGGTGTATAGCCTCTTGCAAGGAGGAGACAGGGAACATTGCTTGCAGGACTGCTTTCAGCTGCTGCTGCTGTTGCAGCAGAGAGTAACCAGAAAGAAAGGAGAGGGATGAAGGGGAGTCATGGAGATACCAGAGGAAAGCAAGCAGTGCGTAGCCCACCCACATGCCCAGCTGTGGTACTAGGGCAGCTAGTGAAAAAAACACCTGCCCGAGCTTTTCTATTGCTGGCTGGTGATTCGAAGCTTGGGTGGCTTTGGTAGTGGATGGTTGGGTGAGAGGAGGGTTTCGACGAAGGGCGGAGAGGAGGGAGGTTGAGAGAGTGTGGAGGAGAAGGGGAGTCAGAAGCAGTGGTGCATAGGAGAGGAGTACGGAAGGAAGCGCATGGAGGAACTGGGAGGACGAGAAGGCTTCTAAGGCAGCCGCTCCTGCGGAAGCAGCAGGGGTAGCTGAAGGGGCAGTAGAAGAAGCAGAAGCAGCAGAAGCAGAAGCAGAAACAGAAACAGAAGCAGAAGCAGAAACAGAAGCAGTATTGGCAGCAGTAGCAGCAGTGGCATCTGCACTCGCAGCAGTCTGATTGGAAAGCTTGTGAGAGGCGGAGAGACCCAGGGCAATGAGCAAGGCGTTGACTAGCAGCAGAGAGGAGGCCTGCAGTAGCAGAAGGGACAGGGGGGGATGGGAAGGGAAGGAAGTGCGAACGCCTGAACTTCTGAGGCTGCTCACAAGAGGTGGAGAGACCCAAGGCAATGAGTAAGGCATCGACTAGCAACAGAAACAAGGCCTGCAGCAGAAACAAGGCCTGCAGCAGAAACAAGGCCTGCAGCAGAAACAAGGCCTGCAGCAGAAACAAGGCCTGCAGCAGAAACAAGGCCTGCAGCAGAAACAAGGCCTGCAGCAGAAACAAGGCCTGCAGCAGAAACAAGGCCTGCAGCAGAAACAAGGCCTGCAGCAGAAACAAGGCCTGCAGCAGAAACAAGGCCTGCAGCAGAAACAAGGCCTGCAGCAGAAACAAGGCCTGCAGCAGAAACAAGGCCTGCAGCAGAAACAAGGCCTGCAGCAGAAACAAGGCCTGCAGCAGAAACAAGGCCTGCAGCAGAAACAAGGCCTGCAGCAGAAACAAGGCCTGCAGCAGAAACAAGGCCTGCAGCAGAAACAAGGCCTGCAGCAGAAACAAGGCCTGCAGTAGCAACAAGGCCTGCAGTAGCAGGCAACACTGCAGGAGAACATTCCAGAAGAAAACCCAGGAGTACGTGGGAGAGCCCAGCAAAGCACCTGCACAACGCCCCTCCAGCTACCCGCCACGAGGGATTGCCTCAGGTGAAGCAGTGCTGACGTGGCCAGCAGGAAAGCTGCCACGTGTCCCTCCGCCACTGGGGGAACCAGAGGGGAGAAAGAGTGGAAAGAGGGGAGAAAGGAGGAGAGGAGAGGAGAGGTACAATCAATGGGTTCGAATAAAGAGAGGAGGGATGGGTACAAATCTAGTGGGGGGTTGGGAATCAAGAAACCAAGTAGTGAGTGAGAGAATGTTTTGAGTGCGTGAGTGAGTGAGCGAGGGAGGGAGCTGGTGAAGTAGTGAGTTTAGAGAGTGTATGAGGGAGTGAGAGAGTGTATGAGTGAGTGTAACGTACTTATGAAGCTGTTGGAGTTGAGACTGAGAGAGTGCATGAGCACCATCACCAGCGCCCACAGCACCATCCAAACTTGCCCATGACTAGAACGGCCGCCAGCATCACCAACAGTACCACCTTCAGCAGCACCACCAACAACAGCAGCGCCAGTGGTAGACGCAGCAGCATCACCATTGCCGACACGAGCAGCAGCAGCAGCAGAACGGAAACCAGCAACACGAGGAATGATGCACCAGAGGATAAGCAGCAGGTGGAGAAGCAGAGAGAGGAGGAGGAGAGCGAGAGCAGAGAGCATTGAAGTGATCCCGAACTGAGTCCACTGGGATCTAGCTAGGGCTGCAGCAGCATCGAGATAGGCGAGATGGGCTTTAATGGAGGCGATGAGAGAGGAGGAGGAGTGAGGGAGAGAGGAGGGGAGAAGAGGGGTGGCTGTGGATTGCGCGTGTGCGTAGAGTTGTTGCAGGTGGGAGAAAGGTTGGTGTGGGAAGGGAGAAGGGGCTTCGTTGGAGTAGCGAGAGAGATATCGATGCACCTGGGGTGAGGGGGGGAGAGAAGAGGGGAGGGGAGGGGATCGAGGGGAGGTGAGGGAAGGGAGGGTGAGAGGGGAAGCGAGGGGCTGAGTGAAGAGTCTAGTTTTGAGAAGCCTCAAACAGAAAGATAGGGATGCGAATGTGAGGAGAGGGTAAAGGAGGGGAGGTGAGGTAAGGGAGGGGAGGGAGAGGAGAAGAGAGGGAACAAGGAGGGAGGAGATGGGAAGAAATGCAGGAGAGGAGATGAGAGAGGAGCGGATGTGAGGGAGGGGCGGTAAGGAGAGGGAGGGAGCGGGAGGGTAACAAAGGAGAGGGTAGGGGACGAGTAGGGAGAAGAGGGAGAAAATACCCCACCCACACCATACCCCCACCCCATGCCCGCGCCTCAAAACCCCACTCCCCACCCCCACCCCACTCCCCCACTCCATATCCCCACACCTGCCAGGCGTTCATCATTGGAGCAGAGGAGAGGAAATGCACAGCTGGGTCGGCCGTGCTGCTTGCTTCATTAATCCGCTCACTCCTTACAAACCACCAGGCCCCATACCCCACCCCCTAGCCTACCTGCCAGGCGTTCATCATGAGAGCAAAAGAGAGGCGCGAGAGGAAGTGCACAGATGGGTCGGCCGTGCCGCCTTCCTCAGTGAGCTTCTTTGAGTCTTGTTCTGTGTGATTGCATGTGTGCGCTGGGGGTTGCAGTGGTTCCCAGGCGGCAGGGGAGAGTGCGAGCATGCGCGGGTTGACTTTTCCCACGCTGCAGTGATGAGGGAAGGCAGGAGGGGAAGGGGAAGGGGGAGGGGAAGGGGGAGGGTAAAATGAGTGCGTGAATGGGGGGTAGAGATTGAGTAAGAGAGAACTTGAATCGGGAACTACTTGGAAGATGAGTCGACAGGAAAATGATGCGCTCATGAATTTTAAGATGATGCTAAACATGCACGCAGACACGCAGACAACTGTGCAGGCATTTACAAGCATGCTGCGTATGTTTTTTGAGAGTTCTCGGAAAACATACACACATCTGTACAGGCACACACAGACATCTGGAACATCTGGAACCCCTACCTGGCAAAGGGGATGGGAGCACCCACAAGAACGGAGAGCGTTGGAGTGAAATCAATCTGCACAAGGAGGAAGGGAATGCGCGATTACAGAATCTTTGTCACGTGCAATTCACATGCCACGAGCACAGGAAGGAAGTCAATCCGCAAAGCGACAGGCGGAATGGTCACATGGCTTGTGCAACGGAGCTTCATGAGTGGTGGGGTGGGGAGGGGAGGGGAGGGGAGGGGAGGGGAGGGGAGGGGAGGGGAGGGGAGGGGAGGGGAGGGGAGGGGAGGGGAGGGGAGGGGAGGGGAGGGGAGGGGAGGGGAGGGGAGGGGAGGGGAGGGGAGGGGAGGGGAGGGGAGGGGAGGGGAGGGGAGCCCATACTTGATCATGCAACACCTGCCTCCCTTCCACCCCCCTCTCCTGCCCTTCATGGTCCACCTCCCCTCCCCTTCCCTCCCCTCCCCCCCTCCCCTCCCCTCCCCTCCCCTCCCCTCTTTTCCTCTCCCCACCCAGCTTTCCCTACAAACACCCACCTGAGGAAGCTCTTCATAGCACTCCTCCTCCTCCTGCTGCCCACGACCATCAGCACCGCCAGCTTTTTGTCCCACGTCTAGATCCCCTGCTTGCTCCTGCAGAATGGCGGGTGAGGCGAGGGCGAGTGCGGGGGTCCAGGGTTGCACTTAGGGGAAAGGATTTCGGACGTTCCGTGTGGTAATGAGGCAATTTACAGTAAGGGAAGAGCGGCAAATTGAGGCAATATAAAAAGGACAGATAGCGAGGCCGTGCTCTAGATTCTGCTGAATTGTGAGACAAGACAGCAGGGTTGTTTGAAACTAGGGTCGTTGACTGTGACACTGGCCGTCACGATCAGTCATTGCCGTTGTCAGGGTTGTTTGTATCTAGGGTCGTTGACTGTAATAACGACATTGAAAATGACATTGCACACCAGACTGGGCTGGGGTGGGATCACGGGATACATGGCAGGTGGTCAAGAGAGTGGGACGTACAGGGGAGGGGCAGGCAGAGAGAAAGGCAGGCAGCGGGTGCGGTGCTGGTTGCATGGAGACTGCGAGGAGGAAGGCATGTGCCTGGTGAGCGGGGAGGGAGGGCAGGGGATGGATCATGGATGGAGCAGGGAGGGCATACGTTTGAGATGTCTGGAAACTGGTGTGTGGGGAGGGCACATACACACATGCATGCTTGCCCAACACACGCACGCACGCATGACCGCAGAGCAAGGGCAAAGAAACACAGGCATCCCTCCCTCCGGGAGTGCGTGCACCCACACTCAGAAAAACAAACACCGCAAGCACAACTCAACACACGCGCCTCTTCAGATTTGCCCCTTCCATGGTCCCCCCTGTGAGCATCAGCCCATGGTCGCTCATGAAGGGCAGCAGGGATACGGGATGGGTACAGGTGAGTGCAGTAAAGGTACAGATGTGGACAAGCACAATCCACACGCACCTCTTCAGGAGTGCCCCCCCCCGTGGTCCCCTGTGAGTGTCTGCCCATGGTCGCTCATGAAGGGCTTGTGGGTACGGGACGGGTACAGGTGCGGGTCTCGGTATGTGCAAGCACAATCCAAACTAACCCACGCACCTCCTCGGGAGTGCCCCCCCCATGGTCCCCTGTGAGCGTCTGCCCATGGTCGCTCATGAAGAGCAGCAGCGAGCGCTCGTGCCTGCCGCCCCTGTGCGCCTGTGCCTTCATTGCTGCCACCACGTCCTGCCATGCCATGCCGCATGACAGCACACGTACCACATGCATGCAGGCCACATACAGGCATGCAGGCACGCAGGCATGCAGGCACGCAGGCATGCACACGCACATGCATGCAGGCCACATACAGGTATGAGCATACGCGAATGCTCAAGGGGACCAGGCAAGAGAGAGGAGAGTTGGGGGTTGGGATGGTGGGGAAGAGAGAGTATGCTGCATGGGAGGGCGAGAGTAGGACAGTTGATTGGAAAAGAGGGCAGTCGATTGCGCGCATGGGTAAGGATGGAAAAGGCAAGAAGAGAGAATTGAGTCTTAGAAAACACTTACAAAACAATGGATGTTATGGGGCAAAGGGGTGAGGAGGGAGGCAGGCAGCTTCGGGTGAGGGGATGAGGAGCAGGCAAGAGGATGCAAAAGGGAGACGGAGGGGGGGAGAAAGGAAAGAGAGAGGGAAGAAGGCGTTGGAAGGCGAGGAGGGGAGGGAGGCGATGGGAGGGCTGAGGATTCTCAACAAGGGGAGGGACGCACGAGCATCATTTGGTTCATCTGGTCGAGCTTGGTGTCCATGATAGGCGAGTCCACTGCAAAGGTGTGCCCCACGTGGTCCTGTGCGGGGGAGATGGGGGGGGAGCGACGGGGGTAACAGGGAAGAGGGGAAAGCAGAAAGGGGGAGCAGAGGAGGGGGAGGGACGAGGGGGTGGGGAAAGCAACGGGGGTTGGTGAGGACGGGAGGGGATAATAGGGAGGTGAGATGGGGAAGGAGGAAGTTTGGAGGGGCATCTTGTGGTTTATCTGATGTAGCTTGGTGCCCATGATTGGCGAGTCCACTGCTAAGGGGACATATGCAGGACATATGCCTATACTATGACAATGACATGTCGCATCCCATGCTAGATGCAGTGACTATCATATTCAACCCCATCCCATCTTGCCCCACACCATCTCAACCCACCCATCCAATCCCACACCCTCATCCGACCCCATCCAATCCCATGTCATTCCATATCGTCCCATGTAGTGCAATAACATCCCATCCCATGCCCTGAATCATCATACATGAACACTTGGCTGGCTCCTCCCACCACCCACCACCCCGCACCCAGCAGGCAGCAAGCAGCAGGCAGCATGCAGCAGGCAGCACATAGCACCCACCCACCACGCCCAGGAAGTGGCCGATGAGGAGGTCCCAGTCATCGCGGTTGAGAGCTGGGAATATGTTGGCCAGCACACCATCATCCACCTGTGGAGCAACGAGGCACGTGCACACACACAAGGCCACCGCAGCACACGCACATGACAAGACAGGAGGAGAGGAGCGACAAGAATATCAATGCTCTCATAGGCACGGTTGGAGCGATAAGTGTCTTGTCCAACCTCCCTCTGTTTCTCCCTAAGTGGGCAAGAAAAGATAGAAGAACTCTTCTCTACTGCATTAACTTGTTGGGTAATCCTATGCAGTATTGTGTGTACACACGGTGTCTACAGGGCAGGCTTTTATCTCCTTGACTCACTCACTGTGTGAATGTCCTTGACCACGAGGGAGGGGAAGGGCGTGGATCGGTTGAAAGAGGAAGGAAAGACGTCCAGCCACGTGTCATCGCCCATCATCTCCAGTCGTCTGCCCACACTCAGCAGCTGCACCCATCCATGCATGCAACATGCATGCATGTACACACGCAACAGGGACGCCGAGGAGGAGGAAGGGGGTGAAGGAAGGGGTTGGTATGAAGAATACCAGGATGCGAATCATCAGGGAGGAATCGGGGACATTGAAGGCTAGAGCAGGGGAGTGTGTTACCAGGCAAGGATGATGACGGTGTAACTGCCAATGGTGATACTCAAGCGCTCTAGAAACAGCAAACCTTGGAACACCATCGAAACACCTCAGAACACCTAGGAACACCTCAGAACACAGCACCTCAGAAAGCGCACACCTGGAAGAGCAAGTTGTCCTCTGTGACGGTGTAGCTTCCAAAGCTGCTGCCTACGTCAATGAACGTGGGCAGTCCACCCGTTGTGAGCCCCTGCACGCATGCACGCGTGGGTGGCATGCCAACCCACAGTTAAGACACGTCGTGGTTTATCCCAGAGAACAATGCATGCACGGCGCGGCAAGGTGGCATAAGCAAGTCACCCAGATCAATGAGGCTCATCAAGACAAAGAGACACTACAGTAACGAGGGCACAACTCTTCCACCCATCCATCCATCCACTGCCGTCCACTCATCCACCCATCCACCCATCCACCCATCCACCCATCAGCCCACACACCCACCTTAATCCTCTGCAGCGAGGTGGTGGGAGGGTCAGCAGTGAATCGGAAGAGAGCAGCGCCATGCCCCATGGCTTTCAGTATCTCCCCCACCGCCTTCAACCGGCCTATCCACGACCCAGGCCGCCCTGAACGGGTATCATGAATCAGGATGTGCAATACGAGAGGGGAGTGGGGTGGGGATGGGACAAGTGAAAAGATGGTTAGGGGTGGGGTGGAGAAGGTAAGGAAGGGAGTAGAGGGGGACGACGGGGATTGAGACAGGGAAGCCAGGGAGGGTAAGGGGTTGGCCAGGGAGGGAGATAACGAAGAGAATATCAGAGAAGGTGAGTGGGAGGAGAAGAGGTTGGTGAGGTGTAGGAGCAGGGGGGTTGTCCTGCTTGCCTTGGTTATAGCTCGTCGTGTTGGCGACGAAGTCGAACCTCGCAGCGTCTATCACGACGATCACAACCTTGTCATACAATGCATTCAACCCCTCCACATCTTGCTCAAAATCCTCGTTCCCCTGGGAATCCCGATCCCCGTCATCTCGGTTAATACCGCATTCGCCTCTCCCAATTCCCCCTCCTGAATCTTCTTTTCTTCTGGTCTCCGCGCTTTCTGCTTCGCCTGCGTGTTTCCGGGATTCTCCAGTGCCTGATCGCCACGCCGTGCGATCTGAAGGCGTGCTTCGGACTGATAGCTCCACGCGCGTGAGGAGGAATCCGCGTGTGAAAAGAGCAATGGCTGCTGCATGCAGCAGCAGCAGGAGGAGAAGCACCGCCGGGAGGGAGACTGGTGAAGATCGGTGGAGAGAGGCGGGAAGGAATGCCATGCTTCGCTGGTGCTGATGGAAATGAGGGACACCGAGGACAGGGTTCGCCCAGGAGAACACGGACTATCTGCAAGAGAGATGTGGAATTGCGAGTAAATTGCCGAGCCAGAAGAGTTTCATGTTCGCCGAGTTTTTCGTAATGAAGAGAGATCAGATCGACATTGAAGCAAGCAGCACTGGGAGGTGAGTGATGCCGAAATACAGCATTCAGTTCAGTGGAGTTGGAGGGGAAAGTGTGAGGGAGGAATCTGACATCTTTCAAATTGCTTCACGATTGGTTGGATGGAAACCCAACAGCAACATCGAGTTTCTTTATAAGATTCCAGTCATTAATAGAACAAGCTTGATTCACATGCTACGTGCAATAATATTATTTACCTACCTGCGTGAGAGAGCTAGGAAGTTTAGCCACTATGTCATTAAAATATTTATGCCGCTGTACAGAAATTTCCGGATCATATTAATGACTGTAAACGTGAAAATATATAATGTGCAATTTTAGCGAAAAGTAGTCAATTATTGGATGAGAGGTAAATTTATTCGGGTAAATTACGCTGCTTCTACTACACTTTTTTAGACGTTTCAAAGCAGAAAGAGAGTTGTATCAATATCGGAGACATGAGATTGCCGCCGGAGCGGCGAGTTCACTAATACAATCGTTTTTGTACGATCTGGTGCAATCTAGAGCGGTTTTCTCCCTTCAAGAGTTTCGGACCTCGCAACTTGAACATTCATTTGTGAACCGACTCTCCTGCCTTGCTCTCATCAGACTTTAGCGAAGCACGCCACCACCGCTACTTGTTCCTCCTTCCAAGGTGTCGCCATGGCTCGAAAATCCAAGAGGAAGGCACCTCCAAAGGCTGCAAAGCGTACAGCGAAGAAGAGGGTGAAAAACGATGCTGAAATGCCAGCGTCAGAAGCCACGGATTTTGTTTCAAATCAGGATGTGGCGAATGAGGCAGATGTCGAGGAAGTTCCTCAGGAAGCGCCTACTATCTGTCCGAATATTGGCTCGCAACCTAAAGGGCACAACCAAAATAATGAAGATTCTAATCCACAGGTTCGGCAATCTGCATAAAAATAAAATTCCTTCTAACTGTCGATCTGAGTACGCATCACAATGCAGATTCTGCTAAACGAGGAACAAACGGGCTTGAAGGCCATATTCCGCGGGCTCGATGCTGAAGCGAGACGATGCAATACAGACGATCAAACTCTCACGACTCCTTCCGTCGGCAGTGATCAAGCTAAATTATCGCTTGAAGGCAATGCTGAGGAAACCAAGGTTCACTGCGTAAACGACAGCAATAAAGACATCCAGCGGGTCGACGATGTGCTTTCCGCTGTTGAGACTGGAAGGGAGTGTGATCAAAGCGCTGGCGTCACATGCGCCGAAGTGAAGGATGTAACGGACAGTCAAGCCGAGCCTTCTGCTGAGAAGGTAAGGAGCATTGTTACGAGTTATGGCAATCACAACTTTATTTTCTCACGCTTTTTGCTGCGTAATCAGATCAATACAGACGTCCCACGCGGAGGCGATGGTGTTCTTTTTCCTGTTCAGACGGAAAGAGGCGTGTGTGACCAGAGCAGTTCTCAAAGGATACTCGACAGAGACAAGGATGCAAGCAACAATCACATTGAGCCGTCCTCTGTTGAGGTCAGAACCGCCTTTGGAGTTTTGCCAGCACAACTACCTTTTCTGACGCCTACTCTGTGAAACCAGAACAATGAAGACGTTCAGGACCATGGCGATGATGTGCTTTCTGCTGTTGAGATTGGAAATGAGTACTATCAAGGCAGTGGTTTGGCTACACATAATAATGACGACGACGGGCATACGAACATCAGTCAGGAGGTGTCATTTAAGGTGGGCAACAAATTCGAAGGTATTGACCACCCCGACTGTATCTGCTGAACCATTTCCCCTTATAGCAGGCGCCACAAGATGTCGTGCTCGTTGGAAGCGCGTCAGATTGCGAAGTTCGAAAGAACTCCATTTGCAGTGGCCAGAATGAGGCAGACGAGCCTACTGAGGATAAAGATTGTGTTCCAAGAAACGACGTCAATGGCACTGACTTCCCTGAGAGTGGTCCTTTGAAGTCAAAACTTTCTGATCATGAAGATGGCAAGGGCACTGCCTTTCTATCTGCTGAGAAGCCTCTATCAGAGGCTAAACCTTCCGACAGAAGTGATGAGAGCTCTATTTTTGAAGAGTTGCTCGTTGATGACCTTGAAGACTTACAACCTGAGACGGTTGTTCATAACAAGGACGACTATGAAGACGCAGCCATGGTTCCTCACACAAATTCGAGCACAAAAGAAGCTGTTTTCCCTATGCCGGATGAGGGTAACCAGTCTCTTGCAGAAAAGGTGAGCTTTATTGTCTGTCATTTCATTTCAAACACCTCAAAACATTGTCATTACCGTCAACTTTCAGGCATTGGTGACTTCGTCTACTGCATCTAAGATGCAAGAGGAAAAGGGTGCTCAGAAATTTCGCAAACTCTTCGATCCATCACAACCCAGTGGATGTGATGGTGCCACGAGTGAAACAAGTGAGCAATAGTTTACAATGCTTCGTAAATGGCAGTCCAGTCGTTTCATTGCTGACGGTCTGTACTGTTTTTCAGGCAAACTTGACTCTAGTTTCTTGAGCCTCGGAAGTGAACAAGAGGCCTTTGATCGGCTTGTCAGAGCATCTCAAGACAACCATTTCGAAGCTTCCAAAGCATCTGTGGTGGCCCCGCTGGAAGCATCTTCTCAGGGATGTGAGCAACTTGGGAGTCAAGTTGACAAAAGCGGTGCTAAGTGTGTAGAGACTAGTGCTGTTCCAACTGAATGCTATGAGTTTCAATTTCCTCGACAACCCTCTCTCCAAGAGTGCAACCTTGTGGAACATGCTGGTATGCGCAATGTCATCATCACGTGCATTGTAGTCACCTTTTGTTATGTGAGCTAAGTCTAGTGCTTGTGACAGGGTTGCTCCAAGAGGACAGTTCTGCAAACATATGTGGAACATCAGTGACTTGCAATGAAGCAAAGGTATGTAAGCCTGTGGCATCTGATCTTTATTTCAGACCTCACACTCGTGTGACTTTGATATCTGACATGTTTGGGCAGTTACATGATCAGGACATGGGCTCACGCGAGCATGATCATTTCCTGAACCCCATAACCAGGCAGATTCAAGGTAAGTTGGCCAAGTTTGAATTACCAGAATTGTGTTCTTCAGTAAGGTCCAACTTTTTTTTCCCCAACTCAGCTGATGTGATGGGGAAGCAAGAGGGAACCATGCTGCCAGAGGCCCCAGAAGTAGGAGCTTTGGTCACTGAATTGTCTGAACTTCAGCACAAAGTTATGGAGTTGACGCAACAAAACAACAGCCAGTCTGATCGTTTGCTGAAGGCTGAGAACGCATATCATGAGGTTGCAACATTGAAACAAGAGAATGCGAGGCTCTTGAAGGCCCTGCACAAGAGCGAACGGGTGCACCAAGAGGTTTTTGCTTTGCAGCAACAGGTCACTAACCTTTCTAACCAGCTGCGCCAGGCAGAAACGGTCTACCATGATGCTGAAGCCTTGAGGAAGCAGAATGCAAGCATGTCAGCCCAGTTGCTGCGCCTTGAAGGTTCACAGCGTGAGGTTGCACTTCTCAAGCAACAGATTGTGGGTCTCTCTTCCAAAGTGCAGGGTTACGAGCAAGTGCAACGTGAAGCAGCATCCTTGAAGCATAAGAACGCCGAAATGTCGAAGAAGCTTCTTGAGCTGGAAACTGCAAATGGCCGTCTCTCATGCGAACTGTTTGATGTCCAGGTGGGGTATTGTTACTTTTGCTCGGCTCAAGTGCTCTCACGTTAAGCCCTTTTCGACTTTCCATTGATCGATCTGGTTGGTCTGCAGGTGGAGTGTGCTCAATGGAAGGAACAGACTCAAAGGTTGAACAATGCAGAATGGTACGGGAAATTCATCTCGTGCGACAGGTTTTAGAATGCCACAATATAATAATGTGCCTTGTTTCCTTTCTGCCTGTTCAGGTCAAGGCGTCCACCACAGTTCTACCGCAGGAGCGAGTACTAACGGATACTACCATGATACCATATGAATTCGAGCAGCTGCTACTTGATGCAAATCAGAGAGAATGATACAGTTTGGTGTTAATGAAAAACATTATCATACCAGTTATGATTGCGTCACTGCTGGCAACTTGCACGTGCAAATGATTAAATATTGCAAATGATTGTGTGATAAAATTCAAGAAGGCAGTGAGATCTGTTACATGCCTGTTACAGATTCTTACTGGAATGTTGTCATTGAGCAGACCCCATCTTTCGGCTCCTTCGATCAGCTAGCTCTTGCTGTGCTTTTGACACCTGAAGCACTGGCCCAAATTTTGTCAATCTCCAGCATCTGCTTATTTCGTCCTGTTAGGTAGTTCTACTGAGCAGCGGAGCCGAGCGTCCCGTTCGACTTCTAGCAAGAATGTCGTCGAATGTCCTCAGTCTTGTCCTTGTCTTCCGCCGTTCCTCGTTCCGGTGAATCCACGCCATCCACCATATCTTCGCGCCACCCCTCCAGCAACTCTGCCTGCATGGTTCTAGGATGCCTCTTTTCCGCGACCCACCTCACGCCCTTCCAACATACTCAGGAGGGCGAAGTTTTCCATTGGAGATTCTAATCACCCTCACATCGCCTTTAATTTGTCTCAGTAATCCCGACGCAGTGCACACCCATGCCAGCTCGGGGTTCACGCATCGCAAGCACGACCAACGCGACGGCCACCGTTTCAGTCCCAACATTTCCCTGCTCCTCCTCTTCCTCCTAATTGCGGTGGCCTGTCTGAGCGCGCCTGCCGCGGCCTTGTCCTGTGGGTCCACCTTGGAGTGCAAGAATGGCGGTGTGTGTGTCAGGAACCGAACTGGCGACGATTTCTGTGACTGTCCAAACCCTCGTTCGGCTCTGGAACCCGAATTCTTCGTGTAAGCTCCATGTGACCCCCCCTCCCCCCTCCAATCCTCCTGCTTCCCGCGCACTCGAATTCCACCCACGCATCTTCCCTCGCATCATCCATTTTCCAATCCCACGCTCTTTCTCATGCGAGTAGCTCTATCCGTTCCCCCTCTACCCCTGCCCGGTCCCGCTTCTTCCCTCTCTACCGCCCTGCATACATGTCCCTGTGGGGCTGCCTACGTTCCCTTTCCCCTCTCCATTCCATCACCCTCTACTAATTCCTTTCTCTCCCTTCCCTCCCGTCCCTACCCTCCCTTCACTCCCCTTTCCTCCCTCCCCCTTCCCCTCCCCCTCTTCCCTCCCATCCCCCTTCTCCCTTCTCTCCCCTCCCTTCCCTCTCCTCCCTTCCCTCCCCTCCCTCCCTCGTCCCTTCCCTCTCTCCCCTTCCTTCCCCCTCTCCCCTCGCCCTTCCACCGGCAGTGGCACGGAGTGTGAGGTCCCAGCAGTCATGTGTGCGGACACAGACACCTTCTTCTGTGGCAACGGCGCGCAGTGCGTGGAGATAGTGCAGGGCGAGCAGTACTTTCAATTCGACTCTAAATTCCATCCTTCCTCCTCCACCGTCTCCCGTCGTCCCCATCCTCTCTCTCTTCCCTCCGTTGCCTCCCAACCCTCTCCTCCCTCGCTCCCTCGTCCCTTCCCACTCTCCCCTGCCCCCCTCTCCCTCCCCTGCTCCCTCCTACCGGCAGTGGCACGGAGTGTGAGGTCCCAGCAGTCATGTGTGCGGACACAGACACGTTCTTCTGTGGCAATGGCGCGCAATGCGTGGAGATAGTGCAGGGCGAGCAGTACACCTGCGAGGGCTGCCCTGTGGGGTTCGGAGGGCAGCACTGCGAGTCCCGAGGGGTGCAGTGCGGTGATTCTGGGTTGCTGTGCTTCAATGGCGGGTCGTGTGGACACAGCGGGACCAGCTGTGTGTGCCCCAGACAGTGGTCTGGGAATGCTAACTGCACTCTCTCGCTCTTTGATGGTGCGTTGTGAGGGGAACTAGAGTGGGTGTGTGTGATTCCCATCTATACAACTACATCACATCACATCACATCAGGTCACGTCACGTCACCTCACGTCCCATCCCATCCCATCCCATCCCATCCCATCCCATCCCATCACATTCTCTTTCATCACTTCGACACTGACCTTGCCCTCTCCCCTTCCTCCTCCCATCTTGGTTTCACATCCGGCGTGCTTCCTTCCCATGAACCCACCAGCCTACCACCAGCAGGCATCACCATATGGCTCCCAGGCAGAGGAGGAGGACCAATCGGTGAGCACCTGTCACTCCCGCTGCCGCCCTTCCTGTCCCCTTCCCTCCTGCCCCTCTCCCTCCTGCCCTTCTCCCTCCAACCTCTTCTCTGTGTGCATATCTCATTGCCCTCTCGTGTCTCTGTTCTACACCAACTCCTTGTTCTTACCATGTTTCTGCTCACTCTCCCCCCTGTCCCAACACTTCCTGCTTCCCATCCCCCCCCCCCTCCTGGGGATGATTGGTTGCATGTGTGCTGCAGTGGTATGTGCCTGTGCTGTGCTGGTAAGGCTTTCTATTCAACCCTTGTTTCCCATCCCTCAATTCTACTTCAATCCCCTCCACTCCTCCTCCCCCACCCCAGTGGTACGTGCCTGTGCTGGGGGCCTTTGGTGCGCTGGTGATGCTGTCGATCCTGGGCGTGTGGATCTACATCTGCTATGCCCACCAGGCCATGTCCTTCTCCCACATCGCTGACCAGGTAGGGCGTCAGGGGGGGGAATGCATGGGGACTGACACGAGGGTAGGGTACGGCAGGAGGGGCGAGAGGAGGGTTGAGTGAGGATGCTGTCTATCCTGGGCGTGTGGATCTACATCTGCTACGCGCACCAGGCCATGTCCTCCTTCTCGCACATCGCTGATCAGGTAAGGCTTCGGGGTGAGGTACAGTGGAGGGGCATGTGGGAAGGCATGGGGGAGGCATGGGGAAGGCAATGCGTGGGGGAGGCATGGGGAAGGCTTGGGGGGAGGCGTGGGGGAGGCATGGGGGGAGGCATGGGGGGTAGGGCATGGGGGGTAGGCACGGGGGGAGGAACTGGGGGGGAAGAAAGGGTAGAGGCAAGGGGGGAGGCGAAGGGAGGATTAAGGAGAGGGGTGAGTGGGTTGGCAGGTGGAGAGGTGCAAGGGAGGGAAGAGGCAATTTGGAAAGCATGAAGGCGTAAGCTGAATGCGTGCAATAGTTACTTCTTGTTGAATATTTACTTGTGGGAAGGGACGGAAGAGGAGGGTGCAATCGATACTTACTTTCTGCTTTCCGTCCTTCCCCTCCCACGTGTCTTCCCTTGCTCTCCGTTTCCTCCTTTCTCTCCGGCTGTTCCCTGAACCGGTCTGAACTACAGGAGGAGAGTCGGGCATTACAGGATGATGTGGAGGAGAGGGAGTTGGTTGAGCTAGACTCACATGAGGAGGAGGATGAGGGCAGGTACAGTGACGAGGATGCGGAGGCAGGGGGGGAGAGGAGAAGAGACCGGCGAAGAAAACGGCACAGGCGTTCTCGGCGCCGCGATTATATTGAGGATAATGGTGGCGGTAGTGGTGATGAAAATTGTGATGATGAGGATGGTGATCGTGATGGGGACGATGATGGTGATGAAAATGGTGAGGATGATGATGCATTGAACGGCCGCGGTCACGGGGGGTTTCAGGATTACCGTGATCGTCGTCCCGACAGGTATTATGACCGTGGTGGTCGAGGGAAGGGTGATGAGCGTGACGGTGATTCAATGGAAGAGGAAAGCGAGGAGGAGGAGGACATTGAAGAGGGGGAGAGGGTCCCTCTTCGGTGAGACGAGGATTCTTTGTTGTGACGTGATGCGATGCGATAATGATTTATGATACGATTCTATGTGATAAATAGGTGCACAGCAATGTGATTTGAAGCAAGCACGCTGAAGAAAGGATGGATGGCAGCCGCTGCTGCATTTCCTTCCAATCAAAGGCATGTCTAATGGAACTGGTTGGTCCTTGCATGGACATCACATCACATCACCCATGGTGCCCTACGCGTTTCTCTGCACAATGCTTACCGTATCAAACGTAGTAGCCCTTTCTGGATGTGCACTGCATTTTTCACTGCCAGCTCAGTAAGTACCCTGCGTGCAACACCTGAAGAGGTTTAGGATTGCTGACAAGGGTCTGACCATAGTTGCACTTTCATTTCCAAAAAAATCTGCATGTATGTATATACAGATTCGGGCGTGGAACAATGCACCTGCACTGCATCAATAATGCACCAGTGTTCCCTCTCCATGCCTGAAGTCGTCGAACATGCAACACCTCAAAAGAGTGAACCACAGCTGGGAAAGACATTTAGGAAAGCGCCACTGAGAGTGGCAGTGAGAATGGCAGTGAGAATGGCAGTGAGAATGGCAACTTCAGAGCCTGTGGTAACACCAGCGGCAACAGCAGTAACAGTGCCCGCATACATGGCCTTCACAAGCTGGCTGTAGTGGTATCATGTATCTCTCCCCTGGCCTCAGGTTGGAAAGTCACTAGGCCACTCGTGCACAATCTGACCCGCTTCAAATCAGAAGATGAAGGCCTTCACGAGCTGGCTGTAGTGGTATGTCTCCCCTGACCTCGGGCACGTCACTAGCCCGTTGTTTCGTCGTGCCATCTCCTCCATTGCCTGTTGGTCATGGTGATGTGGTGGGCATGGTGCGGTACGGTTTGGTATAGCATGGAATGGTATGGCATGGCACGGTATGGTATGGTATGGTAGGGTAGGATATGGTTTGGTACGGTATGGTATGGTACAGTATGGTACGGTACGGTATGGTACGGTACGGTATGGTACGGTACGGTATGGTACGGTATGGTATGGTATGGTATGGTATGGTATGGTATGGTATGGTGTGGCATGGCATGGGTGAAGTGGCATGGGCGAAGCGGCATGGTTGGAATGAAACGAAATGGGTGTTGTGGCATTCCCATCCTTCTCACTCCCTCCCCCCTTCTTCTCACCACCCTCACTCTTCCCCTTCTGACCTGCTTGCTGAACAAACATTCACTGAGCAGCACCTGCAGCGGGTCGAGGTGTTCCATGACGCCCCACCCGCTGAGCTGTTCGATTTTTGAGTCGACTCAGAAATCGACTTCCGTGACGCCCCACTCGCTGAGGTGTTCCATGACGCCCCACCCGTTGCAGAGTCACCTATACTCCCCCCGGCCATCTCCCACGATGGTCCTCACCTGCTTGCCGTGCATGAAACACGGTGGGAGATGGGCAACCCTCTGCCCTTATCCCTACCTCCGCCCGCCTCCCGTCCTTACCCGCCCATACAAATCCCACCCACCTGCTTGCTGTAATAAACATAGCCATTGGGCAGCACCAAGGGCGGGTTGTGGTAATCCATGACTCGGTGGGAGAAGTCCTTGTGGAATTCCCCTCACCCTCCATCTACCCCGTAGATAGAAAGATAGAAACACCCCTACATGAATCCCACCTGCTTGCTGTACACGTAGCCATTGGGCAGCACGAGCGGCGGGTTGTGGTAGTCCATGACTCGGTGGGAGATGCCTCACCGGAACCCCCCTCTCACCTTCTTTCTACCCTTTTCAGAGTAGCTCCTCTCATTCTTTCACTCCTCACCTGCTTGCTGTACACGTAACCATTGGGCAGCACGAGCGGCGGGTTGTGGTAGTCCACGACTCGGTGGGAGATGGACTGCCTTCCATCCCTTTCCTTTGCTCTCTCTCCTCCAACCCCCTCCTCCCTCCCTCACCTGCTTGCTGTACACATAGCCGTTGGGCAGCACCAGTGGCGGGTTGTGGTAGTCCATGACACGGTGGGAGATGCGGCAGACGAGCTGGGAGTGGTTGCGCTTGGAGAGGGGCAGCGGCAGGGCGAGATGGCGGAAAGAGGCGTGGGAGAGGGGGTCCGCCTTGGGACACCCGGGCTCGTAGCTCAGCCTGGGGGGAGGCACGGGAGGGAGGGAGGAGAGGGGTAGCAGAAAGATGAGGGAAGTGGAGGGATGAAGAGCCCTAAGGCAGGGCGAGGTGGCGGAAGGAGGCACGTGAGAGCGGATCGGCCTTGGGACACCCGGGCTCGTAGCTCAGCCTGGGGGGAGGCAGGCACGGGAGGGAGGGGAGGGAGGAGAAAAAGGAAGCAGAGGGAGAAGGGAACAGGAGGGGTAGCAGAGGGATGAAGGTTGTTGCAGAGGAAAAGGGTTCCGGGGTTAGTTTGGAAAGTTCCGAACCAGAAAAAAGTGACTTATGGGGATTTGAGAACTGAGGGCCCGGCTTGCATGTAGATGTGCAGCAGAGGAGGGTGGGGGCGAGAAGGGGTTGAGGCACATGTGGGTGGTGCAGCAGAGAAAAGGGACTGTAGGGTTTCAAGGAGAAGTTGCAACAGAGAAAGAGTGACTCACGGGGTTTTGAGCACTGAGAGCCCAGCTTGCATGTAGATGTGCAGCAGAGGGGGGTGGGGCAGGCCGTGCAGGTCACATGCAGTGCGGTGGAAAAGTTGCTGTAGCGAACCCCACTGTGACTGGGCAAACAGGGCCTGGCAAGGGGATGGAAGAGAAGGGAGGGAGAGGAGTGAATAGGAGAGGAGAATTGAAGAGTGGGGAGAGGAGTGGGAAGAGCTGTGGTTTGTCATGTGACAAAGCCGAGGGTAGTGGAACAGGTGCTGTAACGAGTGGAAATATGCCTGGGCGAAAAGGGTCTGGCAAAGGGACGAGGAGTTGGGAGGAAGTGGGAGGGAAGGGTAACTTCCAAATCAATCGCAAGCAGCTAATTTGTACCCGCGGCATTGATTGGTGGAGAGAAGCGTAAATCCCAAATCAATTGGAGGAAAAGGTGACTCACAAAGCGAAACAGAAGAAAAAACTTCAGAGGCAAGTCGTTTTCCTGAATTAGACTTGGACTTGGGTTGGGGGCATTGGGTTGAGTAGCATCACTGCCTCTCAAGTCCCATAGGGTCGGTGTGGGTCCCAAGAATCTCAAGAATAACTTTGAGAACCGGGTCCTTTTCCTATCTAATAGGGTGGAAAGGCGGGGAGGCTCGTAGGCGACTCCTTCAACGATTCTAGAACGCACGCGCTTTCCTACCTTGTACTTGGGGCACTGGGTGGAGGAGCGGAGAGCAAGTGTTGCAAGAGCCTGCTGCAGCTGTGGCAGGTGCGAGGCAGCAAAGGGGGCGAGGTGCGCGCGCGCATACCCCACTGCCTCCTTTAGCTGCCGCTGCCGCACCCGCTCGATAAACTCCTGCACTCGCAAGCGGAACTCCAGGTCGCTCTGAGCATTGGAAGGGAAGTGGGAGGGAGAAGGTGTGAAAAGGGGTTGGAAGTGCGGCTGTAGCTGCCGCTGCCGCACCCGCTCGATAAACTCCTGCACTCGCAAGCGGAACTCCAGGTCGCTCTGAGTGCAAGGAATGGGGCATTGAGGCATTGGGGGGTGTGAACGCGGAAGGGAGGGGGAGTAGGGGAATGAATGGGATGAAATGAGTAGACGCAGCTACCCCTGCCGCACCCTCTCTATAAACTCCTGCACTCGCAAGCGGAACTCCAGGTCGCTCTGAGTGTTGGGGGGGATGGTTGGAAGGGGAGGCGGGGAGTGGAAGGTAGTGGAAACGTGTGAAAGGGTTGAATGCTCAACTGCCCCTGCCGCACCCTCTCTATAAACTCCTACACTCGCAACCAGAACTCTAGATTGCTCTGAGCGTGGGAGAGGAGAGGGGGCGGGGAGAAGACGGAAGGGAGAGGTGGTGGGATGCAGGGAGGGAGTGGGAGGTGTGAAAAATGGTAGAATTTATTTCTGAGGTACCGCTGTCACACGTCACCATCTCTATGAGCTCAAGAAAGAAACACAGAATTGTTGCGCAGGGGCCTCGAACGCACAAACCCCAGGCGCAGCAGCAGCAGCAGTAGCAGCAGCAGCAGCAGCAGCAGCAGCAGCAGCAGCAGCAGCAGCAGCAGCAGCAGCAGCAGCAGCAGCAGCAGCAGCAGCAGCAGCAGCAGCAGCAGCAGCAGCAGCAGCAGCAGCAGCAGCAGCAGCAGCAGCAGCAGCAGCAGCACCCGCAGCACTACCCTAATGAGCACCACCCTGCAAGGAGCACCAGTGCAAGGCGTGGCCCCTCACGACTCGTGAGATGTGCCTCAGCTCAGGCTCAGCCTATCTGTCTTGACGGGATGTTTTTTGAGGCGCCTAAAAAATACCTCAGCTCAGGCTCAGCCTATCTGCCTTGACGGGATGTGCCTCAGCGTGAAGCAATGAAGGCGCACCTTGAGACGCTTTAAGCGAGAGCGATGCTGGGAGCACCAGTGCAGGGCGGGTGCGCAGTTGTGCTGGTGCAGAGCAGCGTAGATGGCGAGCATGCTCTCATACACGCTGCTGTCCACCCACTCCTGGTATTGATTGGTAATGGAGGGGCAGGGCAGTTAACGAATTGGGGGCGGTGAAGGTTAGGATGAGAAAAGGCGAAAATAAGGGCACGGCGGGCGGAGGAGATGGCGAGCATGCTCTCATACACGCCGCTGTCCACCCACTCCTGGTGTTGGCAACGGAGGGCAGGTAGTGGAGTAGGGGGAGGGGGGAGGAGCGAGGGAGAGAGGGAGAAGGAACGAAACTTCAGACACCTGGAAACCTAAAGTTGTGCTGGTGCAGAGCAGCGGAGATGGCGAGCATGCTCTCATACATGCCGGTGTCCACCCACTCCTGGTGTTGGCAGGTTGTGGAGAGTGTGTAGGGCGGGTGGGGGAGAAAGTGCGAGGGAGAGAGAGCGAGGGAGAGAGAGCGTGAGGGAGAGAGAGCGGGAACCAAGGGGCAGGTAGTGAAACGAGACGGAATGTGATTGTCAGTCTACTCAGCTCGCATCCTCCTCGCTCACATCCCCTTCCCTCTCAGCAGCTTTGCGCGTGGCGCACCTTCAAGTGCAACACAGGGGCCCTCTGTTCAGTTCACTAAGAACTACATCGATACGTATAAAGAATGTTTTATTTCAGTGGAAAAAAAAAAACCATTTTTTCTATATGAGAAGAAATCCATAACAAAATTCTTCGTTTTTTTTTAAGATATATACCTTCATTCAGGTGAATTCAAAGTCTCACCTGCAATTGTAGCTCATAGGCCATTTTCCCAGCTGTCTCCAGGTGCCCTTCCCTCAGCAAATAATCCACCACCACTCGATGCAGCCGCTGCTGCTTCCACTCCTGCACCAACCGCTCCCTCACACCCCCTTCTCCTTCTCCTTCCCCGTCCCCTTCCCCATTCCCCGCACCTTCCCCACTCCTTCCTGCTCCTCCCGCTCCGTCTGCTGCTGCTTCCATTTGCCAAGACGCGTTGGTTGCATCAGCAGCACCAACAGCACCTGCTGCGGCAGCAGCAGTGGCAGTGGTAGTGGCAGCAGTGGTGGTGGCGCCACTTTTCCCATCCCTCGCTCCTCCTCCTCCTCCTCCTCCTGCTCCTGCTGCAACGAGTGCTGACGTGGCTTGCAGACGAGTGCGCAGGTGGGTCATGTGCTGCTGCTGCTGGGCAAAGGAGACGTTGATCTGGGGGGGGGGGGGGAGAGAAGGGAGGGAGGTGGGAGAAGGAGGCAAGGGAAGCAAGGGAAGCAGAGGAAGCACGGCAAGGGAGGTTAGGGAGGGAGAATGAGAGAATGTGCTGCTGCTGCTGGGCGAAGGAGACGTTGATCTGGGGGGATAGGGGAGGTGGCGGAGGGAGGACAGAGAGAGGTAAGGGAGACAGGAGGAGGAGGAGGAGGAGGAGGAGGAGGAGGAGGAGGAGGAGGAGGAGGAGGAGGAGGAGGAGGAGGAGGAGGAGGAGGAGGGGACGAAGAAAACAACGACCTTAGCTTGCTCTTTAATTCCGGGTTAAAGGAGGACCTTTTAACGCACCTCATCACTCGAAGATAGAAGAAAATAGACGACCTTACCTTGCTCTTCAGTTCCTGTACGCGATTTAGAAGCGCCCCAACGACTTCCGCAGCCTTCGCTACAGTCACATCCCCTTGTTGACCTCCTTGTGCTAATACCAACTCCGCCTGATTCACCGATCCCTGCGCATCCAATTCACGCACAGCAGCGACCAGCGCTGCGACCTCCCGCTCCGACTCCTTCGCGCCGTGTCGCACGGACGCTTTAATCTCCTCCAGCGGCACGCGGAACAGCTGCTGCTCGAGCTTTAACACGTCCGCGACTGGATCGTGATGCCGAACCGCGGACCCTCCGCCGCCGCCGCCGCCAATTCCGCCGGTGGTGGCGCCCGCGGTGCGGGTGCGAGCAGACGAAGCGCCGGCGGCGGCGCCGTTTGTAGCCATCATGAGATCGTCGTCCATGAGCTTGGGATAGGGCTGAGGGATAGCGTGAAAGTAAGGAGGTGGTTTGACGGTCGACGAGAAAGTAAGGAGAATACTTGAAGGGCAAGGGGCTGGTGAGGGTGCTAGATGTGAGAGAGGATCAAAGTTGACATGCTTTTGGTAAAGAGAGCATTCGTGTGTTATGTGTGTAATGTTAGTGCTGCAATATCAGCCCATTCAGGAATTGGAAACTAGTACATCAGTTAGGTGCCCCTGCTAACGCATTAGAAAAGGCATCTCTATTAAAATAACCATGACGTACATGCACATTCAGTCTTCAATGGATTCTTATCATGCACTACCTACCGTACTTGCATAATCTACAAAATCCTAATGATACGAGCAATCAGTAGCATACAAAAAATAAATATGAATTATGCTTATGGTTGTCTTTTTAGGGTAAGCTAGGGTGGAGCTGAAACACTTTTTCTTGTTGGAGGTTTGCAATGCCTAACCAGGAAGGGTGTTGAGCGGTGTGGACGTCCCTCTTTATGCTTAACGCGAGTCACTGCCTGAAAGCAAACCCCGACGCCACGTCTTCGCATCGACCAAGCTTTGAGCTTCTCACAGCCGTTCATTTGGCCAGAAAATATTCGCATGGACGTTTCCGCAGAACCGGGTTACTGTCGTCAGTTTCTCGCACCCCCGACGCCGATTGCACAGTGCACTTCGCATGCTGTGTTCCGTGGATGCAGCGGTCAAAACAGCGTGCATATCAATGTCGCCGAGTCCTCGCATTCTGGACTGAACCCCCTGTCTGCCCCAAGTCTTCCATGGTACTGTACCCCGACCAAGCCCCCAGGAGATTCCTCTCGTGGGCCCACGAGAGGCAATTCCGGAGGATCCCCATTCCGCTCCCCCTTCCCTCCCTCCCATCCCTTCCTTTCCCTCCCCCTCTCGCTGTCTCCCAACCTACCTTGCAACCGCCGCCTCCACTAATAGCTACACTCCCCCCCATCCTTGAAACCAAGCTGAGTGGTTTGGTTAGTGCTGATTGTGCGCCATTACACTTGGGACTTACGCCTCGCTTGCTTTCTCTGCTCGCGGTGCTATTGTGATCCGTCCAGCTTGCCGTGGTCTTGAGGTTTGTTCGCGAGCTGCGGTGGGAGTGTTGTTTTTGCCAGCGATAGACTTACCCTGGTCGTACGAGGAAAGCGTGATTGCAAAAATAGCGCTTGAGCGGGAATTGCTGGCGTTCTTAATTGCTCCGCGTGGTCTGAAGAGCTTCATGGAGAGACCAGAAGCAGATGGTCGACCGGAAAAACGCCTCAAATTAGGCGATCCATACCATGACGATGTAAGCTTTTTGTGAGTTTTGAAATCTGCTTGTGTCATGACCTTGTATGGCACTACTGAATCTGTTACACTCTTAACGCGTTTTTTTTTTCAGATACATGCTGGACCGAGTTCTCGAGATGGTGTATACTACGCTGCGACCATGCCTTCATTCGTTTCAAGATTGCTTCCACCATCATCGCTTCATTTAGCACCTCTAGTGCCCAGTGCGTCTGCCGCGCTTCCGCTTCCACCACCGACAGCTTCAGGAAATTTCATCGCACCGAGCAGTCATGCGGTCTCACCTCCCTGGAGACCAGACGACAAGGACGGTCATTACGTCTTCGAGCTTGGGGAAAACCTGACTCCCAGATGTACGTTTTCGACATTCTGTTTTCTCTGCTCTCATATCCCTGTGGCCTGGCTAACATCGTTTGTCCACCTGTGCTGCTGCGTACAACAGATAAAATCCTGAGCAAACTCGGAGAAGGTATATTTGCGCGTATTTGTTTTAACTGCTTTCATCGTTTAGCGCGTCCCTGAACCATTGTTACCTGCGTCTTCCTTCGACAGGGACTTTCGGAAGAGTTTTGGAATGCTGGGATCGCCAAATGCAGCAGTATGTCGCAATCAAGGTGATACGGAATGTACAGAAATATCGCGATGCAGCAATGATCGAGATTGATGTGTTGACAACTCTTGCAAAGCATGACAAGTTTGGTCAGAGGTATGTATTTGTTGCAAAACGTCGACTTTGCGTAGCTTGTTGGTTGATGGTTCATGGCTCACATCTCGGATCGTGTTTGCAGGGGGTGCGTGGAGCTGAAGGGCTGGTTCGATTACAGAGACCATGTCTGCATAGTATGTATTCATCGGTCCATTTGCTTTTTTGTGTCAGTTTATTGTCGCAGGATGATCAATATCCGTCTTTAATTGTGATTACGATGCTTCTATTGATCAGGTGTTCGAGAAGCTCGGCCCAAGTCTGTACGACTTTTTGAGAAAGAACAGCTATCGGCCATTTTCTGTGGACGTGGCGAGGGAGTTTTCTAGGCAATTGCTGGAGTCAGTTGCGTGTGAGTCTGATTAACGATTGTTAATTTCAGGGGTCCGTGGGTGCGGTACCACATTGTGGCCTTTCTTTATCAATTTTTTTTGGCATGAATCGGCTCCTTGCCATTGTAGTTCTTTTCCATTTCGCGTCGCTTCTTTGTCCAGTATTTCGTTACGCTCTTGTACGCCATCCTTCGTGTTTATGTGGATGTCCTGTTCTCCATTGTTTTCTGTAATTGTTTTTGCCTACCAACTTCACCAGGTCTCCTGTGTCCGTCCCCCCGTTTACCCCCTTTCCTCAGTTATGCATGAGCTAACGCTGATTCACACGGATTTGAAGCCTGAAAACATTTTACTTGTTTCGTCAGAGTATGAGAAGGTTCCCGACTACAGGGTAATTCTCTGGATTTTTGTACAATCCGTCGTTGCATAGGAACTGTGTGCCTTCATGCTGACTTCGTATGTTCGTCCATCTTTGCAGAGCGCAACCCAGCCAAGCTCCCAAAGTCGGCATCACATGAGAAGAGTACCTGTCTCCAGTGAGATCAGGGTCATTGATTTCGGAAGTGCAACCTTCGATTCACACTACCATTGTTCCATAGTTTCAACTCGGCATTATAGAGCCCCAGAAGTGATTCTTGGTGAGAAAATAGGTTTGGATTTGTACCACACATGTCTTCTTTACTCCTGAAACTGTTTACTCACATTGTTTCAATGACCTGCAGGTACTGGGTGGTCATATCCATGCGACATCTGGAGTGCAGGTTGCATCATTGTCGAGCTTGTCACAGTAAGATATCCCCTGTGGTCACTGTGACATTCAATGCATGCATTCTGTGTGTCTCTCACTACATGGCTCTCATTCTCCTATCTTTGTGTACTCAGGGGGAGGCATTGTTCCAAACGCATGAGAATCTTGAGCACCTTGCCATGATGGAAAGACTGCTGGGGCCAATTTCCCCACACATCATCAAGAAGGCTGAGTGAGTCGATGTTGGCAATTTATTTTGCCCCCCAATTCTGGACATTCCAGTTGACCCTTCTTGACATTTTCTTTAATCAATTTCTTGAGCAGCCGGCGAGCGGAGAAGTACTTCAGAAATGGAAGAGAACTCAATTGGCCAGAGGGTGCTGCTTCACGTGAAAGCATTCGGGCAGTCCGAAAACTCCCTCGACTAAGAGTAGGTTATCCCACTCTGTAGTAATGTGCACATCTCAGCATCTTCAACCTCAGGGCAATAGCAAATGTGCCTAACCATTTTTACCCCTTTTTGAAGAAGATTCTGAGTCTCTTATTGCACTGGACCTTTTGCAGGATTTAATTATGCAATGTGTGGAGCATTCGGCCGGCACACTCATTGATCTTCTCTACTCGCTCTTGAAGTTTGACCCTGCACAACGGCTCACAGCCCGAGAGGCTTTGAAGCATCCGTTTTTCCGGGAGCCAAGCCGCTGCCTGCGGTAAGGACTAAAGCAAAGCATTCCCTGCCCAGTTCAGAGGGAATGAACTGAAGCCAAAAATCCTGATAAGGCATATTCCCACAACTCTAGAGCTTAGAATTTAGTGTAGATGTACAACCTGGCAGTTGTGGCAAAAAACGGGCTTGCTGCATGCTGCCCTAGGTAGGGTGAAATTGGCAAGAAATGCCACTTTCTGTCCGAAATTGTAGATAGTGTATGCATTGAGTAGCACAAGATCGCTCCTGCTGCCTTCATGTGAAGGTGCGTAATTTGTACAGAATCTGACAGAAATCATCCTCTACACTATTACACATGCTACAAGGAGCAACAATTTTAATCGGTTTACAGCAGAATAGTAACACAAAAGAGCAGGTTACAGTAACAAATACTCCATAGGATCCTTCAAGTCACATGTGGCTTCATGTACGCGGTTTAGTGCTGCAAGGAAACAACACCAGGCAGAATCAGACATAATTTACAGTGCCAGAAAGAGACTGACATGCATGCAGATATAACATTCTCACATACATGTCATGCATTTCCAACACTTACAGCTGCTGCTTCAGTTGCTGCTGGTGCCGCCTCCTGAGCAGGCTCAGCCTTCTTGCCGCCCGAGAAAGCCCGGTAAGCGCCATAGAAAACAAGGCCCCAACCTCCTAGCGAAACGAACACGAACTGCAGATTGGCAGAAAAAAAAATGAAGTGAAGAATGTTCAGACAAAGGACGACAGTGACATAAAACAAGAGGAAAGCAGGGCGCATTTGTATGCAAACAATTAAGATGACAGGGAAACGTACGTGCTCCTCCTTCCATCTCCCCGGGTTGAGCGGGTCTTCCCAAATGTTCACCCTCTTAGGACCATGATGATCTGCGGCGGAAAGCAGGTGGTTCACACCACAAGTATAGACAAGAGGAGATGTCGAACTGAAAACAACAGAGTCTGAAAATCAAAGTAGCGGAAGCAGAAGTTTCCGCCTGTACCTTTTACCGACATATCCTAACTCAATCCGCCCGTACCCTAAGAACCACAACTTAACGAGACGCGAACGCAATAATTCAGAATGCAATACTACACAAGTCGCGCTTCCCCACGTAATCTGCATCTCAACGAAACTAGGCTTGTCGACGAAAAAGGGAATAGATCAGCGGCAAATGTCAGAAGGAACGAGTTGATGTTCCATGCCACGCGAACGACACATGCCCATGCCGGAGCCAAGCTAATGCTGCATGCGCATAGTGGAACCAAGAAACGACTCGTGTCCCTGCTGGTACCAAGCTGGCTTGTGTGAGGTATGTTAGCAGTGTTCCGTGTTCTCAATGATTTTTTTTCTTTTACGACAGGCTGACCCTAGCAAGCCCGCAAACGCGGTGAGGCTATCACGAGAAAACATCAAACGCGGACGCACGGGCGGAAGCGGATCGAGCCCAGCAAACTAAAGCGACGGCAACAGTACCTGCGGCAAAGCCCCTGGTCTGCATGCGAATGCCTGCGGGAAGCGGAGGCGCAACCGACAGGCGGAGGCGCTGCGCGGCGGAACGGGCGAGAGCGTGCGCCATTGGCGGAACGAGGCAGAGCAAGGCGGGGGGCGAAGGAGCGGGCGAAGGTGAAAGGTGGTGGATGGAGGACGGATGGATCGGGTGGATCAAGGGGATCAGATGGCAGATCCGCAGAAAGCGCCGCCTAGTCGCCTGACTCAAGCAGACTAACGAATCACGACCACAGACCACGTCGCCCTACAAAAGCAGAGCAAGCATAGAGAGGAGCAAGAGGGGCAAAAAGGGGAAGGGGGAAAGTGGGGAGGAGGGTTGTTCGGGGAAGAAGGGGGAAGGCGCAGACGCGGGGGAAATTCCTCGGGTAGGGCGGACATGCGGGGAAGAAGAGTATGGAACTCGTTTTATGCGCAAATTCGTTTGCGGCTGTAGACCTTTCTTATGCAAGTGTAAACCTTCTACTAGAGACAAAAATGATGTAACTCTTTAAAATTCCTTAGCACACCGTATCATGCCTGCTCCATAGAATGCTCAAGCTAGTGAAGAGTCCTCTGCTGTTCCTGTATCAATCCTTGAATTTTCGCTTCAGCCTACTTCGCCTTTACTCAAATCTCATTCTATTAGTATCTCCATATGTTGCTACTATAATTCCTCCTCCCATAGCCCCTCCCTAGGCTTTGCCCATTAACAACAAATATCCAAGTTAGCTTCAATCCCAAAAACTGTCAAAACAGAAAACGATGATTCACCATCAATTACCCTCGGGATGGACATGCTGATGCCCAGTGACCCTCTACTCCACACTTGTAGCATGCACCCACACCAGCACCTGAGCCAGCACCTGAACGTGAAATTGCACCTGGGCTTGAGAACGACCCTGAACGTGCACCGAATCCATGGTTTGGCATGCCGCTGTATCCACTGCTACAGTTAGCGTAACTGCTGGTGTTGGCAGCAGCACCGTTGGGGCTGACATAGGGACGTTGAGAGGAGGCCGGGTTTGATGCCGCGTCATCACACCATTTGAAAAATCCGCAAGGCTGCCAAGGAGAGCAGAAAAGGAAGAGCAAGCATTGGATGAAAAGGAGGAGGGGTGGGGGCAAGAGATAGAGAGGAAAGAAACAGGGGGGTGGGGGAGGGGGGAGGAGGGGGGTGGGGGGCGGGGGGGGCGCCTGGGTGAGGGAGTGAGACTGACTTGCAGGGATGGCCACCAGGCGCATGCATCCCATTTTCCAACATCCCATCCCATGCTAACCTCAGGTTTGGGGCACTTGAAGAACTGCCGGCCGTTATTAACTGCAGTGCGTGCAGTCAGAACCAGACACTGCCCACCGCCACATGCGCAATCCATTGACCCTGCTGCTGCTCCTGACCCCACTCCCCCTTGCCCCATTGAAGCGTGCCCCATCCCTCCTGCTGCTGACCCCCCGGATCCTCTGCCCACGCCCGCTTGCCCCACTCCTCCCCCTGCGCCACCCCAGCTTGCTCCACCTCCTGTCCCCCCCGCGCCCATCCCCCCAGTGGTCCCAGAACCACCCCAGCTTGCCCTTCTGCCTGTAGCGACTGAAGCTGAGGATGACGGTGATGGGGATGCGGGGTAGGAAGGGAGGGAGTGCTGGCGAGAGGGTGCAGAGCCGGTGGTGCTTGCAGCTGCATCACACCACTCAAAGAAACCGCATGAGGCATCCTACAAGGAGTGGGGGAGGAGGAATAACAAGGCACACAACAGAAAACGGTCGTTTCTGCTGAGGTAAAGGGTGGGAATATGCCATATGCTGGGATATGTGAACGTTGCAACGAGTTAACCAGGACAGGAACCACCAACAGAGGACATGTCAAGCCAAGCAATGAGCAGCGCGGAACCAAGTATGCTCCTCCAAACCTGTGGTGTTGGCTCACCACTAGCTTTCACACCCTTACTCCATTGGAAGGTTAAGTAACCTTTGGACTACTCACTCTCAACACTGACCATGAGCACCAGTGAGTGTTCATCGTGAAAGGGAGCGGCAGAGGCGCCAAGCCAAGGATATATCACCCATATCACCTTATTAGGGCATTTGTAGAACTGCCTGCCCATGTTCCTCTCCGTTCGAGCAGTCAGCACAGCACACCGCCCAGCGCCACATGCACAGAACCTCTCCGGCACGTCACCACCGCCTCCCCCACCACCAAAGTCACCCCCTGCAGCAGACGCACCAGCGCTCCACCCCCCTCCGCCGCTGCTCCCCCTGTTGGAAAACGCCTCCCCCGTGCCCGGTTTCCAAGAACCTGCTGGGTTACCAGCAAAACTTCCGCTACCAGAATGGGGAGTGCCAGTATTATTCGGGCAGTCTCTTGACCAATGGCCGAGCTGCCCGCATTTGAAACATTCGCCCGACCTCGTGCCTCCACCAGCATTGCTCCCTCCGTGACCCCCTCCCCAACTCGCGGCGCCATACCCGCTGTTTATTCCGTCCCCGTTGAAGTTCCCCCCACCTGCGCCTGCTCCTGCGCCTCTTCCGCCTGGCGCACCTGCCGCGCGACCCCCTGCGCCTCTTCCGCGGCCCCTCCCCCTCCCCGCGCCCTTGGGGTTGAACTCCGCCTCGATGGCGCGCCATCGCCCGCTGTTGCGCCCGCGCAGAGCCGCAAGGTAGTCTCCCTCGTCTTCCTCATCCCCCTGATGATCGTTCCCGCCATTCTGGTGGTATCCCGCAGCACCTGTACCAGCGTTACTAGCGTCTCCGCCGGAATGGTACTGGCTCCACGCGGGAGCGAGGTAGTCACGGGCTCGCTTCTGGCCTGTAAGGGTTGCTGTTGACGCGGTAGAGCCGTACATGACGGAAGTTCCAGAGGAAAGTAATGTCTGACGCGAATGTAGGTGTAGATGTAGGCTAAGCGAGTGAATGGAGAGGTCGAAGTACGGGACTTTTGAGAGAATTGATAGTTGTTTGATGGCGTAATGTGAATGCCTAGCGTGGAGCCGGAGCCAAATGAACTGAACCTGAGAACGAGGTGGAGGTCGATAGTGACCGAATAAGGAAATATGTTAGAACATGTAGCCAAGGATTATGGATAAACTCGAGAAAAAGCTCCACCACAAGCCATGACCACGCATGGTCAAACTTTACCAGGTGAGGGCTAAACACACCAGACAAACACTTTTTCACGTGGTTCCAAACCAGCCTATAAGCGAGGGAGCGGCAAGTCGAGGGAGGGTGGTCGAAGGGAAATGGAGATGGAAAGTATGAACTGGCTCTCCTGGTTTGAACACGAAGAGCCAAGCCGATGAAATCGAGGGTGCTCGGTTCATTTGGTAGAGAAATTTCAAATTCAAATTGAAGCATCAGTTTCACGCTTCTTCGCGAAAGCATACCGTAACATGAGGATTTCAATTTTACTAACGAGGATAACCACAATGCAGGCCTGACCCTTTTTAGGGCGCGTGCACCTGTGGGGTATAACTCTGGCTAAAGTTCTAACTTCGGCAATTTTTGCCCTTAGTACACACGACCTTAGGGTTCATTAGCCAAACCTATCTTTAATGATAAATTTTCAATATATGATAGATGTACACTGGGTATCCTTAGCCAGAGATGTGTCCTTAACAAACTGTGCTAATTCTTATATAATACAGTAAAAGAACTTCTAGTCATGCAAGATTGATTCCCGTATCGAACTTGAAAGGTGCTGGTAAACCGTATAAACGATTTGAAACAGCAGATCCAGCTTTTTTGCGGAAAGCCTGTTTCAGGAACTCGTGACATCATCGAAGAGCAACTGCCAGACCCAGCTTCCCGAGCTGCAGCTACTCACTGAATTCAGCACCTTGTTATCCTCGCCCTGAGCACTGGCACCTTGTTGCGTCATTAGGAAAAATGACCAAACTTCGAAAGCTAAGCTGCTTCCAGGATGTCCTGAACACCCTTGAGGGCATTCGAGACTCTGAATACGATGCCAAGATATATCGGACTCACTGCCACGAATTTGGTAGCTATGCACGGAAATTCGAAAGCATTCTTGAAACAGCAGTAGTGGTCTGCCCTGATGCTGTCAACGCATTCTCCAAGAGGTATTTCGTTCAACTTTCATGGAGCTTGTAACTAGGCACACTTGGTGCTGACGGATGACTTGTCTGGCAGCGACGAAATGAGAGCGCTTTCTTTTACCCTTCGTGACGGTCTTCTGCTGATGAGAAAGTGCGCTAACTCTAACGTGTTGTTCAAGTTAATGAATCGAGGAGAGCTAAAACACGAGATGGAAGCTCTTATAGCACTCCTTCGTCAAGACTGCAATGCGGTATGTTGGACAGTTGCTTTGTGCTTCCTAAACCCCTTAATGACCTGTTGGCGTTCACAGGCTGAAAATAAGTTGAGATCACTCGCGGCGGTGGAAAACGCCAAACAAGCAACGTGAATGTTTCTTCCTGTGCCACGTGAAACTGCTCCAGCTGGAGCTTGATGGAGTAGTGTACCTGGAGAGTATTTTCAGCCCGTTCGACAATCAAAAGCGTCACTTCACAGACTCAGCCACTGCAATACCTGTTATCTGTCGTGAGTGAGATTTTATGGCCATTCAGTAAGGCAATAAGTCACCCTAAACGATACCACATTTCTTCCTGATGTCTTGGTGTGTACCAAACGCACTGCTCGCTCAATCAAGCAGATGCAGTTATCTGTGCCATGTGACTCTCCATAGATTGGAGCCTCCGCAAATCCTTTGCTTATTTATACTGAAAGCATCAACATTCAGGAGTCAAATTAAGACCTGACCTGATTGGTTCCTGAATATGGTGGTGGCTGAAAACTGGAGAGTATGAAAGTAGAAAGGATGGTTTCATCATTGCCAGTTGTTATCGCTGGAGGGTGCTGACGGTACCATCATGGAAGGATCAATCGAGCCAGGACTTGTATACGCATTCCATCCCATAAGATGCGGCAAGATGAACTGCAACAGAGGTTCGGGGGTGGGGCAGGGGGGGCGGGTAGGGGGGGGGGGGGGGGGGGGGGGGGGGGGGGGGGGGAGGGGGGGGGGGAGGGGGTGAGTAGTTCTCAAGCAATTTCGCAATGAGAAATAGGGGCCAACTATATGGATGGTAACAGGGGTTGGTCGGGGAGGGGGGAGGGGGGCTGAGGGGGAGGGAGGGCACAACAGTGTCACAATCCACAAAAAGGGACAAAAGCCTGTGCTAGCTGGCATGTAGATGGGGCCACAAAACCACGATTATTGGAATATGAAAAGGAGATGACTAGAGCATCAATAGACATGGAAAAACACACGCAGGTCACCCTGGCAGAGTTACAATGACAACGTTGGGGCATTCATCATTCTTAGAAACAGCGAGGGATCTCAGAATGAACACTGTGGATTCCCTTTTGTTACAATGCAGCATTGGCTTTCACAGTACCAGAAATAACTCAAATTAGCGGTTTAACTAGTGCTCACCAAGAGAAAAAAGGTTTCCTTTCACTCACATTCATGGCTGTTCGGACCACAATGAATTCCGCCTTGGTGACAGGCACAGAAAAACGATCATCAACACCCCTGCGAGCGTCCTTCACATCTGCAATCAACGTGCCCATGTGAATACATACATACACAGACACACATTGCGGACACATGTACACAATAATGCATTTGACATAAAAACAGAAGGGAAAAAAGGAAATTACCTGAAGCACAGCACATGAAACCACCTGTGAGTGTGTCCATTAAAAAGAACGAGCAGCAAATTACGTCAGGAAAGACAGAGTGCGACAAACACCACACACAGAGGGAGCTCATGTGGTATATGAGGAATTCAATGATGAGCAGCACTGTTCAGTGCTCAGCAGTCAAAGGTGAGTGGTGTAAACAGTGGGAAAGATGCAGGCACGCACTGAGACTAAAGTAAAAGCCAGTGAAATCATTGAATGGCTGGATACGCAGCACCTTCTGCACCTGACCCTCTTCACTGGTAGGAGCAGAGTGTGTGGGGGATGGGGGGGGAGGGGCGTGGGGGTGTGTGTGTGAGAGGAGTGGGAGAGAAGCAAGAGAGGAAGAGATGAATGAAACGCAAAGAGAGACGGAGGAATACCATGTCTGCAGCAAGTTATCCCACATAATAGATTCAGTGGATAACTCTAGAGACAAGCATGAAATGGATTAAGTATGGGCGATATAGTCAACTCAAATTCCCTCCCCTCCCCTCCCGTCCCCTCCCGTTCCCTCCCCTCCCCTCCCGTCCCCTTCCGTTCCCTCCCCTCCCCTACCCTCCCCTCCCGTCCCATTCCGCCCCGTTCCCTCCCCTCCGCTCCCCTCCACTCCCTCCCCTCCCCGCCCCTTCACCCGTGCCTCACCTCCTGCCCTTGGCGGGGTCGTGGTAGAAGTCGAGCTTGTCCTCTGGGTTACAGACCCAGCACCCCCTAGTGCAGGTTTCAGTGTGCCCGCTGGCCCATTCCCCACCTTGCTTCTTTCCCCCTCCACGCCCCTCGCCTCCACCCCTCTCACCTCCTGCCCTTGGCCGGGGCGTGGTAGAAGTCGAGCTTGTCCTCTGGGTTCAGCCCCAGCACTGAGTGAACCTCTGAACTTGGCTTCTACGAGCCGAACTGCATCAATCAGCCCCTGTAGCACCCACAGCCCATCCCCCAACTCACCGCCCCTCCCCTGGCCTCACCTCCTGCCCTTGGCGTGGTCATGGTAGAAGTCCAGCTTGTCCTCTGGGTTCAGCCCCAGCACTGACTGACTCTCTGGTACAGGCCACTGTACGCCACCTATCCCATCTCCCACATCGCTTCACCTCCCCTCCCCTCCCCTCTCCATCCCTCACCTCCTGCCCTTGGCGGGGTCATGGTAGAAGTCCAGCTTGTCCTCTGGGTTCAGCCCCAGCACTGACCCGATCTCAGACACTGACAGGGAGAAATTCTGCAGGGGGGATGGGAGGGAGGGGGGGATTGGAAGGAGAGGAAGCTTTTGAGAGATCACCACACCCCCACAACCGAACCCGATTTTTGTAACCGGCAGGCCCCCCTACTAAACCTGCCAGCATTGCTCGGCTCGCTCCCCAACGCTCTTGTGCCAGACCCCCTCCTGTACCTTCCACCGTTTTTCGATCCCTCGTACACACCTGCTTGTTGTCCCAGTCATACTTGCGCGTGCCAATGGCGTTGGCAAAGTTAAGCAGCACGGAGCCCTCGCGAGCCAACGCGTATGCACCCGTCTGGACAGGGCGGGGCGGAAAGAGAGAGGAGAGGGGAAGTTGAAAGGGGCGCGGAGTGAGGCAGTGCACTCATCTGCGCAAGACCATTCGCTTCACCTAGAATGGTAGGGCGGGGGGCAGGGAGGTGAGGGACGGGGTGGGTTGGGAAGGAAGGGGAGCAGCAGGACGACTAGTTAAAACTACCATGTTCAACGGCGCAGGCGACAGGAAGACGGGAAGGAATGGATGGATAAACTTTCACATCCTCCGTGAGTCTGCCGATCCTTCCTCCCTGGAAGAAACTTGCAAGCAAGGTGTAGCAATGGTGATGAGCTAGCGAGAAGGGGAGAAGGGGAGAGAAGAGTGATGGGGAAGAATGGTGGAGGAAAAGGGTGGGGGAAGCAGGATGAGGGGGAAGGGCGGGAGAGAACTGGGGGGTGAGAAGGAAAAGGCGGGGAAGGGAATGGGGAGAGACGCGGAAGAGAGAAGGGGAGGGAATTGGGGAGGAGGGGGAGAAAGGGGTACCTGGGTGACTCGGAATTTAGGGGCGATGGGCACGAAGCTGAGAGCGCCCTTGCCCTTGTACACGGTGTGATCCACAAACACACGCGCGGAGGGCTCTGGAGGTGGGAGTGGTGGGAGTGGTGGGGGGGGGAAAGGGGTGCAAGAAGGGGAAGGTATGCGTGCCTGCTATCAAGCTCCCTTGCCCTTGTACACGGTGTGATCCACAAACACACGCGAGGAGGGCTCTGGCAAAGGTGAGGGGGAGGCAGAGGGAGGAGGCAGCAGAGGGCTGAGTGCAAGAGGGGGGAGCAGTGACATGTTGAGCGCCCTTGCCCTTGTACACGGTATGGTCCACGAATACACGCGCTGAGGGCTCTGGTGGAGTGTGGGGGTGGGAAGGGGGGCGCGGAGGCAGAGGAGGGAGGAGGCAGCAGAGTGATGAGCGCAAGAAGGGGAAAAACAATGATACCATGTGCATATATACGTCCCACCTCAGACCCCCCACTTCCCTCCGCCTCTTCCCCCCTCCCCTCTTCAACCGCTCCTCCCCCTCTTGCTCTGACCCTGAGACAGTCTGACCCTCCCCCTCCCCCTCGCCCTCCCCCTCCCCCTCCCCTTCCTCCCACTCCCCTTCCTTTCCTCCCCCCCCCCCCCCAGCACTGACCCTGACCGCCTGACTGGAAGCGCCGCGCCTCCTCCCCCATCATCGCGCTGACGTGGAACGCGCGCTGGCCAGCTGGGCGCATCGTCAGCACGGATCGGGATGACGTGGCCGAAGCTACCATGAGCCTGGGCAACAGAGGAGAGGGAGGGAACGGCAGAGCGAGAGGGAATGGAGGGAATGCACGTGGCAGGCAGGGATCGGTGACATACCCGGCGGGGATTACGCTAGATTGAGAATTTCAATCCCGCTATATCGGTATTGTAATCTGCTACAATGTAGCAAGACTTTTAAACCGCGAACGTAGAGAATCTTAATTGATATCTCGGCCGTGATCAGTAACTATCTATACCTCTTAGATCCCGTCAGAAAGCCCGCGCTCGAGGCGCCCAGCGTTCGCAGGACGCACGCGTTCATGGCGACTGGCGGAGACGGCGCGAGCGTACAGACGGATGGCGGACAGCGGACGGCGGACGGCGGACGGCGGACGGCGGACGGCGGAAAGCGGAAGACGGAAGGCGGAAGGGGGATGGAGAGTTGAAGGCCCAAAAACGTGAGAAACAAGATTCGCCTGGGTTCAGTCGCGATGCATTTCAGACATGCCGCGTTGCCTTCAGATCACATGCTTTGGAACTTCGTGCTCAGACCCATATTGCGTCGGTGTAGCAGATAAGCAAATTCAGATTTAAACATACAAACCGTACAAAACATTATAAAAGTCACTTACAAATTGGTGCAAAAATCATGCAACAGAGAATCTGACAGTGAAAACCATGCAACGCAGCATGTGAGGTAAGTGAGTCCCATCAGTCCTATTCTCATGCATTTGTGGATCTAAAATGGTCTTCGTCAATTGTAGAATAGAGTAGCCCTTCCATAACCAGAAACTCCACAGTGCTCCTGTAACGAAAGTAGCACCAAGCGGGGCAGGCAAAACAATACTAGAAACATCAATCCTACAGTCAAAGCAAAGCCACGCACCACAACAAAGAAGGAAACAAAATTCTTCAGAGAATATCAATCAAACAAAAAAAATTATTACTGACCGGATCTCCTGTGGAGATACATCTGGCATGCTCTGAGCAACTTGTTGGTGGTGAATGCCTTGTTGAATGGCCCTGCAGAGAGTGAAAAGAAACGTGGATGGATACAGAGAAAAAAGGCTACTTTAAGGACCCAAAACAGCACACAGAAAACAACGCATACAACATCACAACAAATCACATTACAAATAACGCATTCTGTGGACTTTTGTAAAACTGCATGGTTCTCTCACACAGCTCCACTCCCCGCCCTCCCAAATATATTTCGTGTCAATTCACGAACAAACCTTCCCACATCACATGCCGCACTCGCACTCACGCATTCTGTGGGCTCTCGTAAAACTGCAGGATCCTGTCGCGCAGCTCCACTCCCCGCCCGCCCCCTGCCCCTCCACCACCACCACCAAACGCGCCGCCGCCGCCGCCCATCCCCCCTCCTGCTCCTGCTGCTGCCGGTGCTGGTGGTGGCACATACTGCCAAGTGGTTCGAAAGGCAACGCACGTGGGGGAGACAGGACAAGCACGGAGGAAGCGGACAAGACAAATATATTGGCACTGCACAATGTGCCTGTCAGCAGTTGCTGCACCCATGGCAACTAGGGCAATATGCAGCATAAACAGCAGGGGCTACAAGCAGTGAGAGTGGCAGCAGAAGCTAATAAATCCCTACCTGGTTGTAAGCAGGTTGTTGTGGCCGCTGTGGGGACTGGTGGCATCTCTGTGATGCCAGTGTTCCATTTTTTTTTAAGGCGCTTAGAGAAAAGCAGTGACAGTGACAGCAGAAGTTAGTGAATCCCTACCTGGTTGTAAGCAGGCTGTTGTGGCCGCTGTTGGACGGGTGATGTTTTGTGCCGTAATTTCTTGGGGCGCCTAGAAAAAAGCAGTGACGGTGGCAACATTAGTCAGTGAATCCCTACCTGGTTGTAAGCAGGTTGTTGCGGCCGCTGTGGGGGCTGGTGAGGTGATGCCTCTGTGCCATCTGCTCCTCCCCCCTGTGGAGGGTAAGACCAATGGAGAGAGAGAGAAGGGAGGAGTGAGGGGCAGTGAGTGAGTGAGTGAGCGAGCGAGTGAGTGTGAGCGAGAATAAGAGTTAGTTTGGCTTCGAACACATTCCTGTGCCGCCTCTATCCCATTATTCTTGCCATGAACGAAGCAGTACAGCTTGTAAAACGCCTCCCCATGCAAGAAGCCTCCACTTAGCAGGAAAAGCGTAACAGTCGACTGGTGGGAAGGTAACGTAGATACACCTTCCCTGTTTTCCGTACCGTCTTGCGTGTGTGCAGATACACGAAAATGGCATCCAAGAAATGGAATGTGACCTCGTTGAAATCCGTGACAGGCCTGCACACACAGACACGAAAGGGAGGTAAGGAGATTCTTGATTACTCTGAAAAAAAATGCAGACAGACACGAGCTGGAAGAGAGGAGACCGGGGGAAAATGAGGAGGAGAGTAAACTCAAAAGACATGAGAGGCAAGGGCGCACCTGACAGCATGTGCAATGACGTATCGCTTGTTGTTCTGCAGCCTCACGTGGCCATGCACTCGCACGTACACTCCAGAGCTGTGATTGGTCGGCAAGAGAGGATAAGGACGCACAGCCATGGGGAGAAGAGCAAGCAAAAAACGAATATGGAAAACTAAAAGCCGCCTTGAGTTGGCACTTGGATACAACTAAGGAACCAGGCACTGTCCATGCACACGACTGCCACAGTAGCACGAGACTCACTAGGACCCTATAATCAACCCAGCCAGGACGCTCAAAAACAGAAGATACAGCGAACACATGGAATACAGGAAATTACAGGATTGTTGTCAAATGACCTGCAAATAACATTGGGTTAAAGTAACTTAATGGTAGGTGATCCTGAGTGTGCAGAAAACCTTACCGCACGGTCTCCAAGGTAGCCAACTCGTTAGTGTCACGATCAATCCTGTAGCACAAGGGCAGGTAAAGTTCCATGCAAGGAAAGAAAAATGAAGTTGGGAAGGTGTGTGAAGAAAGAATCAAGAAGCAGGCGAGCAACCTCTTAAAATAGTCAACCTACATTAAAAACGGCAGAGTGCAGAGGCAAACAGCAAAAACATCGCTGCATATATATTGTAAGGAGCAGTAAGAGAGCGGCAGGTTGTAGCAGCAACAGCGTGCACACATGCACTCCCCCCCTCTTCCCCCCCACCAACTCCCCCCCTCCATTACCTCCCCCTCCCAAATTTTCCATCCCACTCTTCCTTCCCCCTTGCCCTCCCCTCGCCCCTTCTCACCATCGGCGCACTTCAATCTTGCCCGTGCTATCGTCCAGCACTGACGACACGTCCGCCTCGTGGTCAATCTTCCAGGCCCTCGAACACGAATGAGGTGCATCAACGATTTCCCCCCTCCCCTCCCCCTCTCCCCCCTAACCGATCCCCCCTTGCCCTGGTCCCCCTTCTCACCATCGGCGCACTTCAATCTTGCCCGTGCTATCGTCCAGCACTATCGACACGTCTGTCTCGTGGTCGTCACGCCTCGTCACCTTGCCTACAAGCACCATCTGCCATACGCGTGCAGGTCACATGGGGACACGTGGAACAGAGAGGCAGCACCGCAGATTGATTTGACGTGGCCCAAAAAATAAACGCGCGTGGAGGCAAACGCGGGACACGTGGAACAGGTAAAAAACACATTAAGGTACACATATTGGCACAGCCAGTGGTATATTGAGAAGGCACCGAATGACACCGGCACGGCCACCTCCTTCACAGGGAAAGAACGACGGTGGTTCTTGGTCAATAGGTAACACAAGTGAGCACGCCGTTTGAACCGTTGGTAGGTACGCACGTTAGTCGCATCGTGGCCGTTGATGAAGAGCGAGTTTTCCGTCGTGTCGCGCACTCCGGCGTTGGCGATCTCCCGCACGGTCACAGGGAAGAGCGTGTTGACGTTGTTGGGTCTCTGCTCGGCATGTCATCGCGTTGCATGAACGTGGCGTGACGTGGCGTGACGTGGCCGGCGTGGAAGACGGCGCGGCAAAAGGTAGATGACGATGCAAGGTACGTGGTAAAACGGACAAGGGACGAAAGGCGACATTGAAAAGCACGGACAAAGTAGCGGCAACTGTAAGAATAAAGGAGAGAAAGGGATCGAGAAAGGACAAGCCAGGGAATAAACGACTGGTAAGTAAAAACAATAACACGGGACAAGCAGCGACGAATGAAACACGGAAAACAGGACACCAGGTTTTGAACAATCTATCCACCCTTTATGATACGCACCCGTCCACCTGCGTTGGGAGAGTAAACTCCAGCTGCTCCTCCTGCCCCCCCAGGCGGCCCCGGGGTTGTAGGCATGAAGCCGCCGCCTCCAAATTGGCTGGCTCCGCCACCGCCAAAATCACCCCCGCCAAAGTCACCTCCTCCGTACATGGCTGACAGAGTAATAGATCAGATAGTTTTTTTCAGAATGGATAATATTTAGCTAGATTTTCCAGACGAATTTACGTTAACTCGTGGACTGGTTCACGATATGAAGACCAGGAACGATCTACGGGAATATATGAAAAGCAGGAGGCGAGATGAGAGACAGACTGCTGCTAGTTAGTTCCCGATTGTGAACACATCTGGAGAAACGTAAGGAAAAAAGTGGCATTCTCCATCGCGTTCTCGATTTGTACGGCGATTGCGAAATCTGCTCGAATGGCCTAGTAACCAACGAAATTATTTGCGCTAAACATGGTCGAGAGAATTTGACGGTAACCAGGGCTTCGCTGGGGTCGACCTTCGAGGTTACCACTCAGCCGTGCTCAGTCGGAAACTCTTCAGAACTCTTCGGTCGGTTCAAATATTCAAATCTCGAAAAGTTGGAGATCACACAGCGTCATCCTGACGACAACTGCGATATAACGTATCCCACGTGGGGTTAACGAAGTGATCGTTTTGTTCTGAATCCTCCACTTCTAATAACTCAATTCAATGGTTCTCATTGTTAACTTGCCACTATCTATACCAACCATCTAGTGTGTAATGTAAAATCTGACCTATATAATTCTATGCTACCACAATATTATCTTGTTTACCCTGAGCAACCACAGTATTCTCGTGTTCACCCTAATATATGGTTATGAAGCTGACATCTTCTCATCTCCCATATTTTGAAAGCGAAGCTGCTTGTAATGCAGCAATGGCAACCGCGAAGTGCTAGACGCTCTTCGCTCTACGCTCTTCGCTCTTCTAAATGGCCTCCACCCACGTCTTCATTTGAAATTTCAACTGCATTATTTCCCACCCACCCACCCTAGCAAAAACTGCATGTTGTAATGTAGGTATGTATACTTAGCCGGACGAGGATGTTGTAATGCCCATTTGAAACGAAGCACGTTGCCATTGCAAACACAAGAAAGCAAGCTTTCTAAATGTAATATTTTATTATAATTTCCATTGTTAGAAGGGGTATAAGCAGGCCTCTGGTTAACAGGGTGATTCACCCTTATGACCCTTACTATAAGGCTGGGTTTAACTATGCACCCTTTTTTATCAGAGTGGTCGTTCTTTTTGCCCTTACAAAAAAAAATGTTCGGTTATACTACACTGATATTTCAGAGCTAGGTGGTGTAGTAACACTGATGATATTGAGTTAGATCTTACGGAGTATAGCAAAATCCCTCAAAATTGTGCTCACATTGGGTCTCGATCTCGGGTTTTCTGCAGAGAGTTCCTCGCCACAACTCACTAGCAACTGTCCATTGAAAGAGTTTGTTGGTACTCGAAAACTGTCTTATGTTTGCACCCTTACCAGAAAGAGTAGTTCTTGTGATCTACCCTTACAGAAAAAGTGAAAGTGGGGTGTTGGCCTTACGTGAAAGAGAAGTTCGAAACCTAACCAGAGCCCTGGATATAAGAAGAACCAATCGCACCCCCTTGTTAGGCCCGACGGCCTAAGTCCGCTAAATAATAGTGGGGTCGACTAAGTCGATGACGAAAACATGGCGGAAGACTTTGGCGAAAAGACTATTGGCGAAAAGGGCGAAGAAGTTACTACGTAATTGGCGAAGAGTTGAATGAGAATTGGTTGATAATGGCAAGTACAAGCAAGGTTTATATAGCGAAGATGAGAGAATGTTGGAAAGTAGTTTGTGGGACAAGGAATTGGAATGCTAGAAAGATAGAGTGCCACGTGGTGGTTGGGAAATCTATGAAATCCAAGGAAATCCCAAAGGGATTGGATGAAGATAGGGTTGGGATAAGGTTGGGGGTCTGTTTAGGGTAAACTACCCTTGAACAGGAAAGTACCCCGTAACAAATACTACCCCCCTCCCAAGGAGGCGACGTCCGCGGCGCCTGCAGACTGAAGGTACGCTTTGAGGCAAGCGTTGTCAGGAGACAGCGAGGACGAAGGAACCCAGCTGTCGTCGGCTGCATCGTAACCACGCCAACGAACCAAGAAGTCGATGAAAGAGACACCCCCCTGGAGACGGCGACGGTGCCTGAGGATGCGCTGGATCTGGTAGTCGGGCTCGTCGGTGTCAACAGCTACCGGCAGTGGAGTGCGATCACGGCCCGAGAAGGTGGCGTTGGGATCGGTGTAAGGCCGAAGGAGAGACACGTGGAATGATGGGTGCATGCGGAAATGAGCGGGAAGACGAAGGCGGTATGCGACTGGACCAAGTGCGCGCTCAATGACGAATGGACCAATGAAGCGTGGGCGAAGCTTGCTGTCCTGTGGCAGTCGGAGGTTGCGGCTATCCAAAAGAACACGATCACCGACTGTGAACGACACCTTACGACGACTGCGGTTGGTGGTGCGTGCCATGCGTGCATTTGCGAGCTCAAGGTGCTTCCTCACGTGGTCATGGATGAAAGTGAGGTGCTGGTGGAAATTGTCCGCACGAGGGACAGTGGGTGTGAGATCGACACGAGTGGGGACATTGGGGTGCTGACCGTACAGTGCGAAGAACGGTGACATGCCTGTGGCGGAGTGGTGCGTGTTGTTGTATGCGAACTCTGCCATGCTCAGCTTCTTGTCCCATGCTGCTGCGTCGTGCATCGTGATGCTACGAAGAATCTGCTCCAAGGTCTGGTTCACACGCTCGGTCTGTCCGTCTGTCTCTGGATGGTACGCAGACGACATGGCTAAGCGAGTCCCAAACAGTGCGAAAAGCTGCTTCCAGAACTTCGAGGTGAATCTAGGGTCGCGGTCTGAGATGATGGAATCTGGAACCCCATGAAGTCGGACTACGTTATCTACGAACAGCGTCGCGGCTTCCTCTGCTGTGACCTGGCCGTGCGTGGGGATGAAGTGCGCTGCTCGAGAAAACTTATCCACTACCACGAAGATGGCGTCGTGACCACTAAATGTGCGCGGTAAAGCCATGATGAAATCCATGGTGACTACCTGCCAAGGGCGGTCGGGCGGTGGAATCGGCTGCAAGAGTCCTGCTTTGCGCTGGCGAGAGGACTTCGTACGCTGACACGTGTCACACGGGCGGATGTAATCCTCTACGTCTGCTGTAAGCCCTGGCCAGTAGTACGTGCGACTAAGCGTCTTAACGGTCTTATCTGCTTCAAAATGACCTGCACTAATTACATCGTGCGCCTCTGAAAGAAGGAGCTGTCGAAGAGGGCGGTAGGCTGGAACCCAAATCCGTGCTGTACCCTTCCGTATGTAGACACTACCCTGCACCTCTGCTCCTGCGGGCGGCTGCGGTGTGAAGTCGGGATCTACTGTGTAACCGTGCTCGAAGAGTGCTGTGAGAAGTGGATGGCCGGCAGTGACTGTGAGACTAGCGAGCTGGCAACTAGGGCGAGTGAGCGGATCTGCTGGGTTGCAAACGCCTGGTATCCTGTAGTGAAAATTCCCCTCTATGAACTCCATCCATCTAGCCTGGCGACGACTCAGCTGCGGTTGCGACTTGAGGAAACGAAGCGAGCAATGGTCCGTGCGTATAACACTATCTGCCCCCTCTAGGTAGCACCTCCACACCTTATACGCATGGATGATCGCGAGCGCCTCCTTGTCGTGAATCGGATAGTTCAGCTCCGCTCTCCCCTAAGCTTACGCGACTCGTACGCGATCGGCTGCAACCCGCGGCCCTGGTCCTGAAGAAGCACTGCACCTATGGCCTGATCTGAAGCGTCGGTCACTACAACGTACGGGCGAGTGGGATCAGGGTATAACAGTGTCGGTGAAGACGTGAACGACTGCTTCATCTGCTCGAACGCCTGCTGCTGCGCTGGACCCCAAACGTACTCTACGCCCTTCCGAAGTAGGTCGGTGAGTGGACTAGCGATGGAAGCGTAACCCTGAACGAAACGGCGGTAATAATTAGCGAATCCGATGAAGCTCTTTAACTCCTTGACTGAGGTCGGTGCTATCCAATCCTGTACTGCTGCGATCTTCTTCGGGTCGGTCCTAATGCCACTAGCGGAAACGACGTGACCTAGAAACTCGGCCTCGAGGAGGAAGAACTCGCACTTCGACTGCTTCGCGTACAGCTTCTCCCTCCGCAAGACCTCGAAGACCTTCTGCAAGTGCTGCACGTGCTCCTCTTTCGACTTGGAGAAGATATGAATATCGTCTAGGTAAACGACAAGAAACGAACCTAGGAACTCTGAGAGGACGGTGTTCATGAGCGTCTGAAACGTCGCTGGGGCGTTGGTCAAACCGAACGGTAGAACTTTAAACTCGTACAACCCCTGCTTCGTACGAAACGCCGTCTTGTGCTGGTCCTCTGGAACTACGCGAATCTGGTGGTAACCCGAACGAAGGTCGATCTTGGAGAAGACTCTAGCGCCCTGCACTGCATCGAGAAGATCCTCTACTCTCGGCACCGGGAATCTATTCTTGACGGTGGCGGCGTTCAGTGCGCGGTAATCTATGCACATCCGTAACCCTCCGTCTTTCTTAGGCGCGAACAGGATCGGTGCGGCCCATGGCGATCTAGATGGCTGTATGAAACCTTGCGCAAGAAAGTGCCTAACCTGCTGCGTCATCTCCTCTGTCTCTGCTGGACTCAACCTCCACTGCGGCTTCGCTACTGGCCTGCTCCCCGGCTCCAACTCTATTCGATGGTCTACTGCTCGGCTGGGAGGTAACCCTGGGGGCAACTCGTCGGGGAAGACGTCTGCGAACTCTGCTAACAGTGCACTCACCTCAGCAGGAAGAGTCGCCTTCTCACTAACTGCTGCGCACTCTCTCCTTTCCCCTCCTCGGCTTCCACCTCCTCAAGGAAAACCGCGAAGATCCGTGCCGCACGCTTCACTAACTGTCGCACACGAACAGCATTAATGATAGCTGTGGAGGATGTGGCCCCATCGCTCCACTGTGGCAGCTCCCGGAACTCCCCGTCTACCTTGACGCTGCAGCTTCCCTGAGCCCAATCGAACTGAGTACTAACCGTGCGTAGCCAATCTCTCCCGAAGATGAAATCGTATCCGTCCAGCGTCGCAGAGTCGAAATCGTGTCTAACTGTGATCGGTCCTAGCACTACGCGCAACTTGCGAATGATCGGTCCTATGTGGAGCGGCGTCCCATCCACCATGCGAGCGTCTTTGAAATTAACTGCAGAATCTGCTTCAAGATGAAGACGACTAACTAGCGATGAAGACACGAAAGAGTGGCTAGCTCCGCGATCGATAAGAATCTTAACAGGAACTGCGCGAAGCTTTCTTAGAAGCACGACTGGACGATCAACAGTGTCTACCGAGTTCTCTATAGATGACTGCTGCAAGGCCGTCTCCTCTACGTTGGTAGAGGTGGAGGGTACGGGAACCTCCACACCAGCTAGCGACCCGCTATCTACTGGCGGTTTCCGTTTCCCTGCTGCCGCTCCTTGAACTGTGGGCAGTCCCGCTTCATGTGTCCCGGCTTTTTGCAGTAGTGACAGTTCCCCCTAAAACCGCTACGCTGTGAGCCGTCACTGTTAACTGCACCAATCTCCATGGGCGATGGTCCGTCCCTCGATCGAGCGTCGTTGATCGGTCTGTTGTATCCCCTATCGCGATCGTCACGACCCCGTCGGCTTCGTACTGCGTCGACGCGTTCTGCTGCTGCGACTACCGACTCGAAGGTGGACAACCCGTGAATTGCTATAAACTCCGCTATGTCTGGCTTCAACACTTCGAGGTAGCGATCGCGCATCTCTGCTTCCGTGATGTCGTCTATCTCGTTGCAGATGCTCAAGAACCGTCGTGTGTTAACCGACGTTCCCTATCTGGCGGAAATGACGCAGACGCTTCCTAGCAGCTTCGGAGGCGTTCACCAAGTCGAACCTACTTTTCAGCGCCGCTTCAAATCCTTCCCATGTCGTCGGAACCGTGGTAACACCTAAAGCCAAACTCTCTAGGCTCGAAGTTGCAGCTGCATGCCCCACGCCCTGTTGATGCCCGTCCGTCTGAGCCCTTCTAACAGCAGTCTGCGTAAGTTGGCGCCACCACTCCAAGGCCGGGCCCCTCAGCAGCGTTACGGCGTACTCGATCCGCTGCTGCGCGTCCGCCTCTTGCACCCCGCTCGCGGCGAAGTAGTTGTTGAGCATGAAGAGCCACGTCCGCACGCTCGGGTCGCGTTGGCTCGGGTCGCGTTTGCTCGGGTTGAACGACTCGGGCTTCTGCGGCTTGAGTGCGCTGCGACGTTCCGGCAGCGCTTCCGCGCCAGTCGACGTGGTGGGTGCAGGAGATGGTGCGGCATGACCATGGGGGTTAGAAGCCAAATTGCGAAGCTGTTGCATTTCGGCTCGTACCTGACGATTTTCCAACGTCAGTTGTTCGAGTTGGCGCATGAGCTCGGCAAGCGTGACGGTGTTGCCCATGTCGTGGGGGAAAGCGTTCATGGATTCGTCCATGTTCGCTCGACGACTCCAAGTCTGCAAGTCGGCACCGCAGAACGATGACGTCGTAGTCTCGTCGTCGACGGCCGCTCGTTGGAAGTCGCTCCCCGCGAAGGCTCTGATACCAAGTGTTAGGCCCGACGGCCTAAGTCCGCTAAAGAATAGCGGGGTCGACTAAGTCGAGGATGAAAACGCGGCAAGAGACTTTGGTGAAAAGACTATTGGCGAAATAGGCGAAGAAGTTACTAAGTAATTGGCGAAGAGTTGAATGTGAATTGGTTGATAATGACAAGTACAAGCAAGGTTTATATAGCGAACAAGAGAGAATGTTGGAAAGTAGTTTGTGGGACAAGGAATTGGAATGCTAGAAAGGTAGAGTGCCACGTGGCGGTTGGAAAATCTAGGAAATCCAAGGAAATCCCAAAGGGATTGGATGAAGATAGGGTTGGGATAAGGTTGGAGGACTGTTTAGGGTAAGCTACCCTTGAATAGGAAAGTACCCCGTAACACCCTCATGATAAAGTTATAACTGTACAACCTCTAGCATCTTTCAGGGGGAATATAGTGTGCACATACCCAACAAAAATTGCGGCAATGCTAGAGGACTGGACTGGAGAGCCCCCACTGGCTGCCGTATTGTCGGAAGCGTGCCCTTTGAGGTTTGTGGGAAGGGACGCCCTTGGTTGTGTCGACGTGTATTGACGAATTGCAGCCTGGCGTGTGGCATCCCGCCCCAGTTGCATGGTGAATTTGCCTGGCTGACACAGTGGCCGTATCGTGAGTGGTCCCCAGACGACATTGCGGACGACACCTGATTGGACAATGCGCTGTATCTTCCCTGACATCTGCGTCAGCACAGCAGCACCTTCATCCACCTTGGGGTCAAACTAGATTGTTCGGGAACGAATCATGTGGTTCAAGCACCCTGTTTTACTGTTGGAGGTTCTAGAGACCCCCCCTGTTAAGGGAGAAGATCAACGAGGGGCCGAACAGTGGCAGAGGGGTGATCAACCAGGGGCCGAAAGGCTCGGAACTTACCAGACCGCTGCTAGAGGAGTTTTTAACAGAGAGTCTTTGTTTATTGCGCAAATTTATGTCAATAGTGGCGTGTACCGGCTCGCATTTTTGCCCTCGTGTCGTTTAGCGGGCCGACTCCACTGGGAACAATTAGGGCAGCCAAAATAACTAAGGGTGCGTTCCTGGCGCGTGTCAAGCTTCCGGTCATCCGCGGATGACCGGAAGTTAGACCCACTTTGGGTCATCCGAGACCAACTTCGGGTCTTCCGGCCAAAAATTGCCCCTGTTTCCGGAAAACACAAAGTTTGACAGGAAGTTTAACCCAAAGCTTCGGGTCTTCCCGGAAAGGCCTGAAGCTTGACACCAGCCAGGAACGCACCCTAAAACTCATAGAGAACGTGGATGCATTTTTGGGATGGATCAACCCTAAAAACGAAAAACTTCCTGGTATTTAGGGTTGATGCCTCTCGAGTCGCATCCGTTTCCGAGTGGGTAATATATTTTTTTTCTTGTGCGTTTACTATCGGGTAGGTGATATGTATCCCCCAGAATATAATATGTAGCGCCCGGTAGCGTTACTGACTGAGTCAGCACGCTGCCCGCGGGCAAAACAAAATAAACCCCATGGCTTACGGCATGCCATTCGGGAGCCTCAACCCTAAAATTTTAGGGTTGAGGCTCCCTCGGATGGCATGCCGCCGACTGGGGTTTATTTTTTTTTCTTGCCCGCGCTGACTCATTGCACTGCCTGCTTTCGCAGGCAGTGCAAGATATATTCCAGAATATAATATGTTATACGTACTCACGATCTACCAGAAGAAGGCGACGCGCGCGTTGTAGTAGACGGAGGTCTAAACCAGAACAAAATAAGATGAATACAATTGTTGGTTCTTCTTGCAAATCTCTTTTACTCACGGTTCGGCGTAATCGCCTAGTCGTTTAGGCAGCTCTGGGTTGAAATCCTACGGTCGAGATTTACCGGCCCTACTTTGATCACCCTTCTGGCACTGTTCGGCCCCTGGTTGATCTTTTCCCCCCTGTTAACACGTCCAAACCGCCCAGAAGTCACCACTTGGCGAATTATACGTCGCCAAATGTCAGGCTCCCGAACCTCCCTCCCGACCACCCGCGTGCTACACCATTCCGCAAAAGCAAATTCCCCAACCACCCCGTTGGCTCAGCCCACAGAACGCCCACCACCCAAATCGAGCTTTTTGGGCCCCAACCCACCCATCCGTCCGTCCGTCCATCTAGCACATCCGTTTCCGCCGTCCATTGTTCGCCCTTTGCTCGGCGCGCAAATCTCACGTCTCCTCAAGCGAGTTTCCGTTCGCCCTCCCGCATTCACGCCGATTCGTTTATTTTGATCGAGGGTTGGAGGAACGGAGCAATTACCTCGTTTGTGTGGGAATGGGGGTACAAACTCAATTTGCTTTCGATCCAATCTCACTTACCCTTGAAACATGTTTGGAAGCAATTTTCAGCTCGTCAACCCATTTCCCTTTCATAAGCAGCACGACTCGGTTTCTGAACGTGTTTAAAAAATCAAACACTTATGATCACCCAGGAGCGGTCAGAAACTGAAAGTGGAAAATCCTGAGTAATTTGTGAAATGAGCCTCTTGAACGAGTTTGTATGTCTCAATTGTTTACTACAGTACAATTATGTGTCGGCATCTTTTTAGTGATTCTTCTCCCTTGAGACAGGACGGAACGGGACGGGACACGTCAGAGTCCAGTCAGAACGCTTTGGCGGAGCCTGGCCGCAGTAAGTGTGTGATGGAACACGCAACGTGCATCACGGGCGGAAGAAACCCCGCGTTGCCGTGCGCAACCTTGATGGCTTCCCCTTCGTAGCTTGTTGCTCACGCGGAGAACCTTCCCCCTTCCCGCCCAGTAGCGCGCGCCCCCCTCATTCGGGGTTTCCCGCGTGATTCATGTACCATTCGCGCAGATTCTCACCTCCCTCAGTGGTCTGATTTCATCCGCGCTTCCCCTTATCTTCCCGTTGTCTCCCGCCCAAACTCCCCCGTTTCCCCTCTCCGCTTGTTGGCTGCGGAATTCCCGCAGCAGATCCCCGTTGTGCAGTCATCGCCATACCATTTCCTCGCCTCACCTCAGCCAACAGTTTTCTCGCAATAAGCTCGGAGGGGCATGAACGTACTCCGTCCATCCATATAAGTTGGTGCTGCTCTGTGATACCTCAATCTGGCTTCTGGTAGCCTCGAGCTTCCTGGTTCAAGCTTGCTGATTGTTTAGCCTCGTATAAGCAGAAACCGCCGTTGTATATTTCGGGTGCTGTGTGTACATCCATTGCGTTTCTGCTTTGGCGTCTTCGTGAAAACACGACATCAGCTTAGCTTGTGCCAGGCTCCGCCACTCTCAGTCTCCTGACTCGCGCATAGCCGATCCTCGTTATTCTCGCTACCCTCGCTACCCTCCGTTTGCTCGGTCCAGTCCAGCGGGAATTCGTAAGTAGCGAAATCTCGCTGCTTTTATCTCCTCTAGTCGTCGTATAAGACTTCTCTAGGACTCTGTTGGGTCGTATCAGTGTTAGTCAAGATGGTTCCTCGTCCGCTCGATTGCACGCAGTCGGGGCCAGAATACGCGTCCGGAGGATTCCCGGCAGTCCCTGGAGTCCCGGCGGACCGTGCCATGGCGTTTCTGTCCAAGTCGTTACTCGACGTGCGTAAGAGCGCGGAGAGCGACCTGAAGCTCATCAGCACGCGCACGCAGGGCCTGAAGAAGATCGCCGAACAACTGGACGACTGGGAGAACATCAAACTACCCGCCGTTTTCCCGCTCAAAGACAAGGACAAGGACGTCACGGCCGGAACGCTCATCCGGAAGATTAAAGACCGGAGCCTGGAGATCACGAAGCCGCTGGGTGAGCGCGCGTTGTCGATCGATAGCGAGCTCGACTTGTTTTTCAAGAACTGGGAGCAGCACGTTCCGCCAGCTCTTTCCAAGCTGAAGAAATTCCAAGATGCCGGTAACGCCGGCCGCGCGCCGGTCAGTCTGAAGCCGTTTGACGGCCGTCAGTTTATCAACCTGGACGAGTGGAACAAGGCCGTCAAGGCTCACAAGTGGCCGTTGGGAGAGAACTGGACGGTTCCGCTTCAGCGCGCTATGAAGGAGGCTGCTGCGGCTGCTGCCGCCGCTGCCGCTGCTTCGCCGCCGGCTGCCGGCCCGCGGTCTCCGGCGGAGTTTCTGGAGGCCGTGAAGAAGAACCTGAAGCTTTCGGCGTCCAAGGACTTCTCGTCAGAGCTGGTGCGTGCGCCGCTAGAGTGCTTCGCCGTCAGTGTGCTCTCCGTTGGTTTTCCTCGCGCTAGTTTGCCGCGCGTTTGGTTCCACGTTATCTTACGCTCTCTGTCTCCGTTGCCGCTCTTCCGCTCTGTGTGCCCTTCTCACTCCCCCTTTCGGCCGTTACGCCGCACTCCCGAGTTTCACTGTGGTTCTTATTCACCATGTATTTCATCTGACGGCCTTCACCTCCTCCTGTTCTCTCCTGTGTTTTCTCTTCTGCTCCTCCACAGCACCCCGACGTGCTGCCCCTGGACGTGCCTGAGCTGCTCGAGTCCTTCGCGCGCAACTCCGAAGTGCTTCTCGACCACCTCGGCATGGACAAGGGTGAGCGCCTTACCGTACCGTGCCGTGTCGCACCGTATCTTGTCGTGCCGTACTGATTCGTTTCACACCGTGCTGTGCCGTGTCGTGCTACGTATCCTTGTTGAATGCTAAGGTGGTCCCCTCCTCCCCTCTTCCCCTCCTTTTCCTACTCTCTCCCTCCTTCCCGCGCCCCTTTCCCCTCCCTCCTCCCGGTTTTTCCTCCGTTCCGCCAGCCGTGGCGACCAAGGTTCGCAGCACCATCCGCACGCTCCGCGCGGGCAACGCCGGCGCAGCCCCCGACGCGGCGGCGGACGTGGATGCGCGCGTGGAGGAGATCATGCGCAGCACGGGGTACCGCCTCGACGAGAGCGACGCGGGCTGGTGGAGCGCGCTCGCGCTCGCGCACGCGTCCAGCCAGCACGGCGCGGCGCAGGGTTCCGCGCAGGCGCAGGGGAAGGTTGGCGCAGGCGGAAAGTCCGCGGTTAAAGCGGGCGTTTTGAAGAAGGGGGAAGCGCAGGGGGAGATTCAGCAGGAGCAGCCGCAGCCGGCGCAGCCGAAGCAGCGCAAGTTTGCGATCGTGACGACGGCAAGCCTCCCGTGGATGACGGGAACCGCCGTGAACCCGCTCCTGCGCGCGGCGTACCTCGCGGCGCTGGGCAAGGGCGTGGAGGTGACGCTGCTGGTGCCGTGGCTGGCGCGCGCGGAGCAGGGGCTGGTGTATCCGCGCAACTTGACGTTCGAGTCCCCCGCGGAGCAGGAGGCGTACATGCGCAAGTGGCTGCTGGAGCGCGTGGGTTTCCAGCCCGACATGAAGATCGCCTTCTATCCCGGACGGGTGAGTACGAGCAAGACGCTGGAGCTTGGAAGGTGTTGGCTGTAGTGTTGCTGGTTTGCTGGTTTAGCTGGTTTGCTTCGTTTTCAAAGCAACGCGCTGTGGCTCCTGTCTCTCTTCTCTCCTCTTTCCCCCCCCCCCCTCCTCCCCCAACACCCCCTCCCCCACCCCCTCTCCCCTCCCTTCGTTTTCCTCGTCCCGCTGCTGCATGCTTCGTTCCTCCATTTCGTATTCATTGTCGCCTCCAATCTCTTTCGCTCTCTTTCGCTCTCTCTCGTTCTTTCAACTCATTCTTCCCAATCCTTCTTCATCCCCCGCCCTTCCCCCCCCCCCCCCCCCCTTCTCTCTCCCTCCTGCCCCCATCCTCCCCCACTCGCCGCTGATGTCCCGCGCGCCAGTTCTCCACGGAGAAGCGCAGCATCCTGGCCGTCGGCGACATCTCCTCCTTCATCCCGGACGGCGACGCTGACGTGGCAGTCCTAGAGGAACCCGAGCACCTTACCTGGTACTACCACGGGCGCCGCTGGACGGACAAGTTCAAGCACGTGGTAGGCATCATCCACACCAACTACCTGGAGTATGTTCGCCGCGAGAAGAACGGCCCCATGCAGGCTTTCCTGCTCGAGCATGTGAATAACTGGATGGTCCGCTGCTACTGCAACAACGTGGTCCGCCTCTCCGCGGCCACGCAGGACTTTCCGCGCGCGTCCGTGTGCAACGTGCACGGGGTCGGCGTGAAGTTTCTCAACATCGGGCAGCGGGTAGCCGCGGAGATGCAGGACGGCGGGAAGCCGTTCTCGCAGGGCGCGTACTACCTCGGGAAGATGGTCTGGGGGAAGGGGTACCGCGAACTGGTCGATCTACTCGCGGAGAACAGGGGCGCGCTGGGGGGGCTCAAGGTAGACGTGTTTGGCAGCGGGGAGGACTCCGAGGCCGTTCGCGCGGAGGCGAAAGCAAAGGGTCTCAGCATGAAGTTCCACGCGGGGAGGGACCATGCTGACGCGAGCCTGCACAAGTTCAAGGTGTTCATCAACCCGAGTCTGAGTGACGTGGTGTGTACGACCACGGCGGAGGCGCTGGCGATGGGCAAGATCGTGGTGTGCGCGGATCACCCCTCGAATGACTTCTTCCGCGCCTTCCCCAACTGCCTCATCTACCGCAACCAGCAGGTGTGTGGATGGGTGGACGATGGGAGGGGGGGATGTATGGGGGGAAGGAGAGGGTGCAAGAGAGGGGAGGGGAGGGCAGGTGGTGGAGTAGAAAGACTGGCATCCGAGTTGGTGTTTGGTGGGGTCTGCACAGAGAGGGGACGGGAGACGGAGAGGGTGTGTAGACCAAGCTTTAGCTTTCTGTTTTTCATGTTTGTACCCTCTCCCCTCTCCCGTTCCCTCTCGTCACTCTTACCCCTCCTTGTCATTGCTTGTTTCTCCTTCACGTATAACTAACGCTGCCCTTGCCATCTCCGCTTTCCCCCTCTCTCTATCTCTCCCTCCCTCCCTCCCTCTCTCGCTCTCTCTCCCTCTTCAGGAGTTTGTGGAGAAGGTGCAGCAGGCCATGGCATCGCAGCCACAGCCCCTCTCAGACCAGCAGCGCCACATGCTCTCCTGGGAGGCTGCCACAGAGCGATTCCTCCGTTCCTCAGGCATCGAGCACGAGCTCTCCCACCTCCTCCCCTCCGCTGTTCCCTCCACTGCTGCTCTCTCCCGCTCGCCCTCCACCCTGTCGCTGACCACTGCCCCTGCTGGTGCGACTGCTGCGGCTGGTGACTGCTCGACTCCTCCCACCCCCTCTGCGGCTGCTGCTGCTGCTGCTGCCGCTGCTGCTGATGGGTCTGCTCGCCTGTCCACTCGCAGCCGCAGCTGTGGCGACCTCACTGCTGCTGATGCTTCTCCTGCCTCGTCTCCTCCTGCTTCGCCTGCTGCCGCCGGCATGGTACACAGCACGTCGGCGTTTGACCTCTCTGCTCCCACCAGCAGTGGCAGCAGTGCTATCGGCAGCAGCAGCCGCAGCAACGGCGTGGTTTCTTACGCCTTTGACGAGCCGCAGGCGCAACTCTCCACCAGCCTTGCCCTGCCACAGGACTCTCTCCTCAGCAGCACCACCCAGGCCTGGAACAGCCAATACCAGGGCCAGAACCAGAACCAGAATCAGGCCAACCAGGCCAACCAGGCCCATGTCCCCTCCCAGGCAGCAACCCGCTCGCGCAACACGCTTCTCCCCAGTGCCTCTCTCTCCCTTTCCGTATCTGCCCCGGACCTTACCGACCTGACGGACCGATTCCTGTCCTTCTCGCACTTCATGGCTTCCGGGATAGAGCCTGCTCGCCTGGCCTCGGGTGCTCTCCCCAACACCATGCATATTGACGAGGAGATGTGCAAGGACCTGGGCCTGCCCCCCCCATGGGCGCAACGGCCTTCGTATGGGTGGTGAGCGGTGGAATGCGGTTACCTGGGGTTGGTCAGTCGAGGAGTGGAGTGGAGTGTGCGGTGGTGGCTAGCAGCAGAAGCTGTGAGGGATGGTGGATGCAGGACGGACGATGTGTGATGGGGGGATGGGGGGAATAATGGGTGACATGTGGGAGTGGAGAGCTGAGTACGCGGGGAACCAGCAGCATTTTGCTGGTTGCTTCGATTTGATATCTATTCGACTCAGTTGGGTCAGCTTCGGCTGTGAGCCTGCACTACATGCCTTGAGTGTAATGTAGCAGCCATACTGTGTTATGGTGTCTTGTGTGGATGGGGTTTCGTGGGGAGAGGGTTCATGATACTTCAGGTTTAGAGATTTGTATGGTGCTTCATATTTCTGTTTGTTTCTTGCTCGGATTGTGGGATTTGGTCATTGTGCGACGTGTTCATAGTATTAATAACAATATTTCATTGAATCCATATTTTGGTGAGGTGATGTCATGCGAAATTCTAGGAACCGTATGCACGCTATCTGGTAATGAGTTGCGCTAAACCGAACAATTTATCGGACAAAGAATCTGTTGACCTTCAACCCGAGTAGTACAGTGCCACAACCGTTGGATCATCGATCTAAGAGAATCACCTCCTTCTAGCACAACCCACATACTCAACTCGACTCGATTCGTCCCCACCTCTCCTCCTGGCCGTTTCCCCAGCTTTTCTCATCCACCTTCATCTCTCTTCCTGCTTACGCGTCGAAAAGGCGAAGCCTGGTCAAGCCGCCGATCTGGTCCTCGATTGAGTTTTATCTCTCGATCTCTCTTAGTCGCCTGGTTACCAGTCGCTCGCGAGAATCGATCGCCGCGTGCCACCATGATGCGACGACCGCCTCCCGATATTCGCAACACGTACTCGCTGCTCGTCCTCAACATCACTTTCCGTGAGCCCGACTCGTCGCTTATTCCCGTTGCTCTTCTTTTGGTGTGTATGATTGCCATTTCGACTGCCTCGGGTTCTGGATCAGCTGCAGCTACCTTGAATAGAAGCCATCTTGTGTAAATTGCTCAAGTCTGACGGATCGGCTTGCTTTTGCAAGCGTACTGTAGAAGGCAACTCTAGAATAACCGTGTGGTCAAAATGTATGATTTTTTGTTTCTTTTTCATTTTCTTTTTTTCCCTCGGAGTGATCTCGTCCGTTCCCATTCCCTTTCGATACTCGCTTCCGTCCCCACTGCCGTCTTGTCCTTTCCCATCTCACTGTTCCCATGCATATTCATCCTTCCATTTTCCCGCCGTCCCTTCCGTTTCACTCACCCTCCCCTTCCCTCCTTCCCCCCGCTACTACCTTTCTTCTCCGAATGATCGCATACGTCTTTAATCTCCTCCAGGAACCACGGCGCAGGACCTGATGCCGCTATTCGAGCGCTACGGCACGATTTCTGACATTTTCATTCCAAAGGACAAGCGGTACGCGATGGAACGCGGTGGTAGGCGATGGGATGCGGTGGCAGGGATATAGTGGGGATCCAGTGAGAATCCGGTGAGAATCCAATCATTCAGCTGAAACACCACGTGGCACAGCTCGCGAGCATAGTTTCCGCCTTGTCCTTCACCCGTTCCATGCTTGCACCCCCCTCTCTCTCTTCCCCCCACCCCCTCCCCCCTCGCCCCCCCCCCCCTCCCCACCCCCCCACACCCCCCCTCTTCCTCTCCTCCCCCCCCCCCCCCCCTCAGCCCTTCTCCCTCATCCCCCTACGGCTCCCTCTTCCCCACCCTCTTCCCCAACCCCGTCTCCTTACTTCCCCTCCCTCCCACCGTCACATGAAAGTTTTGTTTTTCCGATGGCGTCCTTGATTGATTTGCGTGCACCTGCCCCTGCGTGCACCTGCCCCTACTTGCACCTGCCCCTGCGTGCACCTGCCCCTACTTGCACCTGCCCCTGCTTGCACCTGCCCCTGCTTGCACCTGCCCCTGCTTGCACCTGCCCCTGCTTGCACCTGCCCCTGCTTGAGCGTACTCCTCTACCGTCACCGCTACGTCATCCCCTTTCCGTTCGCACATCTGATCCCTTATTTTCTCACCCGCCTTTTTTCTCTCCCTGTCTTCCCTCCCCTCTCCCCTCTCCCCCCGTCTTCCCTCCCCTCTCGCCCCGTCTTCCATCTCCCTTCTCTCTGTCCCCCTTCCCCATCTCCCCTTTCCCCTCTAATTCCCCCACCCCCTTCCTCTCCCCCATCCACCCTCAACGGCCCTATCCGCCGTTCCCTTCTATTCAACGCATGGGCGCGTGCGCGCGTGGAATGGAATGGAATGGGATGGGATGCGAGGGAGCAGCACGGGCACGTCACGGGGGTTCGCGTTTGTGCGGTTCAAGCATGAGGACGAGGCAGCCAAGGCTGTGGAGCGCCTTGACGGTGAGTAGGATGGCGAGTAGGTCTGCTGCTGCTGCTGCTGCTGCTGCTGTTGCTGTCGCCTTTTGAGGCGCCTCAAAAGACGGGGGTTCGCGTTTGTGCGGTTCAAGCACGAGGACGAGGCGGCCAAGGCTGTGGAACGCCTTGATGGTCAGTGGGGTGTGGTGTGTTGTGTTGTTGTTGCGTGCTCTGCTGCTGCTGTTGCATGGGATGCTATGGTGCAGCACGGGCACGTCACGGGGGGTTTCGCGTTTGTGTGTTTGTGCGGTTCAAGCACGAGGACGAGGCAGCCAAGGCCGTGGAACGCCTTGATGGTCAGTGGGGTGGCTGCTGCTGCTGCTGCTGCTGCTGCTGCTGCTGCTGCTGCTGCTGCCGCCGCTGCTGCTGCTGCTGCTGCTGTTTGGGTGTGCTGTGCTGTGCTCTCCTGTTCTCCCTCTCTCTCCTCTCCTTGATTTGCCCTGCTTGCTACCCCTTCTTCCTTCTGTCATCCCTATACATGCCCAACTGTCCTCTTCCCCCTCTTACATTCCCCCTTCCCCACACATCTCTCTCACTCATCCCTCTCCTCCCTGGTATCTTGCCCTGGTATCCTGCCCACCACACTGACACCTCGCCCCACCCCACGCCCAACCTCTCCCCCTCCCCCCCCCCACACACACACACCTCCCCACCCCCCTTCCTCACCCCCCACCACGCGGCGACAGGCACGACGGTGGATGGGCGTGAAATCATGGTGAAATTCGCCAAGTACGGCCGCAACGAGGAGATCATGTGAGCCGCCACTCTTCTTGCACTCTCGCCTGGGGTTGGGGCTGGGGTTGGGGGGGTGTTGTGGGGGTAACTGATACTAGGGTTGGGTAGATGGGCGCGAGATCATGGTGAAATTCGCCAAGTACGGGCCCAACGAGGAGATCATGTGAGCTGCCATGCGGCCCATGCCTTGGGCTGGGGATGGGGGTGGGGGTGGGGTTGGGGTGGGGGGGGGGATGAGGGTGGGCATGGGGGTGGGCACGGGGGTGGGGGTGAGGTTGGGCATGGGGTTGGGGATGGGGATGGGGATGGGGATGGGGATGGGGATGGGGATGGGGATGGGCATGGGGTTTTGGGGTTGGGGGTTGGGGATGGGGGTGGGGCTGGGCGTGGGTCATGTGTTGGGGTTAAGGGTGAGAGTGGGGCCGGGGATAGGTGCTCATGCCCTGCTGCTGTGCATATCCCGTCCCCCATGCCCATGCATGTCCCTATGCCCATACATGCTCCCATGCCGATGGCAGAGATAAGGGCATGATCACTGATGTTGGTCCGCCTCCCCCGCCCTCCATGCACCATGGGCCTCGGTGAGTGGTCATGCTCCATGCCCCGTGCCCCATGCTCCATGCCCCGTGCCCCATGCTCCATGCCCCGTGCCCCATGCTCCATGCCCCGTGCCCCATGCTCCATGCCCCGTGCCCCATGCTCCATGCCCCGTGCCCCATGCTCCATGCCCCGTGCCCCATGCTCCATGCCCCGTGCCCCATGCTCCATGCCCCGTGCCCCATGCTCCATGCCCCGTGCCACATGCTCCATGCCTCGTGCCCCATGCTCCATGCCCCGTGCCCCATGCTCCATGCCCCGTGCACCATACAACATGCCCCCTGCCTTATGCCCCATGCCCCGTGCCCCATGCCCCATGCCCCGTACCCCAGCTATTTCCTTGGTCTTTGTCTTGTTCCCTGCATCCACCATCCCCTCTCACGCTGCTCCATCTCCCACCCACCCTTTGCTCCCATTTCAGCTATTTCACCGCATTACCCTCTCCTAGACTCCCGTCGTTTCTCTGCTTTGCTGCTGCTTCTTTTATTTTCCTTTCAACTGGTTCCCTGCTCTTCTTTCCCTGCTCTTCTTTCCCTGCTCTTCTTTCCCTGCTCTTCTTTCCCTGCTCTTCTTTCCCTGCTCTTCTTTCCCTGCTCTTCTTTCCCTGCTCTTCTTTCCCTGCTCTTCTTTCCCTGCTCTTCTTTCCCTGCTCTTCTTTCCCTGCTCTTCTTTCCCTGCTCTTCTTTCCCTGCTCTTCTTTCCCTGCTCTTCTTTCCCTGCTCTTCTTTCCCTGCTCTTCTTTCCCTGCTCTTCTTTCCCTGCTCTTCTTTCCCTGCTCTTCTTTCCCTGCTCTTCTTTCCCTGCTCTTCTTTCCCTGCTCTTCTTTCCCTGCTCTTCTTTCCCTGCTCTTCTTTCCCTGCTCTTCTTTCCCTGCTCTTCTTTCCCTGCTCTTCTTTCCCTGCTCTTCTTTCCCTGCTCTTCTTTCCCTGCTCTTCTTTCCCTGCTCTTCTTTCCCTGCTCTTCTTTCCCTGCTCTTCTTTCCCTGCTCTTCTTTCCCTGCTCTTCTTTCCCTGCTCTTCTTTCCCTGCTCTTCTTTCCCTGCTCTTCTTTCCCTGCTCTTCTTTCCCTGCTCTTCTTTCCCTGCTCTTCTTTCCCTGCTCTTCTTTCCCTGCTCTTCTTTCCCTGCTCTTCTTTCCCTGCTCTTCTTTCCCTGCTCTTCTTTCCCTGCTCTTCTTTCCCTGCTCTTCTTTCCCTGCTCTTCTTTCCCTGCTCTTCTTTCCCTGCTCTTCTTTCCCTGCTCTTCTTTCCCTGCTCTTCTTTCCCTGCTCTTCTTTCCCTGCTCTTCTTTCCCTGCTCTTCTTTCCCTGCTCTTCTTTCCCTGCTCTTCTTTCCCTGCTCTTCTTTCCCTGCTCTTCTTTCCCTGCTCTTCTTTCCCTGCTCTTCTTTCCCTGCTCTTCTTTCCCTGCTCTTCTTTCCCTGCTCTCTTCCCCTGCTCTTCTTTCCCTGCTCTTCTTTCCCTGCTCTTCTTTCCCTGCTCTTCTTTCCCTGCTCTTCTTTCCCTGCTCTTCTTTCCCTGCTCTTCTTTCCCTGCTCTTCTTTCCCTGCTCTTCTTTCCCTGCTCTTCTTTCCCTGCTCTTCTTTCCCTGCTCTTCTTTCCCTGCTCTTCTTTCCCTGCTCTTCTTTCCCTGCTCTTCTTTCCCTGCTCTTCTTTCCCTGCTCTTCTTTCCCTGCTCTTCTTTCCCTGCTCTTCTTTCCCTGCTCTTCTTTCCCTGCTCTTCTTTCCCTGCTCTTCTTTCCCTGCTCTTCTTTCCCTGCTCTTCTTTCCCTGCTCTTCTTTCCCTGCTCTTCTTTCCCTGCTCTTCTTTCCCTGCTCTTCTTTCCCTGCTCTTCTTTCCCTGCTCTTCTTTCCCTGCTCTTCTTTCCCTGCTCTTCTTTCCCTGCTCTTCTTTCCCTGCTCTTCTTTCCCTGCTCTTCTTTCCCTGCTCTTCTTTCCCTGCTCTTCTTTCCCTGCTCTTCTTTCCCTGCTCTTCTTTCCCTGCTCTTCTTTCCCTGCTCTTCTTTCCCTGCTCTTCTTTCCCTGCTCTTCTTTCCCTGCTCTTCTTTCCCTGCTCTTCTTTCCCTGCTCTTCTTTCCCTGCTCTTCTTTCCCTGCTCTTCTTTCCCTGCTCTTCTTTCCCTGCTCTTCTTTCCCTGCTCTTCTTTCCCTGCTCTTCTTTCCCTGCTCTTCTTTCCCTGCTCTTCTTTCCCTGCTCTTCTTTCCCTGCTCTTCTTTCCCTGCTCTTCTTTCCCTGCTCTTCTTTCCCTGCTCTTCTTTCCCTGCTCTTCTTTCCCTGCTCTTCTTTCCCTGCTCTTCTTTCCCTGCTCTTCTTTCCCTGCTCTTCTTTCCCTGCTCTTCTTTCCCTGCTCTTCTTTCCCTGCTCTTCTTTCCCTGCTCTTCTTTCCCTGCTCTTCTTTCCCTGCTCTTCTTTCCCTGCTCTTCTTTCCCTGCTCTTCTTTCCCTGCTCTTCTTTCCCTGCTCTTCTTTCCCTGCTCTTCTTTCCCTGCTCTTCTTTCCCTGCTCTTCTTTCCCTGCTCTTTCTTTCCTGCTCTTCTTTCCCTGCTCTCTTCCCCTGCTCTTCTTCCCCTGCTCTTCTTCCCCTGCTCTTCTTCCCCTGCTCTTCTTCCCCTGCTCTTCTTCCCCTGCTCTTCTTCCCTGCTCTTCTTCCCCTGCTCTTCTTCCCCTGCTCTTCTTCCCCTGCTCTTCTTCCCTGCTCTTCTTCCCCTGCTCTTCCTGCTCTTCTTTCCTGCTCTTCTTCCCCTGCTCTTCTTTCCCTGCTCTTCTTTCCCTGCTCTTCTTTCCCTGCTCTTCTTTCCCTGCTCTTCTTTCCCTGCTCTTCTTTCCCTGCTCTTCTTTCCCTGCTCTTCTTTCCCTGCTCTTTTCCTGCTCTTCTTCCCCTGCTCTTCTTCCCCTGCTCTTCTTTCCCTGCTCTTCTTTCCCTGCTCTTCTTTCCCTGCTCTTCTTTCCCTGCTCTTCTTTCCCTGCTCTTCTTTCCCTGCTCTTCTTTCCCTGCTCTTCTTTCCCTGCTCTTCTTTCCCTGCTCTTCTTTCCCTGCTCTTCTTTCCCTGCTCTTCTTTCCCTGCTCTTCTTTCCCTGCTCTTCTTTCCCTGCTCTTCTTTCCCTGCTCTTCTTTCCCTGCTCTTCTTTCCCTGCTCTTCTTTCCCTGCTCTTCTTTCCCTGCTCTTCTTTCCCTGCTCTTCTTTCCCTGCTCTTCTTTCCCTGCTCTTCTTTCCCTGCTCTTCTTTCCCTGCTCTTCTTTCCCTGCTCTTCTTTCCCTGCTCTTCTTTCCCTGCTCTTCTTTCCCTGCTCTTCTTTCCCTGCTCTTCTTTCCCTGCTCTTCTTTCCCTGCTCTTCTTTCCCTGCTCTTCTTTCCCTGCTCTTCTTTCCCTGCTCTTCTTTCCCTGCTCTTCTTTCCCTGCTCTTCTTTCCCTGCTCTTCTTTCCCTGCTCTTCTTTCCCTGCTCTTCTTTCCCTGCTCTTCTTTCCCTGCTCTTCTTTCCCTGCTCTTCTTTCCCTGCTCTTCTTTCCCTGCTCTTCTTTCCCTGCTCTTCTTTCCCTGCTCTTCTTTCCCTGCTCTTCTTTCCCTGCTCTTCTTTCCCTGCTCTTCTTTCCCTGCTCTTCTTTCCCTGCTCTTCTTTCCCTGCTCTTCTTTCCCTGCTCTTCTTTCCCTGCTCTTCTTTCCCTGCTCTTCTTTCCCTGCTCTTCTTTCCCTGCTCTTCTTTCCCTGCTCTTCTTTCCCTGCTCTTCTTTCCCTGCTCTTCTTTCCCTGCTCTTCTTTCCCTGCTCTTCTTTCCCTGCTCTTCTTTCCCTGCTCTTCTTTCCCTGCTCTTCTTTCCCTGCTCTTCTTTCCCTGCTCTTCTTTCCCTGCTCTTCTTTCCCTGCTCTTCTTTCCCTGCTCTTCTTTCCCTGCTCTTCTTTCCCTGCTCTTCTTTCCCTGCTCTTCTTTCCCTGCTCTTCTTTCCCTGCTCTTCTTTCCCTGCTCTTCTTTCCCTGCTCTTCTTTCCCTGCTCTTCTTTCCCTGCTCTTCTTTCCCTGCTCTTCTTTCCCTGCTCTTCTTTCCCTGCTCTTCTTTCCCTGCTCTTCTTTCCCTGCTCTTCTTTCCCTGCTCTTCTTTCCCTGCTCTTCTTTCCCTGCTCTTCTTTCCCTGCTCTTCTTTCCCTGCTCTTCTTTCCCTGCTCTTCTTTCCCTGCTCTTCTTTCCCTGCTCTTCTTTCCCTGCTCTTCTTTCCCTGCTCTTCTTTCCCTGCTCTTCTTTCCCTGCTCTTCTTTCCCTGCTCTTCTTTCCCTGCTCTTCTTTCCCTGCTCTTCTTTCCCTGCTCTTCTTTCCCTGCTCTTCTTTCCCTGCTCTTCTTTCCCTGCTCTTCTTTCCCTGCTCTTCTTTCCCTGCTCTTCTTTCCCTGCTCTTCTTTCCCTGCTCTTCTTTCCCTGCTCTTCTTTCCCTGCTCTTCTTTCCCTGCTCTTCTTTCCCTGCTCTTCTTTCCCTGCTCTTCTTTCCCTGCTCTTCTTTCCCTGCTCTTCTTTCCCTGCTCTTCTTTCCCTGCTCTTCTTTCCCTGCTCTTCTTTCCCTGCTCTTCTTTCCCTGCTCTTCTTTCCCTGCTCTTCTTTCCCTGCTCTTCTTTCCCTGCTCTTCTTTCCCTGCTCTTCTTTCCCTGCTCTTCTTTCCCTGCTCTTCTTTCCCTGCTCTTCTTTCCCTGCTCTTCTTTCCCTGCTCTTCTTTCCCTGCTCTTCTTTCCCTGCTCTTCTTTCCCTGCTCTTCTTTCCCTGCTCTTCTTTCCCTGCTCTTCTTTCCCTGCTCTTCTTTCCCTGCTCTTCTTTCCCTGCTCTTCTTTCCCTGCTCTTCTTTCCCTGCTCTTCTTTCCCTGCTCTTCTTTCCCTGCTCTTCTTTCCCTGCTCTTCTTTCCCTGCTCTTCTTTCCCTGCTCTTCTTTCCCTGCTCTTCTTTCCCTGCTCTTCTTTCCCTGCTCTTCTTTCCCTGCTCTTCTTTCCCTGCTCTTCTTTCCCTGCTCTTCTTTCCCTGCTCTTCTTTCCCTGCTCTTCTTTCCCTGCTCTTCTTTCCCTGCTCTTCTTTCCCTGCTCTTCTTTCCCTGCTCTTCTTTCCCTGCTCTTCTTTCCCTGCTCTTCTTTCCCTGCTCTTCTTTCCCTGCTCTTCTTTCCCTGCTCTTCTTTCCCTGCTCTTCTTTCCCTGCTCTTCTTTCCCTGCTCTTCTTTCCCTGCTCTTCTTTCCCTGCTCTTCTTTCCCTGCTCTTCTTTCCCTGCTCTTCTTTCCCTGCTCTTCTTTCCCTGCTCTTCTTTCCCTGCTCTTCTTTCCCTGCTCTTCTTTCCCTGCTCTTCTTTCCCTGCTCTTCTTTCCCTGCTCTTCTTTCCCTGCTCTTCTTTCCCTGCTCTTCTTTCCCTGCTCTTCTTTCCCTGCTCTTCTTTCCCTGCTCTTCTTTCCCTGCTCTTCTTTCCCTGCTCTTCTTTCCCTGCTCTTCTTTCCCTGCTCTTCTTTCCCTGCTCTTCTTTCCCTGCTCTTCTTTCCCTGCTCTTCTTTCCCTGCTCTTCTTTCCCTGCTCTTCTTTCCCTGCTCTTCTTTCCCTGCTCTTCTTTCCCTGCTCTTCTTTCCCTGCTCTTCTTTCCCTGCTCTTCTTTCCCTGCTCTTCTTTCCCTGCTCTTCTTTCCCTGCTCTTCTTTCCCTGCTCTTCTTTCCCTGCTCTTCTTTCCCTGCTCTTCTTTCCCTGCTCTTCTTTCCCTGCTCTTCTTTCCCTGCTCTTCTTTCCCTGCTCTTCTTTCCCTGCTCTTCTTTCCCTGCTCTTCTTTCCCTGCTCTTCTTTCCCTGCTCTTCTTTCCCTGCTCTTCTTCCCCTCTTCTTCCCTGCTCTTCTTCCCCTGCTCTTCTTTCCCTGCTCTTCTTTCCCTGCTCTTCTTTCCCTGCTCTTCTTTCCCTGCTCTTCTTTCCCTGCTCTTCTTTCCCTGCTCTTCTTTCCCTGCTCTTCTTTCCCTGCTCTTCTTTCCCTGCTCTTCTTTCCCTGCTCTTCTTTCCCTGCTCTTCTTTCCCTGCTCTTCTTTCCCTGCTCTTCTTTCCCTGCTCTTCTTTCCCTGCTCTTCTTTCCCTGCTCTTCTTTCCCTGCTCTTCTTTCCCTGCTCTTCTTTCCCTGCTCTTCTTTCCCTGCTCTTCTTTCCCTGCTCTTCTTTCCCTGCTCTTCTTTCCCTGCTCTTCTTTCCCTGCTCTTCTTTCCCTGCTCTTCTTTCCCTGCTCTTCTTTCCCTGCTCTTCTTTCCCTGCTCTTCTTTCCCTGCTCTTCTTTCCCTGCTCTTCTTTCCCTGCTCTTCTTTCCCTGCTCTTCTTTCCCTGCTCTTCTTTCCCTGCTCTTCTTTCCCTGCTCTTCTTTCCCTGCTCTTCTTTCCCTGCTCTTCTTTCCCTGCTCTTCTTTCCCTGCTCTTCTTTCCCTGCTCTTCTTTCCCTGCTCTTCTTTCCCTGCTCTTCTTTCCCTGCTCTTCTTTCCCTGCTCTTCTTTCCCTGCTCTTCTTTCCCTGCTCTTCTTTCCCTGCTCTTCTTTCCCTGCTCTTCTTTCCCTGCTCTTCTTTCCCTGCTCTTCTTTCCCTGCTCTTCTTTCCCTGCTCTTCTTTCCCTGCTCTTCTTTCCCTGCTCTTCTTTCCCTGCTCTTCTTTCCCTGCTCTTCTTTCCCTGCTCTTCTTTCCCTGCTCTTCTTTCCCTGCTCTTCTTTCCCTGCTCTTCTTTCCCTGCTCTTCTTTCCCTGCTCTTCTTTCCCTGCTCTTCTTTCCCTGCTCTTCTTTCCCTGCTCTTCTTTCCCTGCTCTTCTTTCCCTGCTCTTCTTTCCCTGCTCTTCTTTCCCTGCTCTTCTTTCCCTGCTCTTCTTTCCCTGCTCTTCTTTCCCTGCTCTTCTTTCCCTGCTCTTCTTTCCCTGCTCTTCTTTCCCTGCTCTTCTTTCCCTGCTCTTCTTTCCCTGCTCTTCTTTCCCTGCTCTTCTTTCCCTGCTCTTCTTTCCCTGCTCTTCTTTCCCTGCTCTTCTTTCCCTGCTCTTCTTTCCCTGCTCTTCTTTCCCTGCTCTTCTTTCCCTGCTCTTCTTTCCCTGCTCTTCTTTCCCTGCTCTTCTTTCCCTGCTCTTCTTTCCCTGCTCTTCTTTCCCTGCTCTTCTTTCCCTGCTCTTCTTTCCCTGCTCTTCTTTCCCTGCTCTTCTTTCCCTGCTCTTCTTTCCCTGCTCTTCTTTCCCTGCTCTTCTTTCCCTGCTCTTCTTTCCCTGCTCTTCTTTCCCTGCTCTTCTTTCCCTGCTCTTCTTTCCCTGCTCTTCTTTCCCTGCTCTTCTTTCCCTGCTCTTCTTTCCCTGCTCTTCTTTCCCTGCTCTTCTTTCCCTGCTCTTCTTTCCCTGCTCTTCTTTCCCTGCTCTTCTTTCCCTGCTCTTCTTTCCCTGCTCTTCTTTCCCTGCTCTTCTTTCCCTGCTCTTCTTTCCCTGCTCTTCTTTCCCTGCTCTTCTTTCCCTGCTCTTCTTTCCCTGCTCTTCTTTCCCTGCTCTTCTTTCCCTGCTCTTCTTTCCCTGCTCTTCTTTCCCTGCTCTTCTTTCCCTGCTCTTCTTTCCCTGCTCTTCTTTCCCTGCTCTTCTTTCCCTGCTCTTCTTTCCCTGCTCTTCTTTCCCTGCTCTTCTTTCCCTGCTCTTCTTTCCCTGCTCTTCTTTCCCTGCTCTTCTTTCCCTGCTCTTCTTTCCCTGCTCTTCTTTCCCTGCTCTTCTTTCCCTGCTCTTCTTTCCCTGCTCTTCTTTCCCTGCTCTTCTTTCCCTGCTCTTCTTTCCCTGCTCTTCTTTCCCTGCTCTTCTTTCCCTGCTCTTCTTTCCCTGCTCTTCTTTCCCTGCTCTTCTTTCCCTGCTCTTCTTTCCCTGCTCTTCTTTCCCTGCTCTTCTTTCCCTGCTCTTCTTTCCCTGCTCTTCTTTCCCTGCTCTTCTTTCCCTGCTCTTCTTTCCCTGCTCTTCTTTCCCTGCTCTTCTTTCCCTGCTCTTCTTTCCCTGCTCTTCTTTCCCTGCTCTTCTTTCCCTGCTCTTCTTTCCCTGCTCTTCTTTCCCTGCTCTTCTTTCCCTGCTCTTCTTTCCCTGCTCTTCTTTCCCTGCTCTTCTTTCCCTGCTCTTCTTTCCCTGCTCTTCTTTCCCTGCTCTTCTTTCCCTGCTCTTCTTTCCCTGCTCTTCTTTCCCTGCTCTTCTTTCCCTGCTCTTCTTTCCCTGCTCTTCTTTCCCTGCTCTTCTTTCCCTGCTCTTCTTTCCCTGCTCTTCTTTCCCTGCTCTTCTTTCCCTGCTCTTCTTTCCCTGCTCTTCTTTCCCTGCTCTTCTTTCCCTGCTCTTCTTTCCCTGCTCTTCTTTCCCTGCTCTTCTTTCCCTGCTCTTCTTTCCCTGCTCTTCTTTCCCTGCTCTTCTTTCCCTGCTCTTCTTTCCCTGCTCTTCTTTCCCTGCTCTTCTTTCCCTGCTCTTCTTTCCCTGCTCTTCTTTCCCTGCTCTTCTTTCCCTGCTCTTCTTTCCCTGCTCTTCTTTCCCTGCTCTTCTTTCCCTGCTCTTCTTTCCCTGCTCTTCTTTCCCTGCTCTTCTTTCCCTGCTCTTCTTTCCCTGCTCTTCTTTCCCTGCTCTTCTTTCCCTGCTCTTCTTTCCCTGCTCTTCTTTCCCTGCTCTTCTTTCCCTGCTCTTCTTTCCCTGCTCTTCTTTCCCTGCTCTTCTTTCCCTGCTCTTCTTTCCCTGCTCTTCTTTCCCTGCTCTTCTTTCCCTGCTCTTCTTTCCCTGCTCTTCTTTCCCTGCTCTTCTTTCCCTGCTCTTCTTTCCCTGCTCTTCTTTCCCTGCTCTTCTTTCCCTGCTCTTCTTTCCCTGCTCTTCTTTCCCTGCTCTTCTTTCCCTGCTCTTCTTTCCCTGCTCTTCTTTCCCTGCTCTTCTTTCCCTGCTCTTCTTTCCCTGCTCTTCTTTCCCTGCTCTTCTTTCCCTGCTCTTCTTTCCCTGCTCTTCTTTCCCTGCTCTTCTTTCCCTGCTCTTCTTTCCCTGCTCTTCTTTCCCTGCTCTTCTTTCCCTGCTCTTCTTTCCCTGCTCTTCTTTCCCTGCTCTTCTTTCCCTGCTCTTCTTTCCCTGCTCTTCTTTCCCTGCTCTTCTTTCCCTGCTCTTCTTTCCCTGCTCTTCTTTCCCTGCTCTTCTTTCCCTGCTCTTCTTTCCCTGCTCTTCTTTCCCTGCTCTTCTTTCCCTGCTCCCTGCTCATTGGAATTGATTGTCCACCCCACTCTCACTTCCTCCTCCCCTCTTCCTTCCGTTCTGCCTCCCCTCCCGACCTCCTCAATCTTCCTTACATTCCCTCACCCCCCTTCCCCCACCCCTCTCTCCCCTCTTCCCCCACCCCTCTCTCTCCCATTCCCCCACCCCTCTCTCCCCCCAGCTATGACCGCGGTCCTTTTCCCGGGCCCCCACCGTTCTTTGATGGTAGGGGAGGGCCCGATTACAGGGGTATGGGGGGAGGGTGGGGGGGACGAGGGGGGGGATACGGTGGTGGGGGCGGGGGTGACTATGGAAGGGGGATGATGGGGGGTTATCGTGGTGGGGGAGATTACAGGGGGGGTGGGGATTACAGAGGAGGTGGGGATTATAGGGGAGGAGATTACAGGGGAGGGGATTATAGGGGTGGTGGGGATTACAGAGGAGGGGGAGGGCATAGGGGTGGCTCGGGAGGTGATTATAGGGGGCGTGATTATGAGAGGGAGAGGGATAGGGGGAGGGAGAGGGAGAGGGAGAGGGAGAGGGAGAGGGAGAGGGAGAGGGAGAGGGAGAGGGAGAGGGAGAGGGAGAGGGAGAGGGAGAGGGAGAGGGAGAGGGAGAGGGAGAGGGAGAGGGAGGGGGGAAGGGAGAGGGAGAGGAGCAGGGAGAGGAGGCGGGATGATGAGACTTACAGGAGGAGAGAGGAGGAGGGGCGTGGGCGGAGTGGGGAGAGGGAGAGGAGGGATGAGACCGATGAGGAGAGGAGGGAGAGGAAGGAGAGAGAGAGGCGGGACGAGGAGAGGGAGCGCGAGAGGAGACGGGAGGGTGGGGGTCAAGGCGGGGAGGATGGCAAGCGAGAGAGGGAGGAGGATGATGAGGAGGATAGGGATTCTGGCAGGAGGGGGAGGAGGAGAAGGAGAGATGATGATTCTGGGAGTGATGATGAGGAGGAGAGGAGGGAGAGAGTGAAATCAGAGGATCCGGAGGAAGGGGTAGGAGGAGGAGGGGGAGGGGAGGAGAAGAAGGGGCGGTCTAGTGAAGAGGAGGAGGAGAAGCAGTAGCAGCAGTAGAAGTAGTAGCAGCAGGTAAGATGTTTGTATTAATCTCTGTTTGACTACGCAGGGATTGGGATGGAAGGAGGTCAGATAGAAAGGTTCAAGATGCAATGCTTTGTTACGCTTGGGCTTCAAGGGAGGAGGAGTAAACTGCTTTCTTTTCTCAAATCATGTGTATGCACTCACCTATGTTTCTTGTTCTCTCGTTCTCCCACTTCTCCCACTCCCTCTCGCACTTACCCCTCTCCGCCACCCCTTTTCTTGCTGCAGTCACGCGTTTCAAACCGTTTGTATGGGAAGGCAATGGAGATTCAGAGGCGGATGAAAAGAAGCGCTTGGATGGAATGGAATGGAATGGAATGGAATGGAATGGAATGGAATGGAATGGAATGGAATGGAATGGAATGGAATGGACTGGAACCCTGATGGGTATGACAGGCTGTGATGTGAAGCATGTCAATCTGTCAACAGGTGACAGTAGAGGATGCAAAATCCTCCTTTTGGGGGGATATCACTGATTGGCTTAGATGCGTAGAGGAGGAGCAGGCAGCGGAGCAGGGGAGTAGAGCTGGGTAGGGAAACAGAATGGACATCAGAAATGTCTATCCTGCTCCGTCAACTGGTTCTGTGGTGCTGTATAGAGCCCGGCCCGACTTTTGAGTAGGTGCAGCTCTACAGTCAAGTTGACTGCCTGGTTAGTTAGCTATGTGGTGCAGTGCGGTGCAGCTCGTTAGAGTTAAGGAGTTGGTTTCAACTTACACATCAGAGAGCGGATAGAATGCTGTGGTTCAGGTTGTCGGGTGCCTGGGGGAATTCAGGATTCAGGGTCGGTGGGACCAACACTACCATAGGTTGGAATGAGTGTGAGGAGCGGTCCGGTGCCGGTGGGCCAGGAGTCACGAGTCAGGAGTCAAGAGACTTGGAGGGTTCTTTGGTTGGCATCCGATTGTGCTTGGTTGGGTTGGGTGGCTGGTCGGATGTGTGGCATGGCAGCGTGGCTGTTTGGTTGGGTGGCTGGTGGTGCTGATTTAGGGTATGTACGGTAGGCGTAGATGGGAGGAAGTTTATTAGAAGTGAACATTGATTTGCCGACATTTGTTGTGACGTACGGAATAGTAGGTTGGTAGAAGCGATGATGCTATGACATTGCACAACTGTAGGTACAAGTACATGAAGCACATCTCTAGTACTGTACCGTGTCTTAAACTCACCATATATTTGCTTTGTTACTGTATTAAATACACTACAGTACTAGCTACTGGGCAGGAGGGAATCAACAAGCCAGCAGGGAGGCTGAATACCCCTGGGAACATGCGACAACTGCATCACCCATTCCTCCTCTCCCTCCCCCACACTTCCCTCCACCTGCTCTCCCTCAACCACATTCCCCTCAATCCCCCCTCCATCACCCACATTCCCCTGCATGCCCTCCCTCTCATCCTCCACCTCTTTCCCCATCGCCCTCCCATGCACATCCGGCTTTCCTCCTTTGATCTGGGCCTGCAGAGGAGCCACCCTCACAGACACCCTGCACTGCACACAGGAGCCTGTGCTGTTGAGAGGGCGCAGGGAGAGGATGCGCGCACCCCCGTGGTTCAACAGCCGCCGGTACCTGGGGGGTTTGACAGAGCAGGAGGGTAGGAGAATATGGGGGAAAGGGAGAGCGGGGAAGCAGGAGAAAGAGAGTGGGAGGAGTGGGTTTGGGGTGCGGCATGGATGAGGCAGGAAGAGAGGGAGGGACGGGAGCTGAGTTAGGGAGGGAGGAATGGGAAAGGTGTGTAACTGCCACCCTGCACTGCACACAGGAGCCTGCGCTGTTGAGGGGGCGCAGGGAGAGAATGCGCGCACCCCCGTGGTTCAACAGCCGTCGGTACCTGGGGGAGGAGAGGAGAGGAGAGGAGTGGAGCGGAGAGGAGTGGAAGTGAGCTCGGTTGTGGTTTAAAAGCGGATGAAATTCGAGAGAATAAATCCCTCTCAGAATGCGCATGAGGCAGCAAATGAGAGGCGAGTCCAGGGTTTTGACGAAAGGAGGAACAGCGGCGGCAGCAGCAGCGGCGGCGGCGGCGGCGGCGGCAGCAGCAGCAGCTGACCTTGTTTTGAACTTGAGTGCGAAATGGCCGAAGTGGTATAGGTCTGCTGCAAACCCGAAGTAGCACGGCAGGGGGGAGAGCAGCGACGCAGCGGAGGAGGAGGAAGAGGAGATGACAGCAGGGTCCGCAAGAGTTCCCTCAGCGTTGGCAAAGTAGTAGAGAACCTGATGGCACATGCACAGGGACAGGGACGAGGAAGGGTGTGGAGTGCATGATGCATCACTCCCTTGAGAAGAAAAGAAAAGAAAAGAAAGAAAGTAAGAAAGAAGAAAACGAAACAAAAGCAAAAACAAAAACGTATTTTCAAGCGTCCATTTCACTCTTTCACTTCCACCCCCATGCACGCACCACCTCATGCGCCCACCCACCTCAAGCCCATGGTCGGTGCGGGGGGTGTCGTTGTGAGCGAGTGCTGACATCTGCAGCTCCACTGCTTGCCGCACTGACAACTGTTGGTGCACGACAGTAGGGGGGAAGAGGGGGACGGGGGTCCCGGGGAGGAAGGGGGGGTTATGGAGGACGGGGGAAAGGGGCAGGGCCAGGGGAGGGGGAAGAATGTTAGCATCTGCACGAGGGGTAGGAGAGGAGGGAGGAAGGGGTGGGATGGGGAGGTTGAATTATAAAGGTTGGAAGGGGACCGGGCGAGCGAGCAAGCGAGCGACAGAAGGCGAAGGCCAACTGCAAGAGCGAAGGGGAAGAGGAGAGTTGGGAGAGTGTACGCGAGCTGCCAGGTGCCAAGTGCTGCAGCAGCACGGCTTGGCTTGGCACGGCACACTGGCAGTTGTGAACCTCACTCATGGGATTCTAAGATCCAAGCTATGACCCCTCAAGAATATGCATTCATATACACAATCTAGGATCGTTTCTTGGGAATTGGTCCAGGTCTCACCTGGGGAGATGGTTTCACCAGGGGCCCTGTGCTGCTGCTGTCGTTGCGCTCCACGCTGCAGGCAGGCCGGGAGGGGTGGGTGGGGTCGGGTAGAATGGGGTAGAGAGGGGTGGAGTGGGGGGTGAGAGCAGTTGAATGCGGTTGAGGGTGGTTGGGTGCGCTTGAGTGAGGTTCGGGTTTACACTAGCCCTGTGCTTCTTGTTGCAAAGCCAACTCCTTCTTGCCACACATGCCACTCCCCCCTCTCCCCCTCTCTCCCCATAGTGTGGCATTTGAGAATTCTCAAAAGTCATACAAATATAGCTACCCTGTGCCTTCTTCCACGCACCTGCCGCCTCGCGAATGTACCCCCTCGCTGTCCTCCTCCACGTGTCCTTCCACGTGTCCTGCCACGTGTCGTGCCACGTGTCCGTCTGTGGACATCACTCTCGCACCCACACCCACTAACGCAGCGTTCCCCCCGCGACCTTGCCGCCGCGCGCGGTAGACTGACTGGCACGGCTGGCGGAAGCACGGCTGGCGGGAGACCGGCTCGCGGAAGCTGCGCGCAAGGGGGGCCGGAACCAGGGGGCTGCGGTGGCGGTGGAGGGTTGTACTAGTAGCATTAAGAGAAGCATTAGTAGAACAGGTGGCATTCGTGGCACTAGTGGTAATGCGGAACGAGCAGCACCAGTATTCTCTGAACGGCCCAGCCGCTACCACGCTTAATCGCTCCATTAGGGAGTCGCCTGATATTGTCCTCGTTAGATGTTAGTGCGTTACATGCTACTGGATGCCACTCTGTTTCGTCGACATGTCAGTGTCGGCGAGCGGCGAAGCGAGGGATGGAGCAGGAGAAACGTGAGCAGAGGCGGGCGGGTGGTATTGATTGGGAGAAGGCGCGATACAGAGTGATCGCATAAAACGGTGAGAGTCGGACTACTCACTAGAATACAACACCTCTTTGTTAGATTCAAGGATTCGCATTGTAAGCACCAATCGTTGCGTCAACACGTGGTGTAGAGTAGGAGAGTTTCATCCCCATTATAAGCAAACGGCCAAATCAAGGTGGCTACTGGTTCTGCAAACACAAAATAGGTACTGGTATGTGTACCTCGGCCAACAAACAATCCCCACTCATACAGCAGATTTCCAAAACTTGTCCCCGTTTGCCCACCTGCACCTGCATTTCATTTCAATCTAGCCATTAAAATCCCCTCCTCCCTCAAAACACCCCTCCCCATCCATACAAACCACCCCGTTCCCACTAAGAATCCAACGCTCAAGACAATCAGTACGGTCTGTAACGGCGAGCTTGTGAGTTACCAGCACTAGCACCCCCCACACTCCCGTAACCTGCACCTCCGCCTCCCGCCCTTGAGTACCCCCCTCCCCCCCCTCCCCCTCCTCGGTACGCCCCTCCCCCAGCAGCATATCGCCCGCCGTACCCCCCTCCCCCACCCTCCCCCTCTCTTTGCCTGCACAAAGGAGCACACAGAGGGACGAAGCGCAAAAGAATGATAAGCAGAGATGCACATATGCAAGCACACAGACACGCACTTGCACACGCACGCACGCACGCATGCACGCACGAATACACCCACCCAGAGGGGAACACTGAACCAAACCATCAAGCCACCCTAGGCAACAGGCAACAGGCAGCACTCACAGGATGTATCCCAGCCGTCCATCGGGCAGCATCATCGGCACCATCACCATGCCAGCAGGCGCCGGCCCCCTCCCATATATAAACGGCACCTGCGACCCAAACCCGCCTCCCCCGCCGCCTCCCCTCCGCCCCCGCCCCCGCCCCCGCCCCTCTCCCCCAGGCTCCTCGAATAAGCCCCATACGCCCCCTCCCCGCCCCTCTCCCTCCCCCCATACCCCCCACCGCCTCCCCCATACCCCCTCCCTTCACCTCCCCCTCCCCCGCCCATGTCCCCATAGCCATATCCGGAGCGGTACTGGGGGTGGAGGCCTGAGGCGCCCCCTGTGTTGCTGCCTCCCCCCGGACCACCCCCCCCGCTGCCCCCTCCCCCCCCGGGGGCGGAGCGGGGGGGGGTAGGGGGGTTCCCCAGGGCCCGGGCGGCGCTCCGGGGGGGGCTTGGCTAGAGAGACCTCGACCTCCTTGCCTGGTGGGCGAAATAGGTGGGGCGGGGAGAGGAAGGGGAACGGATGGAGATAGAGTGTGTTGGGAAGAGAGAGGGATGGGGTGAGAAAGGCTGGGGCGGCGCCCCGGGGGGGGCTTGGCTAGGGACACCTCGACCTCCTTGCCTGGTGGGTTGATATAAGGAGGGGGAAGCGAGGGATAAGTGGAATGGGAGTGGAGAGGAGTGAGGGATGGGGCGGTGCTCTGGGGGAGGCTTGGCTAGCGAGACTTCAACCTCCTTGCCTGGTGGGGGGTTTGTTGGGAGGGGAAGGCGAGGGATAAGTGGAAGGGGAGTGAGGAGTGAGGGATGGGGTGAGAGGGGCTGGGGCGGCGCTCTGGGGGGGGCTTGGCTAGCGAGACTTCAACCTTGCCTGGTAAGTTGTTGTTGGGGAGGGGGGAGGGAGGGGGGGGGGGAGAAGGGGAATGGACGCGGAGGAAGGGTGAAGGAGAGAGGAATGGGTTGGGCCTGGGCGGGGCTCTGGGGGGGGCTTGGCTAGGGATACCTCAACCTCCTTGCCTGGTGGGTTGGAGAGGAGGGAGAACGGGAACGGAAGAGGAGAGAGGGTGAAGGAGAGAGGGATTGGCTAAGAATGGCCCGAGCGTTGCTATGGGGGGGGAGCTTGGCTAGGGATACCTCAACCTCCTTGCCTGGTGGACTGGTGGGTTGGAGAGGAGGGAGAACGGGAACGGAAGAGGAGAGAGGGTGAAGGAGAGAGGGATTGGCTAAGAATGGCCCGAGCGTTGCTATGGGGGGGGAGCTTGGCTAGGGATACCTCAACCTCCTTGCCTGGTGGGTTGGAGAGGAGGGAGAACGGGAACGGAAGAGGAGAGAGGGTGAAGGAGAGAGGGATTGGCTAAGAATGGCCCGAGCGTTGCTATGGGGGGGGAGCTTGGCTAGGGATACCTCAACCTCCTTGCCTGGTGGGTTGTGTATGGAAGGGTGGGGGGTTGGGCGAAGGGAGGGAGAACGGGAACGGAAGAGGAGAGAGGGTGAAGGAGAGAGGGATTGGCTAAGAATGGCCCGAGCGTTGCTATGGGGGGGGAGCTTGGCTAGGGATACCTCAACCTCCTTGCCTGGTGGGTTGGTGTATGGAAGGGTGGGGGGTTGGGCAAAGGGAGGGAGAACGGGAACGGAAGAGGAGAGAGGGTGAAGGAGAGAGGGATTGGCTAAGAATGGCCCGAGCGTTGCTATGGGGGGGGAGCTTGGCTAGGGATACCTCAACCTCCTTGCCTGGTGGGTTGGTGTATGGAAGGGTGGGGGGTTGGGCAAAGGGAGGGAGAACGGGAACGGAAGAGGAGAGAGGGTGAAGGAGAGAGGGATTGGCTAAGAATGGCCCGAGCGTTGCTATGGGGGGGGAGCTTGGCTAGGGATACCTCAACCTCCTTGCTTGGTGGGTTGGTGTATGGAAGGGTGGGGGGTTGGGCGAAGGGAGGGAGAACGGGAACGGAAGAGGAGAGAGGGTGAAGGAGAGAGGGACGGGCTGAGTATGGCCCGGGCGGGGCTCTGGGGGGGGCTTGGCTAGGGATACCTCAACCTCCTTGCCTGGTGGACTGGTGTATGGGTTGGCGGGGGAGAGGGGGAAGGGGGAGGGGTGAGGAGAGTGGGTGATGGGATGGAAGGAGAGGGGGGATGGGATGGAAGGAGAGGGGGGATGGGATGGAAGGAGAGGGGGGATGGGATGGAAGGAGAGGGGGATGGGATGGAAGGAGAGGGGGGATGGGATGGAAGGAGAGGGGGGATGGGATGGAAGGAGAGGGGGGATGGGATGGAAGGAGAGGGGGGATGGGATGGAAGGAGAGGGGGGATGGGATGGAAGGAGAGGGGGGATGGGATGGAAGGAGAGGGGGGGATGGGATGGAAGGAGAGGGGGGATGGGATGGAAGGAGAGGGGGGATGGGATGGAAGGAGAGGGGGGATGGGATGGAAGGAGAGGGGGGATGGGATGGAAGGAGAGGGGGGATGGGATGGAAGGAGAGGGGGGATGGGATGGAAGGAGAGGGGGGATGGGATGGAAGGAGAGGGGGGATGGGATGGAAGGAGAGGGGGGATGGGATGGAAGGAGAGGGGGGATGGGATGGAAGGAGAGGGGGGATGGGATGGAAGGAGAGGGGGGATGGGATGGAAGGAGAGGGGGGATGGGATGGAAGGAGAGGGGGGATGGGATGGAAGGAGAGGGGGGATGGGATGGAAGGAGAGGGGGGATGGGATGGAAGGAGGAGAGGGGGATGGGATGGAAGGAGAGGGGGGATGGGATGGAAGGAGAGGGGGGATGGGATGGAAGGAGAGGGGGGATGGGATGGAAGGAGAGGGGGGATGGGATGGAAGGAGAGGGGGGATGGGATGGAAGGAGAGGGGGGATGGGATGGAAGGAGAGGGGGGATGGGATGGAAGGAGAGGGGGGATGGGATGGAAGGAGAGGGGGGATGGGATGGAAGGAGAGGGGGGATGGGATGGAAGGAGAGGGGGGATGGGATGGAAGGAGAGGGGGGATGGGATGGAAGGAGAGGGGGGATGGGATGGAAGGAGAGGGGGGATGGGATGGAAGGAGAGGGGGGATGGGATGGAAGGAGAGGGGGGATGGGATGGAAGGAGAGGGGGGATGGGATGGAAGGAGAGGGGGGATGGGATGGAAGGAGAGGGGGGATGGGATGGAAGGAGAGGGGGGATGGGATGGAAGGAGAGGGGGGATGGGATGGAAGGAGAGGGGGGATGGGATGGAAGGAGAGGGGGGATGGGATGGAAGGAGAGGGGGGATGGGATGGAAGGAGAGGGGGGATGGGATGGAAGGAGAGGGGGGATGGGATGGAAGGAGAGGGGGGATGGGATGGAAGGAGAGGGGGGATGGGATGGAAGGAGAGGGGGGATGGGATGGAAGGAGAGGGGGGATGGGATGGAAGGAGAGGGGGGATGGGATGGAAGGAGAGGGGGGATGGGATGGAAGGAGAGGGGGGATGGGATGGAAGGAGAGGGGGGATGGGATGGAAGGAGAGGGGGGATGGGATGGAAGGAGAGGGGGGATGGGATGGAAGGAGAGGGGGGATGGGATGGAAGGAGAGGGGGGATGGGATGGAAGGAGAGGGGGGATGGGATGGAAGGAGAGGGGGGATGGGATGGAAGGAGAGGGGGGATGGGATGGAAGGAGAGGGGGGATGGGATGGAAGGAGAGGGGGGATGGGATGGAAGGAGAGGGGGGATGGGATGGAAGGAGAGGGGGGATGGGATGGAAGGAGAGGGGGGATGGGATGGAAGGAGAGGGGGGATGGGATGGAAGGAGAGGGGGGATGGGATGGAAGGAGAGGGGGGATGGGATGGATGGAGGAGAGGGGGGATGGGATGGAAGGAGAGGGGGGATGGGATGGAAGGAGAGGGGGGATGGGATGGAAGGAGAGGGGGGATGGGATGGAAGGAGAGGGGGGATGGGATGGAAGGAGAGGGGGGATGGGATGGAAGGAGAGGGGGGATGGGATGGAAGGAGAGGGGGGATGGGATGGAAGGAGAGGGGGGATGGGATGGAAGGAGAGGGGGGATGGGATGGAAGGAGAGGGGGGATGGGATGGAAGGAGAGGGGGGATGGGATGGAAGGAGAGGGGGGATGGGATGGAAGGAGAGGGGGGATGGGATGGAAGGAGAGGGGGGATGGGATGGAAGGAGAGGGGGGATGGGATGGAAGGAGAGGGGGGATGGGATGGAAGGAGAGGGGGGATGGGATGGAAGGAGAGGGGGGATGGGATGGAAGGAGAGGGGGGATGGGATGGAAGGAGAGGGGGGGGGATGGAAGGAGAGGGGGGATGGGATGGAAGGAGAGGGGGGATGGGATGGAAGGAGAGGGGGGATGGGATGGAAGGAGAGGGGGGATGGGATGGAAGGAGAGGGGGGATGGGATGGAAGGAGAGGGGGGATGGGATGGAAGGAGAGGGGGGATGGGATGGAAGGAGAGGGGGGATGGGATGGAAGGAGAGGGGGGATGGGATGGAAGGAGAGGGGGGATGGGATGGAAGGAGAGGGGGGATGGGATGGAAGGAGAGGGGGGATGGGATGGAAGGAGAGGGGGGATGGGATGGAAGGAGAGGGGGGATGGGATGGAAGGAGAGGGGGGATGGGATGGAAGGAGAGGGGGGGGGATGGGATGGAGGAAGGAGGGGGGGATGGGATGGAAGGAGAGGGGGGATGGGATGGGGGTGGCCGTATAGAGTGCTTCGCTTAGGATGATTTGGGAGTGTTGGTTGTGGAACTCTGTTAAATGCAGTTTCCCTTCCTCCTCCTGTATTGTTAGAAGTAACAGTAAGTTGGTGATTAAGTCTCACCACCCACCAGCACCATTCAGCACCACTCACCATCCACTCACCACCCAGCACCGCTCAGCACCACTCACCATCCACGAGCACCTTCTCCTGCGTCTCGATCGCCTTGAGTGCGTCCGCCCTCTCTGCAAAGTGCACAAACCCAAAGTCCCGCTTCGGCTGCCCCGGGCGCGGCGGCGGCAGGATGACGCGCGTGACCTCGCCAAAGCGCTGAAACGCCTCCTTCAGATCTTCCTCTGTCACCTTCTCGGAAATTCCCTTCACGTATATCACCTTCACCTACAGAGGGGAGGGTGGTTGTGAGCAGCAGGGAAAGGAGGGGGGGGGGGGGACAGGAGGCAGGATGACGCGCGTGACCTCGCCAAAGCGCTGAAATGCCTCCTTCAGATCGTCTTCAGTCACCTTCTCGGAAATTCCCTTCACGTATATCACCTTCACCTGCAGGAGGGCAGGAAGGGAAGGAGGTGTGAGAAGCAGGGGGAAGGGAAGGGAGGGGGGGAAGGGGGGGAAAAAAAAAAGCAGGGAGGGGCGAGAGCATGAGGAGCAGGAAAGGCATTCTAGTCCCAGAATGAAACGCCTCCTTCCTTCAGGTCGACCTCTGTGACTGACTGTGACCACCTCCGATATGCCCTTCACGTATACCGCATATACAGAGGCCCCCATCAACAGTGCCATTCTGGCTCAAAAACCTATTCACTTACGGGCTGACTTTGAGTCGACTCAAAAGTTCTGGCTCACGAATCTATGCACTTACGGCACCCCCACCATCCCCACCACCCCAAGCAGCCGTATCCCAGCACACGCATTTGGGCCATGGCGGAGGGGTCGGTTCCAGAGCGCAGTTCAGCCCAGCTGATGGTGGGCACGTTGCCCGCCAGGCGGAAGGAGGGCGCTGTCATGTGCCGCCAGGCCAGCCGATGGTGGGCATGTTACCCCACCAGCCCCACCAGTCCCACTCAGCCCCAGCAGCAGCACCACCACCACCACCACCACCACCAACCCCATTGCCCTTTACCTGAGCCATAGCAGACGGATCGGGCTCAGAGCGGGGTTCGGCCCAGCTGATGGTGGGCACGTTGCCCGCCAGGCGCATTGTGAGTGGACACCGAATCAAACTCCCATGAGTTACAGCGAACGGGGTTGGCTTCAGCGCCCCACCACCCCCACCACCCCCACCACCCCCACCACCCCCACCACCTTCACTACCCCCACTACCCCCACCACCCTCACCACCCCCACCGTCCACACCTGAGCCATGGCGGAGGGATCGGGCTCGGAGCGCGGTTTGGCCCAGCTGATGGTGGGCACGTTGCCCCGCCTGTCCCAGTACCCCCAGCACCCGTACCTGCCTGCCTCATCACCCGTTCCGCACCTGCGCCATAGCTGAAGGGTCGGGTTCAGAGCGCGGCTCAGCCCAGCTGATGGTGGGCACGTTGCCCGCCAGGCGGAAGGAGGGCGCTGTCATGTGCCGCCGTGCCACCTCCGCACATGCATGGTTGTGATACTCCACGAACGCATACCCGCGGTTGCGCCCCGGCAGCTTGGGATCCTGGGGGGAACGGGGGGGAAGGGGGATGGAGGCCGGGGGGAGCGGGAAAGGGCGTTGAGAGGTGTTAATGTGGTGACCCAGAGTGCCACCTCCGCACACGGGTGGTTGTACCCGCCATAGTGATACCCCACTAAGGCGTACCCGCGATTGCGCCCTGGCAGCTTGGGGTCCTGAAGGGATGGGAGCAAAAGAGAGGGGGGGTGCGTTGGGACATACGTGGTGCAGAGTGTTAAGGCACTGCCTCAGAGTGCCACCTCCACACACGCGTGGTAGTGATACCCCACTACGGCATACCCGCGATTGCGCCCTGGCAGCTTGGAGACCTGCCGGGAAGGGAGCAAGAGGAGGTGGTGTGCGGTGGACATAGGTAGGTGTTGACGTGCTGTCACAAAGTGCCACCTCCGCACACCCCACCCCCCCCCCCACCCACCTTCCCTTCCCCACCCACCCGCCCATGAAATGAACCCACCATGAGCAGCTCGAGGTTGGTGATGCCCTTGCCCTCCGCCTCCAGCGTGGTGTGCTGTTTGGCATGGTTTGAAGGCAAAACCTCGAGGCAACTTACAAATAACCTCGATGCCTGTCCACCCATACATGCAGCAACCCACCCACCCGCCCATGAAATGAACCCACCATGAGCAGCTCGAGGTTGGTGATGCCCTTGCCCTCCGCCTCCAGCGTGGTGTGCAGTTCGTCCCGCGACCAGCTCTTGGGAATGTTGCCCACAAACAGGCGGTACTTGGACTGTGAAGGGGTCACTCGGAGCTTCTTGCCCTGGCGGGGGGGGGGGGGAAGGAAGCGGCGGGGGTGTGGGGGGAAGGAAGCGGCGGGGGTGTGGGGGGAAGGAAGCGGCGGGGGTGTGGGGGGAAGGAAGCGGCGGGGGAGTGAGGTGAGAGGCCGGGCCGTGCGACCAGCTCTTGGGAATGTTGCCCACGAACAGCCGGTACTTGGACTGCGACGGTGTGACTCGCAGCTTCTTGCCCTGATGGAACCGGGGGGGGGAGCGGAAGAGGGGGAGTGAGGTCAAAGGCCTCAAGCGTCCCGCGACCAGCTCTTGGGAATGTTGCCCACGAACAGCCGGTACTTGGACTGCGAGGGGGTCACTCGCAGCTTCTTGCCCTGGTGGGGAGGGGGCAAGGGGAGAGCGAGTGAAGGGGGGGGAGGGGGGGGGGAGAGTTGTCCGCGACAGTAGCAGCACGAACAACAGACAACTCTATTGGGGGGTTAGTTGAAGCGCGAGGGGGTCACTTGAGGAAAAGGGAGGGCACTGGAGGGGGAAGGGGGCAGGCGGGGTGTAGGCCGGGAGGGGGAGAGAGGGAGGGGGAGAGAGTTGGAGAGTTGCGATCAGGAGGAAATGCGAGATGGGCAGAGAGGCATTGAGTCTAGTCACCGGGGTAAGGTTTGAAAACATGAGGCGAGGCCGAATGGAACGCATGGCTTATCAGGGTATGGTGATGACGACCAGTGCATGGGGATACGATGTGAGCAAGGAGCAAGCAAGGAGCAAGCAAGGAGCAAGCAAGGAGCAAGCAAGGAGCAAGCAAGGAGCGTAGGAGGATGAAGAAAACGGGGAAGTTGGGGATGGGGAGGATGGCTGGGATGGGGGGGCTCACACCACACCATACCCCACCCCACCCCACCCCACCGCACCGCACCGCACCGCACCATACCCTACCGCAAGTGAAGGCACGCACCTTGATCTCGGAGCCATTGAGCGTGTCAATGGCCTTGTCAGCGTGTTGGCGGTTGAGGAATGCCCAACCTCCCCCTCCCCCTTCCCCCCTCACACACATACAATGCTCCACCACACAACACCACAGAACACCGCACCGCACCCCACCGCACCGCACCAAGCGACCACGCACCTTGATCTCAGAGCCGTTGAGCGTGTCAATGGCCTTGTCGGCGTGCTGGCGGTTGAAGAATGTCACGAAGCCGTACCCCTTGAGGTTGCCCGTCTCCCGGTCCTTTAACACGCGCACCTGGTGTGCGCCAGCCACCCCGCACACACACGGGCGGACATGGGCATACATGCATGGGCATACATGCATGGGCATACATGCATGGGCATACATGGATGGGCATACATGCATAGGCATACATGCATGGGCATACATGGATGGGCATACCATGCATGGGCATACATGGATGGGCATACCATGCATGGGCATACATGCATGGCATACCATGCATAGGCATACATGGATGGGCATACCATGCATGGGCATACATGCAGGGGCATGCATGCATGGCATACCATGCATGGGCATGCATGTATGGGCATACATGCATGAACACACATGCATAGGCACACATGCATGGGCATACCATGCATGGGCATACATGCATGGGCATACATGCATGGGCATACATGCATGGGCATACATGCATGGGCATACCATACATGGTCATACATGCATGGGCATAGATGCATGGGCATACATGCATGGGCATAGATGCATGGGCATACCAGGAATGGGCATACATGCAGGGGCATGCATGCATGGCATACCATGCATGGGCATACCATGCATGGGCATAGATGCATGGGCATGCATGCATGGCATACCATGCATGGGCATACATGCAGGGGCATACATGGGGAGTCAAAGAGCGAGGGAGAGAGGGAGGGAGGGAGGGAGGGAGGGAGGGAGGGAGGGAGGGAGGGAGGGAGGGAGGGAGGGAGGGAGGGAGGGAGGGAGGGAGGGAGGCAGGCAGGCAGGCAGGCAGGCAGGCAGGCAGGCAGGCAGGCAGGCAGGCAGGCAGGCAGGCAGGCAGGCAGGCAGGCAGGCAGGCAGGCAGGCAGGGGCAGGCAGGCAGGCAGGCAGGCAGGCAGGCAGGCAGGCAGGCAGGCAGGCAGGCAGGCAGGCAGGCAGGCAGGCAGGCAGGCAGGCAGGCAGGCAGGCAGGCAGGCAGGCAGGCAGGCAGGCAGGCAGGCAGGCAGGCAGGCAGGCAGGCAGGCAGGCAGGCAGGCAGGAAGGCAGGCAGGCATTAATTGAGTGATATCACGTGCAGAATGCACAAGCCAAAGCAGGCACACGACTCGACAATATCTCCGTCCCACGCCATGCCCTTCTTTCTCTTCACGGCTCACCACCCCGAACGCTCCCCCCCCTCCCTCCTCCCCACCTTCGCCACCCCTCCACCCCCTTATATTCCCAACGCCTTCGCCCCTTTTTTCCCCATGCCCCATCCCCACGCCCCCTCCTCACGCCCTCTCCCCGCGCCCCCTCCCCGAGCCTCCTCACCGCGCCCTCTCCCCGCGCCCCCTCCCCGCGCCCCCTCACCGCGCCCCCTCCCCGCGCCCCCTCCCCGCGCCCCCTCCCGCGCCCCCTCCCGCCCCCCCCCCCCCCGCCCCCTCCCCGCGCACACGACTCACCTCGTATATGTCGCCTATCTGAGAGAAGAGCTCCCGAATATCCTCCTCTGAAATATCCCTCGTGATCCCCCCCACGAATACCTCCGACCCATGCGGAGGCCTCTGTGATGGCTCATCCATCCCTCCGCCTCCCCCTCCCCCGCCGCCTCCGCCTCCGCCTGCCCCTCCGCCTCCTCCCCTCTCCCCGCCCCCCCCCATCTTCTCATCCGCCTCCGCTGCTTCAGCGGCTGCTGCCGCCACGGCGGCTTCCGCCTCCGCCTCCGCTTCCGCCTCCGCCGCTGCCTGCTCCGCCTCTTCCGCCAGTGTATCCTCTTCCGCCTTCATCTCTAGCTCCATCCCCGGGTCTTTCCCCTCCTCCTCCGCGCCCTGATCCCCCTCCGCGGACTCCTTCCCCCCTTCCTTTCCCCTCCGCCTGTCCTTCCCCTCCCCGTCCGCGCCACCCGCCTGCGGGCTGTGCGCCGATCCCTCCGCCTGTCTTTCCTCCCCTTCTCCCCGCGAGTCTTCCGCCTTGTCCGCGTCCGCTTGCGCCCTCACCTCCCCCGCATGCTCCGCCTCTTCCTCCATAGCATCAACCGGAGCACTTGAATCGCCCGCAACAGCACCAGCACCACCAGCACCAGCACCAGCAGCAACGCCTGCTTTCATCTCCTCCTCCTTCCCCATTTCCGCTCCTCCGCCCTCGCTCCCTCTCCCCTCCTCATTCCGCGCATCTCCCTTCCCCTCCTCCCCCACATCCATACTAGCACCCTCCTCGCTCTTCCCATTCTCCTTCCCGCCACCGTGCGTCCCGTCCGTCCCGTTTACGGTATCCCCCTCTTTCTCTCCCTCCTTCTCATCCGGATTGGGTGACCCTATCGCCTCGTCTCCCCCTTCCTCCCTTCCCCCTCCCTCGCTATCGTCTTTGCTCGACCCCGAAACCCGATCCGACTCGCTGTCGCTATCGCTGTCGCTGTCGCTCGAGCTGTCGCTCGCCTTCTTCTCGTCGTCGTCGTCATCGTCATCGTCGTCCTTGTCGCTGTCGCTTCGCGCCTCCTTCATCTCCGCCTCGTCGCCGCCGTCGCCGCCGCCGCCGCCGCCGCCGCCGCCGCTGCTGCTGCTCGCGATCCGGATCGCGATCGTCGTCGTCGTCGTCCTTGTCGTCGGACCTACCAGAGCTCGAGCTGGAGCTGTCGCCGCCGTCGCTCTTCTCTTCGTCGTCGTCGTCCTCCTCTTCCTCCTCCTCGTGCTCTTTGACCGGTGGGTCCTCCTCTGCCATGCTTAAATCGAGTACAGCGGCTGAACAAAGGTCTCCGCTACTATCACTGCATAAAAGCGATATACAGTGCGAGAAGTGAATAAGCTTCCCAAAGGAATGAGACTAACAGAAAATTTTGTTAAATCGGTGATGCTAGGAAACTCAAACTGGTTGTCTGATCGCGCGAATTGATGAGGACGAATACATAATCTTCAAACAACCTTGAAATGAGATCAAGAAGAATTTCTACGACGATAACTGAATAAGCCGAAATTCGAGCGTGGCGGCAACTAGACAACCGACACTCACCACGGTTAAGTGCTGGGGCAACAGTCACAAAAGGAAAAATACGTCTCTAAGATCGGATCAGTTGCGGAGGGGAGGCACCTAGAAATTCCAGCCATAGAGAGATAAGGCGGAAGATTTTTGTTGGTTGGGCCAATGGAGGGTGCAGCTGGCGTAGCTACACTCCGTTCCCGTTGACTTGGTCTGCTTAGGTTGTGAGATACATAGTGTAGAACAAGATGCACTAAAAATACTATGAATTGTGACAAGCCCAATGAAAATAGAGGAATTTGATTGCCTATCTAGACAAACATGAATGAAACATGAGAGTGATGAAGTTATTGTCAAGGAAGTTCCCCTCTTATCTCCAAGTTGATCTCTGGGTTTTCGCAACGGATTTGTGTCTTGTGAGGCCATTTCAAGGCTCTGAGTGGACTGTCGAACTATAAAAACTATTGTTATGCAGTAGTGAGGTTATGTCAAACTACCGTATATACCCGTACTTCCCACTTCCTGCAACATTTGGTTAGATGCTAATCATAGAGGTAAAGATGCATGATGCCACAATCCAATCTAGAACACCCTAATCACGCAGGTTTACTTCCATCCCCATAACCAACAAATGGTAGCCAGAGTTAGCCAATCAGAAACAGCCAAAGCGAGACAACCAGAAGCAGCCAAAGTTAGCCAACTGTAAGTAGCCAAGAGCCAACCAGAGAAGCCAAGGTGAGCCAACCAGAAGCAGCCAAGGTGAGCTACCCACCCACTACTACTTCACTTTCTTCAACTTCCCGCAGATTGATGGATGAGCGCCATTAAAATTTCCAAAAATAGTATAGTAGTAACCATTGGAGAACACCTGCTGGATATTGCTTCGGATATTAGCCAGAGTCTCCGGCCCATATGAGTATATGTACTCGAAGCTGTAGCGCTTGCGCTTGCTCTTGGTGCTGGTAATGTTTTTCCAATTCGATGACGGAGATCTGGGAGCTTTAGTGTTGCACGAAGTGCCCATGGCTGTGCCGGGCACCGATCCACCATTTTTAGGTTCATGGCTTTGATTATCGTCCCTCCATAGTATTTACCGTCCGAGCGCCTGCCAGGAAGACATGGAAGGAGATGCTCGTGAGAAGGACAGGGAGGTGAGGATGCGAAAAAGAGAGCAAAAACGGGTACATATATCTTCCTAGTAGGAAGCAGCAGGTAAAAAGGCACAGACTCACTTCACGGCCTGTATGACAAATTTCCCCCATGCCTTGCTGTCACCGACCATTTTCCCATTGATCTTGGCAGGACGCAGCTTGCCTTTGTACTTTACTGCCAATGCGAACAGCATCATGCCGTATACATGATGTATATGGTGGCATGGGGGAGGGACGTGCAAGGACAACGGGTTAGGAGGCGGTACTAGTGACTAGTACAATACTACGACTATCTTCACAGCACGCTTGGCATGAGACGCCCCTGACGGCTTGAGACATGCTGAGGGACGTGGGAGCCTGAGGGACGTGAGAGGCTGAGGGATTCGGGAGCCTGAGGGACTTTGACCCCCTGACGGCTTCTAATTAATCCTTGACCGCGGTCGCTGGATGGAGCGAAATGCACAACCGTATATGCAACGCAGCAATGCAACACATGAGATGGTACCGTATACCAATCCTGGACACCGATCCGGGGGGGTCTCCTGAAGACTTGGAGGCCTTATAGACTATGTTTGAATGAGCAATCCAGTAGAAAATGGTTTGTATCTGTATGTGTTTCAACGTAGTACGAGGCCTGAACATTTTTGCCAGTGGGTAGGAAAACAGGTCACTCCTAGTCCCTGAGGTATCCAGCAAGGCACAGGGTTGCAGACACTTACTCACTATCTCCGGCTTTTTCGCCAAGGGCTTGCTGCCTCCAGCAGCGGCAGACGCCGCGGCGGCTGCGGCTGAAGCGCTGCCGTCGCGAAAACATCGCGAAAATGGGAAGTTCGGAAAGCAACTCGAAATACACTCTTCCTCAACTTTCCCGATATTTTTTGCCCGACACTTTTGAGTCAAGGTTTTAGAACTGCATGGCGACAGTCACTTACAAAGCAACTTCGCGTTCACTTTCCCGCTGCACTCTGTACATATGCGTGCATCAAATTAGACACTACACCCGCATCCGTGCAGTTGCAAAACAGTCACGGGCTGCGCCACACAAAAGTTTACCTTACCATACCGTGCCAACCAACTACAAAGTGACGAGTAAGCAACCCCAACGTCCACTCCGTACGCGCCCACCCACATGGCACCCAGTTTCAACCCGCACGTCCACGTAAGCGTTCATGCACCAAAACGTACCCGCACCCCAACCGTCAGATGAACAGTCGGGACACGCAATCGCGACGGTTCACGTGTCTCCTGTACATAAACTCGCACACCGTGTTACGACTTCGCGAACACCAACTCGCACATGCTCGCGCAAACACCGCGCTAGTATCTTCACCGTACATCTGATCGCTGCTCACCCTGTACATACGTGACAGTTGGGAGCAACCCACTGGTGCGCTGACCCCATATCACGCGTTCAATGCCCACTATCATGCTACCACGTGGCATCACTCTACTTGCGCATCGTCCTTCCGCACCCTACACTACATTGCATAATCACCGTACATCCGTCGCGTCGCCACCGTTTCGTACGCTTCGCCAGATTTATTTCCACCCAGTAGTTTTGCACACGCGATTAGGTGACGACACAATCTGCGTCGTCCATCTGTACACAACGTCTCCCCCACCGAGCTGCCACGTCACGCACACTTATTCGATCTACCCCGTACACTTGCCGGTAGATCGTGGTCTCGCACATCAGGTAACCAGTTAACCATCTCATCGTCCCGTTCGTTCGCGTCATCTGCGCGAAACAATCACGCCCGTACAGCTGTCGCGCACTCCAAGTATATCACAAAGCGTTCCTAACCGTCAACCTTATCCACGCGTCTGTACTGGATGGTGACACGCGTAGTTCATCTAGTGCGCCACTAGTATGCAATTGGTTCTACAACATCTCTTATCCATGTTGTGATCCTATCTGATGACTACGCGTGCGCACCGCGAAAACACATACGTCCACACATTAACGACGTGCGGATGGCACAATCCGTGAAACGGGCCGCAACATGCGGCGCGTTCCACACCATCCCGCACACCTGGTTGACGGCCTACCCGATTCATTTCGCAACCTAGTGTTTCATAGGATTCCTTCCCCAATAAATACTTCTCCCATTAAAAACATACGCGCGCACACACACATACTACGCAACCATGCATACAATCAATACCCGTATCTTCCAAGCCCACACATGCAAAACCCGTGCGCACTAAACTGCTACTTAAAACCCACAAACATAAGCGATAATGATGCTTTTCACGACTCTCTCCACCTGCCAGATGAGCGGTCCGCACCAAGATTTAAAAAGCCCCCCCACTCCACCTGATCTACTCATCACCGACTGACGCCGAAAGGTCGTCATCCCCCACTAGGTCTTCGGACTGAGCTGCGGCAGTGGGCTTCATGTGCTCCAGGCCGCACGCAGAGATGCGCAGTCCATGGCGCCCCCAGATCCACGCCTCCCGCTCCGCGACATACTCCGGGTTGCGGATCCGGATCGCCCTCTCCACGGCCTCCTTCACCAGGACCTTGAGGCCGTCCACAACGTGAGCGTTTCCGCCGGCCGAGTTGGAAAGCCGGCCTTTCCTCTCCTCCCAGTAGAGGACGCAGTCGGATATCTGCGCCACCACCCAGCGTGTCACTCAAATGGTCCGACAGTACAACGCAAAAACATGGCAGACATAGAGCGCACAAACTCACCACATGCTCCAACCAGGCCAGGTGGTACACCTTTAGAGTCATCACCAGCCCGGCCTTCTTACGCCTGAATGCAGCCTTCGCACATGTCGCGAACGCCCGAGAGGCGAACGGCATGCCATCACGGTCTGTGGCCCAGCTCGTGAGCACCAGGGTTTCTGCACACCACATGCGCACTGCCAGTGTGAACGGCCGCCAGCAGAATGACGGTGGTCAGCATAACTATACAAAGGCATCGCTGGCTGCTGTGCTAGAAGGCACTCACCAGGGGGGTCAGCGCCAAGACCAATGCGCTCCCGGATCTTCTCGATACTGCGTTCCTTCTCTGGTGCCCACGGGCTGGATGCGTCCCTGTCGTCGCGGAACAATCCGAGCTTGGGAAGTGCAATGTCTCGCACGCGTGCGGCAGCCCTTGTCTTCCACTCAGAGAGTGTCTTGTTGAGATCCGCGCGTCGCGACTTGTCAGCCGCCAACGCCAAACAGGCGAAGCTATGCGGCAGGCGGTCCAGCACCGCACACACTCCGTGAGTCTTATCGTCGCTGCTCGGGTAGAAGGTCATCGTCGACGTCGGCCTGTTGAGAAACAAGTACACCCTGGCCAGCTCGCAAACCCTCTGCGCACGTATGGTGTACACGATGAATGAAATATGCGCACACAGGTAACCATCAGCGGTTCCACAGTGCAGCCCACGACGACGGAACATTGGACCGGAGACGGAAACATGCTCGCTCACCTTCCACGCCTTGTCCGTCGGCAAATGCTCCAACGCGCGTTGCAGAATAGGAGACTTGGCGGTACGCATATGACGGCCACCAGAACCATGCGTGTCGTCCTCGTCGTCCTCGCCGTCATCGTCAGACCCGCCACTCCACGTCTCGCTACGCTGACGCTTCGGGTTCATACAACCCTGCCCCGGGTCTCTCTGCTTCTGAGCCTTGCGCTTACGAGAGCCACCTGAAGGCCGAGACATCGCATTCAAGAACAGCGCCTCCAACCGCGCGTTCTCCTTAGCGCTCTTGTCCTGAGCCTGTATGAGTTGCTTGAGGATCCGGCTCGGGATGCGCACGTCATCGCCGTTGGCGTCCAATGTGTTCCCGCGTGGGAGGTCCATAAGTCCGTCCCATGTCCTCGCCCGTCACCTCGAGCCACATCCGTGTCCCGCGCCTCGTGATTTGCGCGCATGTCAGCATTGGCCGCGGATGTTCCCGCACATCCATCTTCGTTAGTCTTCCCCCCAGTAGCAGGGTCGGCGGATTCTTCGTGTGATCCTGAGGCCGATGTGTCTGAGCCTTCCTCGTCCTCCTCCTCACTACGCTCAGACGAATCTGCACTCTTTGCACCCGTGCCGTCATCTGTGGGTGCGCGAAACACCAGAAAAGCACAACACCACAAGTTAGCATATTGCATAAAACCAGTGTGAGAGGTCGTACAGCATCGCGTGCAACAACAGTAACAAACGTCGTGACTCATCCACACAAGCCCGGTCTGCATACCTTGCTCTGGCTGCGCCACCTCCTTTCCCTTCTTGGACAAGCTCTGTCGCTTGAGAATGGTCGCACCACGTTTCCCGTTCGACAGTCGACCTCCCGGCATCGTCAACTGGTACGACGCTCGCAGGTACGCCGGCGGTAGCGAGACACGACGGGAGCGGTCTCCAGCCCTTGTATCCTCCGAAGCAATCGAGGTCTCCATTATAGCAACTGAAGTATCCAGTGAGATGCGCCCAGAATGACGTTATGTACCATTTTTCTACGTAGAGTTGGGAGCTCAACCTCTAAACACACCGCAGCACCGTTCACACGAGGAGTTTGGTAGCCAACACAATATCGTACCCATCTGGATGACCGCAATCCAAAACGACTAATGAGTGAACCCCACGTCATCCTACCGGTGACGAGTGTCCACCGGAGAACCACACACTGCGCACATCATGTTGACACAACCGTATCCATATACCGCGTTTGTGCGGCCATCAGGCTCTAAAACCGGATTCCGGTTTTCAGTGATTCCCTAACCTACTTCGACATGTAGCACACCAACTGCACTATAACATAACCAGCTAACAAAACCTGTCGGTCACACCATGTAAGCACAATCGTTAGCATTTATCAAACATGCATACATGCACGCGACAGCAAGCGCTGAACAGCAGCAAGTGCAATACAAAAGTAGGCATGTCGTCCACGGACATGTCTCCCATATGCTTTGTCTATACATCCACTATGCAGCAGTGGCTACCGTCTTCTCGTGTGCACCAGTGTCTTCCCCTCACTCTTCCTGGTCATTGTTCTGTGCACCTCCGCCGTGCTCGTTGCTCAATGGGGCCGTCCCCCCACTCTCAGCAGTGTCGGGGGCATGCAGTTCGTGGGTAGTCGTGTTGTTGTTATCCACCACCCTAGGCCTCTTTGACGTACCTGTGGCACCCCCACGCTTCCTCCCTCGTTTCAGCTTGCTGCTCACGCTCTTCAGCGCCTCACGCCAGCTCCGCCACCTCCACCACTTCCTCGCTTCCACCAGGATCTGCAAGTCTTCCTTGGTGCATCCACGCAGCATCGCCTTCTCTGCGGCTGACAGGCTGACTGTGTTGGGTATCTTGTCACGTGGCCTCAGCACGAACGCACCTGCGGCGTACGCGAACGCCGCCTCCTCCTCCGTCGTGTATGCTCCCAGTCGCTGATGCGTACGCTTTCCACGTTCTTTAATCAGGATCTTCACGCTGTACTTGCCGGATGCTTTCTCCAGCTTCACACCCGTGTACCTGGTGGCACACGTATCCTCGTCATCCTCATCATCGTCTGAGTCTGACACGAGATCCTCCGCCTCTTCGGCCTTCACCGTCTCCTGCCCAAGCGTATCTCCCCACGCGTCAGCTCCAGCTGGCACATCCGCCCCGAGCAGCTGCCTCCCGCGCGTGAACATCCAGTGAGGTATGGCCCCGTGGGAGAGCAGCGGGTTCTGCAGCAGGCTCGATGTCGGCTCACATGCAGCGAACGTGGAGGCCAGCGCTACACGAGTGGCATTGCGTACGCCATCCTCCTTAGGACTGCTGTCATCCCGCCTCTTACGGGCAGACGGACGCTGTGGTGTGCGTGGAGCATTCTTGTTGCCACCCGCCTCCGCTTTCGTGCCGGTACCCGCGAGACCCCCATGCAGCAGCAGTTGGGTTGCAGCGGACACCACCTCTTCCCGCCTCAGTCCTACAAAGTTGGTGGTCACGGTGAAGCTGGCGTCCAGGTACCTAACATCATTACTCAATGAGGCTACTCGCCTCATCATCTCCGTAACCCGTGCGTCCTCCACAGGGCGAGTGATCGGTGCTTGCCTCCCATCTCCCCTAGCAACGTTCCTCACCTGCACCACTGTCCCCTCATCGGTAACCCAGCCTTCGTCTTGCGGAGGGATTTCAATCCCCAGGTCCTGCAGCAGTTTCATAAGATCTCCGCAAGCGTGTGCACACAAGTCGCGGCGCATCTCCCGCCTGTATTGGTGCGGTGTCACCCCCTGAAACCAGAGGCCCAAAAAAATCGTGGCGAAGTCGGTATTCACCAGGGTCTTGAGGTACTGACAAACAAAAATCCCACAGTCCTCCTTGTTAGGCTGCTGTGGCAGCTTATCCTCCTGCCAATAAGGGAACGCATACCAAGGGTATCAGTCTGTAAACTTGCATACGCAAACCGCACATTGGTATCCACAAACATCTACGCATACTCACCCGTAGAATTATGCATTCCGCCTCCGTCAGAGTCTTGTCCACAAACTCCATGTTCGCGTTTGGGGTACTCGCCTTTGCGAGTTCGGACAGCAAACTGAACGCAACAGGCCAAAGGAGTATTAGAAAACAGAGCATGTACGACGACTGGAGACGTTGTGCTCTGAACCTTGACTCACAGCTTTGTTCCTGCAAAAATCTTGCGGCTATTCCGAGTTTTGATCGCGCTGTCCAGCAAGACCAACGTCAAGTGCTCTTTGCCCTTAGATTTAGGCGACTTGGTGAGCACCGATGGGTTTATAGCGATGACGAGGGAATAGTGCTCACTGCGCGCAATAGGAGTGGGGTTAAACGGACCCATTTTTAGACAGTACACCCTGGCACACCACGGACCCTGCACGATACTCACGACTCCAGCACCGGGACCGCCAGATAATCGTGTTCCAGAAGCGGCCGCCCATTTCCCAGAGTTAACGGCGCTCCACACGCATTCGTCTGTGTGTAAGCCTTGCAGTCCATGGCGGCCCATGTCTTCCCGTCACGGAGCTTTGGCTTCCGGATGCTAAGCAGCCTGCCAAGAGGTGAACAAGTACATATTAACACATCAGGCTACATGCGGCCCTGGTCAATCGCGCAAAAGCCCGCGTAACGTGTGAGGCTGTCATAACGGCACTTACACGTTGTGGAAGTCGATAACACCATCAGTAATCCACTGATCGTCCTCGATGGACATGAGGTCGTCCTTATCCACTTCACATCCGACACCGCGGTGATTCATGAGCCTCATGTTGATGTACGATGACTTCACATGATTCCGGGCGATAGCGGCCACCATGTCGTCCGGCACCGGCTCTCTGGCCTTTTCCACCACATGAGTCTCGAACTTAGAAGCCCTTCCGGAGTCCTTCGTCGGTGGGCTGGGAGCATTATTATTGTCGGCCTTGTTCGACGCCTTGGATCTGGTGACGGGCGGGTCTGGTTCTTGGTCATCGGAGCTGCTGCTAGTCTCCGGTTCATCGAACCGGTTGCGCTTAGAGACCAACTGTTTAGGATTCGCCATCACGAACGAACACTGACTAGCATTCGGAAGACACAGGGCGATTAATAGGTGAGCACGGAGGGGATGACTGGGTGAGCACAGCTACTCACGGATCTCGCGACGATGGCACTATTTGGAACGAAGGGGAGAGCAAGGCGTAACCCTTGCCTATCGTGTTTAGCTGGTGCGAACATCATGCATATGCTCAATGATCTACACCGTTGGCGCAGAATCGTATGCGATGTCCAGGTGTGATGCGACAACTCGACTGGATGTGATGGTGAGGTCCCATGCAGATCCACGTGTGATAAGTCTAGGGTTTCGGAATACGTGGTCCGAGGTTTGGGTGGTTCACCAAACTTGGTGTATGGAACACATGGTGGTTTGGCCAGTTGAATACGATATTTCTTGTTCGATCCGAATGACGCGGAATCCGATAACGCCGTACGCGGTAGGGGGTACATGGGTCGTTGTGTCTCCAGTGCGCGCCAGGTCTCGATAATGATCTGGCAGTGTGCACCGGGTTGGGATAATCGTGTACTGGTAGACGCCGTTCTTCAATGTTTTGATATATGTGTATATTGTGTTCACGTGCAAATGTAAACTTGGGCGTTTTTATTGTGTTTATATTGTAAATGTAAATGGCTATAGGCGTTTACGTCACAAAGAAATAGCCGTAGAAATCCCCAAAATCTATCAACCCATTATCTGTTGTACGTCTCTTTTATTCGAACTTATAAACAAGCGGCTAACAACGGTTGCTCAACAGTGTGTGTTATACACATGCCATCCTTGAAAGAACCTGATTTCATTAAATAGTAAATCCGTTAGGTAGGGTGTAGATTCGTTAAGTGTAACACATGAACAGCTGTTTCTTGCACACGGATCACATCTTCCTGCACATGGGTGTGCGGTAAGTTGGTCCTCGGAGTTGTATTAGAGCGCACATGATGTACTGAGCAGGGTTTCTACTGCTGGCCCCCCTAGGGTTTCAAGGCTGTAGGATGACGGGGAATAGTTGCCTGGTGTGCGAGACGGTGTTAAAGGACGACAGCAGGTTACAGTCTCATGTCGCTAATGGGGCAATTTGTCGCGAGGAGTTGAAGAGGAAACGAGAGAGTCTTTTGTTGGCGGCATATTTGGAAGCCATTGCCTGCGACGGAGATAGTAGACCTAACACACCACCGGCATCCCGGCTTAAAGATAATAATGGCAGTTTTGTATATGTTGCTCTAACGGCTTCGATTCCCGAAGTTAGCCTTGTTGACGACGCGGATACAGCAGCTGACGACGAAATGCCGACTCCTCGGAAGACAGTGAGAGAGCGGAGATTTTCGATACACTGACGGAGTTGTACCTATTCTTCTGTGACGCCGATCTTTCGCACAGGGAAGTTAACCGTCTGCTACACATTTTCCGCAACGCGCGCTTCAACCTACGGGCCCTCAGACGATGGCGCAACTGGGTGGACGTGCGCCGCTGGGGCATGGCGCGAGCTCCAGCCGACATGGTCCCTTGGAAAACGGAGGAAATAGTTGTGCGGGGTCCCAAAGGAATGCAAATGAAGCTGCTACTGCACTTCCGCGACACAGAGCTGGTTCGTAATAGGAGGCCATCCCAGCCTGCGACGTCGTAATCAAGTGTCGGCCGTATGCACTGCCATGGAATACTCCCGCTCACACCTGATTCTACCTCGATGCCTGCATATTCTGAAAAAGCTGGTGCGGACGTTCTCATCGAAGAAGGGGTTCGTTTGGAAACCTAGGAAGATTCATCGGAAGAAGAATAACGAGAGGGTATTTGAAGGACCGGAGACGGGTGATTGGATGCACTCTTCTCAGGTACGCGGATCGTTTAGCCTCTCCCCATTTCCGGTGTATTACAACATACTCGATGCGGTTGAATAACCACAGCTCACCGGCATGTGTGGGTTACATGGCAGAAAGAGATTAATGACGAGGATGCACTCATTCTAGGCGTGCTGATATACAGTGATAGCACCCATGCATCACGGAATGGTCGGAGGAACGCGTGGCCAGTGCTGATCTCACTTATTAACATACCAGTTGAATTGCGTGGAGTGGAGCCTGGGCATACATCGGCTGCGGTGCTTCCATTCCCACCTGAGTGGGCATCGCCTACGGAGAAGACGCGCGTGTTCCAGGAGGCACTAAAGATCATCCTCGCGCCCATCATGCGAGAGTCTGCAAGGTACCGGTGGGGGGGGAGAGGGGTGGCGATGAATACACTACACGTGCAAGTGGCCGATGGGCACCCCAGCAAGTAGCGAGTTGTGTATATGTTCCATCCCTAACTGCACACCATGTGTGCATCTCTACCCTGCGCAGCGCGCCAGTTTGCTTCATCTACTGCACAGACGCAGACGGGAAGGTGCACAAGGCGGTCCCTTGCCTGTACGGATACCCTGCCGACTTCCCGGAATCCAGCAGAGCATCTGCGACTCTTCAGCAAGGGTCGCATCGACCCTGCGCTAACTGCTATGCAGACAAGGGGGAGTTGACCATGATGGTTGGGAAAGCCGATCCACGTACCCCCGAGAAGCAGAGGGACATTGTCCGCCAGATCCTGGCGTGTAAAAAGAAAGGCGACGCTGACGATGTGCGGAAGTTAGGTCAACCCATCCGATCGAGGTGTGTTAGCTGTTGGGTAGTGTGCTGGTGTTTTATTACAGGGGGCACTTTTTGACAGCATCGTGTCTTCGGTTGGACCGTGCAGTGCGTGCTTCACAGGTGGAATTTCGCAGACACAGAGTGGGGCAACGTGTATCTGGCATGCCTTGCAGACACACTGCATGTTCTGGACTCCGGTGTGCTGATCCACATGATGGACACCTACATAGAACCGCTCAGGAAGGTTGAGATGCGGCTGCTTGAACGGTGAGCTGGGTGTAGTTGGTTGGGCGAGCAGGGCATGCTCTACCTTGGGGGGGTCAGTTGGGTTGGAGCATACCATGTGTGCCGCTACATGAGCACCTCGAATCCGTGGTGTGCGCAGACGCAAGAAGGAGTTCAAGGCCATCACGCCTAGCGTTCTCCTCCGAATCCCAGGGGGCTCATCGTTCTTCAGTTCCGGCGCAAACTACGCGGCGTTCAAGCACAGGAGCATGATGCAGATAATGCCGATCTTGGTGGCTGACAAGAGTGCGTTGAAGGGTGGAGTGGAGGGAGAGCTGCGTGCTTTGCAGGTCAAAGCGTTCCGGCTGTTTGCTGTGTTTTACAAGGCGTTTCTAGGGGTGGACATGCACACACATACAACAATTGCTATTGCCTAGCAGCATGCGATAGCGTGAGTACATAATCGTGTACGCCGGGTGGTTGGTCGGGTTGTTGGGAGTGTATGCTATTTGATTGTGTTATTGCCAATGTGGTGTAATACACTATGATGCATCGCGCGTTGTCTGTTTCCGTGGACGTTGTGGCAGGTTGGTGGAGTTGCTACCGAGAGCATTTCCAAAGCAGGCATCCCACTGGAGACTCCCAAAGATACACATGATAAGACATTTACTGGACAACGTTGTGCACCGTGGGATGCCGCACCATTCTTCAACTGAAATGTGGGAGCACACGCACAAGGGCACGGTTAAGGGTCCAGTAAGAGGGAGCAACTGGAGCGACATTCCACGACGAATTGTGGAGGAGGAGGTGCAGCGAGAGGTGTACCGTGAAGTGGCTGCAGACGCAGGGGGTGGGCGACAGTACGCGTCCGCCTTGCGCGAGGTGCGTGTGGGTGTCTTTGGTAATATAATGGCCATTGAGAGTATACAGTAGCGCGGTTTACCATGGACGAGCCTTGCATCACACAGTATGCGGTTTGTTGTGTGCATGTGGGAGTCACTTGCAGGCAATCAAGACGAGGAAACCGGTGCTTACGAAGAAGTATCGGATCATGCGAATAGGCGGAGTGTCGGATCCGGTGTACGATGAGTACACCGCCGCGCTTGGAGACGAGATGAAGGGGATGGCCGATGAGTTTAAGGCGTTGGGTCTGGCTACCAACAACATGCAGGTGAGGTGATTATGTTGTAGCGTAACATGATGTAACCGGGGTTGACATGTTGGTTGTCACAAACAAATGATGATATGTGACGTTGGATTGGGTACCCTGTTGTGACAGGTCCACACGGCGGTGGCCATTCCGCGCACAAGAGGCGGAGAGCTGGTGGCCAAAGGGTCATTTGTGAAGGCGTCTCCCCGAGAGAGGTGGTATTCGGACGTGGCACTGCTGAACAACAAGAAGGGGGACTGGTATGCAAGATGTATGTGCATCTTCAGGGCGGTTGACCGTGATGGCGAGTGGAAGGGGTACGCATATGTGAGGTACTACGAGAAGGCGGGAAGCTGCAAGCTCACAGGGTGCACGCAGCTGCACAAGAAAGTGGAGAAGGTGAGGTACTCGGTGGTGGAGCTGGGCAGCCTGCAGAGAGTTGTGCACGTGTGCCCTTCGTACAGCAACAATAAGGTGCAATTAGTGAACAGGTTTTTTCTATGTGAGTGACGATGCATGTTGGTTGGGTGGAAGGGCAGTGCTGATCCACGAGTTGGCAAACAACAAACCCTGATACGTTTTAGCGGTATGGAAGGCAGGTTTGATGGGTACAGGATTGCAGTAGGTGTACGATAGGGTGATGGGAATAGTTGGTTTTGTAGGTATGGTGTGCTGCCGTTGGTGAAACGCCATAGACACGGATGATATAATATGCACGCATGTCCATGTCAGTATTATGGCCAATTGTGCATGGGTATGGCGCACAGATGTCATATGCTAAGTGTAGATGTTGGTGTTTCAACAGAATGATCATGTTGGTAGCAGTTGGAATATCCGGTCCATAACGGGTATTGGTACAGTTGACGTTTGTGCGGTCGAGGATGACGCGCTTCAATGTGTGGTGGTGTGAACGACCGAGAACGGGCCGTTGGCTGGTCGGATATGGGTGACGCGTACGTGGCGTTGAGGGTGCGAGATGGCCTATCTGAACGTTACAGGTTGCCGTTTCACATGTGTGCGTTATCTTCAAGCGGAGCAGGGGTAGTGTTAGGTTGGTTGTGTGGCGCATGTCAACCGCTGTACGTAGTGTGCGCATAGGGGCAATATGGGGGTACGTTCCGGTAGAGTGAAACATATATAGTACGGGGTCTTCAGGCCTTCAACGCATAATTGCCTACCTGGGTGACAGAGTGCTACAATGGGTGACCTGAAGGGACTGCTGGCTACCGCGCACCCGGACGACGTGTTCTGCTTCCACGAGATTAATTTTCTTCCACTCCGGCTGCCGAAGACATACATTCCGGATAAGCGCAATGCGACGGAGCGTATTGTCAGCGTCGGCATTCTTTACAACGCGATGGGGAGTTGTTCCGCGGTGCCTCTGGTGGTTCTAGAGCCGTACGATAGGCCCGAGCGCAGGCAGGGGAGGGCGGCATCGCGCAAGGTGGCCGTTCGGTACACGCACCGCGCCCGGTTGACGCCGGAGGTATGAAACCATGTGTGCGCAGTTCCGAGAATTTTGGTTTGACGTGTGCAGCATATGTGTGTAGCTTAGTCAGGCGAGTCGGCGTGCGTTGTCTTCGCATACCGCTGTTCTGATGGTGTTGTGCTCTCGGTGTCTGGTGTCGCATGCGCCCTTCCCCTCGGCGTCACATGCGCCGTTCCCCTCGGCGTCACATGCGCCGTTCCCCTCGGCGTCGCATGCGCCCTTCCCCTCGGCGTCGCATGCGCCGTTCCCCTCGGCATCGCATGCGCCCTTACCCCTCTCCCCCCCCTTCCTCAACCCCCACCTGCTCCTGCAGACTGCAGTGGTGCAAGGACTGCATGCGCGCGGCCAGCATGCTGCAGCACAAGCTAGTCTAGGGGCATCTCGAAAACCCCAGCCTTCCCCCTCACTGCCCTCTCCGCCCTTTCCCCTCGTCTCCATACTCGTTCCCCTTCATGTCCCCTTTCACCAGCACCCACGTGTGCGAAGACCCGCAGACCTCTTAGTGCTTGTTTTGAACAACTCATAACATTTCCCTTTTTGCCCTCTCACCGTGCCCTTTCTGCCCCTCTGCTTCCTCCCCTCCCGTCAGATGTGTGAGGATCGTGTGCTGGCAGACTGCATGGTGCTGCGCAAGCTGGCGCAGGCCATGCGCGAGGGGTCGCGCCTGCGGGTGAGTGAGCTGGAGGGGGGGAGAAGGGGGAAAATGGGGCTGAGTGGGGAAGGGCGAGGAGGGGAAGTGGGGAGGAGGGGAAGTGGGAGACGGGAAAGATTGGTTTACGGCTGGCTATGGTAGGAGGGGGAAGGGGGGATCGTGAGGTCTTCGAAACAAAGAGCGGAGTTTTTCTCCTCTGTCCTTTCCTCTCTCTCACCCCGCCCTGTCCTTTCCTCTCTCTCACCCCTCCCTGTCCTATCCCCTCACCCCTCGTCATCCCAGGCAAGTTTCAGACGAGGCGCATGGATGTGCCGCCTACCCTTGCCCCTGCTTTCAGCGTCGCAGAGGCATAAATGAGCTACACTGCGTAAAGGGACCGCTTTGCAGATTTAAAATGGTATATCCAAGCCTCGAGCAAATGCTTGAGCTTGTATTGTATGCTGATACGGCATGCTTGTATCATGTGTATTCACAACACCCAAAAAAATATATGGTTCTAAAAGGTTTACATATTATCGCCTGATTCGAATACTGTTCTTTTGTACAGCGTCACACACAAAACTAACAGAGGCCACCATGACAGCAGCTTCAGTAGTCTCAAAGTTTCGTACTGTAATATGCCGTTGGATGCTGCAAAGCAAAACTCACGTGAGGGAAGGTGGGAATACAGAAACAGGGAAGGGAGGGAACGCAGGGGATTGAGAGGGTGCAAGCAGGGGGAAGATTGATGAAAGGCACAGGCAAAACAGAGGACAAGCAACAGGGAGAAAAGGAGGCGAAGAAGGGGGGGAAAAGAGGAGTAGCAGTGGGGGAAATGAAGGCACACAATGGGGGAAACCGAGAGCAATGGGGAAGAAAAGGGAGAAACGGGGGGGCGGAGGGAAGGGAACGAGGGGTTGGATTGGAAAGGGGAAATAAGGGAAAGGAGGCGGGGACATGAGGAGAAGAGAAGGGAGAAGGGAGGGCAGGGATGAGTGAGGGGGATAGGGGGAGAGCGGGGGAGAAAGGGAGAGAGGAGGACGGGGGGAGAGAGGAGGATAGTGGGGGACAAGATGCGAGAGGAGAGGAGGGACGAGAGAGGGGGGAAAGGAGGAGAGAGGGAGGATGGGATGAGAGAGGGGAGGAAGGGATAAGAGAGGGGAGAAAGGGATGAGAGAGGGGTAGATGGGATGAGAGACGGGAGGACAACATGAGCTTGAGAGGAATGGGTGAGAGAGGGGAGGAATGGGTGAGAGAGGGGAGGAAGGGATGATAGAGGGGAGGAAGGGATGATATAGGGGAGGAAGGGATGATAGGGGAGGAAGGGCTGATAGGGGAGGAAGGGATGATAGGGGAGGAAGGGATGATAGGGGAGGAAGGGATGATAGGGGAGGAAGGGATGATAGGGGAGGAAGGGATGATAGGGGAGGAATGCACGAGGCAGAGGGTCGAGGGAAGCAGGAGGGAGGGACGGAGGGACCGAGGAGAGAGGGGTGTAGAAAGTGGTCACGGAGCATTCATGCACATAGGTGCAGGCACACAAACATGCACACGGACGCACATCTACACACCTCAACGGCGGTGAGCACAGTGACTGCACCATGTACTCGGAGGTGCACACATACTGCGGGCGGGGGAACAGGAAGGGAGCAAGGAGACTGTGAAGGCAAGCAGGTGGGAAAATGAGGGGAAGAAGGGGGGAAAATGAGGGGAAGAAGGGGGAAAAATGAGGGGAAGAAGGGGGAAAAATGAGGGGAGAATGGGGAAAAATGAGGGGAAGAAGGGAGGAAATGAGGGGAAGAAGGGGGGGAAATGAGGGAAAAGGGGGGGGGAATGAGAGGAAGAAGGGGAGGAAATGAGGGGAAGATGGGGGGAAAATGAGGGGAAGAAGGGGGGGAAATGAGGGGAAGAAGGGGGGAAAATGAGGGGAAGAAGGGGGGGAAATGAGGGGAAGAAGGGGGGGTCACAGGGGAACCAGGGTGGGAAATGTGGCGAAGGAAGGGGGGAAAAGAGGGGAACCATGGGCGGGAAAACGGGAAAGAAGGGGGGGGGGGGGGGGGGGGGGGGGGGGAAGAAGAGGGTAATCAAGGGGGGGAAATACGAGGAAGAAGGGTGAAAAAAAAAGGGTGTCCAGGTGGGGCAAGATGGGAAGAAGGTGATAAAAAAAAGGAAGGTAAAGTTTCGGCATGGGAACAGCTAAATAGAGGGAAGGGAGGGTACGGAGGGAGCTGACGGAGCACGTGTAGCGGGGTGAGGAGATTGGACACGGGGGGAAGGAGGGGGGGATCGAGGAAAATGAGTGCAACGGCGAGGCGGCGGTGTAAGCGAGGGCGTTTGAGGCGGCGATGCAGCAGGTGGCGAGCTGGAGGAGGCACGTTGTTGAGGAGGCGAGGCGGCGAGGAGGCGATGTGCCGGCGATGCGACGATGTGGCGGCAACGCGGTGGCGGCACGGAGAGCTCGCGATGTGGCGGCGCGCCACGACGGCGATATGGAAGCGTAGTGGCGAGGCGGCGATGTGGGCGCGATTTAATCGCGCCGTGACGAGTCGGTGTTGTGGTGGCGATGAGAAGGCGAGGTTGCCATTTTGGCGGCCGTGAGGAGACGAGGCGGCAATGGAGGTCGCACGGCCTGGGTGTGACGCAGAGCGGGGGCTCGCATTTGGCGGGGAGGCGAGAGGCTACGCCGCACTAAACCCGGCGAGTGGGGGAGTCGTGAGAGTTGTTCTTGAATTTTTGCAGACGCTAGGCCCTTGTTCTTGCAATTTTGCAAACGCTAGGCCATTGTGCTTGAATTTTTGCAGACGCTAGGCCCTTGTTCTTGCAATTTTGCAGACGCTAGGCCCTTGTTCTTGAATTTTGCAGATGCTAGGCCCTTGTTCTTGATTTTTTGCAGACGCGAGGCCCTTGTTCTTGAATTTTTGCAGACGCTATGCCCTTGTTCTTGAATTTTTGCAGACGCTAGGCCCTTGTTCTTGAATTTTTGCAGACGCTAGGCCCTTGTTCTTGAATTTTTGCATATGCTAGGCCCTTGTTCTTGCAATTTTGCAGACGCTAGGCCCTTGTTCTTGCAATTTTGCAGACGCTAAGCCCTTGTTCTTGAATTTTTGCAGACGCTAGGCCATTGTTCTTGAATTTTTGCAGACGCTAGGCCCTTGTTCTTCAATTTTTGCAAACGCTAGGCCCTTGTTCTTGAATTTTTGCAGACGCTAGGCCCTTGTTCTTGAAAATTTTCAGACGCTAGGCCCTTGTTCTTTAATTTTTGCAGACTCTAGGCCCTTGTTCTTGCAATTTTGCAGACGCTAGGCCCTTGTTCTTGCAATTTTGCAGACGCTAGGCCCTTGTTCTTGAATTTGTGCACTCGCTAGGCCCTTGTTCTTGAATTTTTGCAGATGCTAGGCCCTTGTTCTTGCAATTTTGCAGACGCTAGGCCCTTTTTCTTGCAATCTTGTAGACACTAGGCCCTTGTTCTTGCAATTTTGTAGACGCTAGGCCCTTGTTCTTGCAATTTTGCAGACGCTAGGCCCTTGTTCTTGAATTTTTGCAGACGCTAGGCCCATGTTCTTGAATTTTTGCAGACGCAAGGCCCTTGTTCTTGAACTTTTGCAGACGCTAGGCCCTTGTTCTTGAATATTTGCAGACGCTAGGCCCTTGTTCTTGCAATTTTGCAGACGCTAGGCCATTGTTCTTGAATTTTTGCAGACGCTAGGCCCTTGTTCTTGCAATTTTGCAGACGCTAGGCCTTGTTCTTGCAATCTTGCAGACGCTAGGCACTCACCTGCTGCCAACACGTCGGATGACTCGTCGGGCGAGATGAGCCTGCCAGATGGCCCATTGCTGCGTGACGAGCGCAGCAGGCGGCGCGTGATTCGCAACGTCACAAACGCGTACGTGGAGCGTGCCGATGAGCTCGGCATTCCCCCGGCCCTCGTGCCAGCAGAGGTCGGAGCATCTAACCAGGAGGTGATTTCCCGCCTCGGCAGGACGCCAGTCAAGCGTGCGCGCGCGGGGCTGCGCACTAAGGACGTGGCAGACCCAGTAGTGCGCGAGAGTGAGGACGACGCGTGATGCAGTTGCTTGTAGTGGGGCTAAGTAGTGGGAGTTGAGTGTGTGCGGTACCGTACGAGTGGTTGGCGGGTTTGGGGTTGTCTTGTTGATGTAATAGTGGTTGTTATGGGAATGAAGTTTGAATGGAGTTGGTGACACATGTTTGGCATTTGTGTGTAAGCGTAAACTATGTTTGCGCGCAGATGTTATACAGTGACGGAATGAACGAACCGCACTTACCATAACGCGGACATTGGGCTGCGAAATTCGAGATGGCGAGTGCGACTCGGGGTGAAGATGTGCGCTTCGGGTTTTCGATAGCTTTGCGGAAATGTTACTGCATAGTCAGTATTTAACAGATGATGTACACGTGCGTTTTTGGTGTGCGGAATGTTGCGATTTGGGTGCGCTGGTTTCCAGCAGCTTTCCGCAACATTCTCGCAAGGCCGACGCAGAAAAACCTTCGGGGGCCGAAAATCGCAGCTTTCCTTTTTCGCGATGGAAAATGGCGGGAAGACTGACGCCGTCACGGTGACGCTGAAGAACGCCGAACCTGCGGGGCCAAGGCAGCAGCGCACAAAAGGGGCATGGTTGGCCGTTCAGGCCGTTGACATGTGACAGCCGAGCGGAGCGGCATTGGTCGCCGCTCAGTCGTCAGCAAAAGTGTTACTAGTAGAATGAAGTCTTCGTACAGTCCAGGTACATCGCGAAAATGGCAAGTGCCGAAAGTACTACCTACGACAATACTACTCTAGCGCTAGAAGAACGTGTAGAATGTCTAGCACTTGTACCAGAAGAAGGAAAAGTAGTAGTGTTGCTTACAAAGCAGGAAGAAGAAGAGACGTCGCGGCGACGCTGAGTCCATTGTGGTTCTAGCAGAAGTAGTAAACGACTGGACGAAAGCGGTGATTTTAAAGCGGTTATTCTGGAATGGTATTCTCTGGAATGATATTCTGAAAACCTCGAAGGCCATTTCTAGCTGAGAGCGAAAACGGTTAGTCACAGGATGTTGGATCATCTGCTATGCTATTTTCGCGGAAACGACATAAGCTCTGAGGGGGTGTGTCTGACATCCGAGACCGTTCCGCTAGCTTGACATGACAAGCTCTAGGGCCTAGAGCTTGTCTTGATTATTGTTCCGAGCTAGTCTTCTGGCTCCGTCCGATCCGATCATCATGATGTCAGCGAGAGCTCTTCCTGGTGAGATGCACCGGGAAGCTGTACGCGTAGCTTCGCACTCGCCCGATTCGCACTGTTGCGAGCTAGTGCGCTGCGCAGCGCATTCATGATGCGAAGTTTGCGCGAGCCTAGCCAGCATACACCGCCACGTCATTTCAGTGGGTTACCAGCGTGTGCGTGGTGGTGTGCCGCGCAGCTCACCACCACCATACGATGCACACACCTCTGCTTCTGAATTCGAGCATTGAAGCGCAAATAGAATCAGAACTAAGGGCGTGGAACATTGCAACGAACATGGCTGGTGTTCGAACATATGCGCTGGCTGGGCGATTTGCGAGCTCTATGTAGTGCATACGCGAGCCCCGCCACACATTTCGAACAAAAGAGCCACATTGTTCGCCAGCCCCGAAGGGTTCTCGAAAAGCTACACCCATAACTATAGAAAAAAAGCCTCGACTACCTTTTCTGCCTTTGAGTGTAGCAGTGTAGCACAGAGGGCCAAATGGGACAAGAGTGTTTAGCGAATGCTAGTGGGAAACGCCAAACATCGGATTAACTGGGGATGGGCCTGACATAGGAAATTTCAAGGTCGAGGACAGGATGATTTTGAATTGCCCCTTGAACTGAAGTCAAGTCAGGGAGAGTACTTCTTTCCGAGATTCTTTGAGCGTTACCCTAAATTCTTCGCAATTCGTCCAACCCGCGCATGTGTACGAACATTCACAATGTTCGTTGCAATGTTCCACGCCCTAAATTCCAGCACACGCGATGTGACCAAAGCACACACTGTTGAGTTGAGACACACCAGGCAGTACACACGGTCCTCGCCAACTTCAATCCCACCATTTTCAACCCCTCCTCTGTCGTGACTGTCGAGAAAGCTAGGCAAAACGAGAAACAGGAAAGAGGGCTTTTCACTAGCAGCAGCAGGATACATATACGAAACCCTAAATCGGGTTGTACTCGCTATAGAGTATCCCACTGCAGGCTAGACAAACATAACATTCTGACAGTGACTCGAAGAGTCTGGGTAGGGTGTGTCAAAATGAAGAATGGATGATGCATTGATGTTGGTTGGGGTACATATAGCTAACCCTAAGTTTTGTACCCCCTAAGACAAACCTCACTATAGGCTACAACATTTGACACACCCCCATAGCCTAAGTGAGGGGTGTCTAGCAGAACCAAACGAGTACGGTCACAAGACCAGTCCAAGAAACAAAGCTCAGGGTGGATCACAACGTCACCACACAGTCTGAGCACAAACAACAGTGGCCACAAGGCCAGTCCAAGAAGTAACAGAGATATATAGAAAGCAAAGTAAACAGTACACTCAAGTCTAAGCAACACGAGAACCAGTGTCAACAAGGCCTAACTGCACACAGCACCTCTGGTGGTCACAAGGCGGAAGCGCCTTGGTGAAGATGTCTGCAGTGTTGGCCTCTGACTCCACAAACTCAAAGCGAGCCTGTCCACGCCTCTGCAACTCTCGCAGAAGAAAGTACCTGACGTGAATGTGCTTCACTCTGCTCTCCAGTCGTGGCTCTCGACAAAGGAGAATAGACGCCTTGTTGTCAGTGAACAAGGTCGGTGCAGAGCTCGGCCGCTCACCAAGGTCGGTGAGCAAGAAGGTCAACCAACGCAGCTCCTGTGCCGCCATGGCACCAGCGTAGATCTCAGCCTCAGCTGTAGAGGTCGAGACCGAGGAGGAACGCGTGGACCGCCAGGATACAGCTCCAGAACCCAGGCTGAAACAGTACCCCTGAGTAGACCTGTGAGTCTCAGCGTCGTCAGCGTAAGAGGAGTCACAGTGACCAGTAAGTACGACAGACTGCTGCCCTCCAAGAACTAGCCCCACGCCTGATGTCGTCGCTAGGTACTTCGCCACCCTCACAGCTGCTGTCCAGTGAACAGGACGGTGTCTCCCTGGCGCAACAAAGCGCGCAAGAACGCTGAGAGGGAAGGCGAGGTCCGGGCGAGTACAAGTCATCAGGTACATGAGGCAACCCACAAGCTCTGCGTAGGGACCACTAGGCTCGAACGGCTCGTCAGGAAAGGGTCCAGTGAGTCTGTGGTCAACAGCAAGAGGTGTGCGCTGTACTGTGGAGTGCTGAAGCCCGAACCGCTGAAGGACCTGCTGCACCATGTGTGACTGTGAAAGTGTAATGGTGCGAGCAGCTCTGTCCCTGGTGATCTGCAGGCCAAGGTAGTGGCGCAGCTCACCAAGATCAGTGCAGGTGTGTCTCTTCTGCAGTTCGGACTTCACGTGTGCCAAAGCAACCCTGTCAGGGGTGGCGAAAACAAGGTCGTCAACGTAGACCAGAACAAAGAAAGGTGTGGGGCCACGACGAACGAACAGCGACGGGTCAGCAGAAGACGGCTGGAACCCAAGGTCAGACAGGGTAGAACGCAGGGTGTCGTGCCACTCACGAGGAGCCTGACGAAGACCGTAAACCGGTCGCCTCAGCCTCCACTGGGTCCCAGGAGGGAAAGAGCCAGTGAAGGCAGAGGGACGACGCAACCAGACCTCCTCGTGAAGACTGCCCTGAAGGAAAGCAGTAGAGAAGTCGAGAGAGTGTAACTCGTAGTCTCTCTGTGCTGCTACGTGTAGTAACACCCGAAGAGTGGTCATCTTCGGGGTGGGCACGAAGGTCTGAAAGAAGTCAACTCCCTCGCGCTGACTGAAACCTCTAGCCACGTAGCGCGCCTTGAAGACCGGAGGAGATCCCGGTGGCCGCTTCACCCTGTAGATCCACATGCCGTCGACTACGTTCGCCCCCGGAGGGGGAACCTCATCGACGTAGGTGCCTGTGGATCTGTAGGAGGCCATCTCTGCGTCCATGGCAGCTCTCCACTGAGAGGCCCAAGGCCCTGACACTGCCTCAGCGTAAGTGCGAGGAGTCGGAATGTCAAGGGCGTCGGGGTCACCCTCAGGGGCGAGGAGCATGGCACAGAGATGAGGGGAAGCGGCGGCCAGGAACTCTAGCTCAAACTGCCTGTCCTCTAGGGCGTCACAGCCAAGGGCAGACACACCCCCGACGGCCAGAGGACTGGAAGGAGGAGCAGCCACAAGAGCGGTGGCGAAGTCAAGGCGGCGGGTAGAGGCAAACTCAGTGACTGCGGCAGTAAGAGCGGACACAGAGGACACAGAGGCACGAGGGTGGGTAACAAGAGAGGCGAGAACACGAGAGAGAACAGGACGGTACGTGCGGTAGTAGTCAGTGACAGGAGAAGGAAGCGACACAGTGAGGGCCGACTCAGGAAGCACAGACGGAGACGGACGAGGTGGACGAGAACAAAGGAAGGCTGTACGAAGGTCAGTGAAGGGAACAGGAGACGAGGGACGAGCACGAGGGGAGCGACGAGAGGCCCAAGTCTGAGAAGGAGGAGGAGACAACGAAGACTGAGAACGAGGGAAAACAGCGGGAGAGGGGTCAGGAGGAGGAAGCGGAGGACCAGAGACGGGAGGAGAGGGGGAGGAGGAAGGAGAGGGAGACGGGAGACCAAGGGTCCGAAGACCCGAGACAGGAGGAGGAGACGGCAGCAGCTGCTGCTGCTGCTGCTGCGGCTGCTGTGGCTGCTGCTGCTCCAGCGGCTGCTGCCCCTGCTGCTGTCGCTCCTGCTCCTCGAGCCGCTGCAACTCTCTCTCCTCTCTCTCCAACTCCAGCTGCTCCTCACGAGCACGGCGAACACGAGCCTGGAACCTGGTCGGGTAGGGGTGGGGGGAAGGAGTAGTGTCCGGGGCAGCGGCAGCCCCAGAGTCGACCTCCGAAGCACCAAGCACACCACCCCCAGAGGCAGCACCAACACCAGCTCCAGACCCAGGCTCTCCAGAAACCGAAGGGACACCCTCACCCCCAGACTCCGCACCAGCACCCCCAGACTCCGCACGACCAGTACCAGCCCCCGGAAGACAAGAGTCCTCTGCAACCCGCGGCTCAGCTCCAACTCCAGCACCCCCAGAACCAGAAACCGGTACAGGGACAGTCGCAGGACCAACCTCTCGAGAGGGAGCACCTGCAGGAGGCGGCGAGGAAGACTGTGGGGAGGGAGGCTGTACAGGGGGGGCTACCGAAGGGGGAGGGCTAGCCTGAGACACACCAGACGGGGCTGGACCAGGGGGGGGAGGCTGTACCGGGGGAGCAGGCGGGGGAGCGGCGGTCAGGAAGAGAGGGGGGGGAGGGACCGGGAGACCTCGACTGGGGTACCTGACGTAGTAGGGGGTGGACTCCTCGAAACGGACGTCACGGGAGTCAAAGAACCGGTGAGAGGGAGGGTGGTAAAAGGTGAAGTCAGAGGAGTCCTCAGGGAAACCAAGGAAAACACAAGGAACGGCGCGAGGCGAGAGCTTGTCCGCGGAGGTGTCGCGGACAAGAGCCAAGCACCCCCAGACACGAAACCTCGACGCGACACCAGGGGACCCTGTCCAAAGACTGGTCGGTGAAGCCTCCGGCCGAGAGACGCGTGGCCAGAGGTTCAGCTGGTGCGCGGCGTACCTGACCGCGTATGGCCACAGGAAATGGGGGGCACGGGCGTGAGTCAAGGAGGTGCGGGCAATCTCCATGACCAGGCCTATGCGACGCTCAGCAACCCCATTCTGCTGTGGGGACTCCGGAAGCGTCCAGGACTGACGAATGCCCTGTTCGCGACAGAATCCAGCGAGAATGCCGGAGCGAAACTCGCCCCCGCGGTCGGAGTGGAGACAGCTGACACGACGACCACGAGTGTCCTGGGTGGTAAGCAACCACTTGATCAGCGTAGAAGTCACCTCAGACTTCCTCGCCAGGGGGAACACTGTGGTGTAGCGGGAGTAGTCGTCAACGACCACAAAAAAGAAACGCTCACGCTCAGGGCCAGGGCGAGGAGAGGGGCCCCAGACGTCCAAGTGCAGCGTCTCAAAAGGCTCGGTGGCCGGACGAAGGGAGGAGGAGTGAGGGGTGGCGCGCAGCCTACCCTCGACGCAAGGACCGCACGGTGGTGCAAGGGACGGCGGCAGCGACGGCAAGACACGCGGGAGACCTAAGACAAGACGCTGACGAGACATAGCGCGAAGACGAGGAGGAGAAGGGTGCCCCAGCCGGTGGTGCCACAAAACGGTGGGGTGGGCAAGCGACCGACAGGAGCACGACGCAGCGACCGGACTAGACGGAGGAACCTGACAAGACACAGCTACCTGGGGGGACGGAGCAACCTGGTGAGACGCGAGGACTCGAACGGGGGGCAAAACAGGGGCCGGGGGCAGGAGGGGCGGCTGTGGCTGCGGCTGCGGCTGCTGCTGCTGCGGCTGCTGCTGCTGCTGCTGCTGCTGCTGCGGCTGCTGCTGCTGCTGCAGTCGCTGCTGAGGGCGCGGGCCAGTGTGAAGAGTGTAGAGACCGGAGCCCGGCTCAGCAGCAAAAGTGGCGAGGGGCTGGTAAGAGTCCCCGTCAACACACACCGCAGTCTCTCCAGAAGGCTCAAACCACACACCCACGTGCTGACTCACGAGGGGTCGCACGCCCACCAAGTTCCGGGAGAACGAGGGGACGTGAAACCCAGTGAGAGACCCAGAAGGAGCAGCCGGACACGGCAAGGTGGTAGTGTGACGCGCGGTGACTGGTCCCGAAGTGGGATCAGCCAGCGCCACAGAAACAGGCGCAGGAAGAGGCGTAAGTGTCGTGCTGTCACGAAAGAAGCAGTGAGAGGCTCCAGAGTCCAGCGTGAACGACAGCGAACCGTCCTCTGAGGTAGCCGCTGGACTAGAGTCTACACAAGAACCTACACTAGCAACAGGCAACTGAGCAAGGCTAGCACCTAAGCTAACAACACCAGAGTAAGCAGAGTCAGAAACACTAGAGTCAACAACAGCATACATAGCATGGGGAGTACCAATCAGATCAACTAACTGCTCAGCAGACATGCCCCACAGAGCGGAGCCGTAGCGCTGAACAAGAGGCAGCCAGTCAGGGGCAGGAGCACCAACCCCGTAGACCAAACGAACCGTGTCAGTGAGCTGAGCAAAGCACTGACCAGGGGGGTGAAACCGGCCACAAGGGTGGCCACGACGAGTGCCTGTCAGAACCTGGTAGGTGCAGGGAGTGTAAGCAGCACCGCGCTGGGTCTGACGCAGCCCCGACCCTGGAGCCAGCTGCTGCCGCTGCTGCTGCTGAGGCTGCTGGGAGGAGAGGGGCTGCTGGTGCTGCAGAAGCTGCTGCTGACGCTGAGCCTGGTACCACGCCGCTGCTCCACCAACCGGGGCAGGAAGTACAGGAGGCGACTGACGAACTCGGGCGTCGCCACCACCAGCAGGCGCAGTGGAGTCACCAGTCACTGCACGAGGCGCCTCTCCAGGCCCTGAACCTCCACCGCCGCCAGGCGCAACGCCACCTCCACTACCTCCGCCTCCACCTCCACTACCACCACCAGAACCGCCTTTCTTGCCACTCCTACCGCGGGACCGCGACGCAGTCGTAACAGCAGCTGCAGTCGCGTCAGTAGCGGCAGTGGCAAGTGAGGCAGTAAAGGTGGGTAACTGCGGGACTGTGCACCCGTGGAAGAGTGGGGGGGGCACAGCACCAGAGGCAGCGGCTACCGAGCGAAGGTTGCTCTCGACGTCCTTGAGTGCAGACTCAAGGACCTCGACGGTGAGCTCACTAGGGTGCTTCAGCAGAAGCGCGTCGCGAACGGAGGCAAGGCGGTCAGGGAGGCTAGTGGCGATGAAATAGATAGTAATTGCCATAGGGGGAGGAAGCAGTGCAAGCTGTGCCTCAGTGCAAGCAGCGCGGTAACTAGTGTCGAGCGAGCGGAGGTGAGCGATCAAGTCAGCAGAGCGCTCAAAAGACGCCAGGTCAGGAAACAGGAACGGGAGGAACAGGCGGCCAAGAGAGACAGCAGCGGGAGTAGAGTAGCGGGCCTTAATCGCAGTGAGGTACGCAGCAGCGGTGCGAACCTGAGTGAAGTGAACCTCCTCAGACTCAGGGAGGAGGCTGCTGAGCGCGATGCAGGCCGCAGCGTCACGTGACGTCCAAGCCGTCTGGTCAGCTCGCTGAGTGGCAAAGCGGGCTCTAGCGGCGTCGTCAGGGGCAGGTCCTAAAGGCGTAGGGTCAGGGGGCGCAGGTAGGGCACCAGTAGCGTGCGCCCAGAGGGACTCGCCTGCCTGGACCTGACTCTCTAACAGACGGCGAGCACGAAGAAGCCAGACGGAAAAATCAAGAGGTCTACCGTCAGCGTCGAAACGAAGGACACGCTGAGTCGCCATAGCGAAAACGAACGCGAACGGAGAGGGAGGGGACAGCAGTAGATGAGAGGCAAATTAGGGTTCGGCGGTACTCTGGGACAGGGGAGGAGCGGACGCCACAGCGGGCGTGACAGCGGGAGGTAACAGGGGACTAAGCAGCGGAGAACGAGAACGGGCGCAGCGGCGGGCGATGGCAGCGCGTACGGCAGCAGGGGCCAGCAGCGCGCGCAGCGGGCGACGGCAGGGGGCGCAGCGGCGACGCGCGCAGCGGCGGGCGACGACGGCGGGGCCGCAGCGAGGCGCGCAGGGGGCGGCGACGGCTGCACGCGCGGCGGCGACGAGTGCGGTCGCGAGCGACAGCGGCGGGCGCTGCGGGACGGGCGACGCGACGGGGGGAGAGGGCAGGAGCGACGGGACAGGGGGAAGGCGACGTGACGGGGGGAAAGGGGCGGGTGCGACGGGACAGGGGGAAGGCGACACGACGGGGGGAAAGGGGGGGGGGCGCGACGGGACAGGGGGAAGGCGACACGACGGGGGGAAGGCGCGGACGCGACGCGACGGGGGGAGCGCGACGCGACAGGGGGAAAGGGACGGGCGCGACTCGAGGGGGGGGGAAGGCGACGCGACGGGGGGGGGAGGGCGGGCTACGCTACGAACTAGAGCGTGGCTCGATGCTAGGCTCGGTAACAGCTGGAACGATACGAACGAGAGCGTGGCTCGGCGCTAGGCTCGGTAACAACGAGAAGGAGACGAACGAGAGCTAGGATCAGGCTCGGGTGGTACGAACGGAGAACGGCGGAACGGGATCCCACAGGATCCTAACCTAACTGATACCATGTCAAAATGAAGAATGGATGATGCATTGATGTTGGTTGGGGTACATATAGCTAACCCTAAGTTTTGTACCCCCTAAGACAAACCTCACTATAGGCTACAACATTTGACAGGGTGCTGCTTTTGGTGAACACATCTGACGTGTCTATGCACGTGCTGAGCTCGAGCTCCAAGGTCAAACAATGACAGGTCATTTGCACGAAGGAATCCAGCAATGTCAGTGCACCTCGCCATCCCACATTTCAGGCGGAGTGCATAATCGCAAGAATGCAGCCAGAGGGGGGTACCACATCTACATGGCATCTCCAGAGTGATCCGATAATCCCCCACAATCTGGGGAAATGCATTCGAACCAGTAATTGGTGTTACAGACTGCCACGAAGCATTACTTTCCCAATACCTTCTGCCACGTAAGATGCGGTCGTGTTCACTTTCGACATCATGCGGTGAGTATGGCAGTAAAATTTGACGATTGAGGGATGTACTCTCACAATGGAGACAACCAAGCGATGGAGGCAGAGCGACCAGAAATGAAAGGCCAAATGAAAGCCCCAGTTGCACGGCCTATACAGGCCTAGCTGGGATATTTTACTGGCGCCAGTGAAAGGCAGCATGGATATTACGCACGCGTTACTTTGGGCAGCGGTGCGTGCACAGTGATGGGCATGGACCATTCGTCCCTCTCAGTCTCTGGCACGGTGTATTGTTCATACCAGGCCATATCTAGTGGGGGTCTGACATAAAGCCAAAATGAGCATTCAGGGTGTTTGTGTGGGTGTGAGGTAGTTGTGTGTGTGTGAGGGAGTCCTGGGCGCAGGAGGCGGGAGCCGCGCATTGGTGTCACGTCCTCCTCAGTGAGTGGGGGTACTGTAGCTTTGAACGTGAAGTGACGGTATTTCCACGCTGGAAGTAGGTTGTGCTGACAGTCCACGTATGCCAGGACTTCCCCACAAACTGTGTCAGGGCATTGTGTCAAACTATATGTGCTGCATAGTGTCTAGGCTGTAGTGGGGTAGCCCATATGGGGTACAACCTAGTTAGGGTTTACTACTTGTACTCCTGCATCCTGTTAGTTCATCCATTCCTGCTGCTAGTTTCTAACATGGTTTCAGAGCACTAAGGTCCGTAGGACCGTTTTTTTTCGGGCCCACCTACCGCTGCGGTTACCGCGCTACCCCACGTAGCCTTGCCTTGCCTTGTATGCCTTGCCTTGCCTTGCCTTGCCTGCGCGCTGCCCCTAGAGGCCCGTAAGGCCCGCGCGCCGCCTCTACACGCCTGTCGGGCCCGCACACACGCTGCTACCGCGCGCTGCCCGCACCGAGATCGCGCAGCCCGCCCCGAGTCGCGCGCAGCCCGCTGCAGCCACGCGCAGCCCGCACCGAGCCGCGCACAGCCCGCTGCAGCCGCGCGCAGCCTGCACCGAGCCGCGCACAGCCCGCTGCAACCGCGCGCAGCCCGCACCGAGCCGCGCGCAGCTCGCAGCTGCCGCGCGCAGCCCGCGCCGAGCCCGCGCAGCCCGCGTCGAGCCGCGCGCGGCCTGCTACGGCCTCGCGCAGCCCGCGCGCGGCCCGCAGCAGCTCGTGCCGAGCCGCGCGAGGCCTGCTCCTGCCTCGCACGGCCCGCGCGCGGCCCGCAACAGCCCGCGCCGAGCCGCGCGCGGCCCGCTACTCCCTAGCGCGGCCGCGCGCGGCCCTTTGCCTCGGCCCCGACCTGCCGCTGATGCGGCCCCGCCCAGCAGCTGCCATGGCCCCGACCTGCCGCTGATGCGGCCCCGCCCTGCAGCTGCCACGACCCCGACCTGCCGCTGACGCGGCCCCACCCTGCTACTGCCGCTGACGCGGCCCCGCCCTCCAGCTGTTTCGGCCCTGCTCTGCAGCCGGTTTTGCGGCCCCGACGTCGCCGCTGTCGTGCGCCTACTCGAGCGCCGGCCCTGCTCTCCCAGCCTTTGGTGAGCGCCTGCCTGCCTGCCTGACGGCCTGCCTGTCTGCCTGCCTGCCTGCCGGCCTGGCTGCCTGCCTGCCTGCCGGCCTGCCTGCCTGCCTGCCTGTCTGCCTGCGTGTCTACTTGCCTGCCTGCCTGCCTGCCTGCCTGTCTGCCTGTCTGCCTGCCTGCCTGCCTGCCTGGCTGCCTGCCTACCTGCCGGCCTGCCTGCCTGCCTGCCTGCCTGCTTGCTTGCCTGCCTGCCGCGCCTGCCTTGCCTGCGCTACTGCTACTGGCAGGTGGCCAGATGCAGCTCCAGCGACATTCACGCGAGCCTCTGACGCCTCAGCAGCTTAGTGAGTGGTATACTAGCTGGGGTTGTCGCGGTAGCCGTCGTAGCTGTCGCCCTGGAGCTGGTCAGTTGGGAGCGTCTGGCAGTGGCCAGCTGCAGCTGCAGCTGCAGGGACGTCCACGTGAGACACTTACGCCCCGGCAGCTCCAGGAGTGGTACGCTCAGTGTAGCAGGTCTACGCGTACAGTCCGCTGCCCGTACGTCATTCGCACAGGTGCTAGGACTGGTCAGCCTTGTGGGACGCTTGGTCACACACAGTCCCGCTGCTTCGCCCGTCTGAGCGACGACTGGCGCACAGTGTTTGGCGACGAGGCTGAGCTCCCCACCTGGCTGGAGCTGCATAGACAGAGGGTAGATATCTTTGCGCTTGACTATGATGCTATTCTCACTGCCATGTATGCATTGTCTACTAGTGCTGACCGTGCCTGTTGCCTGTGCGTACCGCCTGACCCTGGTGAGGCTGCTGCCCTAGGTGCTAGTGCGTCTCCTGCTCTAGGTGCTGGTGAGGCTGCTGCTCTCGGTGCTAGTACGTCTACTGCTCTAGGTACTGGTGAGGCCGTGGCATCAGGTGCTGCTGTGTCTGCTCTCTCTGGTACTGCGCCCACTGCGGTCTCGCACACCTTCACCCTTGACTCAGGAGCTTCCCGCTCCTTCTTTCGCGACTGCACCGCACTCACGCCGCTCCGTCGGCCAGTCCCGGTCTCCCTGGCGGACCCCTCTGGGGGTCCAGTCCTTGCCCACTATTCCACGGTTCTGCCGTGTCCGGCCGTCCCGTCCGGCTCGCTGTCAGGTCTTTACCTCCCCTCGTTCTCTACGAACTTGGTGAGTGGAGCTGACCTCCAGGATGGGGGGGTTGACCAGTTCACTCCTGCGAGTCAGCGAGTGACTCACTGTACGTGTGCTAGGACGGGCCGGCACTTGGCCACGTTCACCCGTGCACCTGGCTCGAGTCTGTACACACTGACCACTGAGTCCCCTCAGGTAGCTGCGTCTGCGTTTGCGTCTGCGTCTGGTCAGCTGGCGGCCCCCTGCGAGTGTCGCGCTTTGTCGCACGACACTCTCCTGTGGCACCACCGCCTTGGTCACCCCTCCTTGCCTCGCCTGCGTAGCATGCACTCTCGCTCCCTGGTCTCTGGTCTTCCCAGGTCCCTGCCTGCCCTCCCTCCCTCGCCTGCGCCGCCCTGCATTCCTTGCGTCGAGGGGCGGCAGCGCGCCGCTCCTCACTCCTCCTCGTTTCCTCCCACAGAGGCTCCACTGCAGACGCTCCACCTGGACGTGTGGGGCCCAGCCCGCGTCCAGGGACAGGGCCGCGAGCGGTACTTCCTGCTGGTCGTCGACGACTACACGCGTTACACCACGGTCTTCCCCTTGCAGAGCAAGGGGGACGTCCCTGCTGTTTTGATCCCCTGGATCCGCGCTGTTCGTCTCCAGCTCCGCGAGCGGTTCCGGTCGGACTTTCCTGTCCTGCGTCTGCACTCTGACAGAGGTGGTGAGTTCTCCTCCGACCTCTTGGCAGCCTACTGTGCGGAGCACGGCATCACCCAGTCGTTCACGCTTCCGGCCTCTCCGCAGCAGAATGGGGTTGCTGAGCGCCGCATTGGCTTAGTCATGGAGGTCGCTCGTACCTCCATGATCCATGCGGCTGCCCCCCATTTTCTGTGGCCGTTTGCGGTCCGGTACGCCGCGCATCAGCTCAACCTCTGGCCCCGTGTCTCCTTGCCGGAGACCTCGCCCACACTGCTGTGGACGGGGAAGGTTGGCGATGCGTCGCGTTTCCGGGTCTGGGGTGCTCGTGCCTTTGTCCGCGATACCACCGCGGACAAGCTCTCCGCTCGCGCTGTTCCCTGTGTCTTCCTTGGCTTTGTCCCTGACGCGCCTGGTTGGCAGTTTTACCACCCCACCTCGCGCCGTGTCTTTGCGTCTCAGGACGTCACGTTCGACGAGTCGGTTCCCTTTTACCGTCTCTTCCCCTACCGCACTGCCTCGCTCCCCCCCCCCGCCGCTCTTCCTTGCTCCAGGTGCTCCCCAGGTAGACCCCCTCCCCGCTCCCGGTCCTGCTCCTTCAGGTGTTTCTCAGGTAGACCCTCCTCCCTTGACTGCGCCGGTTGAGGTCACTGGTGACTCAGGTCCTCCTGCGAGTGGTCCTGCTCGGGGTGCTGAGCCTGGGGGTGCGGAGCCTGGGGGTGCTGAGTCTGGGGGTACTGAGCCTGAGGGTGCGGAGCTTGAGGGTGTAGAGCCTGGTGGTGCTGAGCCTGCGTGTGAGGGGTCTGGGGGTGCTGAGCTTGGCGGTACTGACGCTGGAGGTTCTGGAGCTACTGAGGGTGCTGGCGCTGGAGGTTCAGGAGCTGCTGGAGGGCCTAGTCCTGGTGGCGCTGGAGCTGGAGGTCCTGGAGCTGTTGAGGGTGCTCGCGCTGGAGGTTCTGGAGTCGCTGGAGGTACTGGTGCTGAGGGTACTGACACCGGAGGTTCTGGAGCCGTTGGGGGTGCGGGCGCTGAGGGTTCTGAGTCTGCTGTTGCGCGGTCTCCTTGGAGTGGCCGCCTTCGTCCCCGTGTGCCTCTCACCCCACAGCAGCTGCAGGACTGGTACGGTCGCCGTCAGCGTCGCGCTGCTGGAGCTCGGAGTCGTGCTGGTCCTTTGTCTACTGGAGGTGCTGGAGTTGCTGGTTCTGGAGGGGCTCGTGCTGGAGACACTGCGGTTGGAGACCCTGGGACTGGAGGTGCTGGTTCTGGGGGTGCTGCTGCTGGAGACACAGAGGTGTCGGCTCTGGGCCTGGAGCTTCTGGAGCTACTGGAGGTACTGGAGCTGCTGGAGGTACTGGAGCTGCTGGAGGCACTGGAGCTGCTGGAGCTGCTGGTTCTGGTGCAGCTGCGCCGACACGACTGTTCTTCGCTCCGCCGTCTCCGTCGTCTCTGCCGCCGTCTGCCTCTGTTCTTCGTCAGGTTCTTACTCTTCCGTCGTCTACTGGTCTTCCGTTACAGACTGGCTCGCCGCTGCCTGCTCCTTCTCCTTACGCTGAGCTGACTGGTAGTCCTGCTGTGCGTCGTGAGCCTGCGTCGCGTCCTGTCTCGCCTGCTCGTCCTGGTCGTACCGGTCCTCGTGTTCCTCGTTCGCGTCCGCCGGCTGTCCCCAGCGCGCACCTCGTAGTCCGTCGTCCTTCCTCTGTTCCGCAGCCTGTTCCTCTGCCGTCTCCTCCTGCGTCCTCTTTGCCTGACGTTCCGGACCCTGCGTCTGACCGGTTTCGTGCTCAGCACCCTACTGTCACGCGTCTACTAGCCACAGTTGTCACTGACCCGTCGTTTGAGTCTGCTGCTGCGTCTGCTCTTGTCGCTGAGCTTGTTGACTTTGCTGCTGCCTGTCGTCTAGACTTCACTGCCAGTCTTGTTACTGAGTCTGAGTCTGTCTGTCCTCCATCCGTCGGGGGTGAGTGTGCTCTTAGCACGGACGTCCTTGAGGACAGGCAGGAGGAGTTCCAGTGCCTTGCTGCTGCTTTACCTCATCTTGTGTCCTCGCTACTTGCCCCTGAGGGAGACCCGGATGCACCAGACATCCCGACTCCGCGCTCTTACACAGAGGCGATAGAGGGTCCCTACTCCTCTCAGTGGCAGGCAGCCATGGACGCAGAGATGGCTTCCTGGAAGTCCACAGGCACCTACGTTGACGAGGTTCCCCCACCTGGGGCGAACATCGTCAGTGGCATGTGGATTTTCAGGGTGAAGCGGCCGCCGGGTTCTCTGCCTGTCTTCAAGGCTCGTTACGTTGCTCGAGGCTTCAGTCAGCGAGAGGGAGTTGACTTCTTCCCCACCCCGAAGATGACCACTCTTCGGGTGCTGCTGCACGTTGCTGCTCACCGTGACTACGAGCTTCACTCTCTTGACTTCAGCACAGCTTTCTTGCAGGGTAGCCTGCACGAGGAGATCTGGCTGCGCCGCCCCCCGGGCTTCACTGGGTCGTTCCCTCCTGGTACCCAGTGGAGCCTCCGGCGGCCAGTCTACGGTCTCCGCCAGGCGCCACGTGAGTGGCACGACACACTGAGGACTACGCTTGCGGCTCTTGGGTTTGCGCCTTCTACTGCTGACCCGTCGCTGTTTCTGCGCACCGACACTTCCCTGCCGCCGTTCTACATCCTCGTGTACGTCGACGACTTGGTTTTTGCCACTGCTGACACTGAGGCTCTCGCCCACGTGAAGTCGGAGCTGCAGAAGAGACACACGTGCACAGACTTGGGTGAGCTGCGCAGCTACCTTGGCTTGCAGATCACCCGAGACAGAGCACGTCGCACCATCACCTTGACTCAGTCACACATGGTGCAGCAGGTCCTTCAGCGCTTCGGCTTCACCTGGTCTTCAGCACAGGCCACTCCTCTGGCTACAGGTCACACGCTCTCAGCTCCACCTTCGGACGAGTCCGTAGAGCCGAGTGGTCCTTACCCAGAGCTAGTCGGCTGCCTCATGTACCTGATGACTTGCACTCGACCTGACCTCGCGTACCCTCTTGGTCTCCTCGCTCGCTACGTGGCTCCTGGTCGGCACCGACCTGAGCACATGGCTGCTGCTAAGAGGGTACTGCGTTACTTGTGCAGCACATCAGGCATGGGGCTAGTGCTTGGAGGGACGAGCCCAGTTGTCCTCACTGGGCACTCAGACGCTTCTTGGGTTGACGACCTGGCTACTCAGCGGTCGTCACAGGGTTACACCTTCAGCCTTGGCTCTGGTTCAGTTTCGTGGCGTTCTACACGCTCGACTTCAGTTCTCGGCTCCAGTTGTGAGGCTGAGATCTACGCCACCGCCATGGCTGCACAGGAGTTACGCTGGCTCACCTACCTGCTGACTGACTTGGGAGAGCAGCCTCGTTCTCCTCCAGTGCTGTACGTTGACAACAAGGCCGCCATTGCCTTGTGTGAGGAGCACAGACTGGAGCACAGAACGAAGCACATTGCTCTGCGGTACTTCCTGGCTCGAGAGTTGCAGCAGCGAGGCCAGCTTCGTCTTCGCCACGTGGCCACTCGGGCCAACACTGCTGACATATTCACCAAGGCACTTCCGTCTGGTGATCATCAGCGCTTTTGTACTCTGTTAGGCCTTGTGCCTACGTTTCCACACTTGCTGTAGTCTCTGCTTGTACTGTGATCTGTACATATATATATATGCATGCTGGCTCTTGCTAGGTAGCCATCACTGTACTGTTATTGCTGCATATATATCTCTGCATGTGAACTGGCCCAGTGGCCCTTTGCTTGTGCTCAGAATGCGTGGTGACGTTGTGATCCACCCTGAGCTTGTTTTGCTTCTCTTGACTGGTCGTGTGACCCCTTGTTCTCCCCCACTTTGCCTATGGGGGTGTGTCAAACTATATGTGCTGCATAGTGTCTAGGCTGTAGTGGGGTAGCCCATATGGGGTACAACCTAGTTAGGGTTTACTACTTGTACTCCTGCATCCTGTTAGTTCATCCATTCCTGCTGCTAGATTCTAACACATTGGTCACTCTCGACATGTGTCTGGCGTCCACGCGTTTGTGAACTCCAGCGCATGAGAAACAGATGAGTTGTACACATCCGTACAAGTGTGTACGGTACAGATAGTTTTGTTTTGGCGGGCAATTTCACCGAACAAGGTGTACACCAAAGTTCCTGACATGGGGAAATGCGTTATTCTTGCGTGGTTGTCCCTAGCATATAGATGTTGCTAAGTTGTGTTCCGGAAGTGAATTCTTCTTGAATATGACATAACATAAAATGTAAAGCTTTCATCAGAAATCACTTACCGTAATCCCCCGTATATAAGACCCTAGGGTCTTATGATAATCACCCCTAAAAAGGCTGGGGGGTATAATTTAATTGTATACTTTTTAGAAGACCCGGGTCTGTTCATATTGACATTTATAAGAATGTAGTTTTGGAGCTCAAAGAAGTGATTTGGAAGTGCTATGTTTTTAGCTCCTCCCAAAAATACTCGAATTGGTCTCCACACGGGCCGAACCCACGTCATCACGAACCCTATCTGGGAGCCTCCTCCCATTGGCCACCAACACCACTTGGTGTTCACACGACAGCGCAGGGCATCGTTTCTGGGTGCGATTTCTCTTAATCAACATGGAATATGACTATTTTCAGTTACATTTTTTTTAAATCCGCACTTCTCTAGGATGTGGGGGGTCTTTTAATGTTAGGAGCCATTTAGGGGGGTATAACTAAGAAGTACTCGAATAGAGTACCCAGGTCCGTATTATAGACCTGGGGGTCTACAACTGGGGGGGGTCCTATATACGGGGGATTACGGTATGTTCTCAAAGCTTAGGAATATGGCCGTAGATAAGTTCCCCCAGTACAAGATTTATCTACAACCATGTTGTAGTAGTAATGACCATCGTGCAGATTTATACAATGTATATACCGGGTACTTGGCAGCAGCAATATGTCACTATCGGTGAAATGGCCATCTTACTATTAGGGAATCGTTCTCCAAACACGTGTCTGTACAGCAGTGAACAGAGTCTGTAATTCCACACGGAAACCACACGGAGAGCGTACCGCTGACTCGAGGTTGTCAAAACCAAACCATTCCCTTCCCATTCCTTACAGTACTACACCAGCGCTCAATTGAGAAAGCTTGCTTTCTTTCTTATCAATTGGCATCGTTCTCATTACAAATGGCGTATTACAACATTTGTATCATCATCGTTCGACACAAGCTAGTGCGGACTAATAATACTAGCTAGGATGTACCCTATCCAAGTGGCATTATCAAGGCGGTTTACTCTGGGGTGGGTGGTGGGAATGTTGAGTGAGCCGTTTGAAAATTGAGAAACGTGGGTGGAGGGAAATGAGCTCCAACCCACGGTTTTTGTAGTTGGAGAAGGGCGTTTAGCGCGCTTCGACGATGCCAATTGTGCAGTACAAGCAGCTTCGCTTTCACAATACACAATTTTAAAAAACACTACATGTGTGTTTAAAAATTATAATCTTTCAAAACTTTGACTGCTGCAGCCACTGAAGCAACGCTTGGTTGAACGCATCTGGGTCCTCGTCATGCGGGCAATGCCCTGCAGAAATGTCCACCCTCTGTGCCGCAGAGTAATTATCAACAATAGTCTGCGCCTTGGCGGGAGTCATCCAGGGGTCCAGGGCCCCCCAAAGCAGCAGCATGGGACTCTCAGATGCGGCTCGAAGGGACGAAAGGAGGTCGTTGAGGGAGAGAGCGGAGGGATGCAGCAGCACCTGAGTAGACAGCCGATAGTAAACCTCGGCGGCGTTCGGATCGCGCGTGGGCAGCACAATCGACCGCACCAACTCCTCGTCCACACTCGCAGCGTTCGGGTAGACTAACTCCAGCACCTGCTTGATCCTCCCCGGCTGCTTCGCCTGCAGAAACGTCACGTGCAGCACCACGCGCCGAGCAACCTTCCCAACCGCCGCCACCACCCCTTCCACCAGCTCCCCCACCTTCTCCCGCACCACCACCGAGAAAGGCACCTGCTCCTCTGCCCCATGCTGGTGCCCGTGAGTCTCCACTGGCATCGCTGCCGCGGCTTTCCTTGCTTTGAGCTCTCTCGGAGACTCGTCCGCTCCGGAAAGGGGTGCCGTGCCGGGAGGAGCCTCGCTGAACTTGCCTGCGGCGTTCACAAGGACAGTACCGGCGACTACATCCGGGTGGTTGGCTGCGGTGGTGAGGGTTACGTACCCTCCCACGCTGTTGCCCACGAGCACGGCGGGGCGGCCAATCACGTCGCGGATGAAGGAGGAGACCTGGTCCGCCCACATGGCGGCGCTGTATTGGATGAGCGCGCGGTCGCTCCACCCAAAACCGATGAGATCGATGGCGTAGACTGGTCTTCCCGAGGCTGCCAGCGCTGGAATGTTGTACCTGGTGGAGGGGGGGAGGGGATGGGGGGAGGGGGGGGGGGGGGGGAGGGATGAGCGAAGGAATTGAGGTAGGAGATTAATTGGTGGACAAGGAAGGGCAAGGGGGGAGGAGAGGGGAGGGCTTAGAAGGTGGGAGGAGAGGAAACACCTGCACAGGAGACTCCATAAAGACTCAGACTCAGGCCCATGCCATGAGCCTGCTGCATTCACCATAATCACCTCTCATACACTCCCCCCCTTCCCCATACGGCCATACCTCCAGTGGTAGACAGAGGCGCCAAACCCATGGATGAGTAGCACGGGCGTGGCGTCACTATTAACGTCCCCCGCCACCACGTAGTTCACCTTCATATGGGGTGACGCCAAGTGGGGGAAGAAGGGGGGGAAGAGGAAGGGGGAGAAGACATTGAAGCCATGAAGGAAGAACACGGGCGTGGCGTCACTATTAACGTCCCCCGCCACCACGTAGTTCACCTTCTCACAGGGTGAAGTGAGCGGGAGGTGGGGCGGAAGCGACAACGGGCATCAGGAAAGGAGAGCGAGGAGGGGGGAGTGGGAGAAGCGACAGCAGGCGTGGGGAAAGGAGAGCAACGTAGGGGTACGGGGGGGGGGGGGGCGAGGTGGGCGGAACGAATGGGTGTTATTCATGTTTGCCATGCCATTAAGGGGGGAGAGCGAGGGCGATGACGGGGAGCGAGTTGGGGAGAGAAAGAGTCGGTTGCCGTGCGTGGGCATAAGGTGCATACGCGGATGCTTGCGAGGCGTACGAAGCGAGCAGGGAGGTCATGCGGGCATACCTTGTTGCCTTGCCACTCCCACTGCTCGTATCCCCCCTCCTGAAGTACCATGCGCGTGAGGCCTGCATGGGGACACGAGAGTGAGAGGGGACCGTGGAGGACGGCGGGTGGGCGTCTCAAAAAATGGGGGCCTCAAATCTTACCTTGTGCTTAGCCTAAACTTGCCTCGAGGTAACCTTCCTGTGGCTAACCACGAGGTGCTATAAGGGCTAACCTACGAAGCTGTAACTAGCGTTCGAGGCGACGTTTCTTGTCACCTGCAGTTCGAGGGCAATTACGCCCCCGAAGTTGACAACGATCGCTCTTTCCAGGGATATATGCGCCGTTCGGAGTGGGCCACGTGTACACATATCTTGGACGTGTCGAGAGTGGGCGAGAGCAAAGGACGGGTCGAGCGGCGAGAGTGATAGAAAGAGAAGGGGGTAGAGGTCAGTGATATCGCAGGACAATCGCCTGAAACGTGATAGCCGGCTCGACCTAGAAACCACACCCGCATCTCCATCGTCGGCTCTAGCCTTCCTTCCTTTCTCTCATCCACCCGCACGTCCCCCTCTCTTTCCCGCGCGCGCAACCCACCGCGTGCGTCGGTCTCTGTGGGGACCTCCACTCGCGCCGCCTTCTCCGCCGCCGGCGACGTCGCAGCGCCGCCCTCCGTCGCTTCGCTGGCGATCGCAAAAGCCGGTCGCACTCTGCTCGGCGACGGTGACGACAACGACGCGACGGGGATCGGCGCGCCCAGATTCCCCACCGCGGGTACGTCGCCTGGTCCTCCGCCCATCACTGCAGTGACAGTCCTGATTGGCCGAGTCCGTTGCGGTGGTGCCTGAATTGCGCAACGCGCGAATTCGGAAAGCTGGCTCGCGGAAGGACAGCGCGAGGCGAGAGACGCAGCGCAAGCTGGAGGAAGAACAGACGACGCCATTGCTTATCGATGGGAAACTGCTGAAGGAAAAGAAGAGGCTCTGATTCACGAGCACGTCCATCTAGGCGACTAATGATTCTGCAACTTGGCTTGGGTCAGTTCACCTCATCACCACACCACTGTTTGCGCCAATTCCAATTGGAAATCAGAAAAATGCGAGACATCACATCCGTAACGAAACTAACGACAGCATGTTACCTGCCCGCGAAGCCTTTTCGCCCGTGCTCGGCCAAACCGACTTTCGAAGCGCGGTCAGGGATATCGCAACTGTACGGTCTGCCTGGGAAATACACGCTAGGAACACGAACAATCACCCCTTCTACTCGACGTACTCGACGTGTCATGTTGGGACGTGGACTCCCCCAGATTCGTTTACGCTCCACGTGTTCGGTTGTAGTGAAGGCCCAGTGAAACCTGACATTTCGCCTTAACCCGATACAAGTTCGGCTGAAGCTATCTGGCAAGTACATGTGCTGGGTGCTTATCTTCTACATTTGGATACAATGGAATGTGCAAAACGCTTTGTCATTTTTAATGTGGCAAAGAAGCCTAGCCAACATCCAAAACACACTTGGCTCCTCTGCGACTGCCTTCCAGCCTCATCTCTATATTGATTAGCAGAAGGCAATTTTTTTCTCGCTAGCGAGGACCGATACCGTAGCGTTTTCCGTGGCAGCACTCTTGCCAGCATGGCCATTTATGGTACAGGTATTTGTCAAATGTTATAGCCTGTTGTGGGTCATGCTAGATGTGGTACATGTTAAGAATAGTAGCAGAAACAAGAATGAAGAAAGGAGGAGATTTCACTAGCTGCAGTTGGGATACATATAGCAAACCCTAACTGGGTTGTACCCGCTATAGAGCACCCCACTACAGGCTAGATAATAACATTCTGACACACCCCCATAGCCAAAGTGGGGTATAATCAGCACAATGAGTAGGCATAGCAGGAGTTCACAATAATAAGCAAAGCTAGAGGTAATCACAGCGGGCAAGTGAGGAGGAGGAGGAACTGTGGAAGGAGAGAAGATGGGAGGCAACGACTGAAGCTGCAGAGGCACGGGCACAGGAGCGGCTGACTCAGTGGCTACCGAAGCAAGGGCGACGGACTACTGGAGTGACTGGCTCCGCGGCTAAGACGAGCGGCAGGAGCAACGGACCCACTGGCGACTGGTGCAACAGGCTCACTGGCTACCGAAGCAAGGGCGACGGACTACAGGCGCTGCAGGCGACACGACAGCTACCTCCACACAACCTCCTCCAACTGACCCACACCCTTGACACACACCCCCTGCTGAAACCCTAGCTCCACTCCCACGGCACCCCCCTTAAACCCTAAACCCTCGGCTCCCACACACCCACCCCCCTCAGCGACAGCTGCAGCAGTGGGAGACGGAGGAGGAGGAGGAGCAGGGGACGGCACACACACTTGTCACCCCCATACTCGCCACCGCCAAACCCTAACACAGGCAGGAGCGCGGGCAGCAGCGGGGGCGGCGCTCGTGGCGAACCGGGACGGCGCGCGGGTCGACGGGGGGGGAGCGCGGAGGTCCCCGGGGGCAGCGCGCGGGTCCAGGGGAGGGGCGCGCGGGTCCAGGGGGACGAGCGCGCGCGTCCCCGGGGGCGGCGCGCGGCTCCCCAGGGCGCCGCGACGGGGAAAAGGGGGCCGCGCGCGGCTCCCCAAGGCCGCGCGGCAGGAAGACGGGCCGCGCGCGGCCTGCAGACCCGCGCGCGACCTGCAGGGCGACGCGACGGGAAGGGCGGGGGCCGCGCGCTGCTCCCCAAGGCCGCGCGACGGGCAGACAGGCCGCGCGCGGCCTGCAGACCCGCGCGCGGCCTGCAGGGCGACGCGACGGGAAGGGCGGGGTGTCGCGCGCGGGTCCCCCACGGCAGAAAACCGCCGCGCGCCTCGGGGCGCACGGCGTGATGAAAACCCTAAAAATTTTGGCACGCGCGCCCGAGGCGCGCGAGAAGCAGAACAGCAGCGGAAGCAGTTAGGTGGCGGGCCCACCCACAGGATCGACCCAAGGGGGTCGACCTGCTCTGATAGCATGTTAAGAATAGTAGTAGAAATAAGAATGAAGAAAGGAGGAGATTTCACTAGCTGCAGTTGGGATACATATAGCAAACCCTAACTGGGTTGTACCCGCTATAGAGCACCCCACTACAGGCTAGATAATAACATTCTGACAGTACAAACAGTAAGGGTTAGGCATATGTACCCCAACCCAATCAATCCTACTCATTCCGCTGTATTCTGTTTCTGAGATGGTATCAGCAGTAGGTTAGCCGTTCCTAGGCCCCGCCCAATATCCGCCGTTCCTAGGCCCCGCCCAGTATCCGCCGTTCCTAGGCCCCGCCCAGTATCCGCCGTTCCTAGCCTTAGGCCGTCTCTAGCCTTGGCGTACCTCCCCTCCTCCCCGTCTGCCCTATTCGCGCTAGCCAGCCCGTACGCCAGCGCCCTAGCCAGCCCGCACGCCAGCGCGCCACGCCAGCGCGCACGCCAGCGCGCCGTGCCAGCGCGCACGCCAGCGCGCCGCGCCAGCGCGCACGCCAGCGTGCTACTCCAGCGCGCACGCCAGCGCGCCACGCCGACGCGAACGCCAGCGCGCTACGCCAGCGCGCCACGCCGATGCGCACGCCAGCGCGTCACGCCGACGCGCGCGCCAGCGCACTCCGCTACCCGCCGCGCCGCCCGCCGACCCGCGCGCCGCGCCGCCCGCCAGCCAGCGCGCCGCGCCGCTCACCAGCCAGCGCGCCGCGCCGTCCGCCAGCCAGCGCGCCACGCCACTCGCCTGTCCGCATGCCGTGCCGCTTGCCCGCCTGCACGCCTGCGCGTCTACTCACACGCCTCTGACTGTCTCACCCTCCCGCGGCTGGCAGCCGCGTTCTCTCACTTTCGCCCCCTATGGCGACCTCCCGAGTTCTTCGCTTTAACCCTGAGGGGAGACCTGTTGACTTTAGTACGTGGCTTACGCAGGCGCAGCGCCACCTTAAGAGCCAGCGGCAGGATGGCGTGCACCTGTTCGCGCACGCGTCCGGCACTCTGACCGCCCCTCCGCAGCCTCAGCCGCTGCCCACTACCCCACCGCCTACTTCTGAGCAGGAGGCCGACTACCAGCGCCAGCTCCTCGCTCGCGACGTGTGGGAGTCTCGTGACGCCGCTGCCTGCCTCGCCCTGACCGACCTTCTCCCGCCGACAGAGGCAGTCCACTTCGCTCAGGTCGAGTCTGCTGCAGATCTGTATAAGGCTATTGTTGCTCGCTACTCTACTCCCTCCTCTGCGTCGCTCAGTCGCCTCCTCGTACCCTTTATCTACCCTGACCTCGCCTCCTTTGAGACTGTCTCTGACCTCGCTACTCACCTGCGCTCCCTTGACGCTCGCTTTCGCGCTGCTTGCACTGAGGACCAGCTTGCCCTTGCCCCGCCCCCTATGTGGCTCACTATTCACTGGCTAGTCACTCGCCTCCCTGACCGCCTAGCCACAGCCCGCGACGCGCTTCTTCTGAAGCACCCCACTGAGCTTACCATCGATCTTCTTGAGACTGCTCTCTCGAAGATCGAGAGTAACCTCCTCACCGTTGCCTCTGCCTCTTCCGCGCCTCCTCCTCGTCTTTTTGAGGGGTGCGCGGTACCACAGCTTCCCACCTTCTCTGCCTCCCTTGCCACTCCCACGTCTTCTGCCTCTGAGGAGACGGCGGCTGTTTCTGTCTCTGGCGGACAGAAACGTGGCAAGGCCGGCAAGAAGGGCGGGAAGGGCGGCGGGGGTACTGGAGGTGGTGCGGGTAGTGGCGGTGGCGGTGGAGCAGGTGGTGGGAGTGGTGGTGGGGGTGGCTCGGGACCTGACGGCCCTCCTTTCGACGGTGGAGTTTTCACTGGTGGTGAGGGGTTCCAGCAGCAGCAGCAGCCGACTCCTCAGCAGCTGCCACCGCCTGGACAGCAGCAGCGGCAGGGACAGCAGCAGCAGCAGCGACAGGGCCAGCAGCAGCGCCTACCGCAGCAGCAGCCTCAGCAGTGGGGCCCTCCGCAGCAGTGGGGCCCTCAGCAGCAGTGGAGGTCTGCGGGTCCCCCGAGCACTGGGCGCAGTGGCGCCCCCTCCAGTCGGGGACCTCGCGCGGCCGGCCGCGACGTTGGTCCCTGTGAGTACTGGATCCTTACGGGTCCTCGTAGGGACTCGTACTGTGGCCGCCCCGACCACTCTGCTGCACGCTGCTTCAGTCGTCTCGACGACCTCTACCTCTTGCACCACGGCCCCTCCGCTCCCCCGCCGCCGCGTTGGGGGACACTTCTTGCTCGTGGTATTGCTGTTTTTGATATGACTATGGATGATGCTAGGTCATATGCCATGTACACTGATGTTGACTATAGTGCTCTTGGATCTGTGTACTTGCCTGTTGCTAGAGTAGGTGCTAGTGTAGGATCTTGTTTAGCTACTAGTACAGGTACTCCCTCGGCGGACGCGTCTCTCTCCTTCACACTGGACTCAGGAGCGTCGCACTGCTTCTTCCGCGACTGCACGACTCTCTCTCCGCTACCGGCGCCTGTCCCTGTAGCACTGGCCGATCCCTCCTCGGGACCGGTCATTGCGACTCACGCCACTACTCTCCCGTGCCCAGCTGCTCCTTCTGGTTCCCTGACCGGCCTCCACGTTCCTACGTTCTCTAGGAACCTGGTTGGTGTGGGCACCCTGGCGAGACAGCACGTCGGGGTCTGGGTTGAGCCTTCTGGTGACACCGCAGTCTGCGTCGACGGTGACACGTACGCCCCCTTGGCCACTTTCCGCCAGGAGCCGGGCTCTGGTCTGTACACCCTCCGCACCGACCCCCGTCAGGTTCCCCCGTCCCACCAGGTAGCCGGGTCCAGTCAGGTTGCTGTGTCAGGTGTAGTTGCTGCGTCGTGCTCGTGTCGGTCGCTTGCCCACCCCACCGTTCTGTGGCACCACCGGATGGGGCACCCGTCCCTTCCTCGTCTGCGCGCCATGTCCAGTCAGCGTCTTGTCTTAGGCCTCCCCCGAGTCCTCCCACCACTCCGTGCGGTCCGTGTGTCCAGGGTCGGCTTCGCGCCACCCCTCACTCCTCCTCCCTTCGTCCGGCCACCGAGCCCTTCCAGACACTCCACTTAGACGTCTGGGGCCCCGCCTCCCGCCTTGGCCCTGAGCGGGAGAGTTTCTTTTTGGTGGTCGTTGACGATTACTCTCGGTACACCACCGTGTTCCCCTTGGCGAAGAAGTCCGACGTGACTTCTACGCTGATCCGGTGGCTCCTCGCCACCGAGGGCACTCGTGGTCGTCGTGTCAGTTGTCTCCACTCCGACCGTGGGGGTGAGTTTCGCTCCGGCATTCTCGCCAGATTCTGTGCTGAGCAGGGCATCACCCAGTCCTGGACTCTTCCAGACTCTCCACAGCAGAATGGGGTTGCTGAGCGCCGCTTAGGCCTGGTCATGGAGATCGCCCGCACCTCCATGATCCACGCCCGCGCGCCCCATTTTCTGTGGCCCTACGCGGCTCGGTACGCCGCTCACCAGCTGAACCTCTGGCCTCGCGTCTCTCGGCCAGGGGCTTCACCGACCAGTCTTTGGACAGGGTCCCCTGGTGTTGCGTCGAGGTTTAGTGTCTGGGGCTGCTTGGCTCTTGTCCGCGACACCTCTGCGGACAAGATCTCGCCTCGCGCCGTCCCCTGTGTCTTCCTTGGTTTCCCAGAGGGCTCCTCTGACTTCACCTTTTACCACCCACCCTCCCACCGGTTCTTTGACTCTCGTGACGTCCGTTTCGACGAGTCCGTCCCCTACTACGTCAGGTACCCCTCTCGAGGTCTCCCGGTTCCCCCCCCTCCCCTCTTCCTGGCTCCAGCTCCTCCTCCTCCCGACCCTACTCCTCCGGTACCCCCCCTGTTCCCGCTCCGTCTGGTGTGTCCCACGCTACTCCCCCTCCCTCGGTACCCCCCCAGGTCTCTCCTCCTTCCCCACAGTCGTCCTCACCGCCTCCGCAGCAGCCGTCGCCGCTTCCTTCACCGGCCACTGCGGACTCTGAGGGTGTTGGTGCTCGAGGAGAGGGCTCTGGCGGTGCTCGCTCTGGGGGTGCTGGCGTTGGAGCTGTTCGTGCACCTACAGGAGCAGCCAGTTGTGGGGGTGCTGGCGTTGGCACTGAGCGTGCACCTGCCACAGCTGCCCGTTCCGAGGGTACTGGAGCTGGTGGTGGTGCTGGAGCTGGTGGTGTTTCTGGAGCTGGAGAGTCTGGGGCTGGTGCTGGCGCTACTGGGGGCACCACGGCTGGGGGTGCGGGTACACCTCCTACAGGTGCTGGTCGTGCTGCTGCGAGGGGTACTCGCTCTGGGGTTGCTCAGCCGGGTTCTGTCGAGGGCGGAGCAGGTTCTTCTTCGTCGTCTCCTGACACCACTCCTCCTCCTCACCCTTACCCGACTCGACACCAGGCCCGTCTTCGTCTTGAGCGTGAGGAGCAGCAGCGTTTGGAGCGTGAGAGGTTGGAGGTTCAGCAGCGGGTGGAGCGTGAGAGGTTGGAGTTGCAGCGAGAGCAGCAGCAGCAGCAGCAGCCGCCGCAGCAGCAGCAGCAGCAGCAGCCGCAGCAGCCGGAGCAGCCTCCGGCACCTGTTTCTGGCCTTCGGGCCCTTGGTCTCCCCTCCTCTCCTCCTGTGTTCGGTCCTACGTTTCCTCCTCCGGACTCCACTCCGGCTGTCTTCCCTCGTTCTCAGTCTCCTCCGTCCCCCCCTCCTCTCGCCCACACTTGGGCATCTGGTCCTCCTCGTGCTCGTCCCTCGTCCCCTGTCACTGACCTCCGTACCGTGTTGTTTCGTCCTAGTCCTCCTCGTTCTCCTCCGTCTGTCCTTCCTCGTCCTCCTGAGTCGTCCCTCACTGCCTCCCTGTCCACTCCGGTCACTGACTACTACCGCACGTACTGCCCCACTCTCTCTCGTGTTCTCGCCTCTCTTGTTACAGACCCTCGTGCCTCTCCTTCCTCCGTCGCGGTCCTCACTGCCGCTGTCACTGACTTTACTGCTACGCGTCGCCTTGACTACGCCACTCGTGTTGTGGCCGCTCCTCCTGTCCGTCCTCTGTCCGCCGGGGGTGAGTCTGCCCTTGGCTGTGACGTCCTAGAGGACAGACAGTTTGAGCTAGAGTTCCTGGCAGCTGCTTCACCTCATCTCTGTGCCATGCTGCTCACTCCTGAGGGAGACCCCGACGCTCCTGACATACCTACTCCTCGCACTTACGCTGAGGCAGTGTCAGGGCCTTGGACCTCTCAGTGGAGAGCTGCCATGGACGCAGAGATGGCCTCCTACAGGTCCACAGGCACTTACGTTGACGAGGTTCCCCCCCCAGGGGCGAACATCGTTGACGGCATGTGGATCTTCAAGGTGAAGCGGCCGCCGGGATCTCCCCCAGTCTTCAAGGCACGCTACGTGGCTAGAGGGTTCAGTCAGCGTGAGGGAGTTGACTTCTTTCAGACCTTCGCGCCCACCCCAAAGATGACCACTCTTCGGGTGTTACTGCACGTAGCAGCGCAGAGAGACTACGAGCTTCACTCTCTTGACTTCTCCACTGCCTTCCTCCAGGGCCGCCTACACGAGGAGATCTGGCTGCGTCGTCCTCTGGGATTCACTGGCACTTTCCCGCCTGGGACCCAGTGGAGCCTCAGACGACCGGTCTACGGTCTCCGCCAGGCACCCCGTGAGTGGCACGACACTCTCCGCTCTACTCTCTCCGACCTCGGGTTTGAGCCGTCTTCCGCCGACCCGTCGCTGTTTGTTCGTCGTGGGCGCACACCTTTCTTCGTTCTGGTCTACGTTGACGACTTGGTTTTTGCCACAGCCGACACAGCTGCACTGGCGGAGGTGAAGTCCGAACTGCAGAAGAGACACACCTGCACTGACCTTGGGGAACTGCGCCGCTACCTTGGCTTGCAGATCTCCAGGGACAGAGCCGCTCGCACCATCACTCTGACTCAGTCACACATGGTGCAGCAGGTCCTTCAGCGGTTCGGGCTTCAGGACTCTTCTCCTGCCCCCACTCCTCTTGCTGTAGACCACAGACTCACTGGGCCTTTTCCTGACGAGCCGTTCGAGCCCAGTGGTCCCTACGCAGAGCTGGTGGGCTGCCTCATGTACCTGATGACGTGCACTCGCCCGGACCTCGCCTTCCCTCTTAGCATCCTGTCTCGCTTTGTTGCGACTGGGAGACACCGTCCTGTTCACTGGGCGGCGGCTAAGAGGGTGGCGAAGTACCTTGGCGCGACATCAGGCATGGGGCTTGTACTTGGAGGGACACAGCCAGTTGTACTCACCGGTCACTGCGACTCCTCCTACGCCGACGACGTTGAGACTCAGAGGTCTACGCAGGGTTACTGTTTCAGCCTGGGCTCTGGAGCTGTTTCGTGGAGGTCTACTCGGTCCTCCTCGGTTGCGACTTCTACCGCAGAGGCCGAGATCTACGCTGGGGCCCTTGCTGCTCAGGAGCTACACTGATTGACCTTTTTGCTCACTGACCTTGGTGAGCGGCCGAGCTCTGCACCGACCCTGTTTGCTGACAACAGGGCGATGATTCTCCTGTGTCGTGAGCCTCGACTGGAGAGCAGAGTGAAGCACATCGACGTCAGGTACTTCCTCCTTCGAGAGTTGCAGAGACGCGGGCAGGCTCGTCTGGACTTCGTGGCCTCCGAGGCCAACACTGCAGACATCTTCACCAAGGCTCTTCAGCCTTGTGACCACCGCCGGTTCTGTCTGCAGTTGGGCCTCGTTGAGACTGGGTCGAGTAGACTGCAGTAGTGAGTGCTTGTCTCTTGTCTTTGCTTGTACTGTATATATTTGCATATACACTCTTGAACTGGCCTTGTGGCCGCTGTTTGCGCTCAGACTGTGTGGTGACGTTGTGATCCACCCTGAGCTTTGTTTTGTCTTTTGTTTGTGACTGGTCTTGTGACCTTAGGTTGCGTTTCTTGTTGCTTGGCATTCCCCACTTAGGCTATGGGGGTGTGTCAAATGTTATAGCCTATTGTGGGTCATGCTATATGGGGTACAAACAGTTAGGGTTAGGCATATGTACCCCAACCCAATCAATCCTACTCATTCCGCTGTATCCTGTTTCTGAGAGTATTCCCCACCACGACTGTGCCTCGTTATAACTCTCACAAAAAATTGCTTGCTAACTCAAGTGCGACCGCTCATGCACCCTTGCCGATGAAATGCGCACAATAGGAGCATGAGATGAGTAGAGCAAGCAACTTCTCAAATGCAACATTCCTTCTCAGCAGTCCAACCACACACATCCATTCGTTACCATGTGCTACGCTATCCGACAAGAACCCTTGCATCCACTCTCAAAGCGAGCCAGCCCAAAGCGAGCCGAAGGGAGCCAACCACTAAGGCCGCTTCACTCTCTTCATCTTCCCGCAAAGTGCATGCTTGCTGTTCTGATGCTCAATCCTGATGTATGCGCCAGACATCCGCAATAAATATTCAATCCAGGAAATTGTTTCTTCAGCCTTTTTATCTGGCCCTCGACTCAGCAAGAACGTAACGCTGTAGCGCTTGCGGCGACCCGTCTTGTCACTTGTGATGTTCTTCCACGTTTCAGTCCTCACCCTTCATCAGTGCAGGACATTCCCGTGCGCATGATAGGAGCCTGTCCTCCCGATATGAGATTCAAGGCGGCAAAAGCATTCCAGCCATAGAATGTTGTTGCTGATTACCTGCAAGCAGAGCACCAAAGGGAATGGCCGCGAGGGAGGGCAGAGAGGGTTAAGGTGGGGAAGGGGCGAGGGGGGGAGAGGAGGGTTTTGAGAGTGAAATGGAAGTGGGTGGGGATGGTGCCTACCTAGTAGCACAACCATGAGCTCAGATCAGTCCTGGATGAACAACCGCACCAGCAGATCGAAATCGCAACGAAACGCACCTGACAGCCATTATGGCATATTTCCCCGATGCTCCTTTGTCGCCGACCACCTTCCCATTGACCATAGTGACCCGATATTTTGCCACGAGCCTTGCTGGCAACGTGATTGGCAGGGACAGGGTGTCAAACATTATATGTTTATATGATTGTAGGCTGTAGTGGGTTACACCTTAGGGGGTACACTAGATTAGGGTTTCCTACTTGTATCCAACTTTGTGCTAGTACAGTCATTCCTGTCTGTTGATTCCGACATGGTTTCAGAGCAGGTCCTTCGCTAGGACCGTTCTTAGGGCCCACCGCTACCTACCTACCTACCTACCTACCGTGCGCCCTCGTGCGCCTACGCGCCTCAGTGCGCCTCCTACCTACTGCGCACACGCAGCCCGCCAGCAAATCGCGCGCGGCTCGTTTTCTATTTTTAATCGCGCGCGACCCGCTAGCTGCCCGCGCGCGGCTGATTTCTTTTGAGCGCGACCGGCTCGCCGCCCGTGCGCCGCTCGCACCGCTATAGCGCAGCCCGCAGCGGCCCCGCCGGCCTGCACATTGCCGCCCGCCCGCTGCAGCGCCCGCCCGCTCGTCGCCCGCTGCAGCTGCCGCCCGCTCGTCGCCCGCTGCTGCTGCCGCCCGCTCGTCGCTCGCTGCAGCTGCCGCCCGCTCGTCGCTCGCTGCTGCTGCCGCCCGCTCGTCGCCCGCTGCAGCTGCCGCCCGCTCGTCGCCCGCTGCTGCTGCCGCCCGCTCGTCGCTCGCTGCAGCTGCCGCCCGCTCGTCGCTCGCTGCTGCTGCCGCCCGCTCGTCGCCCGCTGCAGCGCCTGCCCGCTCGTCGCCCGCTGCAGCTGCCGCCCGCTCGTCGCCCGCTGCTGCTGCCGCCCGCTCGTCGCACGCTGCAGCTGCCGCCCGCTCGTCGCCCGCTGCTGCTGCCGCCCGCTCGTCGCCCGCTGCAGCTGCCGCCTGCTCGTCGCCCGCTGCAGCTGCCGCTACCACGGGCCCGCCGCTGCAGCTACCGCCTGCGCGTCGCCCGCAGCCGCTCCCGCTCGTGCGCCGCGGCCGCTACCGCCCGTGCGAACCTGTTGCGCCTGCTTCCGCTGCCGCTGCTGCACTCGCTCCCACTGCGGCCGCCGCTACTGCGCCCACTGCCGCTCCTGCCCGTGCGCATCAGCTGCTGCCGCCCGTGTGCTGACACTGCCCACAGCTTCCCTGCGGCCTCATTCTTACCGTTTCTACCGCTACTGCTACTGCCGCTATGGCTACTCCTACTGTACTTACTTTCGATGCTGAGGGCCGTCCAGTGAAGTTCGAAACCTGGCTCGATGACCTCCACCTCTTTCTACAGCTCACTGCTAAGGAGGACGTTTCACTGTACGATCACGCCCTAGGCAACGCTACTGCCCCTCCTACCACTGCTGACAGCACTCAGCGCTCACAGTGGCAGACTCGTGACGCCCACGCTCGCTTCGCTATTCGTAACTCCCTACCGATCGACGAGCGCGAGCACTTTGGCCAGCACAAAACTGCTAAGGACCTGTACACTGCTGTAGTCGCTCGCTACTCCTCCCCCGCTTCTGCCACACTAGGCCGCCTCACTCTCCCCTACCTGTTCCCCGACCTGGCCTCCTTTCAGACAGTTGCTGACCTCATCACCCACCTTAAGACCAGTGAGGCCCGCTTTCGCGCTGCTATGCCTGACGAGTTCCTCACCAGCAACCCCCCCCCCGCTCTGGATCACTCTCTACCACATAGTCACCCGCCTCCCCGACTCCCTGCGCACAGTCAGGGACCACTTCCTCTCTCGCTCCCCCACTGAACTCACCATTGCCCTCCTCGAGAAGGAACTGCTTGCAGCTGAGGCGAGCATCGTCGCTGTAGGCACCTCTCGTGGCGACCCCCGCACCCCGTTCTTTGAGGGGTGTTCCCCTTCCCCTCTCCTCCCCTCTGTCGCCTCTGCTGCTGCTGTCGACCTCCTTGGTGCTGAGAAGGTCGGGGCCGCGTCTGCTTCGAGCGGGCGCCGCAAGAGCAAAGGGGGCAAGGGTGGAGGTGGCGGCGGAGGAGGTGGGGGTGGAGGCGGTGGGAGTGGAGGAGCGGCTGGGGAGGCTAGTGGCGGCAGTGGGGGTGGTGACAGCAGCGGCGGGAGTGGCGGCAGGGGTGGAGGCGGCAGCGGAGGCGGAGGTGGTCGTGGCAGCGGCAGGGGTGGAGGTGGCCGAGGCGGTGGCGGCGGCAGTGGTGGTCGTGGAGGCGCTGGCGGTGGCCAGAGTCAGCAGCCCGCCCCGTCGCTTCAGGCCGCCCGTGAGTGGTATGCGCAGCGTGGCTTTACCTGCACGTACGTCATTCGCACTGGTGACCGCACTGGCCAGCAGTGTGGGAGGCCGCATCCCACACAGCGCTGTTTCGCGCGCCTTACTGACGCGTGGCGTGCCCAGTTTCCTGATGCCACTGAGCTGCCCCGCTGGGCTGATCTGGAGAAGAAGGGAGTTGATATCTGGGCTTTAGACTTTGATGCTATTCTCACTGCCATGTATGCGATGTTTACTAGTGGAGAGGGTGCTCAGTACTTGCGTGTTCCGCCCGACCCGGGCATTCAGACCAGTCCGGCTGCCGCTCTAGGTGCTAGTGAGTCTGCTGCCCCAGGTCCTGGTGAGGCTGCTGCTCTAGGTGCTAGTGAGTCCGTGCCCTCTGGTACTGAGTCGACTGCAGCACTGCACACCTTCACACTGGACTCAGGTGCTTCTCGCTGTTTCTTTCGTGACCGCACTGCCCTTGAGCCGCTTGCTCGGCCAGTTGCTGTCTCCCTAGCTGACCCCTCAGGGGGTCCGGTCGTTGCGACCTCCTCCACTGTCCTTCCTTGTCCTGCGGTCCCGTCAGGCACACTGTCAGGCCTCTACCTCCCCTCGTTCTCTACGAACTTGGTGGCAGGTAGTGCGCTCCAGGACGGGGGTGTTCACCAGTTCACCCCTGCTTACGAGCGCGTGACCCACTGCACGTGTGCTCGGACGGGCCGTCACCTGGCTACCTTCACTCGGCAGCCGGGGTCGGACCTGTACACACTGACCACTGAGTCCCCTCAGGTAGCTGCGTCCGCGTCTGCGTCTGCGTCAGGTCAGCTGTCCGCCCCCTGCTCGTGTCGCTCTCTGGCGCATGAGACTGTCCTCTGGCACCACCGCCTTGGTCACCCGTCTGTGCAGCGCCTTCGGGCCATGCACAAACGGGACCTTGTTGCTGGTCTTCCCAGGGTTCTCCCTCCCCTCCCACCCTCGCCTGCTCCTCCCTGTCTTCCCTGTGTCGAGGGGCGGCAGCGCGCCGCTCCTCACTCCTCCTCCTTCCCCCCGACGACTGCTCCTTTGCAGACGCTCCACATGGACGTGTGGGGCCCAGCCCGCGTCCGTGGTCAGGGTCAGGAGAGGTACTTCCTGATTGTTGTTGACGACTTCTCGCGCTACACCACGGTCTTTCCCTTGCGCACCAAGGGTGACATCCCTGGTGTCTTGATCCCTTGGATCCGCAGATCTCGTCTCCAGCTCAGTGAGCGTTTCCGCTCCGACTTCCCTGTCCTGCGTCTGCACTCTGACAGAGGTGGGGAGTTTTCCTCTGGCCTCTTGGAGGCCTTCTGTCAGCAGGAGGGCATTGAGCAGTCGTTCACGCTTCCGGCCTCTCCACAGCAGAATGGGGTTGCTGAGCGCCGCATTGGCTTGGTCATGGAGGTCGCTCGTACCTCCTTGGTTCATGCGGCTGCCCCCCACTTTCTGTGGCCGTTTGCTGTCCGATACGCTGCGCATCAGCTCAACCTCTGGCCCCGTGTCTCCTTACCGGAGACTTCTCCGACACTGCGTTGGACGGGAGAGGCTGGCGATGCGTCGCGTTTTCGGGTCTGGGGATCTCGAGCTTTTGTTCGCGATACGTCCGCGGACAAGCTCTCCCGTCGAGCTGTCCCCTGCGTCTTCCTTGGCTTTGTCCCGGACGCGCCTGGTTGGCAGTTCTACCACGCCACCTCGCGTCGTGTCCTGGCCTCTCAGGACGTCACTTTTGACGAGTCCGTCCCCTACTACCGCCTCTTCCCCTACCGCACTGCCCCGCTCCCCCCCCCGCCTCTCTTCCTCGCTCCAGGTGCTGAGGTCCCAGACCCCCTCCCCCCTCAGGGTGCCGCTCCCTCAGGTGTGTCCCAGGTAGACCCGGTTGAGCCTGTCGAGGTAGCTGTTGACTCTCGTCCTGCTGGGGGTACTGAGCCTGACCGTGAGGAGTCTGAGGCTGGGGGTGCGGAGCCTGGAGGTGCTGAGCCTGGGGGTGCGGAGCCTGGAGGTGCTGAGCCTGGGGGTGCGGAGTCTGGAGGTGCTGAGCCTGGAGGTGCTGCGTCTGGGGGTGCTGCGTCTGGGGGTGCTGAGCCTGGGGGTGCTGAGCCTGACCGTGCTGAGTCTGGGGGTGCGGAGCCTGGGGGTGCGGAGTCTGGAGGTGCTGAGCCTGGGGGTGCTGCGTCTGGGGGTGCTGTGTCTGGAGGTGCTGAGCCTGAGCGTGCTACACCTGGAGGAGCCCTCTCCTCCTAAGAGCTGCAGGAGAGGTACCTGCAGTACTGCCGCCTCCGGAGAGGTGCTGCTGGAGCTCGTACCAGTACTTCCCCTCCTACCCAGGAGCTCCCCCCCATTCAGCAGATCCGAGAGTGGTACGCGCGGCGCTGCAGTCTTCGGAGTGGTGCTCCTGGTGCTGCAGACCCTGGGGGTGGCGCTGCTGCTGGTACTGAGGACCCGGGCGTTGGAGCTGCTGCTGGTGCTGAGGACCTGGGCGGTGGCGCTGCTGCTGGTGCTGAGGACCCGGGCGGTGGAGCTGCTGCTGGTGCTGAGGACCCGGGCGTTGGAGCTGCTGCTGGTGCTGAGGACCCGGGCGGTGGCACTGCTGCTGGTGCTGAGGACCCGGGCGGTGGAGCTGCTGCTGGTGCTGAGGACCCGGGCGTTGGAGCTGCTCCTGGTGCTGAGGACCCGGGCGGTGGAGCTGCTGCTGGTGCTGAGGACCCGGACGTTGGAGCTACTGCGGGTACTGAGGACCCTGCTGCTGGTGTCTCTGCTCGTTCTGGAGACGCTGCGCGGCCGCGACCGTACTTCGTACCGCTTCTTCAGCAGGTTCTTGGTCAGACTCCTCCTCCTTGTCCTCCTCCCTCCGTAGAGTGTCCTCCGCCTGTCCCGCCGCAGTCACAGTTACTGCCTGCCTCGCCTCTCCCTGCTCCCTCTCCTTACACTGGTCCCACGGGAGGTCTTACAGAGCGTCGTGAGCCTGAGTCTCGTCCTGCGTCGCCTGTTCGTACTGCTCGCACTGGTCGTCGTGTCCCATGTGAGCGTCCTCCTCCTGTCCCTGGCACTCACTACATGACTCTGCGTCCCTCCACTGCTCCTCAGCGTGTCCCGCTACCGTCTCCTCCCGCTTCCTCTCTTCCTACTCTTCCTGACCCGGAGTCTGACTCCCGTCGTGCTGCCAGTCCCACTGTCACGCGCCTCCTCGCTACTGTTGTCACTGACCCTACCTTTGAGTCCTCTGCTGCGTCTGCGCTGGTCGCTGAGCTGGTTGACTTTGCTGCCCGGTGTCGTCTAGACTACGCTGCTAGCCTTGTCGCTGAGTCTGAGTCTGAGTCTGTCTGTCCTCCGTCCGTCGGGGGTGAGTGTGCTCTTGGCACGGACGTCCTTGAGGACAGACAGGAGGAGTTCCAGTGCCTTGCTGCTGTTTTGCCCCGTCTCGTGTCCTTACTAGTTGCCCCTGAGGGAGACCCGGATGCTCCTGACATCCCGACCCCGCGCTCTTACGCTGAGGCGATGGTGGGTCCCTACTCCTCTCAGTGGCAGACAGCCATGGACGCAGAGATGGCTTCCTGGAAGTCCACACACACCTACGTCGACGAGGTTCCCCCTCCTGGGGCGAACATCGTCAGTGGCATGTGGATTTTCAGGGTGAAACGGCCGCCGGGTTCTCCTCCTGTCTTCAAGGCGCGCTACGTTGCTCGAGGCTTCAGCCAGCGAGAGGGAGTTGACTTCTTTCAGACCTTCTCCCCCACCCCGAAGATGACCACTCTTCGGGTGCTGCTGCACATAGCCGCTCAGCGCGACTACGAGCTTCACTCACTTGACTTCAGCACTGCCTTCTTACAGGGCAGCCTGCACGAGGAGATCTGGCTGCGTCGCCCTCCTGGTTTCACTGGGTCGGTTCCTCCTGGTACCCAGTGGAGGCTCCAGCGGCCAGTCTACGGTCTCCGCCAGGCACCGCGTGAGTGGCACGACACACTGAGGACGACACTTGCGGCTCTAGGGTTCGCTCCCTCTACTGCTGACCCGTCACTGTTTCTACGCACAGACACCTCACTGCCGCCGTTCTACATCCTCGTGCACGTCGACAACCTGGTCTTTGCCACTACTGACACCGTGGCACTCACCCACGTGAAGTCGGAGCTGCAGAGGAGACACACGTGCACAGACCTGGGGGAACTGACGAGCTATCTTGGCTTGCGGATCACCCGGGACAGAGCACGGCGCACCATCACCTTGACTCAGTCACACATGGTGCAGCAGATCCTTCAGCGCTTCCGCTTCACGTACTCCTCGCCTCAGTCCACTCCTCTGCCTACCGGTCACTCGCTCTCAGCTCTGCCTTCGGATGAGTCCGTAGAGCCGAGTGGCCCGTATCCAGAGCTTGTGGGCTGTCTCATGTACCTGATGACCTGCACTCGACCTGACCTGGCATACCCTCTTAGCATCCTTGCACGCTATGTCGCTCCTGGCCGTCACAGGAAGGAGCACATGGATGCCACTAAGAGGGTGTTGCGCTACTTGTGCAGTACGTCGGGCATGGGGCTAGTGCTTGGAGGGCGAGACCGAGTTGTACTCACAGGACACTCAGACGCCTCTTGGGCTGACGACCAGGCTACTCAGCGGTCGTCTCAGGGTTACACCTTCAGCCTTGGTTCTGGCTCAGTTTCTTGGCGTTCTACACGCTCTTCTTCTGTTCTCAGCTCCAGTTGTGAGGCTGAGATCTACGCCACAGCCATGGCTGCCCAGGAGCTACGCTGGCTGACCTACCTGCTGACCGACCTGGGAGAGCGGCCTCGTTCTCCTCCAGTGCTGTACGTCGACAACAAGGCTGCCATTGCCTTGTGTGAGGAGCACAGACTGGAGCACAGAACGAAGCACATCGCCCTGCGGTACTTCCTTGCTCGAGAGCTGCAGCAGCGCGGTCAGCTTTGTATTCGTCACGTGGCCACTGAGGCCAACACTGCTGATGTGTTCACCAAGGCGCTTCAGCCTTGTGACCATCAGCGCTTCTGCACTCTGCTAGGCCTTGTGCCTACTGGACCTCATTTGCTTACTTCTTGACCTTGCTTGTACTGTGATCACTATATCTATATGTATACCTGCATGTTCACTCTTGCTAGGTTGTGATCACTGTATCTCTTGCTCTATTATAAACCTGCATGTGGACTGGTCTTGTGACCGCTTGCTTGCGCTCGGAATTTGTGTGGAATCCTTGAGATCCACCCTGAGCTTGCCTTTCTTTGCTTTGACTGGTCTCGTGACCCTGTGGTTGTCTCCCACTGCGCCTATGGGGGTGTGTCAAACATTATATGTTTATATGATTGTAGGCTGTAGTGGGTTACACCTTAGGGGGTACACTAGATTAGGGTTTCCTACTTGTATCCAACTTTGTGCTAGTACAGTCATTCCTGTCTGTTGATTCCGACACAGGGCTCCAGGAAAAGGAGGTGGAAGGACAAGAGTTGAGAAGGTAGTTACTGGCATCGCGGCGTGAGACGCGCTGGTGGAAGCGCACGTGATTAACAGAATCCTAGAAGCTAGCACTTCAGGAGCCTCGGATGAGACGCAGATATGCATGCGCGCTTGCCCAGGTTATCCACACACAAGCATGGGTAGGCTAGGAACTTCTCAAATGCAACCTTCATAAGGTAATGCCTTTACTCACTTGCATTGCACCCACTATCAAAACAAGCGAGCCGAAGCAAGCCAACCACTAACCCTTCACTTTCTTCATCTTCCCGCAGAGTGCCAGCTTGATGTTCTGATGCGCGATCCTAATTGTCAGAATGTTATTATTGTCTAGCCTGCAGTGGGGTACTCTATAGCGAGTACAACCCAATCAGGGTTTCCTATATGTATGCCAACTGCTGCTAGTGCAAACCCTCCTTTCATCATTTCCATTCCTGCTTGCTATCTTGACATGCTATCAGAGCAGGTCGACCCTCCTGGGTCGATCCTGTGGGTGGGCCCCACCCGATGCTTCCGCTGCTCTACTGCTGTCTCGCGCTCCGGGCGCGCGACCCTTTCTTCCTGCCGCGCACTCGGAGCGCGCGGCGATTTTCATCCCGCCGTGCGCTCGGGGCGTGCGGCGGTTTTCTGCCCGCCGTGCGCCCCGAGGCGCGCGGCGGTTTCCTGCTTCGCACGGCGGTTTTCTGCCCGTCGTGGCGCCCCCGGGGACCTGCGCGCTGCCCCCCGTCGCCCGTCGCGGCGCCCTGGGGGCCCGCGCGTCGCCCCCTCCCGTCGCCTCGTCGAAGCGCCCTGGGGGCCCGCGCGCCGGCCCCTCCCGTCGCCTCGTCGCGGCGCCTTGGGGGCCCGCGCGCGGCCCCTCCCGTCGCCTCGTCGCGGCGCCTTGGGGGCCCGCGCGCGGCCCCTCCCGTCGCCCGTCGAGCCGCCCTCGGGGGCCCGTGCGCGGCCCCCCTCCCGTCACCCGCCGTGGCGCCCTCGGGGGGCCCGCGCCCTGCTTCTTCGTGGCGCCCTAGAGACCCCCCCGCTGCCTCCTTTTCCCTCCGTGAACCGCCCCTGCTGCTTCCCGCACTCCTGCCTGCGTTAGGGTTTGGGGGTGGCGGGCATGGGGGTGACCGGTGTGGGTAACCTGCAGCTCCTCCTCCTCCTCCGTCTCCCACTGCTGCAGCTGCCGCTGAGGGGGGTGGGTGTGTGGGAGCCGAGGGTTTAGGGTTTAAGGGGGGTGCCGTGGGAGTGGAGCTAGGGTTTCAGCAGGGGGTGTGTGAGAGGGGCGTGGGACGGTCGGGGGAGGTTGTGTCGAGGCTGCCGTCGTGTCGCCTGCAGCGCCAGTAGTCCGGAGCCGACGTGCTCTCGGTAGCCCAGAGAGCCTGCTGTGCCTGTCGCCCGTGGGTCCGTTGCTCTTGCCGCTCCTCGTAGCCGCCGAGCCAGTTACTCCAGTAGTCCGGGGCGCTGTCCCGGTAGCCACTGTGTGCGCGCTCCTGTTGCCCGTGTCAAACATTATATGTTTATATGATTGTAGGCAGTAGTGGGTGATACCTTAGGGGGTACACTGGATTAGGGTTTCCTATTTGTATCCATCCTTCTGTTAGTACAGTCATTCCAGTCTCTTATTTTGACATGGTTTCAGAGCAGGTCCTTCGCTAGGACCGTTCTTAGGGCCCACCACTGAATACCTACCTACCTATCTACTGTCGGAGTGCTGCGTTAGCGCCTCCCCCTTTCAGCGCCCTAGTGCGCCCCGCTTAGAGGCCCCGTTTGGCCCCGTCGACCCGCTTACAGCCCCGCTTACGGCCCCGCTTACGGCCCCGTCGACCCGCTTACGGCCCCGCTTACGGCCCCGTCGACCCGCTTACGGCCCCGCTTACGGCCCCGCTTACGGCCCCGCTTACGGCCCCGCTTACGGCCCCGCTTACGGCCCCGCTTACGGCCCCGTCGACCCGCTTACGGCCCCGCTTACGGCCCCGTCGCGCGCGCCCCACTTACGGCCCCGCTTACGGCCCCGTCGACCCGCTTACGGCCCCGCTTACGGCCCCGTCGCGCGCGCCCCACTTACGGCCCCGCTTACGGCCCCGCTTACGCCGCCCCAAAGCGGCCCCGCCGCCCCTACCCGCACCGCACGCGACAGCCGCGGCCCCGCCAGCAACAGGCCGCCCGAACCGAGCCGCCCAGTCCGAGCCGAGCCGAGCAGCCAGAACCGAGCCGCGCCGCCCGCACTGAGCAACTTCTCTGGACCTAGCCGCCCTACCCCTGTCGCGCTGCCCACTGCGTTTAGGACTCACTTACTGCTACTGCTACGGCTACTCCTACTGCTACTATGGCTACCCCGCCTGTACTATCTTTCGATACTGAGGGCCGCCCAGTGAAGTTTGATACTTGGCTTGATGACCTGCACCTCTTCCTGCAGCTCACTGCCAAGGAGGATATCTCCCTGTATGACCACGCCCTCGGCCATGCTCCTGCCCCTGCTACTGATGCTGACAGCACTACCCGCTCACAGTGGCAGACTCGTGACGCTCACGCTCGCTTTGCCATCCGCAACTCCCTGCCGTTAGATGAGCGCGAGCACTTTGGCCAGTGCAAGACAGCTAGGGACCTCTACACCGCTGTAGTTGCCCGCTACTCCTCACCCGCTTCTGCTACGCTAGGCCGCCTCACTCTTCCCTACCTGTTCCCCGACCTAGCCTCCTTTCACACTGTCGCAGACCTCATCACCCACCTTAAGACTAGTGAGGCCCGCTTTCGCGCTGCTATGCCTGCCGAGTTTCTCACTAGCAACCCCCCCCCCGCTCTGGATCACTCTCTACCACATCGTCACCCGCCTCCCTGACTCTCTGCGTGCAGTCAGGGACCACTTCCTCTCTCGCTCCCCCACTGAGCTCACTGTTGCCCTCCTCGAGAAGGAACTGCTTGCAGCTGAGGCGAGCATCGTCGCTGTAGGCACCTCTCGTGGCGACCCCCGCACCCCGTTCTTCGAGGGGTGTTCCCCTTCCCCCCTCCTCCCCTCTGTCACCTCTGTTGCTGCTGTCGACCTCCTTGGTGCTGAGAAGGTCGGGACCGCGTCTGCTTCGAGCGGGCGCCGCAGGGGCAAAGGGGGCAGGGGCGGGGGTGGCGGCGGAGGAGGTGGGGGTGGAGGCGGTGGGAGTGGAGGCGCGGCTGAGGAGGCGACAGCAGCGGCGGGAGTGGTGGCAGGGGCGGAGGCGACAGCGGAGGCGGAGGTGGTCGTGGTGGCGGCAGGGGTGGAGGTGGCCGGGGCGGAGGCGGAGGAGGTGGTGGTCGTGGGGGCACTGGCGGAGGGCAGAGTCAGCAGTCCGCCCCGACGCTTCAGGCCGCCCGTGAGTGGTATGCGCAGCGTGGCTTTACCTGCACGTACGTCATTCGCACAGGTGACCGCCGCGGCCAGCAGTGTGGGAGGCCGCACCCCACGCAGCGCTGCTTCGCCCGCCTTACCGACGCGTGGCGCACCCAGTTTCCTACTGCCACTGAGCTGCCGCGCTGGCCTGAGCTGGAAAAGAGGGGCGTTGATATTTGGGCTTTAGACTTTGATGCTATTCTCACTGCCATGTATGCGATGTCTATTAGTGGAGAGGGTGCTCAGTACTTGCGTGTTCCGCCCGACCCGGGCATTCAGGCCAGTCCGGCTGCCGCTCTAGGTGCTAGTGCGTCCCCTCCCGCAGGTCCTGGTGAGGCTGCTGCCCTAGGTGCTAGTGCGTCTGTGCCCCCCGGTACTGAGTCGACTGCAGCACTGCACACCTTCACACTGGACTCCGGTGCTTCTCGCTCTTTCTTTCGTGACCGCACTGTCCTTGAGCCCCTCGCTCGGCCAGTTGCTGTCTCCCTTGCTGACCCCTCTGGGGGTCCGGTCATTGCGACCTCCTCCACTGTCCTTCCTTGTCCGGCGGTCCCGTCCGGCACGCTGTCAGGTCTCTACCTCCCCTCGTTCTCTACGAACTTGGTGGCAGGTAGTGCGCTCCAGGACGGGGGTGTTCACCAGTTCACCCCTGCCTACGAGCGCGTGACACACTGCACGTGTGCTCGGACGGGTCGCCACCTGGCTACCTTCACTCGGGAGCCGGGGTCGGACCTTTACACACTGACCACTGTGTCCCCTCAGGTAGCTGCGTCTGCGTCTGCGTCTGCGTCAGGTCAGCTGTCCGCCCCCTGCTCGTGTCGCTCTCTGGCACATGAGACTGTCCTTTGGCACCACCGCCTTGGTCACCCGTCTGTGCAGCGCCTTCGGGCCATGCACCAGCGGGACCTTGTTGCTGGTCTTCCCAGGGTGCTCCCTCCCCTTCCCGACTCGCCTGCTCCTCCCTGTATTCCCTGTGTCGAGGGACGGCAGCGCGCCGCTCCTCACTCCTCCTCCTTTCCCCCGACGACTGCTCCCTTACAGACGCTCCACATGGACGTGTGGGGCCCAGCCCGCGTCCGTGGTCAGGGTCAGGAGAGGTACTTCCTGATTCTTGTTGACGACTTCTCGCGCTACACCACGGTCTTCCCCTTGCGCGCCAAGGGTGACGTCCCTGATGTCTTGATCCCTTGGATCCGCAGATCTCGTCTCCAGCTCCGTGAGCGTTTCCGCTCCGACTTCCCTGTCCTGCGTCTGCACTCTGACAGAGGTGGGGAGTTCTCCTCTGGCCTATTGGAGGCCTTCTGTCAGCAGGAGGGCATTGCGCAGTCGTACACGCTTCCGGACTCTCCACAGCAGAATGGGGTTGCTGAGCGCCGCATTGGTCTGGTCATGGAGGTCGCTCGTACCTCCTTGAGCCATGCAGCTGCCCCCCATTTTCTGTGGCCGTTTGCAGTCCGATACGCTGCGCATCAGCTCAACCTCTGGCCCCGTGTCTCCTTGCCCGAGACTTCTCCGACACTACGTTGGACGGGAGAGGCTGGCGATGCGTCGCGTTTTCGGGTCTGGGGATCCCGAGCTTTTGTCCGCGACACGTCCGCGGACAAGCTCTCCCGTCGCGCTGTCCCCTGCGTCTTCCTTGGCTTTGTCCCGGACGCCCCTGGTTGGCAGTTCTACCACCCCACCTCGCGGCGTGTCCTGGCCTCTCAGGACGTCACTTTTGACGAGTCCGTCCCCTACTACCGCCTCTTCCCCTACCGCACTGCCCCGCTCCCCCCCCCGCCTCTCTTCCTCGCTCCAGGTGCTGAGGTACCAGACCCCCTCCCCCCTCAGGGTGCCGCTCCCTCAGGTGTGTCCCAGGTAGACCCGGGTGAGCCTGTTGAGGTAGCTGTTGACTCTCGTCCTGCTCGGGGTGCTGAGCCTGGGGGTGCTGCGTCTGGGGGTGCTGAGCCTGGGGGTGCTGCGTCTGGGGGTGCTGAGCCTGGGAGTGCTGAGTCTGGGGGTGCGGAGCCTGGGGGTGCTGAGCCTGGAGGTGCGGAGCCTGGAGGTACTGAGCCTGGGGGTGCTGAGTCTGGACGTGCTGAGTCTGGGGGTACTGAGTCTGGGGGTGCTGAGTCTGGGGGTGCTGAGCCTGAGCGTGCTCCACCTGGAGGAGCTCTCTCCTCCCAGCAGCTGCAGGAGAGGTATCTCGAGTACTGCCGCCTCCGGAGAGGTGCTTCTGGAGCTCGTCCCGGTACTTCCCCTCCTTCCCAGGAGCTCCCCCCCATTCAGGTGATCCGCGAGTGGTACACGCGGCGCTGCAGTCTTCGTAGTGGTGCTCCTGGTGCTGCGGACCCGAGCGGTGGTGCTGTTGCTGGTGCTGAGGACCCGGACGCTGGAGCTGCTGCTGGTGCTGAGGACCCGGGCGTTGGAGCTGCTGCTGGTGCTGAGGACCCGACCGGTGGCGCTGCTGCTGGTGCTGAGGACCTGACCGGTGGCCTTACAGAGCGTCGTGAGCCTGAGTCTCGTCCTGCGTCGCCTGTTCGTACTGCTCGCACTGGTCGTCGTGTCCCACGTGAGCGTCCTCCTCCTGTCCCTGGCACTCACTACATGACTCTGCGTCCCTCCACTGCTCCGCAGCGTGTCCTGCTGCCGTCTCCTCCTGCGTCCTCTCTTCCTACTCTTCCTGACCCGGAGTCTGACTCCCGTCGTGCTGCCAGTCCCACTGTTACGCGTCTCCTCGCTACAGTTGTCACTGACCCGACCTTTGAGTCCTCTGCTGCGTCTGCTCTGGTCGCTGAGTTGGTTGACTTTGCTGCTCGCTGTCGCCTAGACTACGCTGCCAGCCTTGTCGCTGAGTCTGAGTCTGCGTCTACCTGTCCTCCGTCCGTCGGGGGTGAGTGTGCCCTCGGCACGGACGTCCTTGAGGACAGACAGGAGGAGTTCCACTGCCTTGCTGCTGCTTTGCCCCGTCTCGTGTCCTTGCTAGTTGCCCCTGAGGGAGACCCGGATGCACCAGACATCCCGACCCCACGCTCTTACGCTGAGGCGATGGCGGGTCCCTACTCCTCTCAGTGGCAGACAGCCATGGACGCAGAGATGGCTTCCTGGAAGTCCACAGGCACCTACGTCGACGAGGTTCCCCCTCCTGGGGCGAACATCGTCAGTGGCATGTGGATTTTCAGGGTGAAGCGGCCGCCGGGTTCTCCGCCTGTCTTCAAGGCGCGCTACGTGGCTCGAGGCTTTAGTCAGCGAGAGGGAGTAGACTTCTTTCAGACCTTCTCCCCCACCCCGAAGATGACCACTCTTCGGGTGCTACTGCACATAGCCGCTCACCGTGACTACGAGCTTCACTCTCTTGACTTCAGCACTGCTTTCTTGCAGGGCAGCCTGCACGAGGAGATCTGGCTGCGCCGCCCCCCTGGCTTCACTGGGTCAGTTCCTCCTGGCACCCAGTGGAGGCTTCAGCGGCCGGTCTACGGTCTCCGCCAGGCGCCACGTGAGTGGCACGACACACTGAGGACGACACTTGCGGCTCTTGGGTTCGCTCCTTCTACTGCTGACCCGTCGCTGTTTCTACGCACCGACACCTCGCTACCGCCGTTCTACATCCTCGTGCACGTCGACGACTTGGTCTTTGCCACTGCTGACACCGCGGCACTCGCCCACGTGAAGTCGGAGCTGCAGAGGAGACACACGTGCACAGACCTGGGTGAGCTGACAAGCTATCTTGGCTTGCGGATCACCCGGGACAGAGCACGGCGCACCATCACCCTGACTCAGTCACACATGGTGCAGCAGGTTCTCCAGCGCTTCGGCTTCACGTACTCCTCGCCTCAGTCCACTCCTCTGCCTACCGGTCACTCGCTCTCAGCTCTGCCTTCGGATGAGTCCGTAGAGCCGAGTGGCCCGTATCCAGAGCTTGTGGGCTGCCTCATGTACCTGATGACCTGCACTCGACCTGACCTTGCATACCCTCTTAGCATCCTTGCACGCTATGTCGCTCCTGGCCGTCACAGGAAGGAGCACATGGATGCCGCTAAGAGGGTGTTGCGCTACTTGTGCAGTACGTCGGGCATGGGGCTTGTGCTTGGAGGACGAGACCGAGTTGTTCTCACAGGGCACTCAGACGCTTCTTGGGCAGACGACCAGGCCACTCAGCGGTCGTCTCAGGGTTACACCTTCAGCCTTGGCTCTGGCTCAGTTTCTTGGCGCTCTACACGCTCTTCTTCTGTTCTCGGCTCCAGTTGCGAGGCTGAGATCTACGCTACAGCCATGGCTGCCCAGGAGCTACGCTGGCTGACCTACCTGCTGACCGACCTCGGAGAGCCGCCTCGTTCTCCTCCAGTCCTGTACGTCGACAACAAGGCTGCCATTGCCTTGTGTGAGGAGCACAGGCTGGAGCACAGAACGAAGCACATCGCCCTGCGGTACTTCCTTGCTCGTGAGCTGCAGCAGCGCGGTCAGCTTTGTATTCGCTACGTGGCCACTGAGGCCAACACTGCTGATGTGTTCACCAAGGCGCTTCAGCCTCGTGACCATCAGCGCTTTTGCACTCTACTAGGCCTTGTGCCTACTGGACCTCACTTACTTACCTCTTGACTTTGCTTGTACTGTGATCACTATATATATCTATACCTGCATGTTTACTCTTGCTAGGTTGTGATCACTGTATCTCTTGCTCTGTTATAAACCTGCATGTGAACTGGTCTTGTGACCACTAGCTTGTGCTCGGAATTTGTGTGGAATCCTCGAGATCCACCCTGAGCTTGTTGTTGCCTTGCTTTGCCTTGACTGGTCTTGTGACCCCTAGGTCTCCCCCACTTTGCCTATGGGGGTGTGTCAAACATTATATGTTTATATGATTGTAGGCAGTAGTGGGTGATACCTTAGGGGGTACACTGGATTAGGGTTTCCTATTTGTATCCATCCTTCTGTTAGTACAGTCATTCCAGTCTCTTATTTTGACAGCCCGTGTGTCTGCAGCTTCAGTCGTCGTCTCCAATCTTCTTTCCCCTCACAGTCCCTCCTCCTCCTCACTTGCCCTCTGTGATTACATCTAGCTTTGCTTAAAATTTAGAAAGCTTGCTTTCTTGCATGTAGCAATTGGCATCGTCTCATTTCAAATGGGTTTAGTACAATTGAAATCTAAGCAGTGACATTACAACAATATGCCTCTACGTTATCAACGCTATCCTGCTTTCGAGGGGGGGTGGGTGGGAAAATCGGCTAAACCGTTTGAAAATGAGAGACGTGGGTGGAGGGAAATGACCTCCAGCCCACGTTTTGTACTCCAAAACGGGCGTTTAGCGCGGCTCGACGCTGCCAAATCCTACATTACAGGCAGCTTCGCTTTCGAAATACATAATTTTAAAAAGCATTACAGCTTTTAAAAATATACATATTGTGAACTATTGCTATGCCTGCTCATTGTGCTGATTACACCCCACTTTGGCTATGGGGGTGTGTCAGAATGTTATTATTGTCTAGCCTGCAGTGGGGTACTCTATAGCGAGTACAACTGTCAGAATGTTATTATTCTCTGCCTCTATAGCGGGTACTCTATAGCGAGTAAAACCCCTTAGGGTTTCCTATATGTATCCTCCTGCTTGCTAGTGAAGCCCCTCCTTTGCTCATTTCTCTTTTGCCTAGCTAGGTAAACCCTAGCTATGGCTCCTCATCGTGCCTACTATCTTAACATGGAATCAGAGCTGTTACGCTCTTGGCCTGTGGGCCCCACGTGCTTCCGCTGCTTTCCTGTCTGTCGCGCGCCCCGTGGCGCGCGACGCCTTGTTTTTCTTCCCGCCGCGCGCCCCGAGCCGCGCGGCGGTTTTCTGCCCCGTCGGCCTGCGCGTCCCCCCGCCTCCCCCCCCCCCCCCCCGCATTCCCCGTCGCGGCGCCCTGGGGAGCCGCGCGCGGCCCCCCGCTGCCCCGTCGCGGCGCCCTGGGGAGCGCTGCCCCGTCGCGACGCCCTGGGGAGCCGCGCGCGGCCCCCGTTTCCCCGTCGCGGCGCCCTGGGGAGCCGCGCGCGGCCCCCCGCTGACTCGTCGCGGCGCCCAGGGGAGCCGCGCGCCGCTCCCGGGGACGCGCGCGCCCGTCCCCCTGGACCCGCTCGCCCCTCCCCTGGACCCGCGCGCCGCCCCCGGGGACCTCCGCGCTCGCCCCCGTCGACCCGCGCGCCGTCCCGGTTCGCCACGAGCACCGCCCCCGCTGCTGCCCACGCTCTTGCCTGTGTTAGGGTTTGGCGTTGGCGAGTGTGGGGGTGGCGAGTATGGGGGTGACAAGTGTGTGCCCCGTCCCCTACTCCTCCTCCTCCTCCGTCTCCCACTGCTGCAGCTGCCGCTGAGGGGGGTGGATGTGTGGGAGCCGAAGGAGTGGTGCTAGGGGGGTGACGTGGGAGTGGAGCTAGGGGTGCAGCAAGGGGTGTGTGAAAGGGGGTGCGACAGTTGGGGGAGGTTGAGTGGAGGTTGCAGTCTTGTCGTCCACAGTGCCTGTAGTCCGGGGCCCTTGCCGCTGGTAGCCCAGAGAGCCTGCTGCGCCTGTCGCCCGTGGGTCCGTTGCTCCTGTCTGAGCCTGTTACTCCTGTAGTCCGGGGCCCTTGCTCCGGTAGCAACTGAGCCAGCCGCTCCTGTGGCCCGTGTGTCTGCAGCTTCAGCAGTCGCCTCCCATCTCTTCTCCTCTCACAGTCACTCCTCCTCCTCACTTGCCCTGTGTGACTGCCTCTAGCTTTGCTTGCCGTTGTGAACCTGCTCTATGACTGCTTGCTCTGCTGATTATACCCCACTTTGACTATGGGGGTGTGTCAGAATGTTATTATTCTCTAGCCTGCAGTGGGGTACTCTATATCGAGTAAAACCCCTTAGGGTTTCCTATATGTATCCTCCTGCTTGCTAGTGAAGCCCCTCCTTTGCTCATTTCTCTTTTGCCTAGCTAGGAAAACACTAGCTATGGCTCCTCATTGTGCCTACTATCTTAACAACAACCCAATCAGGGTTTCCTATATGTATGCCAACTGCTGCTAGTGCAAACCCTCCTTTCATCATTTCCATTCCTGCTTGCTATCTTGGCACTAATGTATGTGCCAAAGCTCCAAAACAAAAATCAACGTATTTACGTTGGGAAGCCATAGACTTGGGTCCTTGAGACTCTTTAGATACAAAGCTGTAGCGCTTGAGGCGACCAGTCTTGTCACTTGTGATGTTGGTCCAGTCGACACTTCTTTTGGTCCCGGTTTCAGTGCAGGAGTTTCCGGTGCTGAAAATAGGAGCCTTTCCTCCCGATCTGATTTTCCAGATGACAGGAACATACGTGGAGTAGTATGTTGTTTTCGAGTACCTGAAGCACGGCACCGAAGGAAATGTCCGCGAGGGGGAGCGGAGACGGTGCAGGAGGGGAGGGGGGGAGGGGGGGAGAGGGGAATTTGGGAGGGGCAACAGGGGTGAAATGAAAGTGGATGGGGATGGTGCTTACCGGTACCTGGCACAGCCATGGGCTCAAATCAGTCCTAGGTGAACAATCGCAGCAGCAGACGGCAATCGCACTGAGACGCACCTCACAACCTTCATGACATATTTTCCCGATGCTCCTTTATCGCCGACCACCTTCCCATTGACCACAGGGGGACGCAATTTTGCCACCCACTTTACTGGCAACATAATTGGCAGGGACAGGGCCGCGGGAAAAGGAGGTGGAAGGACACGAGTTAAGAAGGTAGTTACTGGCATCGCGGCATGAGACGCCCTTTGATTAGACGCAGATACGCAGAAACAAACGATCAAAGGAACACATGACCAATGAAGCACATCAAGCTGTATAAATTACAAGCGACTTGAACAATGCAGATGGATTAGTTATTTAATCAATGCAGCATAAAACCATTTGCTGAAGAGGAGGTGGCTGTGGCTCCGTGCAGTGCTGCTAGGAAGCAAAGAGCGCTGCTAGTAGTTCTAATAGCAGTTGGAGAGGTGGCCTACTAAAACCACCGGTGTTCTACTATTTGCCGCGAGCAAGAGGCAAGCAGCTCTGCGGATCGGACACTTACTCACAACCTTCCCTTTCCAGGGATTGACGGTCTGAGCGGCAGACGAGGCGGCTGAAGCACTGCCGTCGGATGCGAGGGATGGCGGAAAAATCGAGGCAGACGCGGCGGCGGCGGCAGTGAAGAACGCCGCAGCTGACGGGCAAGGCAACGCGCAGCGAACGAGGGAGCATCATGAGGGGCGCACGAGGGGCGCACGAGGGGCGATTGATGACATGATGAGCTGCCCGAATTGGCAAAGCCGCAACAGCCCGGATGGATTCTGGCGTCAGAATGGCCGCGGCGCACTTAGTGACGCTAATAGCAGCATGGCATCCATCGTTGAGTCATCACCACGGGAAAGAGTAAAGGTAGTACAAGAGCGGGAGAGCAGTGCTTACTACAGATCAGGATGGTGCTGCGCGAACCATGGTTGAAGCAGAGCAAGTGTTGAGACTTCTCAAGAGGAAGGGCAAACGAGGCGACTCTCCTGAAATGAAACTCCGGTGCTCGCCATGATGGAAGCAATATACCACTGCTCCGTCCCTTCAACCTGAGAGGGTTCTGGATCGGATGGGAGGCGTGATAAGAGCGGCATGGCCTGGACCAGCTTCGGCAGTATAGGGCCTTCAGTTTCCGCGGGTGGCATGGTAGACGAGATTAGCAGGCGACTCGGAGTCGTCACGAGTCACGAACGTGTGGACGAGAAAAGAGCGCGGCGGGAGAAGGAGGGCGACGCGCCTCGCCGTACTATCACACCGTCTGTTGTTAAATCGAACATGACTCGCGTTTCCTCTCCAACGTACTGTGTTGTGCCACAGGGTCGATGTGCTGAACAGAGCATGTTTGCGCTGGCGCCCCTTCCGCATCAGCTCCCGTCGCGTAGCGGTGCCCCACACCCCGCGGGCGGCGCTAGCGCTACTACGCGACGAGAGCTGCCGCAGAAGGGGGTGCCAGAGCTAATGCGGAAAGGGCGCCATGCTGGGTGAAAGGGATCTCAGGTCAGTTCTAGTAGCAGTTGTTGGGCGAAGATTTGGCAGAAAACTGAAACCTGTAACTGCCAACCTTGTTTTCGTCGTTTCGCTCTCGCACAAGCGAATTGATTCGCCGCACCTCGAAATTCCGCCGAACCAGCACATGTATGCCGGCTCACAAAATGACAGCGGTGTAAGCAGGGTTAGGGCGTGTGTTGTCGGTCCAGAAGTTCAAAAAAAAGTGCGAACTTTGTGTGGCTACTCGTTTCGCTAAATTCGCGGGATCATTTTAGCGAAATGACAAAGTTATTGGGATTTCAAAGATTCGAACTGCAAATCTGAACTTGACTCGAAATTTAGTCGTGAACGTGCGTGCGCAATTTCAAGCAAGCGTGTGTGATTTTCAGCCTGTGCGAGGATTAGGCGAAACGGGTGGCATCTTCGCGAAGTTGAAATTTTCAAAACGAATATCAGCCCACGATTAGCGCACTCAGTGGTTGCCACTTGGCAACATCAGTGGCATGTAGGTGAGTACCGAGTAACCTACTTTCTAGTCGATTTTACCGGGTAACCTATTTTCTTGACGCGCGGCTCGACGCACTATTTAGAAGGTCGAATGTCGGGGTTCGACCTTGTATGTGTGTGTGCTTTTTGCTGTGTTGTAGTCCACATGTTCGAACCCCGATACAAGGAAAGTCGAGTTTGATTCAACTTAAGTTCGTTTCGCACAACTCGCCCTAAAAACGTAAACTTTAACGATTTTGACCGACCACACACGCCCTTACAAAGGTACTACGAAATCGTCTCAGTTGAGTGCTTGCGGGTGCAGAGTAGTTCGTTTCAGCCAGCCCTCACCGCTTTTGCACAGGCACGGAGTGGCAATGGCTGGCACCCCAAAGCTGTTGGAGAAGCGAGTTTCTGCCGCCCCAGCCCTTTGCACACAAGGAGCAGCAAGGGGGGAATGTCGGCGATGAATCGAAGGCTTCGCGAAATATCGGAAAGTTTCCCAACCAATCAGATTTCAGCCGAAGACTCGATACAGTTCGGAGCTACCTTCAAACTGAAGTGCCAAGCGTTTCTACAGGCTTCTACAAAACAGAATCAGCTATAACAGATAATTCCAGAGACTTCTTATTCATGCACCTCATGTGGCTCTCAAAGTCACTCAAGTTCCATGCAGCTGAATTGTGCCCAAGTTCCCAAGGAAGTTGCCTGTCTAGCAGGCTAGTTTGAGCTACCTATGTGCCTTGTTTGTGATGCATATAGAGTTGTGCTTTAGTGGGCTTGTATAACCTTGATCATAGTGAAGATTTCTCTCATCCAACCAAGTCCAGCAGCTCAGTTGAGCATTACCAGCCAAGTTTCCAGCCCTCTAGTAGTCACAGCTACTCTGTTTTACAAGTTGGTATCAGAGCTCGTCGTTTCGATCAACCTAGTCTACCACGTCCTCGCACTAAACGAACATGGCGGGAGACAATCGACCTGGACCTGCACTCCAGCCAGCCGGAGGAGCTTCAGAGTCAACATCAGCAGCTACTGGATTAGTGGAAGCAGTTGCACCAGGCAGTTCTTCAACAACATACTCACCACTCACCTCCTTCATGCCTAAGCTTCACCTTCCCAAGTTCAACGGCAAAGATTTTCCAACATGGGCAACTCAGTTTGAGCTCACTGCATCCCTTCTGGATTTGTGGCCTTACTATACTGGAGAAGCAGCCAAACCAGCAGCAGATGCTTCAGAAGCTGAAAAACGACTCTACGAGCGGCGCAACAAGGAGGCCTTCCTCTACCTACTCAATAGTATTCACGAGCAGCAGTTGAAGTCACTCCTACCCTGTTCTACCAAGGCAAACAGTGCGGAGGAAGCATGGAGCCGACTGAAGTCTATGCACCAGTCAAAATCCGAGAGCAGCCAAGCTGAGATGTGGAGCCGCTTCATGAATTTGAAGATGGAAGAAGATGAATCAGCACAAGCATACCTTCAACGAGCTGAAACGATGCTGGAGGAAGCAGCAGCTATCGGATTGGAGATTCCTGAGTCTCTTTTCAAGACCGTCATCCTCACTGGCCTTACACTAGAGTGGGACACTTTTCGTGCAACTCTACAAGCGCTCCCGCAGCCAATGAAGACTCGTGCGTTCATCTTCGAAGCCCTTGTCTACGAGCAGCAGAGTCGAGACCTTGCACGGAACAAGCGGAGTGACGAAGGTGCGTGGAGTGCTGCAGCGGCAACACGATATGGCAACCAATTCCAGAGGCAAGGAAATTTCAGCCCAAACCGCCCTCAACCTTATTACGGTACGAAATTTCAGTCACCTTCCAACCCTTACAAACCCTCTCGTTTTCCTCAGTCAAGTCCTCCTTTTAAGCCAAGTCCTAATTTTCAGCCAAGGTCTTCCATTCCCAATCAATTTCAGTCTAGGAATGTGAGAGCAAATCCTTTAAGAGTCAATAATTTCAGTCAAGGGTCAAATGCTAAAAAGTTTAATTTTGAGTGTTCTTGTTGTCATGTGTGGGGTCATCCATGGTATGCCTGTCCTAAGAAGCCTCCTAATTGGGTCCCCCCACCGCAGCTACTTTCTGAAAAGGGTAAGGCAGCCATAGCAAATATAGCAAGTCATTCTACAAGTCAAAATGAGTCCAAAGATTCTGGTGGTCCCGTTCTTTTCAACGCTGCTACTTGCATGCATGTTTTTTCTACTAGTAGTGAGGAGTTCATACTTGATAGTGGTTGTTCTGAAACCATGACTCCCTATCAGTCCATTCTCAAGGATTTTTAGCCCTCATATGACTCAAAAGCTGTGACTCTTGCTGATCTTGGCAAGGTCCCTATCAAAGGAGTCGGCAAGCTTGAGTTTGAAAAGGATGGTAAGTCGTTTTGTGTCAATAAAGCTTTGTTTGTCCCTGATTTGGGAGCAAACTTGCTCTCAGCTGGACAACTTGAAGAGAAAGGTGCCTCTGTTCTTTTGCAAGGGGGGAAAGCCAAAGTGTGGGATAGTGCAGGAAATTTGGTGGCTGAAGGCGAGCGTACCGGGCGTCTCTACAAGATGAAGTTGGAGATTAAGCTCGGTTCTAGCAACACGAAGAACGGCGTTGTTTCGCTTCCCGCTGTTTCAACCGATCAAGTCAACAACAAAGGGAGTATCTCCCAAGCCGAGGTATGGCATGCACGCTTGGGGCACTTGGGGATGCAAGCATTCAAAGAGTTAGTAAGTCACAAGAGCGTGGAAGGACTTACTTTGAGTGAAAGTGCAGTCAAGTCTCTTTCTACCGTTCCATGTCCATCTTGTGTCGAAGGTAAGCTAGCTAGAAAGCCATTTTTCCCTTCCAAGTCTCAGTCAATGGACGTCCTCGAGTTGGTCCACACTGATGTGTTCGGCCCCATGCGAGACCCTACTCGAAACGGTAAGAGATATTTGGTGTCTTTCATTGATGACAAGAGTCGTTTCTCGTGGTCTTTTTTCATCAACACAAAAGATGAAGTCCACAAGTGCTTCAAGCAATGGCTAGCACTTGTTGAGAGAGAGTCAGGGAAGAAGTTACTCACCTTGAGGTCGGACCGAGGAGGTGAGTACATGGGGAAAGCATTTCAGGGGGAGTTGTTATCATTGGGCATCAAACAACAATTCACTTGCCCGTATAGTCCTCAGCAGAATGGAGTGGCAGAGAGGTTTCACCGCACTATCCAAGCTATTGCTACCACTTTCCTTCAGTTCAAAGGTCTTGACAAGCTCCGGTGGGGTGAGGCAATCACTATGGCAATCTATGTTCACAACAGGAGGCCAACAAGGCCTCTACCAGATGGTGTAACGCCATATGAGGCTTGGTTTGGAGTTAAACCAGATCTGTCTATGCTCCGTGTTTTTGGTTCTTGGCCCAATACCGTGTCCCAGATGCAAAGAGACTCAAGCTGGACAGCAAAGCTCATTGGGGCCTCTTCATCGGCATGAGCAATGAGAGCAAGGGATGGGTCCTTTGGGATCCCGTCACCAAGCGAGAAGTGGTTTCAAGGGATGTTGTCTTCTATGAAGACATGTCCCTTGCAGATTGGCACAAGTATTCCTCTTCCTCCTCTCTACCACCCCTTATCCAACAGGAACCAGCAAGAGCACCTGAGGAAACAACACAAGAGGAGGAAGAAGTTGACACCGATTCTGACCATAGCGGACCGATCATCGATCTCCCTCAAGCCGTCGGCAACGAGACCAGCCGTGCCACACAAGTGCCACCAGCAGCTACTCAACTGAGTGGAGATGAAGTTCAACCATCAAATGAAGACAATCCACCCCAGCAAGTCACCGTTCCATCACCGCCAAAGGAGCAGCAGCCAACCGTCACAAACCAGCCAGCCACTTCAACACCAACCTCGCAAGTTCAACGTCACCCGGATCAGCCCACCACTACGCCATCTAACCCATCAACAACCATCACTCCAGAGGCAACTACAGAAGCTCATCATCATCCCATGCAGCAGCAACCAACAGCTACAAGTTCCCAAGTACCTACATCAACACCATCTACGACCATTCCTAGCAACAAGTCAACCGTCACCGCAACACCTCGTTCTCATACCACACGTTCATCACTTCAACTTCCAACGTCAAGCCAGCTCATAGCACGAGGATCACTTCAGCGAGTCTCCACCAACACCAGCTCCAACAGCCCACTTCTTCACCCAAGACCTTTCTCAACTTCACCCCCACGTCCCGGATTTGGTCGTCATCAGTTACCGCCATCTTCAACACCGAGCAACAACACCAACCAGCCCCAACCATCACCACCTCTTGACAACGCAGCGTCATCATCAATCCCCAAGCTTCTAGTCTCAAGATCCCCACCAAGAGCACCTTCACAACCAACTATGCCGACGAACGTTTCAGCTTCACCGCCACGAGTCATCACTCCTATTCCTCAAGTCAACACCGCATGATAATCGAGAGAGTTCCACGCCGGGAAAAGATCATGCAGCCATGCCGCCGTCGCAGCCGATGTCGAAGCCGTTGTCTCAGCCGCAAATGACAGTGTCAATGCATCCAAGCACTGAGGGACCAAACCCTACCACTGATGTGTCTCAGCCAAGTGAGGAGTTGGGTAAAGGTAAACGAGTCCGCAAGGTGAAAAAGCCCTTCACATTCATGGTTGACATGTCATCAAGGTGCATGTGTGAGGAGAGTGAGAATTGCATTCACAAGAAGGTAGAGGCAATATGCATAGCAGCGTCACACCTTCCACGAGAGCCATTGAGTCGTCGTGATGTCAGAATGAACGGACAGGAATGGTTGAACTAACAGTGAAATCAGTACAAGTACCTAACCCTAGAATTGTGTACCCCCTATAGGCTAACCCACTGTAGCCTAAACAAACACAACATATATAATGTTTGACACACCCCCATAGGCAAAGTGGGGGAGAGCAAGGGGTCACAAGATCAGTCAAAGCAAAGCAAAACAAGCTCAGGGTGGATCTCAAGGATACCACACAAATTCCGAGCACAAGCAAGTGGTCACAAGACCAGTTCACATGCAGGTTGATAATATAACAAGAGATACAGTGATCACAACCTAGCAAGTGTAAACATGCAGGCATATATATAAAGATCACAGTACAAGCAGAGTCAAGAAGTAAGTAAGTGAGGTCCAGCAGGCACAAGGCCTAGAAGAGTACAGAAACGCTGATGGTCACAAGGCTGAAGCGCCTTGGTGAACACATCAGCAAGGTTGGCCTCAGTGGCCACGTAACGCAGACGAAGCTGACCACGCTGCTGCAGCTCTCGAGCAAGGAAGTACCGCAGGGCGATGTGCTTCGTTCTGTGCTCTAGTCTGTGCTCCTCACACAAGGCAATGGTAGCCTGGTTGTCGACGTACAGCACTGGAGGAGAACGAGGCCGCTCTCCCAAGTCGGTCAGCAGGTAGGTCAGCCAGCGTAGCTCCTGGGCAGCCATGGCTGTGGCGTAGATCTCAGCCTCACAACTGGAGCTGAGAACAGAAGAAGAGCGTGTAGAACGCCAAGAAACTGAGCCGGAGCCAAGGCTGAAGGTGTAACCCTGAGACGACCGCTGAGTAGCCTGGTCGTCCGCCCAAGAAGCGTCTGAGTGTCCAGTAAGTACAACTCGGTCTCGCCCTCCAAGCACTAGCCCCATGCCCGACGTACTGCACAAGTAGCGCAACACCCTCTTAGCGGCATCCATGTGCTCCTTTCTGTGACGGCCAGGAGCGACATAGCGTGCAAGGATGCTAAGAGGGTATGCAAGGTCAGGTCGAGTGCAGGTCATCAGGTACATGAGGCAGCCCACCAGCTCTGGATACGGGCCACTCGGCTCTACGGACTCATCCGAAGGCAGAGCTGAGAGCGAGTGACCGGTAGGCAGAGGAGTGGACTGAGGCGAGGAGTACGTGAAGCGGAAGCGCTGAAGGATCTGCTGCACCATGTGTGACTGAGTCAAGGTGATGGTGCGCCGTGCTCTGTCCCGGGTGATCCGCAAGCCAAGATAGCTTGTCAGTTCACCCAGGTCTGTGCACGTGTGTCTCCTCTGCAGCTCCGACTTCACGTGGGCGAGTGCCGCGGTGTCAGCAGTGGCAAAGACCAAGTCGTCGACGTACACAAGGATGTAGAACGGCGGCAGCGAGGTGTCTGTGCGTAGAAACAGTGACGGGTCAGCAGTAGAGGGAGCGAACCCAAGAGCCGCAAGTGTCGTCCTCAGTGTGTCGTGCCACTCACGCGGTGCCTGGCGGAGACTGTAGACCGGCCGCTGAAGCCTCCACTGGGTACCAGGAGGAACCAACCCAGTGAAGCCAGGAGGGCGGCGTAGCCAGATCTCCTCGTGCAGGCTGCCCTGCAAGAAAGCAGTGCTGAAGTCAAGTGAGTGAAGCTCGTAGTCGCGGTGAGCGGCTATGTGCAGCAGCACCCGAAGAGTGGTCATCTTCGGGGTGGGGGAGAAGGTCTGGAAGAAGTCAACTCCCTCTCGCTGACTGAAGCCTCGAGCCACGTAGCGCGCCTTGAAGACAGGAGGAGAACCCGGTGGCCGCTTCACCCTGAAAATCCACATGCCACTGACGATGTTCGCCCAAGGTGGGGGAACCTCGTCGACGTAGGTGCCTGTGGACTTCTAGGAAGCCATCTCTGCGTCCATGGCTGTCTGCCACTGAGAGGAGTAGGGACCCGCCATCGCCTCAGCGTAAGTGCGCGGGGTCGGGATGTCTGGTGCATCCGGGTCTCCCTCAGGGGCAACTAGCATGGACACGAGATGGGGCAAAGCAGCAGCAAAGCACTGGAACTCCTCCTGTCTGTCCTCAACGACGTCCGTGCCAAGAGCACACTCACCCCCGACGGACGGAGGACAGACAGACTCAGACTCAGACTCAGCAACAAGGCTAGTGGCGTAGTCTAGACGACACCGGGCAGCAAAGTCTATCAACTCAGCTTCCAGAGCAGACGCAGCAGAGGACTCAAAGGTTTTGTCAGTGACAACAGTAGCGAGGAGACGGGTGACAGTGGGACTGGCAGCACGACGGGAGTCAGACTCCGGATCAGGAAGAGTAGGCAGAGAGGACGCAGGAGGAGACGGCAGCGGGACATGCTGAGGAGCAGTGGAGGGACGCAAAGTCATGTAGTGAGTGCCAGGGACAGGAGGAGGACGCTCACGGGGGATCCGACGACCAGTGCGAGCAGTACGAACAGGCGACGTAGGACGAGACGCAGGCTCACGACGCTCTGCAAGACCTCCTGTGGGACCAGTGTAAGGAGAGGGACCAGGAAGAGGCGAGGCAGGCGGTAACTGCGACTGCGACTGGACAGGCGGAGGACACTCTACGGAGGGAGGAGGACGAGGAGGAGGAGCCTGACCAAGAACCTGCTGAAGGAGCGGTACGAAGTAAGGTCGTGGCCGCGCAGCGTCCCCAGAAGCAGCAGAGACACCAGCGCCAGGGTCCTCAGCACCAGCAGCAGCTCCACCGCCCGGGTCCTCAGTGCCAGCAAGAGCTCCACCGCTCGGGTCCGCAGTACCAGCAGCAGCTCCACCGCCCGGGTCCTCAGCACCAGCAGCAGCTCCACCGCTCGGGTCCTCAGCACCAGCAGGAACTCCACCAGCCGGGTCCTCAGCACCAGCAGGAACTCCACCAGCCGGGTCCTCAGCACCAGCAGCAGCTCCAACGTCCGGGTCCTCAGCACTAGCAGTAGCGCCACCGCTCGGGTCCTCAGCACCAGTAGCCGCGCCACCGCTCGGGTCCTCAGCACCAGCAGCAGCTCCACCAGTCGGGTCCGCAGCACCAGCAGCAGCTCCAACGTCCGGGTCCGCAGCACCAGGAGCACCACTCCGAAGACTGCAGCGCCTCGTGTACCACTCTCGGATCTGCTGGAGGGGGGGGAGCTCCCGGGCAGGAGGGGAAGCACCGCGACCAGCTCCAGCCGTACCTCTCCGGAGGCGGCAGTACTGTAGGTACCGCTCCTGCAGCCGCTGTGAGGAGAGGGCTCCTCCAGGTGTAGTACCCCCAGACTCAGCACCCCCAGGCTCCGCACCCGCAGACTCAGCACCGTCAGGCTCACTACCCCCAGGCTCCGCACCTCCAGACTCAGCACTCCCAGGCTCAGCACCCCCAGACGCAGCACCCCCAGGCTCAGCACCCCCAGGCTCAGCACCCCCAGCAGGACGAGAGTCAACAGCTACCTCGACAGGCTCACCCGGGTCTACCTGGGACACACCTGAGGGAGCGGCACCCTGAGGGGGGAGGGGGTCTGGTACCTCAGCACCTGGAGCCAGGAAGAGAGGCGGGGGGGGGAGTGGGGCAGTGCGGTAGGGGAAGAGGCGGTAGTAGGGGACGGACTCGTCAAAAGTGACGTCCTGAGAGGCCAGGACACGACGCGAGGTGGCGTGGTAGAACTGCCAACCAGGCGCGTCCGGGACAAAGCCAAGGAAGACACAGGGGACAGCGCGACGGGAGAGCTTGTCCGCGGACGTGTCGCGAACAAAAGCTCGAGATCCCCAGACCCGAAAACGCGACGCATCGCCAGCCTCTCCCGTCCAACGCAGTGTCGGAGAAGTCTCCGGTAAGGAGACACGGGGCCAGAGGTTGAGCTGATGCGCAGCGTATCGGACAGCAAACGGCCACAGAAAGTGGGGGGCAGCCGCATGAACCAAGGAGGTACGAGCGACCTCCATGACCAAGCCAATGCGGCGCTCAGCAACCCCATTCTGCTGTGGAGAGGCCGGAAGCGTGAACGACTGCTCAATGCCCTCCTGCTGACAGAAGGCCTCCAAGAGGCCAGAGGAAAACTCCCCACCTCTGTCAGAGTGCAGACGCAGGACAGGGAAGTCGGAGCGGAAACGCTCACTGAGCTGGAGACGAGATCTGCGGATCCAAGGGATCAAGACAGCAGGGACCTCACCCTTGGTGCGCAAGGGGAAGACCGTGGTGTAGCGCGAGAAGTCGTCAACAACAATCAGGAAGTACCTCTCCTGACCCTGACCACGGACGCGGGCTGGGCCCCACACGTCCATGTGGAGCGTCTGCAAAGGAGCAGTCGTCGGGGGAAAGGAGGAGGAGTGAGGAGCGGCGCGCTGCCGCCCCTCGACACAGGGAAGACAGGGAGGAGCAGGCGAGGGTGGGAGGGGAGGGAGAACCCTGGGAAGACCAGCAACAAGGTCCCGTTTGTGCATGGCCCGAAGGCGCTGCACAGACGGGTGACCAAGGCGGTGGTGCCAGAGGACAGTCTCATGCGCCAAAGAGCGACACGAGCAGGGGGCGGACAGCTGACCTGACGCAGACGCAGACGCAGACGCAGCTACCTGAGGGGACTCAGTGGTCAGTGTGTACAGGTCCGACCCCGGCTCTCGAGTGAAGGTAGCCAGGTGGCGGCCCGTCCGAGCACACGTGCAGTGTGTCACGCGCTCGTATGCAGGGGTGAACTGGTGAACACCCCCGTCCTGGAGCGCACTACCTGCCACCAAGTTCGTAGAGAACGAGGGGAGGTAGAGACCTGACAGTGTGCCTGACGGGACCGCAGGACAAGGAAGGACAGTGGAGGAGGTCGCAATGACCGGACCCCCAGAGGGGTCAGCGAGGGAGACAGCAACTGGCCAAGCGAGTGGCTCAAGGACAGTGCGGTCACGAAAGAAACAGCGAGAAGCACCAGAGTCCAGTGTGAAGGTGTGAAGTGCTGCAGTCGACTCAGTACCAGGGGGGACGGACTCACGAGCACCTAGAGCGACAGCCACACCATCACCTGAGGTGGCAGACACGAGAGGACCTGCAGTGGCAGTCTCACTAGTACCTAGAGCAGTAGGCTCATCAGTAGCTGGAGTGGTAGACACGTGAGTACCGGGAGTGGTAGCCTCACCTGCACCTAGGGCAACAGACGTACTAGCACCTAGAGCGGCAGCCTCACTCACAGGACTCGGCAGCTGCACCTCTCCACTACCAGTAGCTCTTGAACGACGCACTCCAGAGGGACTACCACTACGGCCACTCCGACAGCCCAAACTGGCGTACCACTCACGAGCCTGCTGTAGCATAAGAGGGCACGGCTGCTGCACCTGGCCACGACCAGAGGCTCCCGAACGACGCACTCCAGAGCGACTACCACTACGGCCACCCCGACGTCCCAAACCGGCGTACCACTCACGAGCCTGCTGGAGCATAAGAGGGCACGGCTGCTGCACCTGTCCACTACCAGAGGCTCCCGAACGACGCACTCCAGAGCGACTACCACTACGGCCACCCCGACTGCCCAAACCGGCGTACCACTCACGAGCCTGCTGGAGCATAAGAGGGCACGGCTGCTGCACCTGTCCACTACCAGAGGCTCCCGAACGACGCACTCCAGAGCGACTACCACTACGGCCACCCCGACTGCCCAAACCGGCGTACCACTCACGAGCCTGCTGGAGCATAAGAGGGCACGGCTGCTGCACCTGTCCACTACCAGAGGTTCCCGAGCGACGCACTCCAGAGCGACTACCACTACGGCGACCCCGACAGCCCAAACTGGCGTACCACTCACGAGCCTGCTGGAGCTGCATCTGGCCACGTCAGGAGCAGCAGCAGTAGTGGTAGCAACAGCAGTGGCAGTGGGAGTAGTAAGGGCAGGAGCAGCAGTAGTAGCGGGAGTAGTGCTGGCAGGGCAAAGCTCACCAGTGGTAGGCGCGGCGGGCGCAAGACGGTGGTGACAGCGGGGCCGCTGCAACTGCGGGGCGGGGCCAGGTCGCAGCAGGGAGCTCCGCGGCAGCTGCTGCAGGGTCGGCGGCGGCAGCTGCTGTAAGGTCGACGGCGGCAGATGCTGCAGTCTCAGCGGCGGCAGCTGCTGTAGAGTCGGCGGCGGCTGCTGCTGGAGGCTCGGCGGCGGCAGCTGCTGCAGGTCGAGCGGCGGCTGCTGCTGCAGGCTCGGCGGCTGCAGCTGCTGCAGGTCCGGCGGCGGCCTCTGCTGCAGGCTCGGCGGCGGCAGCTGCGGTAGGCTCGGCGGCGGCAGCTGCTGCAGGTCTGGCGGCGGCTGCTGCTGCAGGCTCGGCGGCGGCAGCTGCTGCAGGTCGAGCGGCGGCTGCTGTTGCAGGCTAGGCGGCGGCAGCTGCTGCAGGTCCGGCAGCGACGAAGCCGCGAAGGGGCGGCTGAGGGGTCGCGACGGGCAGCTAAGGGGCCGCGACGCGCGGGTAAGGGGCCGCAACGGCGGCTGAGGGGTCGCAACGGGCGGCTAAGGAGCCGCGGGCGGCTAAGGGGCCGCGACGGGCGGCTAAGGGGCCGCGACGGGCGGCTAAGGGGCAGCAGTGAGCCGCGCGCAGGCTGCGCGGGCTCAGCGCGGGCTGCGCGGGCGGTGAGCGGGACGGCAGCGGGCGGCGTGCGGGCTGCGGCGCACAGGCAGCGCGCGAGCAGCTTGCGGGCAGCGCGCGGGGCCGCGCGCGAAGAAATAGCCGCGCGCGGGCGGCTAGCGGGTCGCGCGTGAAAAATCGACCGCGCGCGGGCGGCTAGCGGGTCGCGCGCGTTAAAAAAAAAAAAAGACGAGCCGCGCGCGGGTGGCTGGCGGGCTGCGCGCGCGCGGTAGGTAGAAGGCGCACGAGGGCGCACGGTAGGTAGGTAGGTAGGTAGGTAGGTAGGTAGGTAGGTAGGTAGGTAGGTAGGTAACGGTGGGCCCTAAAACGGTCCTAGTGACGGACCTGCTCTGAAACCATGTCAGAATGAACGGACAGGAATGGTTGAACTAACAGTGAAATCAGTACAAGTACCTAACCCTAGAATTGTGTACCCCCTATAGGCTAACCCACTGTAGCCTAAACAAACACAACATATATAATGTTTGACACGTGAGGCAGTGGCAAGTCCCAAGAGAGAGCATTGGTTGAAGGCCGAGGAAGAAGAGATTGAGAGTCTCATGAAGCGAGGTACATGGCGTCTTGTTGAGCCACCTCCAGGGAAGAAGGTAATTGGTGTCAAATGGGTGTACAAGATTAAGGTGAAAGGTGATGGTAGCCTTGATAGGTACAAGGCAAGGTTAGTGGCAAAAGGTTATTCCCAAATCCCAGGTCTTGACTTCACCGAAACCTTTACCGCGGTAGCGAAGTACACCACGGTACGAGTCCTCCTCGCCATAGCCGCATACCTTGGTCTTCATATCCACCAAATGGATGTCAAGAACGCGTTTCTCTATGGTGTCTTGGAAGAAGAGGTATACATGGCACAACCCGAAGGTTATGATGATGGTATGGGTAGAGTTTGTCATTTGGTAAAGTCCCTTTATGGTCTCAAACAGTCCCCACGGGTATGGTATCATGCTCTTGAGAAGGTACTCTTCAAGCACGGTTTCACAAGGTCCATGAGAGACAACGCTTTGTACTTCATGCACACGAGTGAGGGGGAGTACATTTGGCTCTTGGTATATGTCGATGACCTCCTCCTAGTCTCAGGTTCCCTTGATCTCCTCAACAAGGTGAAAGGTATCCTCATGAGTGCATTCACGATGACCGATCTTGGTGAGCCGAGTCATTACCTTGGTATGAATATTGTGAGAGATCATAAGTCAAGGTCCATCTTCCTATTCCAGCAAAGGTACATCCAAAAGGTTCTTGAGAGGTTTGGTCTTGATGATAGCAAGCCATCACCTACCCCGCTTCCTTCCAACTTTGTCCCTTTGTCTTCACATCAGCCCTATGAGGAGAGAGAGTCAAGCCTTGACATCACGGGTATTGAGGAGAGTGAGCATCATGGTGAGACTTCATCCAAGGTATCCCCACAAGACCTAGCTCTCTACCAAAGTCTGGATGAGAAGGGAAGCAGGGAGGAGGGAGGGGGGAAGCCGGAGAGGGACAGGAGAATAGGTTGTAAGGGAGGCAGGTCAAAATAAAGAGGGGTGTAAACGGTGATGCCAGAAGTGAGGGGGACTGGGGGAGGGAGTGAGGGGTGTACAGGCTCTCCCCCTCTCTCTCTCCCTGTCTGCCCCTCCCCCTCCGTTCTTCCCCTCTGTCCTTCCCCTGCAGTCTCTCCCCCTCAGTCCTTCCCCTTCTTTCTCTCCCCCTCTGTCCTTCCCCTTATGCCTCTCCCAATATATCCTGCCACCAGGGGAGAGTGGGGAGAGACTTGAGGGTTGTGTCTTGAGGAGAGTGAGCATCATGGTGAGACGTCACCCAAGGTATCCCCACAAGACCTAGCTCTCTACCAAAGTCAGGTTGGGTGTCTCATGTATGCAGCCCTATGCACAAGGCCCGACCTAGCATTCACGGTATCCAAGCTAGCTCAACACATGAGTGCCCCATCACCTATCCATATGCATGCAGCCAAGCGAGCTCTTAGGTATCTCAAAGGTACTTCTAATCATGGTCTTCTCTTCCAAGCCAGCCCACATGCAAGCTCCCTCCAAGGCTTTACCGATGCAGATTGGGCGGGAGAATTGAGCACACGCAAGTCCACCGGCGGCTACATCTTCCTCATGTGCGGTGCCGCTGTTTCTTGGCAATCACGCAAGCAAAGTTGTGTGGCGCTTTCTACAACCGAAGCTGAGTACATGGCAATGACCGAAGGAGCAAGGGAGGCAATCTGGTTACGTGGACTCTTGGAGGACTTGAGGCAGCCGCAAACTCAACCGACTCCGCTCTACGTGGACAACACTTCAGCAATCGCTCTTTCCAAGAACCCGGTTCATCATGGGCGTACAAAACACATCGAGGTGCAGTACCATTTCATCCGTGAGCAACTAGAGAAGGGAGTTCTCGCCGTCAACTTTTGCCGTTCATTCGATCAAGCAGCCGATTTCATGACCAAGGTTCTTCCATATGATGCTTTCAACATGTGCAAGGCAAGAGCAGGTCTCATGACACTTCATGAAGCAGTGCAGCAGTTTGAGGAGAATGAGGAGTATGAGGAGAAGCAACCTGGGCAGCCGCATGGAGTGTATGCTAAGGAGATGTGAGAGGAGCATAACCATGGGTGTATGTGTGCTTCGGGTCTGGTGCGAGGGGGAGTGTTGGAGAAGCGAGTTTCTGCCGCCCCAGCCCTTTGCACACAAGGAGCAGCAAGGGGGGAATGTCGGCAATGAATCGAAGGCTTCGCGAAATATCGGAAAGTTTCCCAACCAATCAGATTTCAGCCGAAGACTCGATACAGTTCGGAGCTACCTTCAAACTGAAGTGCCAAGCGTTTCTACAGGCTTCTACAAAATAGAATCAGCTATAACAGATAATTCCAGAGACTTCATATTCATGCACCTCATGTGGCTCTCAAAGTCACTCAAGTTCCATGCAACTGAATTGTGCCCAAGTTCCCAAGGAAGTTGCCTTGTCTAGCAGGCTAGTTTGAGCTACCTATGTGCCTTGTTTGTGATGCATATAGAGTTGTGCTTTAGTGGGCTTGTATAACCTTGATCATAGTGAAGATTTCTCTCATCCAACCAATTCCAGCAGCTCAGTTGAGCATTACCAGCCAAGTTTCCAGCCCTCTAGTAGTCACAGCTACTCTGTTTTACAAGTAAAGCATCCTGTGCCTCGCATCGCATCGCATCCCCCTCAGGTCATCACAACCTCGAGTCGAGTCGCAACAACCTGTGTCGGTGGCGAGGGGAATTCCCTAGTCCTCCCATCCATTTTCTGTGCTTAGACTCGCCGCGGCATCCCCAAGATGCTTAGAAAACAGGAAGCCGCTGGCGCCCCTTCCGCGTCAGCTCTCGTCGCGGCGCAGCGCTGGCCCTCGGGGCGGCACCGCCCCGCGCTATGCACTTCATAGCAGCCACGTCACGGTTCCGCGTTGGAGAGGAGAGGAAACTTGATCATCACACCCACTGGCGCCGCTTAAGAAGTTTGTTTTCGAGGCGGCGCGCCTCCGCCTTTCCCCGCCGCGCTCCTTCCCGGTCGCCTCGCTAATCTTGTCGCTCCGCGGCCATCATAGTACGCACGAAAACAGACGGGCCTAACTGCTGACGCCCTCGGGAATGGGTGGGGCTCCGCCGAGTCTCATCCTGGGAGTCGCTGCTTCGGAAGCTGGAAGCTGGGAGCTGGAAGCTGGGAGCTGGAAGCTGGGAGCTGGAAGCTGGGAGCTGGAAGCTGGGAGCTGGAAGATGGGAGCTGGAAGCTGGAAGCTGGAAGCTGGGAGCTGGAAGCTGGGAGCTGGAAGCTGGGAGATGGAAGGTGGACGTTGCGCCCTCGGGGATGGATGGGGCTCCGAGTCCTAGCCTGGGACTCTCAGCTCCGAGCTTGAAGCTGGAAGTTGGAAGCTGAGTCAGCTTCGGAAGCTGGAAGCTGGAAGGTGGAAGGTGGAAGGTGGAAGCTGCGCCATGCCGCTGTTACCAGCACTCGCAGCGCCTCCCAGAGTCCCACTGGCCACGATTCAGAACCCTCTCAGGCTGGAGGGACGGAGCAGCAGCAACAGTATAAAATCGCCTGCCGCATCACGACTCAGTCCAGGAGCACCAGAGTAGAGTTTCTCTTCAGCTCGCGAACTACACGTTCATCGCCCTTTCCCGTCTAAAATCGTTTCCGGCTAGGCCTCTCAGTTTGTTCCCATCTCTGGATAGACTACCGACATGGAGCGCGCATCACCTCTCGTTGTCGTCCTGCTCTGTAAGCCGCTTACTACTCGTTTGACGCTCTGTGAGCAGTGCTACTCTCCTTACAGACTGCGGCAGATCTGCGGAGCCCTTTTTCTGCCTTTTCTCCTCCCCGTGGTGATGGCTGGCCCATGGATCGCGGCCACGTCAGCATCCAACCAGGCCAACAGCGGCAAACCCTAAAGCCGTGGCAGTCAGCTTTCGTGTCATCGCTCAACCATAACCATACTGCTCCCTCGCGCCCATCATCATGATGCTCCCTCGTGCCACGCTGCTGCTTTGCCCGTCAGCTGCGGCGTTCTTCACTGCCGCTGCCGCTGCGTCTGCCTCGATCTTCCCGCCATCCCTCGCACACGACTGCAGCGCTCCAGGCGCCGCGTCTGCTGCTCAGGCCGTCAAGCCCTTGTTTTGGAAAGGGAAGACCGTGAGTAAGTGTCCGATCCGGCGGTACGACTCCTACTCTTACTGCTGCTGCTGCTGCTGCTGCTGCTGCTGCTGTTGCTGCTGCTGCTGCTACCAGTAATAGCAGCAGCAGGAGGTGACAGGTGCACCGAAATGCAGCCTCCTCCTCCGAATGCGTCCAACAGAAGGTTTCAGCTTCTATTGATGTACTACTTGATGCGTCGCAATCGGTTTTACTGCATTGATCATGCGTCACAAATGGTTTCATTGCATTGTTCCTGTACGAGTCCCAGCTGAGCTGCCTCTTTCATTGCATTCGTACGGTTCCGTCGTCTCTTACTCCACCAGCGCGCTTCACGCAGTGATGTTCGTATAGTAATCACCTGTTCGACTGCCGTGCTCTCCTGGCCCTCCACCTTTCCCTCCCTGCGTCCCTTCTCCCTCCCTGCGTCCCTTCTCCCTCCCTGCGTCCCTTCTCCCTCTCTGCGTCCCTTCTCCCTCCATGCGTCCCTTCTCCTTCCCTGCGTCCCTTCTCCCTCCCTGCGTCCCTTCTCCCTCCCTGCGTCCCTTCTCCCTCCCTGCGTCCCTTCTCCCTCCCTGCGTCCCTTCTCCCTCCCTGCGTCCCTTCTCCCTCCCTGCGTCCCTTCTCCCTCCCTGCGTCCCTTCTCCCTCCCTGCGTCCCTTCTCCCTCCCTGCGTCCCTTCTCCCTCCCTGCGTCCCTTCTCCCTCCCTGCGTCCCTTCTCCCTCCCTGCGTCCCTTCTCCCTCCCTGCGTCCCTTCTCCCTGCCAATCCCCCCTTTGCCAGTCAAGTACGTGGCAAAACTGCCTCCCATGAAGCTCAATGGCAAGGTGGTTGGCGCTGATGAAGGTCTGATCGGGCTTTTCCCCCGTGATAGGCCGAAACATGTTTGTCTTTGTCTTGTTTTAATCAAGAGACGAGTTCCTGTGCAAGCCTTTTCTTTAGCTGAGCACTCAGTTTAGTGGACGGATTTTACAAGGCTTTGATCCTACTGCTAAAAGGATCTCTATCTTGCTGCTCTCCCCCGATGAGTGAGGACCCGTGGGACCTCACATACGTTGGTTGGCTGGCTTGGCTTCGGGTTAGGCAAAGACCTAGTTGAAAACCCTTTCAGTTATTGATGCTTCCAGCAAATGGAACACTTCATAATCACAAAAACCAGCATTCGTGATCCGCTGTTCGACAGAAAAACTTAACCCCCTCAGAGCAACCAAAGTAGCTGAAAGGGCCAAGCCAAGCCAAGCCAAGCCAATTGTCCCAATACTCTACTTTCTTAAATCTTCCGCAGAGTGCATGCGTACCCGTTTTTCTGGTACCCAACCTGAAAGTATGTGTGTCCTCCCTTGACCCGCCCCATGGTTGTTGTATGGGCCTCCGCCAGAGTTGCTACTGAACCCATATTCAATTCCCGACCTTGCTTGTCACTGATGATGTTAACCACGGGAATGAGGGGCCACCTGTAACACCGGAAGTAGAGCAGGAATCAGTGGTACCTCCGACAGGGAGCTTTCCTCCGGAATTGATCTTGAAGACGTTGAGATTGATAACGACGTAGTACGTTGTTGCAGAGTGCCAGCCAAGAGGGCATTCCATTGGGGGAGATGGTTGCCAAGGGGACTTTTGACACATCTCAACAATTGATCTCGAAGACGGTGAGATTGATAATGATTAGTATGTTGTGGTCGAGTACCTGTCAAGAGGGCATTCCATTGGGAGAGATGGTGCGAAGGGGACTTCTGAGACATCTCAGCAATTGATCTTGAAAACAATGAGATTGATAATGACGTAGTATGTTGTTGCAGAGTACCAGCCAACAGGGCATTCCATTGGGGGAGACGGTGCGAAGGGGACAGGGGGAAGATGAGGCGGGGGGTTGGAGTTAGGGTTGCCACTGGGAAGGATGAGGTGGGGGTTGCAAGAGGGGGGGAGGGGGTGGAGTAAGGGGAGAGCGAGAGCGCCTAGGGGGGAGGAAGGGGCAAAGTGTTGGCTAAACGTGAAGGTGGGCAAGGATGGGTGCTGGACCATGTGCCCTAGAACAAAGAAAAAAACATAACAGAAAAACAAGCGGGTACTTAGGCATGCCCATAAGGAGCAGCATCAGCAGCGGATACAACAGGGTCACACAGAGACGCACCTCCTCTGACTTGATGGCAAAGACCCCTGTCAAAAGTCACCTGGATCCCTGATGCATGCTTGTCGCCTATCACTTTCCCATTCTTCTTAGCAGGACGCAACTTGACCACGTACTGACTTTTGAGTCGACTCAAAAGTCACCTGGATCCCTGATGCATGCTTGTCGCCTATCACTTTCCCATTCTTCTTAGCAGGACGCAACTTGACCACGTACTGACTTTTGAGTCGACTCGAAAGTTACCTGGATCCCTGATGCATGCTTGTCGCCTATCACTTTCCCATTCTTCTAAGCAGGACGCAACTTGACCACGTACTGACTTTTGAGTCGACTCAAAAGTCACCTCGATCCCTGATGCATGCTTGTCGCCTATCACTTTCCCATTCGTCTTAGCAGGACGCAACTGGACAACGTACTTTTCTGATAGTGGGAATGGCGAGATACGGGGCGTGTGGGAAGGGACGTGGGAAGGACAGAGCACAGGTGGTGAGGAAGTATAAGGGGAGCCAGTGCCACAGAGACTCTGTGTGGTGAAGCCTGTGAGCGTGATGGAGTGAGACGACCTTGGAGGTTTGAGAATCTGATCTGATGAAGCCAGTGGTGACGTGAAAGAATGATGCTGTTGCTGCTGCTGCTGCTGCTGCTGCTGCTGCCCGCCGCCGCCGCCGCTGCTGCTGCCGCTGCTGCGCACAAGCAACAAGAACACCGCGATGCAGCGAGGGCACCGCGGCGGCGGCAAAGAGCGCGGTGGACTCACCCAATCCTAGTGGGCACAGTCTTCCCTTTCCACACCAAGGGCTTGGCGACTCTGGGCGGCAGACGCGGCTGACGCGCTGCCCTGGTGTGCGAGGAACGGCAAGAAGCTTGAGGCAGACTCGGCAGCAGTGAAGAACGCCGCACATGAGGAACGGGCAAGGCAGCACAGCAGGCAGGAGCGCCCTTGAGGGATCAAAGAAACATCTAGTCATTGCATGAGGTGACGGGAGGCGTGACCGTTGTCACGAGGTGATGGAAACGGCAAGCCACGGCAAAACGGCAAGAGGTCGCTCGCATTTGACTGCGATAAGTCTCATCTCAAATGCGTCTCATCTCAAGGGCGCTAGAGTGGCTCTCAGGTTGGCCATGTTGGCTGTCGCATTTTGGCAATCTATGTCAACCAGTGATGAGACAACAGCACAGGTAGTACGAGAAGAGCAGAAGAAGCAGAGAAAGTAGGAAAGTTGAAGGCATTGCAAGTGCAACCACAGAAGAGGGGGACGAAGAGAGGCGCTGCTGCTGCTGCTGCTGCCGCTGCAGCGCTCCATGTTGGTCGCAGAGAAAGGCCCCCGCGAGGTAGTACGTGAGGCAGAAAGCTGGTGATAGAGATAAGGAAAGCTGGTGGTAGAGATAAGGAAAGCTGGTGGTAGAGATAAGGAAAGCTGGTGGTAGAGATAAGGAAAGCTGGTGGTAGAGATAAGGAAAGCTGGTGGTAGAGATAAGGAAAGCTGGTGGTAGAGATAAGGAAAGCTGGTGGTAGAGATAAGGAAAGCTGGTGGTAGAGATAAGGAAAGCTGGTGGTAGAGATAAGGAAAGCTGGTGGTAGAGATAAGGAAAGCTGGTGGTAGAGATAAGGAAAGCTGGTGGTAGAGATAAGGAAAGCTGGTGGTAGAGATAAGGAAAGCTGGTGGTAGAGATAAGGAAAGCTGGTGGTAGAGATAAGGAAAGCTGGTGGTAGAGATAAGGAAAGCTGGTGGTAGAGATAAGGAAAGCTGGTGGTAGAGATAAGGAAAGCTGGTGGTAGAGATAAGGAAAGCTGGTGGTAGAGATAAGGAAAGCTGGTGGTAGAGATAAGGAAAGCTGGTGGTAGAGATAAGGAAAGCTGGTGGTAGAGATAAGGAAAGCTGGTGGTAGAGATAAGGAAAGCTGGTGGTAGAGATAAGGAAAGCTGGTGGTAGAGATAAGGAAAGCTGGTGGTAGAGATAAGGAAAGCTGGTGGTAGAGATAAGGAAAGCTGGTGGTAGAGATAAGGAAAGCTGGTGGTAGAGATAAGGAAAGCTGGTGGTAGAGATAAGGAAAGCTGGTGGTAGAGATAAGGAAAGCTGGTGGTAGAGATAAGGAAAGCTGGTGGTAGAGATAAGGAAAGCTGGTGGTAGAGATAAGGAAAGCTGGTGGTAGAGATAAGGAAAGCTGGTGGTAGAGATAAGGAAAGCTGGTGGTAGAGATAAGGAAAGCTGGTGGTAGAGATGAGGAACGCTGGTGGTAGAGATGAGGAAAGCTGGTGGTAGAGATGAGGAAAGCTGGTGGTAGAGATGAGGAAAGCTGGTGGTAGAGATGAGGAAAGCTGGTGGTAGAGATGAGGAAAGCTGGTGGTAGAGATGAGGAAAGCTGGTGGTAGAGATGAGGAGAGCTGGTGGTAGAGATGAGGAGAGCTGGTGGTAGAGATGAGGAGAGCTGGTGGTAGAGATGAGGAGAGCTGGTGGTAGAGATGAGGAGAGCTGGTGGTAGAGATGAGGAGAGCTGGTGGTAGAGATGAGGAGAGCTGGTGGTAGAGATGAGGAGAGCTGGTGGTAGAGATGAGGAGAGCTGGTGGTAGAGATGAGGAGAGCTGGTGGTAGAGATGAGGAGAGCTGGTGGTAGAGATGAGGAGAGCTGGTGGTAGAGATGAGGAGAGCTGGTGGTAGAGATGAGGAGAGCTGGTGGTAGAGATGAGGAAAGCTGGTGGTAGAGATGAGGAAAGCTGGTGGTAGAGATGAGGAAAGCTGGTGGTAGAGATGAGGAAAGCTGGTGGTAGAGATGAGGAAAGCTGGTGGTAGAGATGAGGAAAGCTGGTGGTAGTGATAAGGAAAGCTGGTGGTTGAGATAAGGAAAGCTGGTGGTAGAGATAAGGAAAGCTGGTGGTAGAGATAAGGAAAGCTGGTGGTAGAGATAAGGAAAGCTGGTGGTAGAGATAAGGAAAGCTGGTGGTAGAGATAAGGAAAGCTGGTGGTAGAGATAAGGAAAGCTGGTGGTAGAGATAAGGAAAGCTGGTGGTAGAGATAAGGAAAGCTGGTGGTAGAGATAAGGAAAGCTGGTGGTAGAGATAAGGAAAGCTGGTGGTAGAGATAAGGAAAGCTGGTGGTAGAGATAAGGAAAGCTGGTGGTAGAGATAAGGAAAGCTGGTGGTAGAGATAAGGAAAGCTGGTGGTAGAGATAAGGAAAGCTGGTGGTAGAGATAAGGAAAGCTGGTGGTAGAGATAAGGAAAGCTGGTGGTAGAGATAAGGAAAGCTGGTGGTAGAGATAAGGAAAGCTGGTGGTAGAGATAAGGAAAGCTGGTGGTAGAGATAAGGAAAGCTGGTGGTAGAGATAAGGAAAGCTGGTGGTAGAGATGAGGAACGCTGGTGGTAGAGATGAGGAACGCTGGTGGTAGAGATGAGGAACGCTGGTGGTAGAGATGAGGAAAGCTGGTGGTAGAGATGAGGAAAGCTGGTGGTAGAGATGAGGAAAGCTGGTGGTAGAGATGAGGAAAGCTGGTGGTAGAGATGAGGAAAGCTGGTGGTAGAGATGAGGAGAGCTGGTGGTAGAGATGAGGAGAGCTGGTGGTAGAGATGAGGAGAGCTGGTGGTAGAGATAAGGAAAGCTGGTGGTAGAGATAAGGAAAGCTGGTGGTAGAGATAAGGAAAGCTGGTGGTAGAGATAAGGAAAGCTGGTGGTAGAGATAAGGAAAGCTGGTGGTAGAGATAAGGAAAGCTGGTGGTAGAGATAAGGAAAGCTGGTGGTAGAGATAAGGAAAGCTGGTGGTAGAGATAAGGAAAGCTGGTGGTAGAGATAAGGAAAGCTGGTGGTAGAGATAAGGAAAGCTGGTGGTAGAGATAAGGAAAGCTGGTGGTAGAGATAAGGAAAGCTGGTGGTAGAGATAAGGAAAGCTGGTGGTAGAGATAAGGAAAGCTGGTGGTAGAGATAAGGAAAGCTGGTGGTAGAGATAAGGAAAGCTGGTGGTAGAGATAAGGAAAGCTGGTGGTAGAGATAAGGAAAGCTGGTGGTAGAGATAAGGAAAGCTGGTGGTAGAGATAAGGAAAGCTGGTGGTAGAGATAAGGAAAGCTGATGGCAAAATGCTCGTATCATATAGTACCACTCGTCCGAGGGAGTCTCCTCCGCCTAGTACTGATTAGGTTCGCTGAAGCCACATTCGGATGGGACTGAATGGTCCCAGGCTCGCGACTCGGGATGACAGCATGGCTGGCCGGGCCGCCGAGCTGACAGCACACTACGTGGATTGCGTGGCATGATGGGATGGCATGATCACAGCTTGTGTGCATGCAGGAGAAGGAAGACGCGTCACAAGTTTTGGACGAGGAACGTAGTAGCGCGCGGGAGGCGCGATGACGCGCGATGACGCGCGCCTCGGCGCCACTCCGTCATTGGTAGAACCGAACGCCGAGTGTTGCGCGGGCGGGTGTGATACGGACGCTACCCACAGCTTACCCCGTGGCGGGATACCCCGGGGTCCTCGTCTAGGTGACCCGCGGGTCACCTCGGCAAAAACCACTTCGCGTGGTCACCCCGAGGTCCCCGCAGGTGGTGACCCACAGGAAACCCCTCCCAACCTGCGGGAGCGAATCAGACGCGAAACGCGTGACCCCTTTGATACCTTCCCAACTTGTGGGAACGAATAGTACGCAAGCCGCGTACGCGCTGTGAATGTCTTCAACAGTGAAAAGTTATACGATACAATACAATTTATTATTAGTGATTAAGCTATAAAGCTCTCGTAATATAATTACAAAAGTCATGACAGCAATTATTTACAGATGATAATACGGGCTTTACGAGCCATCACTCTTTCTTATGACAATATCACACTAATATATATGACTTGCACTTGCAAGATTCCACATTTTATCAGCAAAATGGCAGTACAACAATACAACAACTAACACATCACAAAATACAGCACATCACCAGGAAGAAAGTAGCTGACCACGTTACACCTGAAAGCCAGAGAATCACGTAAAAACGAGAAGAATCACGTCATGTCAAGAGCTGGCCAAAGCAAGCAAAAAACATCACGTTAGCTGGAAACGGCTTACCTACCAGAGCACGTGTTTTGACAAAATAGGAGGCTCGCGACGGAGAGTAGCCAGAAAAAAACACGAAAAACACACTGTGATGTAAGGAGAATTGCAAGAATGGCGACGTAAAACAGGTCAGGTGAGTGACGCCAAGAAGCAAAACGGAACGACTGGTGCAACGCCCATCAAACAACATTTTCAGGTAGTTCACCCATCCATAGCGTGCACACAAAGCCCGAGGGAATCACTGGCGACAAGCTTACCTCACAGAGCTTCAAGTATGAGCGATTAGCACGACGTTTAGCGATGCCTGCCAAGAAAAACACACGGTTCGAAAAAGCAATTAGCATCTGACGATGTTATAAGAACTCCTTATCTGACGATGGCATTAGAAATCGCCAAGTTCATGACGTTGCTTAATACGTAAGGGAACCCTAAAAACTAAGCTAGTTATCAGTCACCCATAGCTTCCAGCGATGTATACGACACTGAAGTAGCGGAATATGCGGACATGGCGGCGAGATAACAGAATCGCGAGACAACACAAGAGAATGAGAAATGGGGGCGATGGGGTGGTGAAATATATCGAAGTGACTGGCTGTTTTGCTGAAGTGACTTGGACAACTGTGATTGGTGCACGAAGCTGCCACCTGGCTAACCCATCAAATGAATCCGCAATATTGAGAGCCTCGATGGTAGAATAGAGCCTCTCAATAATTGCTCAAGAGAGCTGCTGTTACCCTAAACGTGTGCATCAAAGTGTGGGGTCAGCCTTGGTTTGCGAAACGGTGTGAATAAACCAAGCGAGCAGGCTCGGTCCGGAGCTGTGGGGGTAACCTGGGGGTATCCCAACGAACTCAGCTGCGACCCGATTGGTCAATGCTTACGTTACGTTGGGGCGCGAAACTGTTGCTCTCTTCGATAACGTCGCCAGCTCCGAAAGGTAACCTGCAGGGAACATCGTGGGAACTTGAGGGTTACCTCGTGAGGGTGACCTTCGGGTCACCCTCGTTTCCGAAGTGATTTTTGCGCTTTGAATTTTGGGATGCACGCGAATGCGAACACGTCACGTCACGTCACGTCACGTCACGTGACGGTCTTGGGTGCTTAGAACGCCTTGGGCGCCAAGGACAGCCATTCTCGGCCATGATCTCCCGAGACCAGCGCACATGACAGCAGCGTTGCTCGTGCTAAGCTGACGCAGCTCGCCGCTGGATTGCGTTGCGAAACTCGGGAATCGGAATTGCGTCGCTGCTTGACGATAGTGCACGAGGGTCTGAAATCGCGTGTTCCTACGCAAAGACAGTGAGTTAATAGTGTATGTCCTTCGTCGCCGCACTGGAGAACCGACAGCACACGACCTGAGTCGCATATGCCACCCACCCAGGTAGTGTGCTCTACACGAGTTAGAAAACGCAACGCCAAGCCAAGCAATGCCAGGCTTATCCATTCGTCGTGACTCGTCGCGACTCACGTTGCACGCCCCTGTCAAGGTGAGCCGATGTCATCCGCTGTACAGCTTGGCATTCGTTAGCGTCTTAGTTGTTTTGACTAATAACCTTTACATGCGAACCTGAGTACATGAACCAGAGGCTTGTCCAAGTATTTTCAAGCTTGGCGCTGAATACTTACTGTCTTATAAACGTGAATCAGCTAGGTTAGGTCATCGATATAGCATTTTCTTTGTCTGCATGCATACCCAATCTCTAGATGACAAGCACAAGTTCAGTGACTTGTCAAGAAGCTAGGCTAGGTTAGGAACAAGGCTAATTTTATCAGGGTAAATCACCCTGATACCCTGACTATCAGGGTGGTTTTTGATAGTCAGACTGATGGCCTATGGTGTTTTTTTTAGGAGATTGTATTACCCTGATGTGTCAGATTTTTTTTCTAAGGCACACTGATGTCCAAGGTTTTCCGGATCCCGTAGCGAGTTCTACCCTGTAACGCGTAACCTACCCCCCCCTCTCCCCCCGGTACACCCCCCCCCCCCCCCCCCCTTTCCCGTAACGTGGGATTTCACCAAGGCAACTTTCGAGGCCGGAATTTCGGCCTTGACAACTCCTGTGCTGGCACGAAGTGGGCCACTATTGGCCAGGTTTACAGTTTCCTTGTTGGCTCCCACACCTCCGCCAGTTGGTCTGTTTGTCTGGCTTGACAACAAGTCCGTGTTAGCATGAAACCTGGCTGACTGCAGCAACAATGACGGTGGTGCCCAGTGGCCCACTGGGCACCGCGTACCTTGCACGACTGTGGCTAGCTCCTCAGCTTCTTTGCGTGCACGTTAGGAAACAGAGGCGAGATAGGAACACGGGAGAGGATTCACCTTGCAAGAACACAGCACTCCCCGCTGGGAGTGCAACGTAGGACGTTCTCCTGCTTCTCGTTTGGAGTCATGGCTTCTGCAGAGGAAGGCGAAGGTGAGGCTCCTGACGAGCCTTTGAAAGATGCGCCCGCGCGAACAGGCCTGGATTTCTTGCGCGCGGCTCACGCAAACCCTTCGCCTGTGGTTACGCCAGGCTCGTCATCTTGCAGCAAAGGAAAGGACATTGTGTCCGTGCCGACTCCATCCAAAGCCGACGCACCGGACAGTGCTCCCGCCACTGTCAGCGTGACGGAGGTGGGCGAGTCATCGTCTGCAGCCTCGAAGAAGAGGCGTCGCTACGCGCAGGCCGTCTTACCGTTCGGCACGCCACCAGCAAAACCGACTCCGCCGCCCGCTCCTGTCCAAGCTCCGAAGCGGGTCTCCCGTGAACTCACCGACGCCGAGAAGGCTGAGGAGAAATTCTTGAAGGCGCAGCAGCTCTACATCACGCAGTGGCTGCCGAAGTTCGACTGGCTGCTGCTGGACAAGAACGAAGAAGGGCTGCCCCGACTGCGATGCAGCATTTGCGTGGAGCACGGAAAGGACGATGCGAAGTTCGGCCGAAACGGAACGGGGTGAGCCACGAGGTGAGCGGCCACGAGGTGAGCAGCTCGGATCGATGCGAAGCCACGAGGTGAGCGGCCGCCACGAAGAAGCCATGAAACGGCAGCGGACTTTGATGGCGGAGATTGAGAAGCAGAAGCGGATTGACGACTTCGCCAACCACGACATGGAGGGGGCGCGACTGACCCGGCTCATGCGCGGCGTGCAGTTCATCTACGACCACGACGCACCAATCGCCATGTTCCCTCGCGGAGGAGGGTGTCGAGGACATCCCGCTTCAGTCGTACGGCGTGTACATCACACAGTAAGCAGCCGCCTTTATACCGTTACAATAGTCAGTGCCTCAATGCATGGTTTCCCATTCTATCCGAGTCTAATCCACTGCAAATCGGCTTGTGGCAGGTACGGTTTCAACGAAATGGCTTCCGCTATGGCAAAGTACCAGAAAACACAGCAGCTGCAGCATCTTCTCGCATCACCATTCATCGGCCTTACATGCGACGAGAGCACAGATCGCGCTCACGGCAAGCATCTGATCGTGTTCGCCACCTTTCTCAAGAACGGCGTGTCCGTGACGGAGTTTCTGGCGCTGCTGACGGTGCACAAGTGCGACGCTTCGTCGCTGTTCACCGTGCTCACAAGTCACCTGGAGTCCGTCGGGGTGGACCTCAAGCGGGTGTCAGGCATCGGCACCGACGGCGCTTCTGTGATGACAGGGGAGAAGAGCGGTCTTGTAAGCCGTCTGCAAGAGCACGTGCCGCATCTCGTCGGATGTCACTGCGTCTCGCATAGGTGAGCCGCTCTAGAGTGGTGGTTTTGATTAATCTCATGCGATGCTGTAGCACCGTGCGCGCTTTAATGTTGTCTTACATTACTATACCGTCTGGGCGTGCTGCAGGGAAGCCCTGGTCGTGAAGGATGCTGCGAAGGCCTACCCCGACTTGAACATGATCGACGCTGCCGTGCGAGCCGTGGGAGAGATTATCTGCCGTTCCAACATCTGGTACGACAGATTCAAGGAGCTTCAACAGGAGATTCACAAGACCAATCTCGAACACCAGGGACTGTTCAACGTCCGTTGGCTGTCTCGGGGAGACGCTGTAGCAAGGCTTGTCAGAGTGTTTGGGGCGGCGATCGTGATGATTGTGGAGTATGGCCAAAAAATCGCTTCAACAGTACAGACGTTCAAATTTCACTGCTACCTGTACTTCCTCGCAGACATTCTTGCAGTGCTCAACACGCTCAACCGCTTCTTCCAGCACCGCAAGGCAAGTTCCTCGTGTCAGAATCCCAGCCACTAACCACTGGGATAAAAGGGCTTGTTTGTGTAGCGGGTGAGTGCGCCCATAACCCCCCAGGCCAACGTGCCTGTAACCCTTCCCTAGGATCATCGGGGATCTCCAGTGGACCTTTGACACCCCCCCGCACTGGGATGCCCGAGGTGCACACACCGGGATTCGAACCCGAGACCTTCGCTCTGATACCATGTCAGAATCCCAGCCACTAACCACTGGGATAAAAGGGCTTGTTTGTGTAGCGGGTGAGTGCGCCCATAACCCCCCAGGCCAACGTGCCTGTAACCCTTCCCTAGGATCATCGGGGATCTCCAGTGGACCTCTGACACCTCGGGTGCTGGGTACAACCAGGGTTACACTTAAAGTTGTCGCAGCTAACATGTTTTTAGTGCCCGTGCTGTTCAAGGTGGATATCACACTGGTGGGCAAAGAAGTCGACCACACAATCACCGTCATCACTCACCGTTACATCCAGTACGGTGACACTTTTGGCGGCGGGGTCAGCAAGCACCTGTCCAAGTTCATCAAGCAGCACGGTGGTGACAACCGCACGGTGGTGGTCGAAGGGGTTGACGCGGAGGGGCGGCAAACATCGCACAAGTTTGTGCTGAGCGAGACCCCAATCAAGAAGAAAAGCAAACAAACATCCGTATGTTTGTTTGTTTGTTTGGGGGCACGCTTGCAGACTGCGAGAAGCTTTGCATGGGGTTCGCGAAGGAAATCGTCGCACGCATGAAGTACCGCATGTGGGACTTGCAGCAGATGGACGGCGCAAAGCTGTTTCAAGTTGACTCGTGGCCGAGCAGAGATGACCAGCGCGAATTGAAGACCCTCGAGTGGCTGGCCGCTAACGACGAGCTGTTTGGCAAACAGCTACCAGGTGAGCTTCGGGCAATCATTACTAATATTACGATCTGTCCCATGCATGCCATCCAACCTCGGACAGCCACCGATGTCCACTACCAACGCCCCAATCCCCTCCCCCGTCAGGATTTGATTTCAAGGCCGCCAAGAAAGAGCTGAGAAGCTTCATTCACATCATGCCACGCCACCACGCGGCAGAGGATTTCCACCAGGCCCTCCAAAGCATGATGAAGAGCCGGGACGTGCGACGCAGCTATCCGAATCTCATGACACTCTGGCAGGCCCTCGCTGTGCTGCCACTGAGCACAGTGGAGTGTGAGAGGGGGTTTAGTCGCCAGAATATCATCAAGAGCTGGATGCGCACATCGCTGTGCGATGCACGCCTTGGCGACCTCATGACGCTGCACATGCTGAAGTACCCCTACGTCTGGCCGGACGTGGTGGACATCTGGCGCAAGCAGAAAGCGCGCAGGCCGGCGAAATCAGTTGCGCCCGCGATACCAGCGGATTGGAAGGGGAAGCAGAAGGCACCAGAGCCAGAAGAGGAAAGTGACCACGATGAACACCCCTTTGGCATGTCCGATGATGATGACTGAAAGGTGTGTGGAGTGCTTCATTATTAATATACTATCAGGCTGTACAATATCTTTACACTGATGCGCTTGGGTAAATTTTTACAAACTTATGAATACCCTGACGGGTAAAAATATCCGTAGAGAGTCACACTGATAATCGGCTTTTTGAGCAAGAGGTACACTGATTATAAGGGTATCCCAAATCCAAAAATTAGCACTGGTTAAGAACCTATGAGAGTGGCGAGAGAGTGGAATATCGAGAAAGTAGGGGGGTTCACTATAGGCTCGAGGGTACAAATAGGAGACAAAGGAGGTGCACCACCAATACAAAGAGTTTATAACTACACTAAAGCTACAGCTACAGGCAGGTACATAAATATATATAAATATATATTCTAACACTCCCCCATAACTGCCTGCAGCAGGAGCTTGTGCAGCAACAACTCCTGGATGGGTACACCACGAACAGAGAAAGCAGCAACAGGAGGCAAGTGCAATGACAACCAGTGCAGTGGTGGCAGAGACAGCTGCAGCAAGCCCTGAGGCAAGAAAGAGAGAACGAAGACGATGTGCTGTGGCGCGCTTAGTTTGCAGCTCAACAGCAAAGAAGACGAACGAAGACGATGTGCTGTGGCGCGCTTAGTTTGCAGCTCAACAGCAAAGAAGACGAACGAAGAGAGAGAAGCGTCAGGGGCTGCAGAAGTAGGTGCCACATAGCAGTGGACGGCAGCTGCAGATGCGTGGCTACTGGTTCCACCACTCTCTCTTACCCTCCCTTAGCATCTCTCATCCCCCCCCCCCTCCCCGACAGCAACAAGTGCTGCAGGGAGAGAGTAAGAGGGAAGGAGAGTGGGGGAGGGACGAGCTACTGGTGGTTCACACCTTCCGCCCCCAGAACTCCCGTCCCCCCCCCCCACGGCGGGAGCCGCGGAAGGGAAGGGCGGGGGGGGGGGGGGGGGTGGGGGGGCGGCATACGGAGCTGCCGGCGCCGGCATCCCCTGCTAGCGCAAGCGCTGGCGTGCGCGGATGGCGCAGGCGCTGGCGCTGCGTTCCGCACTGGCGCTGGCCGCGAAGTGCTGGCGCAGGTGCGGGCATTGGCGCGGACGACGGGCAGGGCGACGCGGGCAGAGTAGGGCGCATCGAAGCGCGACGAACTGGAGGGCGCACGGGGCGCGACGAACAGGCAGAGCAGGGCGCAGCGGGGCGCGACGAACGGGAGGGCGCACGGGGCGCGACTCGGGTGACCCGTGGGGCGCCGAAACGTGGGGCCGCGGGCGACGGGAAGGAGGGCGCACGGGGCGCGACGAGTATGCCTTCGGAGCGCGAATCGAGTGGGGCCTGCAGAGAGCGAAACGCGGGACCCATGATCCTAAAGAAAAAATAGGTACTTAGATTATTGCTCTGTACCATGTCAAGAAGCTAGGCTAGGTTAGGAACCTAGGAGAGTGGCGAGAGAGTGGAATGTCGAGAAAGAAGGGGGGTTCACTATAGGCTCGAGGGTACAAATAGGAGACAAAGGAGGTGCACCACCAATACAAAGAGTTTATAACTACACTAAAGCTACAGCTACAGGCAGGTACATAAATATATATAAATATATATTCTAACATGACTGCAGCAGAACCTTGCTCAGATATGCACAACCCCATCCACCATAGAATGCTTATCTGCAAATAAATACACCCAAGTTACAATCACTTCCAACGATGCAACATGAGATACCGTACCCCAACCAACCACCACACATCCACATCCACCGTGCACTGGTTGACGGCAGGAACACTTGCACCATCCGCTAGGCAACCAAAAGTGGGCAGAGTGAGTCCCCAAACCACCTATATCACTTTCTCAAACTTTCCACACAGAGCGTACGCATTATTTTGGTGCCCAAGCATTTGGTAATCCCCGTTTTCAAAGTCAAGCGCTATCCCCGCACGGACTTCAGCCAAAGTCTTCACTTTCACTATATATCTCAACTTGAAGCTGTAGCGCTTCTGACCACTCTGGGTGATGTTAACCCACGGAAGCTGGGTGTCACCTTGAACCCCGCTGCTGCCATTGCAGGAACGCATGTTACCTGAGGCAGGTGGTTTTCCGCCAGAGTCAAGCTTGAATGCCTTGCAAAGAGAAACGTAAGCGTATGAAGTTGACGAGTACCTGCCAACAGGACATTGGGGGAGATGGTTGCAAAGGAGACAGGGGAAAGGAGGAATGAGTGGTTGTGGTTGTTCAAGGATGAGAGATAGAGGAGGAGGGGTGGAGATCGAAGAGGGGTGAAGTGATGGCAAAATTGGAAGGGGGGTAGGAATGGGTGCTGGAGCAACCCACTCGAGAATATAAGGGGGGGAAATGTCATACTAGTCCTGAGCGGTTATAAGGAACAGCAGCAGCAGCAGCGGATGCTATAGGATTGCACATGAAACGCACATCACCGCCTTAGTAGCACATCTCCCGGATGCACCTTTGTCGCCGATCAATTTTCCGTCCCTCTTCGGAGGATGCAACTTAGCCACGTATTTGTCTGCCCATGGGGATTGCAGTGACAGGAGGAGAAGCGCATGGGACGGAAGGTGGAAGGACAACGGGTAGGAAGGAGGTACAGCAGCACTGAATGAATCAGCCTGACTACTACTAGTAGTAGCACCAAGACGACCTTGGTTCCGGCGTGAAGCACTGAAAATGGCATGGCACCAGTGAAGTGATGCATCATGATCATGAAAGATAGGACAGTCAGGGACACATACACGTGGAGTGAAAACCACTAGAACAACATCCGTTTGGTTAACTTTGGATGACCGCAGTTTGGTGCACCCGCAAATCGCTGATGCTGCTGCTGCTGCTGCTGCTGCAGCGGAAGGCCAAATAGCGACTTACCGATAACCTTCGCTTTCTGCTTCTTGGCGAATGGGCCGGCAGTCGCGGCTGAAGCACTGCCGCCGCGTGCGAGGAATGGCGGGAAATTTGAGGCAGACGCGGCTGCAGTGAAGAACGCCGCACCTGACGGGCAAGGGCAGCGCGCACGACATTGGGAAAACGAGGGAGCGTCATGACATGATCATCTTCGAAACAAGGGGGCGTAATATGTACTGACCGTTGACACGAACTGCCAGAAACCACAAAGCCGAGCCAGAAACGGCAAAATTAAATTCTGACGGCGGTAAGGAAGCAGTAAACCCTCTGAGTGGACAGCGGCGGAGCAGCATGATTGAAACGCTTCACACGAACAGGAATTTGAAAGGTAACAATAACTGCTTACAGAGGAGGACGACGAGAAGTGGTGGCGCGCGCTCCATGGTGGTACTAGCAGCAGAGGAAGGGAAAAAAGCTTGCACCGTGCAAGCCTGAAAATGACTCCTAAGGAAGGAAGTGTGACACTGAAATGAAAACCTTGTGCTACGAGTAGATATGACTGTATGCTGGCGAATATACTCCTATCATATACCCCGAGCATCCGCCTTGGGAGGGACTCCCTCGGATGCTTGCTGGGTTGATTGATCCCAGTTCAGACGGGGTGACTGGGAGCGAGACCCGATCCGAGGCGGCGCGAGTGATTAACTTTGCGCTGCATGGCGAGCCGAGCCGCCAGGGTAGTTGGTTGATCAAACGCACCGCGGATGACATAGATGACGGCTCGTCACAACGTGTGGACGAGGAACGGAGCGCGATGGTTTCGTATGCTTGACGTAACGTGACTGAGCAGGGAACACTGTACTTCCGACGTGTCGCGACGAAACCAAGACAGACTGTCCTTTTCGAAAATCTCCTAGTGGGTATTCCTACGCCGACACCCAGCGAGGTACGTAACGCCATATAGATAAACTGGTAGGTGGGTACTAGGCAATTATGACCAATGGAGTTCTTCCCCCACTTTAGGTTGAGTGATCGTAATCAGGTTGGGAAGCTAGTTTTGCAGGTTCAGCGGCACAATTCAGCTTCGGGAATCTTGAAGGAGGTGAGAAACTGGGCGCTGGGTTCCCACGTGACGCTAGGTCCTGAACGAAGCTGATGGTAAGCCTTGGACTCCATGTGCACATGTACATGTACACTGTGTAAGAACTCCCCAACAGTTTTGTACAGCCCCAGCCGGACTAAACAAAAGTACAGCTGCTCCGTCTACACCCTCGTAAACATATTTTCCACGCCAGGGCAGAAACAATATGTAACTCAGACTCTCATCAAGATCGAGTTCCTGGCCCCTATGAAGAGGAGTTGTGTTGTCCGCGTTCTTCGTTAGCGTCGTAGAAGTTTTGACTTGCTTTCTAGGTACATTCATCAGAAGGTTGGACAAAGCACATATTTGTATGACGTTGAACGCTCATAGACCCTATACTTGAATAACATCATGTGTGAGCATCGCTCAGGCTGATTTAGGGTACTCTGATACAAGCACTTCCGATCATGCAACACGAACATCCCGATCACGCAAAATCCTCAACGCAAAACTCGTGCATAAAGGCACACTTCCATTGCACCCTCTGAGAACTCAGGCAAGGCAGCCAAACCAAAAGTGAACAAAGCGAGCCGAGCTACCTAGCAGCAAGCAGCCAGCTACACTTTCTTCATCTTCCCACAGAGCGCAAACGCGTTCTTCTCGTGCCCAACTCGAAAATACTCGCCGGTAGACCTCATCTGTGCAATTGTCCCACGGGCTTGAGCCAGATTCGTCGGCCCTACATCCAGCTTCACTGCAAAGCTGTAACGCTTGCTGCGACCGGTCTTGTCGCTGGTGATATTCACCCAAGGCACACCGCCGCCGCCTGTAACCTGCGTGGCAGTGCAGGACTTGGCGGCAGCTGGGACGGGATATTTCCCGCCAGAGGCGACCTTAAAGACGCCTAGATTGTAGTGGACATAGTAGGACGAAGCTGAGTACCTGCCAACCGGGCATTGGGGGAGATGGTTGCAAAGGAGGGGAGAGGAGAGAGGGGAGATGGGAGAGGAGAGAGGGGAGAGGAGAGAGGAAAGAGTCAGGGGATTGGGGTTGAAGTTGCCAGAGGGAGGGAAGTGATGGGGTGAAGGAATGGTGGAAGGGAGGGGGAAGGGGGGGGAAGGGAAAGAGAGGGGGAGGGGGAGGGAGGGGGTGGTTGATGCGGGTGTGGGGAGGAGGGTGGAGAGTGGGAATGGGAAAGTGGTGGTGATGGGTGTTGGGGCCACCCACTTGTGAACGCAAAACAATAAATCTGTTCATAAGGAACAGCGGCAGCAACGGATAGGATAGGATAGCACAGAGACGCACCTCACAACCTTCAAAACAAATTTCCCCGATGCACCCTTGTCACCGATCACCTTCCCATTGCTCTTAGTAGGACGCAACTTGGCCACATATTTGACTGCCAATGGAAAATGGCGGGGATAGGGCCGCATGCGAAGGAACAAGGAAGGGCAGCGGCGGGGTAAGGTCTCGGAGGTACTACAAGTAGCACCAGCCCTGTATGAATCGGACTGACTGCATGAGAATCCGGTCCAGGCATTTTGCGAGTCGGCGATGATGTGAGTCTGGTGGTGAAAGAATGAACGGCCCTCGTTCTTCCGGGGGGTTCATTGGAGGATGGGAACGAAATATCATGCCGTGCAGAACCGTGAATTCATGATGATATGTTGCAGACACTGCGGCAGCAATGCAAGACAAGACACCATGTTACGGTACGTGATTGGAAGAAAACAGCAACGTTCAACATGACATGACATGACATGCGGCACAAACCTGATATGCAAGGGAAACCTCAGGAATGAAACTCGACTGCTGAACTCTGGATGATGGCCGCAGCTAGGTGCACCCGCACCTTGTTGCTGCCTCTGCCGCTGCTGCTGCCGCTGCTAGTACGGAACACTACGAGCGAGGCCAAAGCAGCAAGGAGCGTTGCAGTCTTAGCCATAGTCTTCCCCTTCCATGCCATGGGCTTGGCGACTTGGCCGGCAGACGACGCTGCAGCAACGCCAGCGTCGCGTGCGAGGAACGGCGGAAGGATTGAGGCGGCAGACGCGGCTCCGGTAGTGAGGCACGCCGCACCTGATGGTCAGGTGACGGGCCATGGCAGTGCACGACAGGAGAGAGAATGACATTGGAAACAGAATGACGGGCGAGTGGCGTGGCTGTTGTTGCGAGTCGACAGGCGGCACGGCACGCCACGCCACGGCACGGCACGGCACGGCACGGCACGGCACGGCACGGCACGGCACGGCACGGCACGGCACGGCACGGCACGGCACGGCACGAGCTCGCATCATTTGAAAGTGATGTGTTCGGTGGTGGCTCTCGGAGTGGCATCACCTGATGCCGCGTCAGCAGCACGGAGTAAGAGAAAATGAACAGAACGCAGGAAACTTGAAGGTACTAAACTTTGAAACAGAGAGCTTACAGAGGACGAAGACGAAGAGAGGTGCCGTGCGCTCCATGTTGGTATCACTAGCAGAAGAGGGAAGGGCGAAAGCTTGAAATCTGAAAATGGAAACCTGGTGCTAGAGGTGCAGGCGAGTCACTCGTATATACTCCGTCCCTTCCGCCTGAGCAGGTTTGTAAATCCCGGATTGGAGCTGGATGGGGTGGGTGAGCCGAGGCGTGAGTGGTAACAGCGGCATGACGGGCCCGAGCCGCGCTCCCAATCATGGGAGGGCAGTTGGTGGACGAAGGGCATGCCATGGCCGACGACTCCGAGTCGCCTCGAAGATTCAGTCTGGAAGAAGGCGACGCCGTGTCACAACTTGTGGACGAGGAACGGAGCGCGGCGGGGAAGGCGGCGGCGGGCGGCGCGCCTCGGTGGCACACTTAGTAGGTGGATCGGAATGGATCGCGGATTTCGCGCCTTTATTTGGACGTATGTCGCTGTGACGCGGATCCGCGTCGGATACCCGGCGTGTGCGGACACGGCGCCGCTTCGAACGCCTCGAACTCCGTGGACAGCCACTCTGAGCGGCACCCATCATACATGATGATATCATGCCCATGATAAGATGATCCCGCCTTTTGCCATACGGTATGGTCACCATACACGGTATACAAGGTCTGAAATCGCACCGCGCTTGACGATGGTGTATACAAAAGTCTGAAATCGCACCGCGCTTGACCATAGTGTACACAGAGCCTGAAATCGCACCGCGCTCAAGGACAGTGACTGCTACGTAGGTCCTTACCCGCCGCCCCAGCGAACAAAATTGAACGAATTCGATAATAAGGCAGCGAGCCACCTACCCGTGGAGTGTGTGTGCGTCCTTGTCTACACGAATGATCATGTCCTTGTGATCCAGCCATGACCAAATCATGCCACATGTGTATGACCGACCAACCACACGTTGTGGGTGGTGGGTGGGCGGGGGGCACTTCAACTTCAATCCAGACTCGGAAGGAGAAGGCGCATCAATTTTGCAAACAAAAGAAAAACCGCACGCGGCGAAAATTAGAGGGTCAATGGTCGGGTCGGGTGAAACAGAAGTGGTCCCTACGTTGCCCCTGCGGCAGCAATTGTCGGACTAGAATTCACCAACCTCAACAAACACATGAAACCGGCTCGCATCGAATGTCAAAATGCAGAAGGGCTTCGTGTCAGACTTGGAGTTGAAGAAGCTCTTGAACGATACGGACTGCACTGTACCGTACTGCATCTGGCGAAATTGTGGATCCGCCGCTTCGCGTCAAACTAGCACGAACCCTTGAAGGGCTAGCATCATGAAGGGCGTGTTTTTATTCGGCCTAAATCGTAAAGTTCGGACTGATTTGTTCAAATTGTAACAGTAGAACAATACTCGAACTGAGTAGGCTTGTAGGCTTGTAGGCTTGTATTCTTATTTTAGCGAGTATGTTACGGGGTACTTTCCTGTTCAAGGTAGTCTACCCTAAACAGACCCCCAACCTTATCCCAACCCTATCTTCATCCAATCCCTTTGGGATTTCCTTGGATTTCCTAGATTTCCCAACCGCCACGTGGCACTCTACTCTTCTAGCTTTCCAATTCCTAGTCCCACAAAGTACTTTCCAACATTCTCTCTTGTTCGCTATATAAACCTTGCCATTATCAACCAATTCTCATTCAACTCTCTTTCAATTACTCAGTAACTTCTTCGCCTATTTCGCCAATAGTCTTTTCGCCAAAGCCTTCCGCCGCGCTTTATCCTCGACTTAGTCGACCCCGCTAATTCTTTAGCGGACTTAGGCCGTCGGGCCTAACAGAGTACATCCCGAGGGTTACGCGACGAACCTGTTTGGCCTATTTCGTCGCACCGAACCACTCCCGAGTCGCCTCCGCACCAACCGCATCCATCACCAAGCCATCTTCGCCCAACCTCTTCGCCTAGCTAGCTATTTCCTTATTTGCTCGTGCCATTCTCGTTGTATCGTCATTCGGAATCAATCATTCTCGTTATTCGTTTTACTGCGCACTCTGCAAGTTCATTCACAACAAGGCCAAATGAAATCAAACCAGCCGGTCGGCATGATAATCGAGAAGAATCCGATATGAGGGTACACATGGGGATGTGCAAAAGGCAAGTACAAACTAATTTAGCACTTTGTCAGAATCTTTCTAAAGGGCAGGCACTCGCAAGAACTGGATCCAGGTAGTTTTGTTTTCTTCAGTGCGGCACTCTAGTACATGTACCGTACATAATGTTTTTGCCAGCTTACAAGCATCTCCTACGAAACTGCATACTCTCCTCAACCACACTTCCCCCCCTCCCCCCACCCCCCCCACAGCTGCCACATAGGAAATGTCCTTCACTTCCTGATCAATCAAACTTCCTCCCCCATTAACGTCCTCAACGCCCGCGTCACATCGATCACGTCTACACCTCCATTATCGTTCGGCTCTATTCTCACATACCGCAACCCGCGGTAATTCGCAAGCAGGTTATAGTGGTCCCTCGCATCCGATATCGGCCGCAACTCCACAAGAGCGGATCCTGGGCGCATGAACATGACGTGAGTAAGACCCGCACCGTGAGCACCCACAATCACGTCCGCCCAGTATACCGCCTCCATTTGCTGCCGGAAGGACCAGGCTGTCATGGTGCCGTTGAGAATGAAGACGAGACGCGGCGGGGAAGCTGCTGCTGCTGCTCCTGCTGCTGCTGCGCCTTCCGCTGCTTGTGCCTCGCTACCTCCTCCCTGTGCAGCCTGCTGCTGCTGTTGGTGGGGGGCGTAGGTCGAATCGGGGTTCAGCCAATCAGCGTGACGCATTTGCAGCTGCCTCCGTTGCGGCTTGCTCAATGGTTTGCCTCTGCCGCTGCCAAACCTATCCCGCCGCCTTTGCTCTTTCCTGCTGCTCTGTCTGTGCCGCTTCTTCCTGCCTGCTCCTCCTCCTTCCCACCCCTGTTGTTGCTCTCTTCTCCTTCTAGCAGCAGCAGCAGCAGCGGCGGCAGCAGCAGCAGCGGCAGATGCAGAATCACCTGGAATAACAGGCCCAACAACAGAAACCGGATCAACCGAAGGACCTCCCTCCCTTCTCCTCCTCCTCCTCCTCCCGCCCCCATCCCCTCCACCTCCCAACCCCCAGCTCCCCACCGCCCCTCTCACCCTCCCACTGCCCCCATTCATCCTCCACCAATTCCCCCCATCCACCACCGATCCCATCCTCTCCACCCTCTCAGCCGCATCTAACAATCTCAGCCCGCCGCGCTCCCACGCCCACTGCTTCAGCGATCCCACTAGCTCGTTCACGCCACCCACGCGCTCCTCCACCCACCCGTTGTTCTCCATGCGCGGGTGGGCGAGAAAGAAGTCTCGCCGGATCACCAGCACTCGCACCGGCCGGCTCCAATCGCTCTGCTCCAGGAGGTTGATTGATGCATGCTGTAGCTCGTCTCCTTGCTGCTGCTGCTGCTGTTGCTGCTGCTGCTGCTGCTGCTGCTGCTGCTCCTGCTGGTGCTGCCACCATGGCTGCTTCCTCTGCCTCTCCTCCCACCGTTCCTCCACTTGCATGTCCTCCTCTCTCTCTCCCTCCTCTCCCCTTTCCGATTTCCACAACAAGTGCCGCCCCTGTTGCCCTCCCTCCTCCTGCCCCTGCTGCTCCTGCTGCTGCGGGGCTCGATTTCCCTCACCCAGCATTCCCCAATCCACCAAAGGGAAATACCCCAGTTGGTTGATCACTGACGGCCCTGCCAGTGCTCTATCCCTCCACCACAAGAACTCTGAAGGAGTCAAACCAGCAGCAGAAGCCGCAGCAGCAGCAGCGCCACCACCAGCACCTGCCATGCTGGTGGCATTATCAGAGTAGCCGGGGTTCGAGTCATGCTCGTGAATGCCGTGTGTCGTCCCGTTTCGTTGGCGGAGGTGCGAGGGGAGGAGCCGAGGCGGCGGGGCAGGGAGCAGCGGGAAGGCCCAGGGCGGGGTGTGCAGGCCTATGCCGTGCGACTTGATGACGAACTCGGCGAATTCAGTGACGCGTGAGGTGGAGCCGAATGGCGTTACGCCCCACTTGATGGCCCCCTGCACTGCGCTGTCTGCTACGCACCTGGTGGGGGGAGAGGGAGGGAGGGAGAAGAGGTGTAGTGGAGGGGAGTGCAAGGAGAAGGGGAGTGCGAGACAGGGTGAGAGGAGGGAGGAGAGGGGGGAGAGGAAAAGTGGGGAAGCAGGGTGAAGGCCCACCCGCTGTGCTGTCCGCCACACAACTGTAGGGAAGAGCGGGATGGCGAGGGAGAGAGGAGGCGAGGGAGAGAGGAGGCGAGGGAGAGAGGAGGCGAGGGAGAGAGGAGGCGAGGGAGAGAGGAGGCGAGGGAGAGAGGAGGCGAGGGAGAGAGGAGGCGAGGGAGAGAGGAGGCGAGGGAGAGAGGAGGCGAGGGAGAGAGGAGGCGAGGGAGAGAGGAGGCGAGGGAGAGAGGAGGCGAGGGAGAGAGGAGGCGAGGGAGAGAGGAGGCGAGGGAGAGAGGAGGCGAGGGAGAGAGGAGGCGAGGGAGAGAGGAGGCGAGGGAGAGAGGAGGCGAGGAAGAGAGGAGGCGAGGAAGAGAGGAGGCGAGGAAGAGAGGAGGCGAGGAAGAGAGGAGGCGAGGAAGAGAGGAGGCGAGGGAGAGAGGAGGCGAGGAAGAGAGGAGGCGAGGAAGAGAGGAGGCGAGGGAGAGAGGAGGCGAGGGAGAGAGGAGGCGAGGGAGAGAGGAGGCGAGGGAGAGAGGAGGCGAGGGAGAGAGGAGGCGAGGAAGAGAGGAGGCGAGGGAGAGAGGAGGCGAGGGAGAGAGGAGGCGAGGGAGAGAGGAGGCGAGGGAGAGAGGAGGCGAGGAAGAGAGGAGGCGAGGGAGAGAGGAGGCGAGGAAGAGAGGAGGCGAGGAAGAGAGGAGGCGAGGAAGAGAGGAGGCGAGGGAGAGAGGAGGCGAGGAAGAGAGGAGGCGAGGGAGAGAGGAGGCGAGGAAGAGAGGAGGCGAGGGAGAGAGGAGGCGAGGAAGAGAGGAGGCGAGGGAGAGAGGAGGCGAGGGAGAGAGGAGGCGAGGGAGAGAGGAGGCGAGGGAGAGAGGAGGCGAGGAAGAGAGGAGGCGAGGGAGAGAGGAGGCGAGGAAGAGAGGAGGCGAGGGAGAGAGGAGGCGAGGAAGAGAGGAGGCGAGGGAGAGAGGAGGCGAGGAAGAGAGGAGGCGAGGGAGAGAGGAGGCGAGGGAGAGAGGAGGCGAGGGAGAGAGGAGGCGAGGGAGAGAGGAGGTGAGAGAGGAGGGGAGAGAAGAGGGGGGGGAGGAGGGGAGAGAGGAGGGGAGAGGGGAGTGGAGAGGGGAGGGGAGAGGGGAGGGGAGATGAAATGATTGAGCATGCATCTTTCAGCTCCTCACCCTTTCACACCAAAGACTTCATCAAGGAACTGGAGATTGGTACTAGTTGTACTTTGATATATTACGTACACTTGCTAAGTTGTGATCATTGTACTGCTTTTGCTGTTATTGCACTGCATGTGAACTGGCCTTGTGGCCGCTTGCTTGTGCTCAGACTGTGTGGTGATCGTGAGATCCACCCTGAGCGTTGCTTTGTGGTTTCTCTTGACTGGGCTTGTGGTCATTTGTGGTTTCTTGCTCTCTCTAGCTATCCCTCACTTAGCCGATGGGGGTGTGTCTCACACCGCAACGCACCCCCTCACTGCTATGGCCTCCTTGATGTAGGAGTGGAAGATGGGCGTGGCGTACCCCACGGGCACAAACACCACGTGCTGGAAGCACACTGCAGAGCCGGGAGGCACGTGCTGCTGGCCCGACTGTACTGGCTGGCTGGCTGTCACTAGCCCACAGTCACCCTAGCTGGCTGCCACTGTGTAAACGCGCCTCCTATCAGGGCCGTTAACTCCCTGACACTGACTCTCTCTCATGGCCTTAGAGCAAGCAGTCTCCTATCAGGGCCGGTAACTCCCTGAGACTGACTCTCTCTCATGGCCTTAGAGCAAGCAGTCTCCTATCAGGGCCGGTAACTCCCTGACACTGACTCTCTCTCATGGCCTTAGAGCAAGCAGTCTCCTATCAGGGCCGGTAACTCCCTGACACTGACTCTCTCTCATGGCCTTAGAGCAAGCAGTCTCCTATCAGGGCCGGTAACTCCCTGACTCTGACTCTCTCTCATGGCCTTAGAGCAAGCAGTCTCCTATCAGGGCCGGTAACTCCCTGACACTGACTCTCTCTCATGGCCTTAGAGCAAGCAGTCTCCTATCAGGGCCGGTAACTCCCTGACACTGACTCTCTCTCATGGCCTTAGAGCAAGCAGTCTCCTATCAGGGCCGGTAACTCCCTGACACTGACTCTCTCTCATGGCCTTAGAGCAAGCAGTCTCCTATCAGGGCCGGTAACTCCCTGAGACTGACTCTCTCTCATGGCCTTAGAGCAAGCAGTCTCCTATCAGGGCCGGTAACTCCCTGACACTGACTCTCTCTCATGGCCTTAGAGCAAGCAGCCTCCTATCAGGGCCGGTAACTCCCTGACACTGACTCTCTCTCATGGCCTTAGAGCAAGCAGTCTCCTATCAGGGCCGGTAACTCCTTAAAACTGACTCTCTCTATCATTCTCTCTCATACCCCAATGCAACACGCACCTCCGCACTGGGAGGCTCTCCTTGACGTAGGAGTGGAAGATGGGCGTGGCGTACCCCACGGGCACAAACACCGCGTGCTGGAAGCACACCGCGCAGTCGGCAGGCACGTGCTGCTGGTACTCCTTGATGAAGCGGTACGGCCCGAACAGCGTCGCCCATGCCTCGTCCAGGTTGCCCTGTTGGTGGACGGGTGGGGAGGGGTGGGCGATGGGGATGATAGTGAAGGCGTTAGGCAGCTGCTGCTGGTACTCCTTGATGAAGCGGTACGGCCCGAACAGCATCGCCCACGCCTCGTCCAGGTTACCCTGTTGGTTTTGTACAGGGGCGGAGAGGAACAATTCAGTCGATTCACAAGCCACCTAAAGGGCAGGTGCTGCTGGTACTCCTTGGGGAAGCGGTACGGCCCGAACAGCGTCGCCCACGCAGAGTCTAGGTTGCCCTGTTCACAAAATGATATAAGACGAGGATGGGAGGAAGGGATAGCTTGGGAAAGAACAGGGTCGCCCACGCCTCGTCTAGTTTTTTTGAGGCGCCTCAAAAAGTGAGGATGGGAGGAAGGGAGAGCTTGGGAAAGAGCAAGGTCGCCCACGCCTCGTCTAGTTTGCCCTGTTGGTTTCGTACAGGGGCAGAGAAAGAGTTTTGAGGCGACTTGCAAGTCAGCCTCCCACACCCCTCCCACACCCCTCCCACACCCCTCGCACACCCCCACGCCATGCGCCTGCTCTGTGGCAGTATGGCGTGCAAGGCACTCTGCCAGTCCGTGATCGGTTCCCCCCTTCTCTTCTCAAAGCACCAGCCAGCCACCCAGCCAGCCAGCACCCCTCCCGACCCTGCCCACCTTGGCATGCGCGTCCAGGAAGACCACAATCGGGTGCAGGGAGATGTGCAGCAGGCTAGCGCATGGCATGGAAGGCACTCTGCCAGTCCATGCCCCCCCATACCCCAATCACTTTTGAGAATCCTCAAAAGTGATTTCGATGTGCTCCCCCAAACCCCAGCACCCCCTCCCCAGAACCCCCCCACCCCTCCCTACCGTCCCCACCTTGGCATGCGCGTCCAGGAAGACCACGAGAGGGCGCAGCGCACGGAGATGTGCAGCAGGCGCATGGCATGGAAAGCACTCTGCCAGTCCGTCCATGCCCCTCCACACACTCCCACCCCCGCACTCCCGCACACCCGCGGTCCCCACCTTGGCATGCGCGTCCAGGAAGACCACAAGAGGGCGCACGGAGATGTGCAGCAGGCGCATGGCATGGAAAGCACTCTGCCAGTCCGTGCTGGTGTGGTATATGTTCACGTACTCGTACCGCGTCACCAGCAGCACAGACCGCCGCTCCACCTGATGGGGAGTGGAGTGGAGTGGAGTGGAGTGGTGGGGTGGGGTGGGGATTTCAAGACGTCTTAAAGGCGCATGGCATGGCGTGAAAGGCGCTCTGCCAGTCCGTGCTGGTGTGGTATATGTTCACGTACTCGTACCGCGTCACCAGCAGCACTGGCCGCCGCTCCACCTGCAAGGTGGTGTGGTGGGGTGGGGTGTGGGTCGGGTATGGTGTGGTGTGGAGTGTGGTGGGGTGGGGTGTGGTGTGGAGTGGGTGCAGGGAGGCAGGGAAAGAGGTGTGTGACTGATGGGTGCGCTGCACGCACATTTGAGAAATCTCAAGATAAACAAACAAACACATGCACGCACGCATGCACGCACGCACGCACTCACTCACCCACACACGCACTCACCACGCCACATTTGATCCTCTCAGCAGTGCGCACGCTCCGCAGCAAATCCCGTGTGTTGCCAACATCGCTCACCAGCGCCTCTATCCGTGCCGGCGCTACTCCCACCGCCAACACCCCAACCCCCCCCCCCCCCTCCCCCCAACCCCCCGGCCCCCCCGAGCCACTTTTGATCATTTCCGAAAGGCACACAGTCACGCACTCACACACACACACACACACACACACACACACGCACACACTCACTCATTCACGCACACTCTCACTCGCTCACACACACACGCACACCCACGCACTCACCACGCCACATTTGATCCGATCAGCAGTGCGCACGCTCCGCAGCAGATCCCGTGTGTTGCCAACATCGCTCACCAGCGCCTCTATCCGTGCCGGCGCTATCCCCACCGCCAACGTCCCCCCTCCCCCCCCTGCCACACCCCCTTCTCCCTTCCCACCTCCCCCCTTCCCCCCCTCAGCTCCCCCACTTCCCCCCACCCCTCCCGTCTCGCCCAAGCCCCGCCTCATCCCTCCCCCAACCCCGCCACCTCTCTCCTCCACCACTCCCCTCAGCAGCACCTGGAACGCCCCTTCCTCACACATGGGGTATTCCTCGTCTTCTATCCGCCCCATCACGTCTCTGATCTCCTCTCCCCCGCGCGCCATGAGCATCTTATCTGGGAAAACGCCCAGCATTCCTGCCTCACACACGGATGACTCCAGCGTAGGGTTGCGTACGCATCGCAACCACCCGTCGCCCCCCTTCTCTTCGTTCCGCCCGGCTACCCACACCTCTCCGCTCTCCCCCCCTTCTCCTCCTCCTCCTCCTCCTCCTCCTCCTCCTGATCCTCCGCCTCCCCCTCCGCCTGCCTTACCACTCCCCCCATCCGCGCTCCCCCCATCCGCGTTCCCCCCATCCGCGTTCTCCCCATCCGCACTGTTCTCATCCAATGGGGCATGAGGGACAGTGCCAACAGGGGGCATGCCTAGCAAAGTGTGCACCTCTGAGTACCCATCCCCCCAGAAATTCTCGCACTTCAAATCCGCCTTATCCAACCCCTCCCTCCACTCCACAACTGCTGCGCTTTCCTCCGCTGCTTCTGCTGCTGCTATTGTCTGGTTGTCCCGGGGATTGGCAGGGGCGGTGGCAGCAGCAGAATCAGTACCAGGAAAGATCCAAGGGGGGTAACCAGATGGTTCGAAGATGTAAGGGGAGCGCATGCGCTCAGCTGCGTAATGGGGAAGAGGGGGAGGGGGACCAGTGGAGGGGGGGAGGGGGAGCGGTGGAGTTAAGGAGGGAAAGAATTTTGCGGCGCCTAAGAAATTGAATGGTTTGAAGATGTAAGGGGAGCTTATGCGCTGAGCTGCATGATGAGGGAGAGAGGGAGCAGCGAGGGGGAAGGGGGGGAGGGGGAGGGAGAGGGGGAGAAGACGGGGGATAGGGTGTAACGAAGCCTTTAAGCAATTCCCGAAGAAGTGAAGGCTGATTTGTTTCTTGCTTTAGTTTTGGCAACACACACACGCACATGCACGCACGCACACACGCACACACACCCACACACACACCCACGCACGCACGCACGCACACGCACGCACGCACACGCACGCACGCACACACACACACACACACACACCCACACACACACACACACACACACACACACACACAGACACACACACACACACACACACACACACACACTCACACACACACACACACAAACGTGTGAGTCCATGAACCCTGCGTTAATAATCCAATTAATCAGCACACTCACACTCGCACACTCACACTCGACGTAATCCCTCAAACTTAGACTCCCTCACACTCACCATAGCCATCCACATCGTCCTCCAATTCGTCCCCCCAAAGCGCCAGCTCCACTGCTGCACGCCCCGCTCCCCGCGCCACCGCCACCGCTGCCGCCGCCGCCGCCGCTGCTGCTGCCCCCTCGCTGCGCATCTTCCCCCCCCCAAACTGCGCGTCCGAGCCGCCGCTGCTGCTGCTGCTGCTGGTGTTGTGAGCGCATTTGGCTCCTGGTAGGCCGAGCATTTGAGCTAGCAATAACTTCGCACTGACGCCGCTGCTGACCAGGGTAAGGGAGGTGATAGACGGGGAAGAGAGGAAGAGGGAGGGGGGGGACGGAGGGGGGACATGGAAGCGGAAGGGGGAGGGAGAGAGGGGGAGAGGGAGAGAGGGGGAGAGGGAGAGAGGGGGGAAGGGAGGGAGCGAGAGAGGGGAATCGAAGAGGGAGAGCTGGAACCCCGTGTCATATCAGAGGGAAAACCAGTGGGTGCTGATTAAAAAGTGGGAAAAACAAGGGCAGAAGTTCAATGGGATCTGGGCAGCGATTGATGGCGAGCACCGATTGGCTGCGAGGACCGCCGCTCACCTATCAGCTTCGGGCCGCGAGTTGCGGTTAGAGCTCCACGTGTACGACGGAACGACCACGGCAACGCCCACCAGGACCAGCAGCGCCGTCGCCGCCAACGCGCGCCGACGCAGCATGGCCCGTCTTGCCGCGTGTCGCGGACTTCCCCCTCCTCCTCCGCCTCCGCCTCCGCCTCCGCCTCCGGGCGCGGCCGCCCCCGCTCCCCTTCCGCCGACGCCAGCCCATCCCTGGGTGGAGAGCGGCGCAATTCGGCGTGCAGGATTGGAGGAGGAGGTGAATGATGTGCTCATGGGGGGAGGGGGGAGGGAGACTTGGACTCCTAAACGGAGAAAGGGTTCTTAGTAGACGTTTTGAAATGGTATGACGGAGTTCAACGCGCGAGCTGCCTCGTGGATTTTGAATATGGGGGGGAAAGGGGCCGGAAACGGAGCAGGAGATGGAGCAGGAGCAGCAGGAGCAGGAGCAGGAGCAGGAGCAGGAGCAGGAGCAGGAGCAGGAGCAGGAGCAGGAGCAGGAGCAGGAGAAGGAGGAGCGCCCCTGCCCGACTAAGTGAGCCAGCTAGCTTGCGACGCAGGGGAGTGTCGCGCGCAGATCGCGCGGCATATAAGCCCAGGAAGCGGAAGCAGGGAAGATTGAAGAGGCGGATCACATGCAAGCACTATTTAGGAGGGAAATCCGCAGATGTACAGCGCAACGCAGCCGTGAAGCTGGAGGGACTCGGGGAAGTAGGAAGGGCATGTTAGCTGTGAATTCGACGAGGAAATATGAGCAGAGGAAAGCAGAGGCCACCAGAGGCAATAATCATGAGACGTATGGCCATTGACGGTGCAACTTTGGTGGGCGAAGCGGAAAGTTTTTAGGGGGGATGTGCATCCAGCAGACATTCTTTTGTTGCGATTATCTGGCCATCACCATTGTAACCATGATTTATCGTACTGAATCATACTAGGAGTTGCCTAACCCCTGAAAACTCCTTTGCTTGTTTGTCTCGGGCTCGGGCCAAGCGGAGAGCATATTCCGCCCGAGACAATAACCGCCTGTCCGCCGACATTCTCACACAAGACACGATCTCCCGCCAAATGTCTCATTACCTTTATAAACCGCAATGAAAGATTCCCAACCTTTGTATACTCCATCTGTTCTGGGCAGTCACAATTGGCCAATCACAAAGTGTGATCTGGTGAGAGGCAGCCGAGATGCACACATCCATGTGCCATGCGAGTTCCCCAAGGCCCAGTGTAGCCTCACTGAAACGTACTGTACCATGATATGTGCCTCGTCAGGCCCTGCACACTATTCCCCTTGCGTCCAATCAAACTGGTTTGGTTGGGAGGGAACGCGGTTGGTCCCTAACAAGAGCCTCGGTAAAACTATTGAGTATTTCATCATGTTTGGTCATTCTAAAACTGTAGTTGCACATTACTGGAAAGACACCTCAGCTATCAAGTCTGAGCACATTCAACATTTAGTAGAATGAACAGGCATCATGTGTAAAATAAGGTGGGGCAGGCTCATGCCGTGCCAAAACAAGGCTCGATGTGTAAATGTCAACAACTGAGGTAGTCGTGCATTAATAGCTCGGGGCGAAGTAGCTACACATCGAGCAAGCCACGTTTAGTGACTTTTCACAGGCATGGTGTGCATTGGATTATGAAATATAACAATGAACGGTGCTAAATACATGGAAAGAAAAGCAGAAACGACTTCATAAGCAGGAACCTTGTGCACTTCACACTGCCTTATTCCGCATTCACTTGTCCAAAACCCTCAACCGCGCCTCACATGTCGCACAAACAAGACACCGCCCGCAACACCTCGTCCTCGACTCTTAACAATCACTGCCAGCAACCACGGATGGAGAGCACAGCTGCCGAACCACGTGCCATCACCTCAACAACCTGTGGTGCTCGTCCTCTCGTCACACCCGCCTGGTGGGGAGTTGACGGCTGGGGCACCACAGGAGAGTCATCAGCAGGGGGCGAGGAGGACACAGGAACACTTGCAGCTCCCAAGGATACAGAGGCAAGAGGATGGGAATCAGCTGCAGGAACAGCGCCAGCGACACTGAGAGCGGGAGGGGCAGCAGCAGGAGGAGGAGGAGGAACTGGGTGAGGCGATCTGGGAGATAAGCTCTCAGGGGAAACCACACTGCTGCTGGAGCTGCTGCTGATGCTGAGCTTGGCGCTGTCCACCCCAGTGAGATCCATGCCCTCGCTGGTGCTGCTCTCACTGCTGCTGCTCACACTTGCAGGCCTTACACTGTCACCAGCGCTCCACGGTTCCCCCGTTTCCACACCATTGCCACCTTTAGGAAGCGAAACAGCAGCAGACACCATTGCACCTGCACCTGCACCTGCACCTGTACCAGCAGCTGCAGGAGCAGCTGCAGGGATGTTCTTATCCAGGAACACCACAACCACGGTGATATCATCATACACCTTGCGCCTGTGCACGGGCTCCAGCAGCCGCAGCTCCAGCAGGCTGAGCCCCACCTTGCGCGCTGCTCGCGACACAGCCGTGCGCGCGAGGTAGTGCGCGATGCCCTGAGGGAAGCAAGAGATTCGGCAGAGACAACATGGAGAGGTCAGCTGAAGGACGTCTGGTGATTTACAAATCAACCCTGAACAGCTTGTAGAAAGATTGCTTTGTCAAGTCTGGCTCTGGCTCGCTGCTTCCCCCCCTCTCCAGAAAACCCCTCCCAACACCTCCCAGCCTCCCTATTCTCTCGCCCCCAATCTCCCCTCCCCCTCAACCCTAAACCCGGCCGCCCCATCCTCCCCGCCCTTCCACCCCAGCCCGTACGCACCTGTCTTGGGCGCGAGTCAACCATCTTGACAGCCTCGGCGCGGCTCACGTGCTCCCACAGGCCGTCCGAGGCCAGAATGACAAACCGGTCCTGCTCCCCCACGCGCACCTGTTTCACCCAAACCCACCCAAACCCACCCCAGTCCATACACACCTGTCTTGGCCGTGAGTCGACCAGCTTGACTGCTTCAGCGCGGCTCACGTGCTCCCACAGGCCGTCCGAGGCCAGGATGACAAACCGGTCCTCCTCCCCCACGCGCACCTGCACCACGCTCGGGTCACTCCTCAGCAGCGGCCGCCGCAGCGCAACCCCCGGGGACAACCCCAGATGGTCCAAACAAAACCGCCTCGGCAGCGGCGACTGCTGAAACTCCCTGTGCTTTAAGTAGAAGTCGCCGAGCGAGCGCGTGACCTGGATGATTCCCTTGACGCGCCACGCTCCGTTGCGGTGCATCACGACTGTGGGGTCGCCGGGATGTGCCTGCTGTAGACGCTGCCTCTCCCGCTCCTGGCTTGCGTTGTGCTCTTCGGATAGAGGAACGGCTGTTACGCCGCCCATCCACCGGCTCAGAAACGCCATCGCCCCACCACCATCACCCCCACCACCCAAGTCGCTGCTTCTACTGCTGCTGCTCCAGCTGCCGCTGCTGGCACGACTGCTGTCACTGCTACCACTATCAATCCTCACCAAACGACTTTTACCACCGCCGCCACCACTGCCGCTGCCGCCACCACCACCACCACCGTCTCCGATGCTGTTGCTGGAGCTGCTCTTTTGGGAATGATCACCACCCCAACTATGAAACCTCCCCTTGCTTCGCCACCCCTTGCTCTTGCCACCACTCCCACTCCCTCTACCACCAGCATCCGCACCCCAGCCCAGCCCCAACCCCATCCCCCCAAACGCACTTTGCGCGCTATCCAGCAGTCCTCCCACTAGCGGCCGCCGCCTTCCCAGCACGGCGCGCGAGTCGCCCAGGGACGCGACGAAGGCGGAGGCGCCGTGCGCGGGGAAGAAGGCGGCGAGCGCGCAGGTGCCCGAGCAGGCGAGCTCGGGGCGGTGCTGCCACGCGGCGCGCACCAGCGCGAGGAGGTCCGCTTCGGTCGACTCGAACGCGGACAGAATGGCGCTGCACACGCGCTCGTCGTCGTTCGCAATGGGCTCGCCGGCAGACAGATGGGAGTCTGGCGAACTCGCTGGCGTGGGGGATACTGCTGATACTGCTGGTACTACTGTTGCTCCTGCTGATACTGCTGGCGCTTCCTCCCGCGCTGCCTCTCTTTGCACTGCTGCTGCTCCGTGTCTTCTTTCGAAATCTATCCCAGAGGCAACCTCCGCACGCGCTGATGCGTCATCATCACCCGGCCTTGGAAGATTCCCTTCTCCTCCGTCTCGGCCGCACATACCGCCGCCACCACCATGCGTGCTTCCGTTCCCATCGCGCACGCTTCTTCCCCCCACGCTAGCCCCGCGGCTTCGCTCCTCTGCTTCTTGAAAGGACCCTGTTCCAAGCGCACCTGTTCGAAAAAAGACAGCAAGGCGGGGTTATGATTGTTCAATAAATTTGTATCAGGAGGACACAACAAGTCTAGATTTGTACAGACGAAGTCATCAGGAGGATTTAAAATTCGGAACGGAAATGCTAAAATCGCGTGTTAAGGGATCCATGCGAAGGAAGTAGGAGCCGCGAAGGACCCGTACTCATGAAACAGCGCCTCCCAATCAAGACGGCCTGGCCGCGTCCCACACAAAACACGGCACGGCGGCACTCACGATGCACGTGGCCGAGGAGGCTGTCCGCCGCGAATCGCGCGGCGTGCGGGCCGCCATGGCCGTCAAACACGGCGACGAGCGTGCCGAAGGGGCCCACGTCCACCCGACTGAAGTCCTCGCACACCACGTTGCCATCCGCGAGGGCCAGCGACACCTCGCCTGTGGCGACATGGCAGCGTTGGGGAGGGAGGGAGGAGGAAAGATGATGACTGGGGCTCCGAAGATTCATCAAAAATCGGCGACGAGAAGTGCCGAAGGAGCCACGTCCACCCGACTGAAGTCCTCGCACACTACGGTGACGCTGGCCCTTGCACGCTATGTTGCCGTCCGCGAGGGCCAGCGACACCTCGCCTGTGGCGACACGGCGACTCGCCGTTCGGGGAGGACGGAGGTGAGAAGATAACACGAGAAGGGATTTGCATCGGTCAAGAAAAGAAAAGAAGGTTATGTGAACGGCGGGATCACGTGGCGAGCGGAAAAAGGAATTCAACTAGAAGACCGCACTGCCGAGAAACCGGGATATCTGGTCGTCACGGTGTCACGGCGTTTTAAAGAGTGAAAACTAAATGTTGGCGGAAGGACTGATGGCAGAATGATCATAAAACAAGGCCGATGCAGATACTTCTAGAGACGGGAAGAAGGACTCCGTTAGGGTTCTGGCTAGAGGCGTTACTGTTGGGCGCTCTGCGGTGGACTTGATCCACCGTGCGGCGTCGTAGTGGACTTGTGTGAGTCGTAGTGCACGACGGACGCACATTCATTCATTCAACAGCTGGTTCGTACCGGTGGGGTGAGGAGCGAGAGGGCAGCTCCAGATGAGGCCATCGTCCTCGTAAGAAGCGGCGACTCTAGGTGGATGCGATGGTGGTTCTGATGCCGATGCCGATGCCGCCTGGCGCTGGACGGTCTTTAAGGCCTCCGCTGATGAGTCATCTGCGAGAGAATGGAAAAGAAACGAATGAGGAACGAACGAACGAAAGAAAAAGAACGAGATCGGTCGAGGTGCTTCTGAATTACACCGCCATTGTCGGATTCGACGCACAATTTGGATTCATGGAACGTGAAGTGCCGCGCGAAAGGCGAACTGTCAAGTGAACGTGTCTGAGTTAAACTGGTAACGCAAAGGGCGTAAGGATGTCCGTCGTTACTTTTTTTTTACCACGAGACCGGCAGGTCATGATTTATTTGAAAATGGCTAATAAACCTCGACAAGGGCCGGCAAACATGCATATTTTGGTCAACAAGACAACACGCATCCCTTCTGAGAAGATAGCAAAGGAAAAACATTGGACGCGAATCATGAATCATCAACCACGAATCAAGGATCACGGATTATATCCACCTGCGCATTACCAAAGTCACGGACTTGGCTTCGCGATGCAGGGCGAGCCAGCAGACTCTGAATCGCGGAAGAAACCATGCAGCCTTGGGAGGAGATAACAGAGATAAAGCTGCAGGTACGGACACAGTCGCTGGTCGCCGGTCGCTGGGAATGGAAGGGATAGATCCACGGGCGAAGGCTTCCTTCTATACGGATGAATTGATCGGTCGACACTTCGCGTGTCGTGCTGACAGCGTTTGTTACTCTATGTATGGCCACTAACACTAAACAAACTCGAATCTGTGAACGCTTTGCACTTCCCACGCTAGCAGCCCTCAAGGTGTATGCGAGTACTTTCAGACAGATAATCCGAACACGGTATCAACGAGAAAAATGGTCGGCGGAAAGCAGGTAATACAGAATGATAGATGGAATGCGGAACTATCTTGACACAGAAAGTTTTATCCATCCACCACATCCTGCTTTCAATCTATGGAGCTGTGCTGCTGCTGCTGCTGCTGCTGCTGCTAGTGCTGCTGTGTACAAAACTGCCTCGTTTCAACCCGCTACGTGCACTGTACTGCTACGTGCACTGTACTGTATATCAGCTGAGGTGAGGTGAAGCGAGGAGGCCCCTCACCTCACTCGTGCGCGTCACTTCCATTCCGCAATGACGACTAGCCGCCTTGGCACGCTCACATTGCCCTGGGCTCAGCCAGCCCTTTGATTCCGCCTCGCGATGCGGAAAAGACAGGGTTCTAAAGGATACAAGAAACATTTGTACTGCCCTCGTTTACTCAGATTCACCCTGCATTTAGGATTTTGTATGCAATTTTAGGCTTGAAACAAAGCAAGGAAATTGGTGGCAAGCGTCAGATTACTGTAAAAACACAGCTTTTTGACCGTGCCTAAAGCAAGACCCCTTGGCTTGTGCTGGTCAACAATGTCCGCATGGGAGTGAGCCATGAAGAATCATGACCCACAATTTTCTGGCGTGACGAGCCGTCATTTTCGGAAGCGCTGGTCTGACGTGGTGTGACACAGCCCGCGAGTTCTGACTGACACCAGCGAAAAGCCGCCGGCTGATGTGACGTATCCAAGGAAAAGCGCCGAGCTGGCGTGACCTGCCATGCGGTGCCATGCCTGGTTGGAAGTTATTGGCGGCTTTGGTCAGCGCATTCTGGTGCTGACAAATCTCTGACTGATTGGTGGATGGCCCAAACCTTTGGAGGAAACATTTGCCGCGGTTCAGAACGCTCATGCAAGCTTCGGAGCGGTAGAGGCACAAACACTTTCAAACATCTAAGGACCCTTCTGTTATCTGCGTACTTCAAAGAAATGCTCCAGCATTCTGATATCCAACATGCTTTGATCATTCCAAAAAGGGGTAAAGCATCCAAAACTGATCCCAAATGACAGTCTATGACTGTTGATACAAGATTACGTCAAAAGCGTGTTGCTTGGAACACGTCAGACAAGACTGACTCTGTGAGTGGCTATGGACCTCCTTGGGAAGCTTGGCTCTTGGCACAGCTAGCTGCTTGACCCGAGCAATCCTTTTCCTGGCAGACAGAGAGCAACTCTGTTTGAGGTTGAACGGAAATGGTCAGTTGCCATGGATGATGGGCGGTGACTGGGCAAAGGCGATGGATGGGGGTGACTGGCGAGGCGGTCAAGCTTGGAGAATATTTTAGAATGAAAGATGGGATTGGGATGCTGTACTGCGAGTCTGCTCCCACAAGCCATGTGGATTAGTCGCTCAACAGTGGCACAAATGCGATGGCATAGCTGGCACATGTACACGGATGTGCGGATGTATGGAACACCGGGTGGAATCCACAAGGGACGGAAGGAACGACAGATGATGGCAATGACAGGGAGATGGAGGGAGGCGGATGGCAGGGGAAGCGTTTGAAAGGTAAACAATGAGGAGGGTCAGGAGGTGGGTGGGAGAGAAGGCGCGAGTTTAAGGGAATAGTTGGAGAGAGAGAGAGAGAGAGAGAGAGAGAGAGAGAGAGAGAGAGAGAGAGAGAGAGAGAGAGAGAGAGAGAGAGAGAGAGAGAGAGAGAGAGAGAGAGAGAGAGAGAGAGAGAGAGAGAGAGAGAGAGAGAGAGAGAGAGAGATGACATGCACATACCCATGCACACACATGCCTCCATTCCAACTCCCGAACGTGAAACAGACACAGTACACCATCACAACGCACACAAGTAGTGTACGGCACACAGCTGACTTGTCTGTCTCCAATCCTCACCACCCATCCACACTCCCTCGTCCAAACTCCTCCAACGACCCTCTCCATTGTGGTCCTAAACTAGATCCTCTAGGATCCTTACGGCAACAACAGTATTCCCCTCCTCACCACTTTTTCCCACCCCTCCTCTCCCTTTCTACTCCGTATTCCCTAATTCTATCATACACGTCCCTCAACTTAGCGCTCACCCGCCATCCCCCTCCTCGTCCTTCTCCCTTTACTCCTCGCCTTCCTGTTCTAAAGCCCCTCCCCTCCCCTCCCCTCCCCTCGCCAATAGATCCAGCGCTTACAAAAAATAAAAAACTATTCACCTCAACCGCTTCCGCTCTTCCACCATCAGCGCCCCTGCTACACCCACAGCCGGGCCCACAACGGACGTAGGAAACACCGCACTAACCACCATGGCCACCGGCGCGCCAACCAGAGGCAGCTTGCGGATGGTCCCTTTGATGGTATGCACCATCATCACCCCTCCCGCCACGAACAGCAGCAGTCTCCGGCCCTTGTCCACGGCCACGCGCTTGACGACCGCGCGCACAAAGGTTTCGAATTGGGGTGAGGAAGGCGGAGGCGGCGAGCGAGGGGAAGAGGAAGAGGACGTACTCGCAGTCGCGCTTGGTTGGGGGACGGAGGCACAGACGGCTGGCCCAAGGATCCATCTTAGCGGATACTTTCTGAGAGGGGGAAAGGTGGGAGGGGGTTTGAAAAAGGGAGGATCAATGAAGAGCGGACGGGAACAAGCGGTGAGAAATAAAGACGACCCACGGAATAAGTGACACTAACGGAGAGCAGAGTAATCGCACCTTGATGACGACTTGTGCTGCTTCCAACAAGTAACGCTGTTCCACCCCAGGAGATCCAGCAGCAACCGACGGACGCGAAGCAGGGGAAGGCGAGACTGAGCCTACATCATCCTCCGCTGTGGCTGGTCGTTTCGCGGCGAATCCTTCTTTCGTCGCTGCTCTCGTGCCTGTCACGGCAGACTCGCCTCCTCCTCCTCCTCCTCCTCCTACCACGCTTTCTGGAGGCAATTTGGCGTACTCTGAAAAGGTTGACTGCACTGCTAGCTGGTATACCTCCGCTTCGTTCAATAGCCGATCCACGTGTTTCGAAAACTCCGCACCCATGGCTGACGGAGAAAGGATACGCGTTTGGAGAACTGGATCTTTGGTCCGGGTCCGTGACGAGGATTACCACAACCTAAAGAAATGTTAGTTGGGATCAGCTGTTCTTCACTGACGACTGCTTCGCTCACTTGTAAACTACGCGGCTTCAAGAACTTGTTCTAAACTACCGCTAAATGTGCTCCCGCACCCCAAATTCAAGGTCTCCAACCTTGCTCGTCCCTACGTGTAAACTTCAGGAAACAAGGCGGTTCTCAAGCCTAGTAACGACCAGTCAAGTATCGAACGTTCAATCGATCGTATCTGAACTGCAGGTACGCGGCCGACTGTGTTAGTGGCGAAAGGCACTTGATTATATTCTCTGAAGGATAAAAGGGGAAGAGGACGACGATGTATTCAGCAGTTGTAGTGGTGGCGAATTCGATCGCCTGGAATATACAGGGGTTAGATTTGATGGTAAGTCCAGGGAGTTTACTAAGTCAAGGTTTTTAGTTGTTAATAATAGATGAGATCACGGCATAATCTACCCTCTCCACATAACCTTGAATTTTCACCAGCCATTACTCCACCACACGAAGGGTACGTATGACTTCGTCACGCTGAAATAGGTTGACCCGCGGACACTTGCAAGAACCTTGCTTGCAAAGAATGATGCAGGACAAGACCGCATGACAAAAGTGGTTGGCACACCAAAGGCACAGTGCCAGGAAGAAAGGAGGGTGATGAGAGGATGGGATGGGATGGGAGGGAAGGAAAGAAGGGATGAGATGAGATGTGACACAGGAGGAGGTGAAGTGTCAGGAATTGATGCTGGGTGGTTGAAGATTGTGTTGGCTTGGGACTGGGAATGGAATGGAGCTTCCACCTTCGAAGGTCGAGACGGGACAGAATGGGTTGGGATGGAACATGGAGATTGGACCGATGGCATGCCACGGTGCCATGCAGAGATCCAGCGGAGAGCGCAAAGAACGGCTGGAGTATTGGTGCTCGATACCGTTCGGTTGCGTTTGGTTTCCGGGGAGGTTGTACGTTTCGGAGGAATCTGGTTGGGTGGGAGGTGGGGTGGGGTCAGGGTGGGTTGGGTTGAGCTGACGAGGCAAACGGGCACGTTTGGTAACCTACGCATTTCAGGAAATGTGGTTCGGTTTGGTTTGGTTCTGTTCAGGGTGGCGGCGGTGTGCCCGAGCGGCTGACTTGACTGACGGCGAGCATTTCGTGTGAGAGATCGACGGTTGATATTGGACGAGAAATTGTCCTGGTGGGACGAAGCTTGAGATTGATCGGGTTTGGGCCGACGTACGTCAGATCGACGGAGTGAACATGCTTTCTGTCGAGGTTCCGTCTGGCAAAGCTGGCTGATGAATGTCTCCCTTCTCTTCGCGCCCAACCAAGGTTTTCCAAAGCAAAAAACGCGGTGTGGCGGCTTGACCTTACCGCCACGTGTCGTTGACGAGGCTGACACAAAACCACGCTGGCTCGTGCGCGTTGACAGCGCTAAATGACTGGCTGGATACCCATGACATGCGGAAAGATCCCTTCCCACTTTTTAACTAGCCAACCAGCGAACCGTGGGTGTCAGCGATAAGTCAGAGGCGTCAGTGAGCTATCGTGGAAGTACTAACCCGGTACAAACGCAATGCGCCATCATTCATGGGATTTCATGTAAACTACTAAACAAACACCGACTATTATGGATTTGCTTATTCCTTATAAGAGAAGGGGGCATGTTGAAATTCCCAGCTATTCTATGTGGAAGAGGCACATTATGGAAAATTGTTACAACTCGGGTTGGGCATCTCCCATATAGAGTGAAGAGTGAAACTATTAGGGCGTACTCAGCACAGATGCATGAACTTGCAGTCATCGTTATCTGAAACACTGACAGGTTGCAAGAGATGACATCATAACAGCCTAGGAGCTAGCCTCCCTTGTGTTACGGAGAAATTTGATAGGCTCGAAAGCTGTGCCACGCAGGAAATATTCGTTTCGCATCTTCCCGCCATTTGCACTTCCCTCGGTTGCATCGCACGAAACGTTGCTGGTGGATAATTTCAAATACCAAGCTACATCACCACACTGGAACCCTCGGTAACACGCAATGCGCATACCTAACCACACTGATCTGCTGGAGAAAGCAAGAGATGCGAAAGTGTGCGACAATATGTGGTAACGGCAAATTCAAACCTGTTACAATATAGCCTCACTCACTCCCCCCAACCTAGCCGTACACTACGCCGCGCTCGTGTTCACAAATGCACCATCTTCATCACCACCTTTTCCTCCCGCCACCAAAGCGAGTGGGCGACTCTCTGTAAATGCGACAAATGCCTCATCACTCACATGCATAAACTTGGACGGTGCGATCACTACGGATTATTTAGTGCAGCAGCCAGCTTATTAGCCCATCCGAAACAGCACAAGCTGCTTCGCGGACTGGGTTCGTGCCTTACCGCCTGCTAGGAGCTGCGACCAGCTCCGCCTCTTTGATTCCGCGGCGCAGCCGAGAAGTCGCATGAGACGTTTCTCGGACGCCAATTAGCGCATCAGCCGCTATCTAAGTAGGCAAATCCCCCCGTTGTTGGTACATCCTTTATATACTCGCGCGATATAGGCTATCATACCAGTGTTCCGCGCAGCACATGGCGCCTGTATGCGCAGAAATCGGGGTTGCGCGGCTGGGAGAAACCCGCGCAGGGGCTCTCCCGCGGTCCCTTCCCGTCCCCGCTTCCGCTGACCGCGCGGTTCCAGCGCCGGTAATATCAAGCCACGCGCATTTTGACTCGAGAGGGTCTTATGACGTGGCGGGCTCAAGCAGAAGGACAGTTCCCGACGCGAGAACGGCGTCTCGGCGACGCGGCTCCATCTGCTGCTCTAGCTGCTGCTTCCACGTGGCTAGTTCTCGGCACGATCGACCACTGTCGTCTGTCGCAACTCACCCGCCGTTACTGCCGTGGGACGCGCTTCGGATCTCACCGCCGCGAGCGCTTAGCTCGGGAGCGGAAGGATCGGGCGCAGTGATTGGCGGAAGCGGAAGCGGAAGTGCGCGCGCGGGGACGGGCCGCCCGCTTTCCTGCGGGCGGCAACCGCTCTTGAGGTACGCTGCGCTGCCCCTCCCTTCCCTCAGCTTCTTCCCTCTTCTTGCAACCATCATTCTCCTCGCCTTCTCCGTACCGTTCTGAATCGCCTCTAACCGATTTCTCTGCTGCTTTTTCTGCTCGTGTGCAGATTAAGGGGGTCGCCCTTGGCGGTCCGCTGCGCCGGTTCCGGCTCGGACGGCATCAATTGGACGAAACCCGCCGGCACCGCACGAGACGGCGCCAACGCCGGCACCAGCAGCGACAGCGGCGGCAGCGGCAGCGGCAGCGGCGACGGTAACGGTAGTAGCAGCGACAGCAGCGGCAGCAACAGCAACAGCGGCAGCAGCAGTTCTCAGTCGAACAGCGATGGCGGCTCGAGCAACAGAGGCTTTGGCGGCTTCAACGGCTTTAAGAACTTCCAAGGCTTTGGTAAGGGTGGCGGCGGCGGGAATGGCGGCGGGAACAACGGCGCCGCCAACAGCGGCGGGTTCGGCGGCTTTAACTTTCGAAACTTCGCCGCCGGCAGTAAGAGCGGCAACGGCGGCGGGATCGGCGGCAGCGCGCGGAGCGCGAGCAGCGGCAGCGGCGGCGGCGGCAGCGTGAGCGATCCGCAGAAAAAGTTAGCGGATATCGTGGCGGACGTGAGGCGGCTCGGGCTGTCGGGGATCGTGTTCGGCGCGATCTGCGGCATGCACGGCGTGGTTCACGGCACGTTGGGCGGCACGGGGGATCGCGTGCTGGATGGGCTGTCGCAGATTTGGGTGCGTGCGTGAGGAAGGGAGGGAGGGAGGGAGGGAGGGAGGGAGGGAGGGAGGGAGGGGAGTGATTCAGTGAGTGGATTAGGAAGTGATTGAGGGGATCGCGTGCTGGATGGGCTGTCGCAGATTTGGGTGCGTGCGGGGGGGAGGGAGGGAGGAGAGTGTGTCAATGAGTGGGTAAGGGAGTGATCGAGTGAGTGAGGGGGGGAGGGAGTAACGGAGTAAGGGAGGGTGAAGGGAGAGGGGGAATGCGTGAGTGGAATGCGTGTCCGAATGGGTGAGTAAGAGAGGCGGTGTAAGAGAAGCTGTAATGCAAGTGCATGTATGCGCCTGAAATGCTGCACCGGCATGTGCACAAGCTCACACTTTCTCACAGCGTGGTAAATAAAAAGGGAGAAAAGGGGTCGGGCATGGCAAATCCCCACCTTGGATCAAACAATCAACAAACAAAAAGAGCAAAGGGAAAAAAGGTTTTAAACCATGTTAAGGTCTTGACAAAAAGGGCACTTAGGAAATTCAAGAGTCCTTCCGCATTCACACTCCCATTCTCCTACGCTGGCCCTTCCGCAACCCCCCTCCCCCCCTCCATCCCCTCCGTGCCACCCACGTGCCATCCACGTGCCTTCCACGTCATCCACGTGTCATCCACGTGCATCAGTTCATCTTCATCCTGCTGGACGTGGTCCTAACTGCTGCCACGTGGATCGCTGGAGGCGCCGCGGAGCTGCTGGTTCTGTCGTTCGCAATGGTGAGACGCGTGGGGGAAGTAGATGGGAGGAGATCAGGAGGGGGAGGGGAGGGCAAGGGGAGGGGGAGGGTAGGGGAGGGGGAGGGATGGAGAGGGGAGAGCAGGGGCTATGATGGATTATACGCGTTTAGCGTATATATGCGTATCGTATATACGCTGGCGTGTATACGCAATACGCTTGAGGGTCGGATCAGGCATACGCTTTTTCGGGCAGGGAAAAAAAATTCGGGCAGGGTGGAAAAAAATACCCCCTATCTCATCTCACTAGGACGTGCCGTAGCATTTTCCTGAGTCCGATCGGCGAGTGGGGTGGGGCGGGGAGTAGTCATCATAGCTAGAGAAAGTAGTGTTGGAGAGGCTTTTCAAGTTGGAGTGCGCGGTGACACTGCTGGAAGCGGGAATGCAAGGTAGGAAATGACGGGTTAGGAGTTGGGTTGGCTGGTTAGTAGCGTGAGATTTGTTGGGGGTTCGATTTTGATAGGTTGGATTTCGTAGATAAGATGGTTTTCAATGCGGTAGAGGGGATGGGTTCAAATGCCTAGATGGGATCTGAAATTCGACATTTGAATAGCTAGATGTGCCTGAAAACTTCAAAGTCAGATCCCAGCTTGCCTAGACCGCGGATTTGCATTTCGACTTCGGCGAAATGCTCACCAAGAAAATCCGCATCTTTTCTGCGATCTTATTTTTCCGGGCTGCCCGGAAAATTTTATGGCAGCGTATTGCGTATTCGCTAGCGTTTAGCGTATTGCGTGTATACGTTAGCGTATATACGCTAAACGCGAAGGGCCTCGAGCGTATAATCCAACATAGAGCAGGGGAGGGAAGGGGAACGAAAGGAGTAGGCCAGGTATGGGGATAGAGAAATCGATGAGGGGAATGAGTGGTGCTGTGCTGCGTTGTGTTTATCTGCTGGTGTGGATTGTGTGCGTATCAATCCCTCTCTCACTCGTGTCTACTTTCTCCCTCCGTACGCCCCACCATGCCCCCCTGCCCCACCATGCCCCCCTGCTTGTCTCAGTGCCCTTGGTGCGGCCATCAGTTCCACTATCATAGGTATCACACATTATGGCACACACGTGCGCTCCATCCTCATACCTCCATTCTAGTACCCCCATCCTCGTTATCTCCCCACAATTCCCACCTGCTCCCTCTTGTCAACCACTCGACGCCTGCCATGGCCACAACTCTTTATCACCAACGCGACAATTTTCATGTTTCCTCCTATGATGCCCCCCCTCCTCTCATGGCCCTCCTGTCCATTCCTCTCCTCACCAACTGTTCCAAGCTACCTCCTGTTTCCTCATCATGTTCCCTCATCATGTTGCCCCGTCATGTTTCCTCATCTCACTATTTTTTGTTCCCACGTCTGCCCACCTCTGCTCCCCGTGCCTACCCCCAATTTGTCTCTCCAGGGACTTCTTCCAAGGAGTGATGGCATGCCCTCGGTGCTTCCATCCCCTTAGATGTGCGCACTGAGTGCTCCAATCCAATCCACACATCTCTTCTCCTCCAGCTTGCGCTTTCCACCTCTTTCCACAACCCAACTCTCCATCCTCAGTCCCTTTCACCTCTCGCCTCACTCCCTTCGTCGCTATATCCATCGTCCTCGCTGGTTTTGTCGCATCATCTGGCTCATCATCAGCACATGCACGAAGCACACACTTTCTTTCCCGCGTAATGCCCATCCTTTTTCATTCGCCAGCTCTCTGTAACCACCTTCGTGTACAAGCTCGCCCCATCCCATCCCACCGCACCCCACCCCGCCCCGCCCCACCCCACCCCACCCCACCCCACCCCACCCCGCCCCACTCACAATATGCAGTTGAGAACGGCATGTTCCTCCGCGATCGTCCGCGCTTCTCGCGTGTGGATTTCAGCTATGATGTCTTTGCTGAAGCAGAGGATGATGATGGTGAGTTGTTGGTGATGATGGTGATGGTCATGGTGACGATGACGTTGCCGGCTAACGACAATGATGCAGAATGTACAACAATGTTTCCATCCATCGCGTGTGCTTGTTTTACTGATATTCACCCCCATGCCTCCACTCTTACTTCCTTCCCTCTCACATTATCCTTCTCTCACCACCCTAAACCCTGTTTCCCTGGTTTTCTTGCGTTTCCTGTTTTCCTCTTTCCTCCTGTGTATGACAATCTGCAGCGCGCAAGCAAAAGGCTCTTCCTCCTGTGGTGGATATAGATGCTACAATTACCGACAAGCACTGACAGCTCTCTGGAGCACACAGCTGGTCCCAGGACACAACCAGCGGCTGCCCAGGGCACAGGAGTGTGCAACCTAGTCTCTTCCCTTTCGTCTCCAAATCACGGCAGTAACAAGCAGTGAAAGGGGGTTTCCAGGCATGGTCTGTTTTTTATTCCAGGCCTCCTTGGGTTTCCTCGCATGGTCTGTGGCATTGGATGGTCCTTTTACAACCAGCGTTGAAGATCCCGTACCATTTTCCAGTGGATCTGTTTAGGTGTGTGTGTGTGGGGGTGTGGGGTTGTGTGTGTGGGGGAATGGGTGTATGGGTGTGCGTGCCTGTGTGAGCCACAGTGCTCATCAATACCGAAATTTACTGTGAGTTTTATTGTTCCTGTACCGTGTATGATTTATCCTCCGGTACAGCAATTTTTGTCTGATTGGGTAACACAATCTGATGGTAGTAAGGTTGGTGGAGAGCTAGCTTGAGGGTTCAGGAATAGGACTTCTGACAAAACCGAGTATCCAGTGGTGATACTGCTTGAAGCCAGGGCCCAAAATTGGTTTTGGCCTACCCTTACAAATCAGGGTAACAGCCCCTCCTTGAACAGACCCCTAGGGTAAAATTTTCCGTACCCTGTTGGCAGCAGGGTAAATCTACCATTACACTGATTTCGGCAGGGTAATTCTATATCTAGTCTGTTTTCACTACTAGTAATTTCTACAGTAACAATAAAGTAGCACGAAGCTGTCCTTGACGCGCAACTCTGCTCAGCTGGCAGTGGTGTGGCTCGATTAAGGGGTGTTTTGCCAGTCTAGTGTAACAATAGACACAATGTGCTACAATCAATATAAACTATTGGTGTGTGTCTCAGTTGGTTATATGTGCAGATTCAGATCTCAAGGTGGCGGGTTTAAATCCTGTGGGCGATTGGATCAGTTTTGCCATTTCGCAACGAAAATCCTCGCTACAGAGGATTCTGTATCAGTGTAATGTACAGCGCACCCTGATACAGCCAGGGTAGCCGAAATCGCTATCAGTGTAAAAAAAAACATACTCTTTTTGCGTAAGGGAAAAAATCTTGGAAGCCTGATTTTGAAAGGGTAACTCTGAAAAAACGGCCGGCCCCCAGGGTAATCAGGGCATTTTACCCTGATATTTTGGGCCCTGCTTGAAGCTAAACTGCCCACAATACACTTCTGCAGCGTGGTTCATTCATACAATTTACATGTCACGGGCAACTCAAAATCAAATTACCGGTAGTGAATGTACCTTAGAAAGAAGTGCATTTCAGTCCAGCAGCAAATGCCCCAGACTGAATGTAGCGTAGATCCCACAAAAAAGGTCAGCTGATCTGTCCACTGTCAGCAATGACCACAGGTTTCCTTGTAGAACCCTGCAAGGCATAACTAGCAAGTGTTAGGCAGGTTCATCTTGGTAAAGCTTGATCAACAAGCATGAAAATACTTACACTGGCTGTGCCAACAGCCTCGATTGCCTTGACAACGTTCATTCCCTCGACAACACTTCCAAAAACCACGTGCTTCCCATCAAGCCAGGGAGTGGACACCGTGCAAAGGAAGAACTGCAAGCGCAAGAAACATACAGGAAAATGCTCCAAATCAGAACCCGCAGTACAGGGGCCAAGATTAGGGACAGTCAATAGGCATGGCATTTCCAGTTAATAAGCTGGAAGTGAAGGAATGAACGAACCTGGGAACCGTTGGTATGTGGGCCAGCGTTTGCCATGGATAGAATGCCAGGTCCGGTGTGCTTCTTGATAAAGTTCTCATCACGAAACGTCTCACCGTAGATGCTCTCCCCTCCGGTACCGTCGCCCCGTGTGAAGTCACCTCCCTGTTCACGCAAAGCGTTAATAACCCGTAAGCCTAGAGTCATGCACGAACAATTTCTTAACAGCAGAAAGATTTACACGGTGTCGCTAAATGTGTAACCAACATTACCTGGCACATGAAGTTAGGAATGACTCGATGGAAGGTGGAGCCCTTGAAGTGAAGAAGCTTCCCAGGTCGGCTCTTCTCACCTGATAAAAACATTATTTTAATATTCAAAATCAGACCATGGCACAAAACACAGTACCAGTGGACATTTACGATCGCACTCACCAGTACACAGAGCGCGGAAGTTCTCAGCTGTCTTGGGCGTAACATCACTGTAGAGCTGTAGAAAATCATAGGAAGAAAAGAAAAGCCACGGTTTTAACCACGTGCCATACTGAAATTCTTGCGAAAAAAAGGTCACGCTGAGTAAATGACGAACCTCCATGATTATCCTGCCAGCCGGAGCTCCCCCAATGGTGATGTCGAAGAAAACTCTGGGGTTCGGCATGACGAATGGCTGACCTGGGATTCAGCTAACCGTCAGGAAAAAGAAAAATGACAGGACCAGTCAGTTCAACATTTGCATCAGTTAGACGTTGCCCAGAGGCGACACGTCACGCCATACATATGAAGACCAGAAGGCGTGCCAAGCATACCTTAGTGGAAGACTGGATCTTAGAAACTTCTGAAAGGATTTCCAAAACTGAATGGGCAGAGCTTGAAATGCGTGACACATTTTTGCTGAGAGAAGAAGGACTAACGCACTGAACCGTACTATAGCCAACTGCAATATGATGCACCGACTAAAAAATACATCGAACACGTCGTGACCGTGGCCGCTGTCCCCAGGCGGCTGGGTAAGAATTGTAGCGGAGCCGTGTTACCTCTGGCTCAAATGTCGTGAGCGTTTTCGAAATGAACGCCGGTATCCAATTTCGTCGCTGTCGCGCAGCATCTCGCCAGCGATCGTCGACAAAAGAGAAGAGCAGAAACTGGTGATGCTCCTCAAATCTCGGCGATCCTATTCGAATTTGTGTTACACAGTTGGAACACGGTAAACGAGCTGCAGGACAGTAACTAGCCACAATAGATGATACCCAATTCGAGGTGCATCGCATCGGCTATTGAAAAACCCTTTTGAAATGGATCATTTCAAGACCACCCCTTCTTATGTGAAGCGGTTATATTGAAGAGCACAATCAGACTCTAGCGGAGATTTTTGGCAACTGATATGGTCAATGTGTAATGAGGTAAAATCCATATGATTTCAATAATTGAAGTAATGTTTCTGCAATTGTTTTACCGGTGAATCTCGACATCTGCAGAATAAGCATTACTGCGCAGAGACGCGAGATTGTTGCATAAATTCTTGTAATATTGGTTTTATGTTGCCATTTCCCGCAATTATGTTCTGAGTTTTTTTTCCTGGATTTCAGGAAAGTCCTTGAGGTCCGATTTACTTTATGTGCAGCAAACAACATATGTCTACCTCGCTCCAGTCGAGTGCCTCTCGGATCAATTTATAACGCGTAGATTTAATTTGATATTCGACCGGAGTTCACACGGGTGACACGCCATCACATGATGTGCTCTATGTGGTTCTTCCTTTTCGTGGACCTGCGTCAGCAATTTCACGGCCAAGTCAGCATGAGCGAAGCGCGTGATTGACAAGTGGGGTAGCTGCCTTCCCAGCTCACGGGCTGATGTCTTCTTCGCGTCAATATTCAACTGTTCAGAGTCTCCAGATGGCACTGAGTGATTGTGTGGATGTCCTCATCGACAGACTTTAGGACCTGTTTCTGAATTATACACCTGATGCTCGTTAGAGCCCCTCCCGGTTGCCTTGTGAAGGGGGTCTGTAAGCTAAAAATGCATTTCACGTAAGTTCGTGAGTTTCGTTAGGCTTTATGCGTGCATCAAACCTGCACATGGTAACCACCCTATTTGTCCGATCTGCAACAGTAATGGTTGGCCATATTTGTCCCTTATGTTTGTAACTGGTTACTCAACGAATGTGAGAACAATGCAACAACGAGCCCCATCAAATGTTCCTCTTAGTTCAAAACAACCAAAAAACCAATCACAACCAATCAGCTTCTCCCACATGGCCCCCAGCTCCAACACGCACAAAAATTGAAACACACACAAATGGGCACAAGGATTGAACACTTGTGCCCAGCAAGGTGCCTTCGACGCCTTGCATGGTGTGACACTCCATACTCCTCGCAGAGTATGGAGCCGAATTCCCACTCTAGCTGACAGCTCCTGCCACTGGCATTGCACCTCTTTCCAATTCCGCCGTTCTTGAAGCAGCTTCACCCTCGCGCGCTTTTTGGCCCCACTGACGCATTGTCGAGTTAACGCTTAGTCGAACTGCGACAATATCGTCTTCCATTGTCATCCACGGAGACTGACAGGAAATACGGAGATGACGGAAATCACTGACACGAAGACGCAAGTCGTGAATGCGAGGCAGGAAATTAATCAGGGAGCTAATACCAGCATATACTGCCCTGCCATTGCGGTACGCCCCACAAACTACATCTTCGAGTACAATTTTCTTCGCTCGGCAAAGTGCAACGGCCACACCTGCTCACCGCCCTTGCAACGGCCACGGCGCACCTGCGACAAGAGGATCATGTTAGGAAAACACAGTAGCGCGCGGAGAAATGGCTTGGTGAAAAGTGATGATTTGGATTGCGGAAAATCGCATTGCGCGTTTCCCGTCTAGAACGGGCGAGTAAATCGACGGGTCGAGCTATATTTCTGTAGCGTTATGAAATGGGACGAACCGATGAGACTGTAGTGTAAAAATCGTCAGAACGGAAAAACGAGCCGTTGGTGACAGCGGCTCGGCATCGCGGGTGGGCTCTTTCAGTTGCAATGACGCGTCTGATTTGTCGCCCCACCGCGGCGTAAGCTTCGGGTTAACCATTTGAGAAATGCAGGAATAAAAAAGGGAAATGATCAGATTGGGGCCCCGAAGCTCTAGGAAGAGTGCCAAACTGGGGCCTCGTGTGTCGCAACGTGTCGAACCTGGTCCGGACCTGTTTCTAACCAATTTCGGGCCTCACTAACGCGCTCTGTCAGACCTGACCACACAAGGTGACGGATTTCTGAACGGACAAGCTGGCAAAAATTATAAACCCCGAACGGGCATGCATTCGGTCAGGGAGGCATCAACCCTAAACACCTTGTCGCATGTGTTTAGGGTTGATGTCTCCTTAATTTTATGCCTTCCGATTGGGTTTTATATTTTTTTCACACTGCGATAATATTTTTGGGGTAAAATGTTAAAATTTTGGGTTATTTCGCTGAAGTATCTGTACTGCCCATTGTGAGTGGGCTGACGATCGCTCCTCCCGTCAACCAGGGTGCTAGCGAAATCCGTCAAACCCAAGCCAGCAGGTGGTGACCTGGCGAGCTCGGCCTAGCTGCCTAGGCTTGTGAATTGCTTCGACCCTATTTCGTAGGTTCGCGAATCACGAGGCCCCAAGTTGGCACTCTTTCTGCTAACCCGAGGCCCCAGTCTGATCAATTCCCAATAAAAAAGAAGGAACTTGAACGAGAGAGGTCGAATCTTCGAGTTGCGTGGGTGCTTTTAGTAGCTATGAACCAACGCCCTATCTGACTAATTTATCGCAAATCGTGCCAGTCACGACGATGGAAACGGGGCATCGTGAGAGGCGCGGGTGTTTGAGAACGATGCTCTTGTGATTTCGTTCTGATTTTAAAATTAGATGGCGGATGTGCTGTGTCACTCGAGGGGCCCGTTCTGTGTGGCTCGTCCTATTCGTGTGGCCGCTGTTAGTTCCATGCACCTGTCTTGGAAAATCGCATCGTGCGGTTTGGTAACCTCACGATGGAATGTCTGACGTGGGGTCGGCGAACAACTCCTGGTTGATAATGAGCTTGTACCCCACAGGTGCAGACTACACGTGGCAGTGTGAATCTGCCCAAGTGTTTGTTACACGCACGATGAACCTCGCTGAGGTGGCGGGGCAGTCGGGCGAATGCGATCACGAAACCACTCACGTTTCGTCCTTGCATTTCGCCTGCCTGACTTGTGGCCTAAAAACAAGGCAAACCAGGGTCGGTCTGCCTTGTTCGGGACTGCACGTGAGTTGGTAGCCGCAGCGCGTGTACTGTTGCCAGCCACCCATGTGCTTGTACTGTGGGAGCAGCAAGCAGGGGTTTCGACCTCGGGGGCAGCGTGTCCATCCGGCGCAGGGCAAATTCGCGTGCACTGGTCGGGCATCATGTGTAATTGGTCAAAAGATTTGCTGCCCTCAATGTTTGCCCAATCAGTAAATGACTTGCTTGCACACCAGAACGTTCATGGTTTTGGTTTGGTTGGTGAATGGTGTAATGATTACACGAATGTTGATGGCGTACATCCTGATTCGCCCATGCAGGACGTGTACAGATTTCGCAACTCAGACGAATTAACCAAAAATAGTTTTAACTAAACTCTATTATCCGTCTTAAGTCCCACACTGTACAGTTTCCTTCTCCTCTTCGAGCAATATTTCTGAAAGATCTACGCCTTCGGGTTCTATACCTGCTTATGTAAAACTTCGAACTTCCAGAAGTAGTCAATAAAAAATTTCAGCATGATATCACACAACATCTGAATGTGGAATAGCTGTCCGCTCAAGGTGGTGATCGAGTTCTTCAATCGTGTGTTCCTGGTAGATCCGCTGTCTCTGTGTGCGGAAGCTCGGGTTTTCTGAGTCAGACAATGTATCATCCACCGTGGATAATTCTCCCTGTGCTGCATCAACATTTCCGGTTGCGCTTATTCGGCGTTGCCGTGTGGATTGGAGAGAGAATGACATCAGAAATCAGTGGATAGCATTTTTATTGAGTCGACAGCAGCAAGGCCTGACCTATCCGGGTCCTCGAATGAGCACATGGCGGCCCATGCTGGCGTGTACGTACGTGGATAATACAGAATAGTCACTGATTCTTTGCGCTTCGCTGTGTGTCCGTCAAGCCGCTTGATTCACGAATCACGAGAGAGTATATTGCCGAAGTCTCCGCCGAAGGACTCCGCCGAAGAGATGTTGGGGCACGAAGCGAACTAAAATCGAGATCATCTAAAGGGGGCGCGTTCAACAACATCTGGGACTGTCCAGGGTCAGGGAAAACCCAGTACGTCGATGACCCGCGAAAGATTATTGCACTCTTACTGGTACGTTGAAGTAGTTGGAAGATTAGACAATCCATAATGATTCGTCTTGTTACTTAGATTTACACTGGACTACCGGTTTGATCAACACGTACGCAGCAATCCGTAGGTCCTAACGATGTGAACTGACCTTTTTAGAAATCGTTCTGAGCGCGTCCTGGGGCACTCTCACGGCTTGTCTCAAATTGAGTGCCATTATCACCTGGAACAGATTGGCTTTCCCGTCAAGTTCCTCGTGTGGCGCATGAGTGCCCTTTCCTTATCCCTTCCCCAGAACCGACACTCCCTCTCTTCCTCATACGGTAACTGCATTTTCCCCCCACACCCTGTCCGCACACCCTTCCCCAGCCGAGCGCATGCTTTCCCCGAATCCCCGTCCAGCAGAAGCACACTTCCCCAAATCTCCCCCATTTCCCCGTCCCTTTTCCAGTCACCCACTTGGACCGAAACCTTCCAGCCCACCCACCACAAAATTCTGCCCGTCTGCTTCCGCGCGCAGCGGACACCTTCCGCCACGCGCCTTCTGCTCCGTCCGTCGTCATCCATACCCCCGTCCCTGCCTCGCGATTGGTGGTTCTTCTTCCGCATGCGCACCCTTCCCCTACCCCTTTCCCCGCCTCCCCCCACTCCCTCTCCCCTCTTCCCCTGCTGTTCCGTGAGCTCTCACAGCGCGCGCACCCCCCCCCCTCCCCTTCCCCCTCATCCACCCCCACTCGGCATTCCTCATCGCTTGTGCTAGCGTGGCTACCTTCGAAGCAAGCAAGCCATAAGAAGGCAAGCAGACCGTGGCAATCGTCAGTGTGAGTGTTTTTGCTTTCTCGTCGCAGTAGCAGCCGCTCCTTGGCTTCTACCCCCCCGTCCCTGATATCTGCGAGCCTTCTCGTCTGCTCGCTCTGTCTCAGGAGGGTAAGAGGGTCGAGAGTCCGGACGCCTGTCCCCCTACTGTTCCGAAAGCTATTTTCGATCATCTCTCCTCGAAGCTGCTTCTCAGCAAGGAGCTTCTACATACTTAGTCGTGCGTTTCTCCTGAAGAAACCGCACACGCCTCACACAGTCCCACACGCGTTGTAGCAGGAATCACGCTCGTGTCTTCCTGCGTTTACTTTTGTCTCTCCTCGGCGTTGTGCCACAAGTTCTACGACATTTTCTCCAAACGACCATGGCAGCTTCGTGCATTGTCGCAGCGGGTCAGGCCGTCGCGAGCCGCGCGCCGCCTGCTGTTGTTAGCGCTTCGGGGAAGCATCCTGGAGCGTCAGCATCCTCAGAACGGCCGTCGAGCTTCGACGCGCCGCAACTCTTCGGCAAATCTCTCTCCAACCCCATCAAGCCTTCCGCCAACGGCGGAATGTCCGCCAGCCGCGCGCGAAAGCTGTTCTTCCTCCGCGCCGCGCGACCTCTCCTCCAGAAGACGGCACCGCTGAGGCGGTGGCAGCGCAGCCGCGCCGTTTCGCAGAAGGAAGCGGAGGAGAAGAATAAAGGCGAAATGACTGCGACAGAAGTCATCGATGCTTTCGTCACTGGATCAAATCTCACCGAAGGAATGGACATGGATCCTCTCCCTCTCCACGCGCAAGGCACTTCTTTCATTGACGTAACTGACGGCGGCGCAGAGTCCGTTTCCGCACAGCAGCTGCAGCAGCAGCAGCCGACCTCACCGGCCTTGAACCCCGTCGACTGGGTGCTCCTTAAAGCGCAAGGCGTGCCTATGCCTTCGTTCGACTTCGACCTCAAGTGGAACTTCCCCTGGCCGCGCGACGGCGATAATGGCAGCGGCCTCCCTCCCCCCGCGTCGCTCGCGTCGCTCACGGAGCGCCGCGACGCGCTGAAGCAGGAGCTGGAGGTGCTGGAGCTGATGCTGCGGCCGCAGTGCCCGTGGCCGCGCGACCCGCACGCTTTTATCGAGGAGGAATGGGTGCTTTCCCAAGAGGAGGATGAACAAGACGAGAGCGACGCGGAAGAGACGACGGCGTTTCTCGTGGAGGAGATCGACGAGGAGATTAAAGTCGTCGAGGTGCTCCCCTCCGGTCCTCATTGCGCGTGGCCGCGATACGCGGGCCGCGTGGCTGCTCCCGCCGCGGACGCCCCCGCCGCCTCCGTAACCCCCGCCGCGGTTGGCGCTGAAGCGTTCGCGCGCTGCGCCTGGCCCCGCACCAACAATCAGTCGACACCACTTACCGCCGTTTCCGCTGTTACCTCCGCCTCCGCCATTTCCGCCATTTCAGCAGCCTTCTCTCCCGCCCCTGGCCCTCGGTGCGAGTGGCCAAGGAAGTCATCTAACCCGCTCGTCCCGGTCGCCGCGCCATCGACTCCCGCCGCCCCCGGCGCAAGGTGCTCGTGGCCGCGCGTGGCCTCCACCGCTTCTGCTGTTTCCGCCGTTTCCGCCGTTTCCGCTGTTAAGGCCGCGACCGTCGTCCCCAGCCTCGAATCTTCCGCGCTGCCACCTTCCGCACGTTGCGCTTGGCCGAGGGGATCAGCGCAGGTGCAGGAGCAGCGCGTGTTGGCTTCCCTTGGCCCGCACTGCGCCTGGCCGCGCAAGAGCGCGCTGTCCGCCGTGGCTTCCCCTGCGGTAGCAGCCCCCGCTCCTGCTCCTGCCGAGGCTCCTGCGGTGCTGGGTCCGCGATGCTCGTGGCCGCGCTCAACGTCCGCCGCTTCCGCCATCGCCCCTCCTTCCGCCGTTTCCGCCGCCGCCTCCGCCGCCCTTCCGCACCTTGACCTCGCCGTGGGCCCTCGCTGCAGCTGGCCCCGCCAAACTTCCTCCTCCGCCGTTCCCGCCTTAACCGCAGCGGCTGCTGCCGTCGCAGCTCCCCCCGCACCCGCGGAAGCCGCCCCTCTCGGCCCGCGCTGCGCATGGCCGCGCACAGTCCCCACTGTGACCCCCGTGGTGCGCGTAGAGTCGAAATCGGAGCCGCAAGAGCAGCAGGAGGAGGAGGTGGTAGCGCGAGTGCAAGCGCGCGCAGCGCCCCCCGCGGTGGACGTGTCGGATGGTCCGCGGTGCATGTGGCCGCGCGGATCAGTGCTGTCCCAGGCGCTCATGGGCGGCGCGGCGGGAACTGGCAAGGGCATGATGGGCGTGGGAGTGGAGCTGCCTGCTCTTACTCCTGTTGCTCCTGCTGCTGCTGCTGCTGCTGTCCCCATGGGCCCGCGGTGTGAGTGGCCGAGGAAGGGGTCCGTTGCTGCTGCAGCTGCTGCTGCGCCGGTTGCGGCGGTGGTAGTGGATGTTGAGGTTGTAGCGACACCTGCTCCCACCCCCATGGGCCCCCGCTGCCCCTGGCCAAGAAACGCCTCCTCCACGCCCGCTCCTACCCCTGTTGCTGCTCCTGCCAAGCCTGCTGCCGAGCCTGTGCCGAGGCGACAGCTGAGCGTCGTGGCGTCCAGCTTCACCATCCCCAACAGCAGCAGCAGTTGCAGCAGCGCCAGCAGCTTGGATCAGTATCTGAGGCAGAGGAAGCGTGAACCGGTGGTGTCTGCGTCTGCCATGCCCCTGGAGTTCCACTAATCTCACCACAACCACTGCCATCACCACCACCACCAGAACCAACTGGTGTTGGTTGCTCCGACTAAGGAGCCATGGGAAACTGGATTTTTTCTACAACGTGGGGCTCGGAGGATGCTTGTGCCTAAGGCCCGTTCCTCCTCCCACCTGCCCCTATTTTTCCCAGAGTGCTTGCAAATGCTTTGCTCATTGGCCAAGTTCTGGCATGAGATTAGGGGCTTCTATGGGCTAGTGCTAGCCCCTACATGCCCAGCTACAGATTGGCCACCGCGTACATAATTCTATTGTGGCAGGGCCCTGCTGGCAAGCAGGGGCTTGCTGTTCTGTATTCCCCTTGGTTTAGGGGTGTTCCCTCTTCTGTGTGCGTGGATTTGCATGTAGATGTCCTATTTGTGCTTTAATGTGAGTTGTTTGCATGTAGATGTACCGCTTTGTACCGAATCAAACCGCTTTATAAAATATTTCAAACTTCGGTTAGGTTTGGTACAGAGCGGTACATTGTCTTTGTGACACAAATGTACAGACAGGAATGCATCCTAAAAGAATTGAAGGCTAACTAGGATTGGTGATCAAGGTTCAAATCAGATGGGTCGTTATGAGTAGTTCAGTTGGACAGATCCCTTCATCTTCACAGCTGGAAATGCAGTAACAGACAGTTTGTATGTATTAACAGAAGACAATGCAAAATATATGGTATTGAAAGGGAGGCATTGAATGGTTTTTTTCAGTTAACGTAAAAATTTGCGTCTAAAACATGAGACAGTATTGTTGCGCAGCAAAATTGTGAGTGGAGGACAACATGAAAGTTGGGGAATTCAGGAATAGAGTATGTGTCCTGCCAACAGCTAAGTTGTTATATTCTCTTGTTGGCTTGAGAGTGCGCGTACCGGGGATAATGTTCGCAAAAAGAATCCGCTCTGGCGCATCGCGGGCCCCTTCAGGCTTCGCGTCGGGCACGACACGGTGCGATACTTGTCCAATCACAAAAATCTGCCTGGCGCTACCGACCGAGCCCAAGGTTGTCAGAGCCATCTGTTTTGGTGGTCAGAGAGACTCTGGGCTGACCGGAATCGAATTTGCTTTGGTTTTCCGTCCGAGCCCGGCCATCTGGCATCGAAGCGCATTCTCCGAGCCGCGAGCCCATTTCGAACATTCACCAGAAGCGGCAGCAGGAAGGCAGACAAGAAGACAGCGCCGACGGGTGTTCTCTCTTCCAGAGCGTGCTTACTTTCCATCCTGACCATGTGTCTCGTCTCGTCTCGTCTCGTTTCCGTTTCTCTGCTCTGTGTGTTGTGTTCGCCTCGTCGCTGTCCGCCCTCAATCCCAATACTTCCAGCGTTGGCGCCTCACCAAAACCATCTTACTATTTCCGCCCCACACCCCACCCACCCCCCGTCCTCCATTCCAAACTTGTCATAGCCTCCAGCTGGCGGCGCGGCTGATCCACCCCCCGGCCGACACAGCTTCAACGCATCACACCGCACCAAAACACAGCAAACCACACCAGCAGCTTCACAAAATAGTCCTCGCGGCATCAGCACTCACCGCTGTTGCGCAACAACTTGCATTTCCTCAGTGTAGCCTCCCCTGAAACTCTAATTTCGCACCCTACGACCCGCACACTTCTTGTCTCGAGCCCGCTGCCAGCTACCTCTATCCCAACGTGTCGGTCAAGCCAGTATCTATCGAGCTGTACTGGTCAATAAATCACACATGCACCCTCTCCCCCTTCTCCCTGCCGAGCAAATCACCAGCCTCTCCGTTAGTCCCGTACAAACCTTACAGTTCATCCGCTACCGCACCTTAATTATTATCCCTCTCGGTCTCCGCCTCCCTATCGTTATTCACCCTCGCCCCGCTATGCGTTCTCAAACGGACAGTCCCGTCCCGAAACGGCCCGGCACGGTCTAGCTTACCTGATCCAATCCGAGCATCCCTGCACCGTGCCGTTACCACAGTTTATACCTCACTACCGCTCCCGGTATTCCGAATCTCTGGCCGCCAGGCACAATTTTGTTGGGGTGGGGGAACGGTTACAGCCACCACTCCCTTCATTGTCTCTAAGTATCTCGGTTCCAGTCGTGGTCGCGAAGTTATAAGAGCTAACTGCCCCTTCTCCTCACATCTCCAGCCAAGATGAGCGCCCGAGGGCGACGAACCGCTGAGAGATGTAACCGTTTTCGCAACCGTTCGCACAGCGCATCCGGCCAGATGGACTGCTGCTAGTAAATTGTCGAGGGATTCAAACAGCGAAGTCAGCGTCGCCTCTTTCCCTCTTTCCACCACGCCACGCTGTCCTCTTTCTCCTATGCGCTCATCTGAGCTAGAGAGAGAGAGAGTGTGTGTGTATGTGCGAGAGTGAGGAAGCAACACAGCAGCAACACGGGCAGAACCAGCCATGGCTTCTCTTCGCGGTGGAATGCGCTTCTACCGGAGACCCGCCCTAATCCGCCCAGCTCTGTTGCGACAAAATGCGCATGCGTTCAATTCCCTAGTGCTGATTGCCGTTCTACTTGCGGCGGGGGGTGGGACAATCGCCGAATCCAAGTCTTCCAAGAAGTCGGGGTCGTCCGAGTCGCGCGACTCTTCCGCGTCGCTGTACAACGTCCGCCTGCGTTCCGCGCCGCCCGTCCTCGCGTACCGCGGCGGCATCAGCGGCTACGCGGCGACGGCTCCCGGGTTTTACGGCAACGAATACAACATGCTCTCGACGACGCTCTCCGCGCCGTCCTCCGCCATTTCGGAAACGGCGGAAGCGGCGGCGCTGAGCAGCGCCAGCGTGACCGGCGAAGGCGCAAGCGGAAGCGGATCGGCGGAGGCGGAGGCGGAGGCGGAAGCGGCGCAGGTGCGGATGCAGCGTCCGCCGAAGGTGAACATGGCGTCGGCGCACGTGCGGGAGTTCTCGAGCTATCTACAGTGGCAGCAGGGGCAAATCGCGACGGACGTGGGCGTGGATCCCGAGAATATCGTGTACAAGTAAGAGAGAAGCGCCCTAGGGCGGCGCAGGGAAGGGGTGCGAGAGAGATGTTCGAGGAGTCGGGCTGGCTCTAGGCAGATCGCGAGGTGTGTGGGCATGGTAAGGGCGCCCTGGGCAGCGCTGGGAAGTGAAGGGCAGGGCAGGGCAGAGGAAGGGAGGGGAAGCGAGGGAAAGGGGCGGCAGGGGACGGGGAGAGAGATGTGCGGGGAGATGAAGGGGGGTGGTTGTGTGGGGAAGGGAGCCCCGCGACGCGGCTGAATGCAAGGTGGTCCGTGTGGAAGGAGACTGCGCGGAAGGGCAAAGGGCACAGAGGATCGCGCAAGGGCGACGGGCAGGTCCCTTGTTCCTCATTCCTCCGCATCCCCCCTCCTTTCCTCCTCGCCCGTTCCCCCCGTCGTTTCCTTCCCGTAAATGTCAATCTCTCCCCTTCTCCCACCCGCTTGCGCTTGCGCTTCCGCCTGCGCCCCGCCAGATTCACCTTCGCGAGCAACGGCTTCGCGGCGATGCTGTCGCCCGCGGAGGCGGAGCAGCTGCGGAAGCACCCCGCGGTGGAGCGCGTGACGCCCGCGTTCGAGGTGACCCCGCTGACGACGCACTCGCCGAGTTTCCTGAAGCTGCCCACGTCGCTGTGGCGCGCGAACGGCGGCGAGAAGAGCGCGGGGCGCGGCGTGGTGATCGGCGTGATCGACAGCGGGATCTGGATCGAGCACCCGTCATTCGCGGACGGCGCGAGCGGGAATGTGAGTGCTCAGGGCGTGGGAAGAGGTGCTCGGGGCGTGGGAAGAGGATGGGGGGTGTCGGCATGCGTGTACTGGATGTGAGGTGCTTTTGATTAGCGGGAAGCGAGAAACGACTATCATTGCTCAATAGTCATTGCTGAACAGGCTATTTGTCTTAGTTCGTCCTCTCTCCTCATCTCGCTACCCTTTCCTTTCCCGTCGTCTTCCCCAACTTCCACCCATCTCCCTTCCGCACGCGCCCCCACCTTCCCACTCCCCCCCCCCTTCCCCATGGCTCCCCCCCCTCCGCAGGGCTCCGCGGCGTACTCCGCGCCGACCAAGTGGGGCGGCAAGTGCCAGACCGCGCCGGACTTCCCGCGCTGCAACAACAAGGTCATCGGAGCGCGCGCGTTCAACGGCGGGTTCGTGCGCTACCGCGGCGCGATCGACGGGACGCTGGACTACCTGTCGCCTCGCGACTCCGTCGGGCACGGCTCGTGGTGCGCGAGCGCCGCGGCGGGGAACTCGGGAGTTAAGGCCGTGAACAACCGGCGGCAGGCGATCGGCGCGACGAGCGGCATGGCGCCGCGCGCGCGGCTCGCGGTGTACAAGGTGTTTTGGAAGGCCAAGGGGGACATGAGCGGGTCGGCTTCTAGCGTGGATATCGACGCCGCGATCGACGCGGCGGTAGCGGACGGCGTGGATGTGATTAGTATGTCGCTGGGCGGAGTTAATCCGTACGCGGGGTACTTCGACGACACTAATTTCCTCTACGCCAATCAGGTACGCGATGATTAGTGTACTCTTTAATTACTGAGTATATGCCGTCCCTGTTCCGCTTCCCGTCACGTTTCGAGCTAACCCGCACATTTTTCCTCCCTTCCCCCATCCCCCGTTTCCTCTCCTCCCTTCCGCGCATCGCGCTCTCCCCGCGCGCGCGCGGCAGGCGGGCATCGTGGTGGTGTGCGCGGGCGGGAACAACGGCCCGCCGCCGCTGACGCAGTCCATCTACCGCACCATCATGCACTTCTCGCCCTTCTACCTCACCGTCGGCGCCAGGTGAGATAGTGCGCGGGAGGGTGCGCGCGTGCGTGCGTGCGTGCGTGCGTGAGTGAGCGTGAGAGTGCGTGCGTGAAAGAGGGAGAGGCGCAGTCCATCTACCGCACCATCATGCACTTCTCGCCCTTCTACCTCACCGTCGGCGCCAGGTGAGGTTTTCCTCCCTGCCCCGGCCCCACTTGCCCCCCCTTGCTCCCCATTGCTCTCCCTTGCCCTGCCCTGCCCTCACCCAGCGACACTGTCTTCTCCCTCACCCCCTTGCCCCCCTCTTCCCTCACTCCTCCCACTTACCCCCCTCCCCATCCCCCATCAGCTCCACGGACCGCCACTACACGTCGAAGCTGCGGCTCGGCACGGGCGTGAACCTGTGGGGCGCGGGGTTCGGCACGGGCACGCGCAAGGTGCGCGGGCTGCCGCTGGTGTTCGCGCAGGACGCCGTGGCGTACGGCAACACGGCGACCGACGTGAGTGTGTGGGGGGTGGGGGGGAAGAGAGGGGGGGAGATGTGGCGGGAGATGTGGGGGAAAGCGCATGTGTGTCTACGCGCAGTCAGGTCGGGTCGAGCGGCCGTTGGTGCTGGCATCGCGTGCCGTACGGGTCGACGCGATGCCGTACGGCAAACACAGTGACCTACGTGGGTGCCGAGTGTGTGTGGGGCGGGAAGGAAGGGAGGGGGATGCGCATGTGCGTAGTACGTGTGCGCTGCGCAGTCGTTACGGTCGATTCCGCCAAGGCGAGCGGGAAGATCCTGGTGTGCACGGCGGGGGGCGCACAGGCGGCCGTTACTAACCCGCCCTCCCCGGGCTCCCCGTCGCCCCCCCGCCTCCTCACCACCTCATTTTCTCCTCCATCCCCAGGCGAAGCTGTGCCTCCTGGATACGATCGACTAGGCCAAGGCGAGCGGGTAGGATCTGGTGCGCATGGCGGGGGGAAGATCTGGGGAAGGCTGGGGTCGCTCGATTTTAACACTGCTCCCTATCGCTCCCCACTCCCTTCCACTCCCAGGCAAAGCTGTGCCTCCCCGGCACAGTAGACTCCGCCAAGGCGAGCGGCAAGATATTGGTGTGCACGGCGGGGCAGGCGTCGTTCGGCACGCAGGCGGACACGGCGGCGGGCGCGGGCGCGCGCGCGATGGTGCTGGTGAACGAGGCGGGCGGGGGGGACGTGACGTTGGATATTTACGACGCGCGCATCCCCATCCTGCACCTCGGGGTTAGGGAGGCGGACAAGCTGCGGAAGTACATGCGCGCGACGAGCAAGTGAGCACGCGGGAGGGGGAGCGTGGGCGGAGCGGGGGAAATTGGGTGGAAGGGAGAACGGGGAGGGAAGAGTGGGAAAGGCAGCAGGGGGCCGGGAGGTGAGGGAGTGGCTGCGCGGAGGAAGGGGAAATGAGGGGGGAGGAAGGTGGGGGGAAGGGGTGGGGGATGGCTGGTGCTGGCGGCGTGACGCTGGATATCCTCAAACCAGACATGACCAGACATCACCAGACATCCTCGGTCCGGGCCTCTTCCTCTGAGGCTCCACTCGGAGCAGCAGGAGGAGAGGAGGAGCAGGAGGAGGAGAAAGGTGGAAGAATGTGAAGGGAACATCACGACAATGAAGAAGCCTTGCACTCCTTTTCTTTTCTCTCTCCCCTACCATCCCCCCCATCCTGCCGATTCCCCCAGGCCCATCGCGACCTACTCAGCATCCTTCTCGGTCTTCTTCAACCGCATCGCGCCCGCCGTCGCGCCCTTCTCTGCACAAGGCCCCGTAGTGAGCCCATCCTCCGACCCCCGCATCCCCGGCCCCACCAACGACATACTCAAGCCAGACATTCTCGGCCCAGGCCTCTTTCTCTGGGGCTCCTCTCGTAGCAGCAGCACCAAGGCCGGGAGCAAGCCGGGGTACGACATGCTCATGGGGACTTCTATGGCTGCGCCGCACGTGGCGGGGATTGCGGCGCTGCTCGTGCAGAAGCAGCCGAAATGGTCCCCCGCGCAGGTGATGTCGGCGATCATGACGACGGCGAGCAATATGAATAATAAAGGCGGGCCGATCGGGAGGTTTGTCACAGGGGAGAAGGCGAATCCGTTTGAGATTGGATCCGGGCATGTGAACCCGCCGAAAGTTTTGGATCCCGGGCTGACGTATAACCTCGGGTTGGGCGACTATTTGAACTTTTTGGCCGGGCAGAACCTGACCGAGGTGCAGGGGTGGAAGATTAAGCCGGTGAAGGCGATTCCGGCGTATAATTTGAACCTTCCGTCGATTGCAGTGTCGCGGTTACGGAAGGGGGTGGTGGTAAAGAGGACGGTGACGAACGTGGGAAGTACGACGGCCACGTACCGAGCCAAGGTTGTTGCTCCGGATAATGTGCGGGTGGTGGTTTCGCCGAGCCAGTTTACGATCGGCGCGGGGAAGTCGGTGAGTTTTACGGTGGGGTTTACAGTGGTGAACCCGACAGGGAGCTTCTCGTTTGGGAGTCTGACGTGGGAGGACGGTGCGGGGCATTCTGTGCGGTCAGTGCTGGCTGTGCAGCCGATTTCCAAGTGATAGTGGCTGGAGAGACAGGAGAGGGAATTGGGGAGGGGAGGGAGAGGGTGGAGACTGGGGGGCATTCTGTGCTGTCAGTGCTGGCTGTGCAGACGATTTCCAAGTGATGGTGGCTGAAGAGGAGGAAGAGATGGGGAAGGAGGGGGGGAAAGGAGAGGGGCATGCTGTGCGGTCAGTGCTGGCTGTGCAGCCAATCGCAAAGGTTTGGGGAGGAGGAAGAGAAGCGGAAGGTTTGGGGGGGGAAGTGAGGAAGGAGAGGGTGGGGAATTGAGGAAGGAGGAGGAGAAAATGGGGAAGGAGAGCAGAAAGAAGGGCAGGAAGGAAGGGAAAGTGGAGGGAGAAGATTGGGGCATGCTGTGCATTCTGTGCTGACCATGCTACTTGCAACAGCAAGAGAGGGGGGGAGGGGGGGCGGGGGAGGAGGGGAGCTTCTGGGGAAGGTACATAGTGTGCCGGCCGTGCTACTAGCAGTGTAAGCTGACTGGTGGAGGGCTGAGTATGACAAAAATACGGTTTTCGTGGGTGTCAGCATGCCCTAAAGCCATGCTGCAGGGAGATCTTTGGGAGAAGCTAGTTCGATGGTCATAGAATGGCAAGGAAACGGGGACAGAGCCAGGATAGGGAGGGAGGGAGGGAAGTTGGGAGTTAGTATAGAAGCTGTGTACATGGAGTGGAGAAGCGAGTTTCTCTTGTAGGTGAGGTGGTAGTAGGGGTGACCGGTAAGGTATTGGCAGTTTCTAGTTTTCCTAGCATGATTTATATACTGCAGTACATTGGGTGAATCGCGGCTCCTCTGAGTGATTGTTGGTACCTTGGTGCTGCCTTGCTGTCTGCGCTAGGCTTAGCTCAAGGGTTGCATGAATGGACCGAGTTTAGGCGCCCTAATTCAGTGAGGGTACTGGGTCTATTTGACCCCTATACTGATATTACTGTCTAATTATTACAAATATTGAAGTATGTGAGACAAACTGGCTTGCTGCATGTGCAGTGGATGGAACAATAAAGATGCAAATAATGAATGCGAGTGAAGTTACGAGTGGAAATTGAATGGAGGGGGATGGTGCTGAACAATAGGGCCTAGTCTGGTTGTGGGCTGTCGGTGCTGTAGATGGCTAAAAGCATCCACGGTCGTAACTCGGAAATCTCCCATTAGTATTACCATACTTTCCTGCTACACCATATGCTACCGCACTTTGTATTGTCCCCATAGTTGCAAACAGAACCTTTTTTTCCGAACTTCAGTTTCGGTCTGGGTGGATATCCACTATCCCAGACGAAATCAACGAGTTACTCGCTTTCACGAGCCGTCGCAAAATTCGCCTCGCCAGTCTCAAAATTCCAGCACTAGCCCGAACATTCCATCGTGCGCCCTCTTTTCTCCCCTTGTCTTGCCCTTTCCTCCCACCTCGCTGAAGATTTTTGAACAAACCTTCCCCCATCTGCTCCCCACTTCCCCGGCCTGGCACAAGTAGTTCCCCCTAAACCTGACCTTGAGGTTTTCCCCAGAAAATCCTACCATCCCTTCCCCGCGCTATCTCCGCTTCCCCCCACCTCACTGGCATCCCGCCTGTCCCTGCATTCTCCCCCTCCCCCCCCACCTAGAATCCACCCCCAACCCGCGCACCACTCTTCCCTCCCTCCCATCTTCTTCACCCGCATCTTCTCCAAGCTCGCCCCAGCCCTACATATTCGACACTCGCTCTCTGCCACTTTTCTCTTCTCCCTGTCGCTCCTCCCTCTGGCCCCGTGCTAGACCCTCTTCGAGAGTCCCTGCCTTAGCTACAGTAACATCACCAATTCATCCTAATGGGTACGCGCCGCCTGTTATTTTACTCTGTGCCTTCTCTCTGGAATAGCCCGTCGAAACGATCGGAACGCGCGAGTGTCGTGCAATATGTCGCGTAAAGCTTTTTGATCCCTATACCCGTAGCGCGAGTGCTTGTAACGCGGACCGGCTGTAGTCGTCAGTCACCGTGAACAGCGGGACGCCGGCAGGATTCGGCTAGCGGGGCTAAAAGATATTTGCCGCTGATCCCTGAGGCTGGACGTCCTTTTTTAGGGTTGCGTTTCTGCATGCCAGCATTAGGCCTTATTCACGATGGGAGGATGCAGGTCACATCCTCTTTCGTCTCCTATCTTCCTCTGGGTTTCATTGTAAACACTGTCATTGCCATAGCAACGGCTGATAGAGTACCTTTCTTCAAGTGACGTCTGGCGTCGGCGTAACGACGTCTTGGCTCCCCGCAGTGTCTAGAGTCTTTCAGGCGAACTGTTTTAGCGTCGTGCCGCATATAGAAACGTCGGCACGTTGTCGTGGTGCGATGGGTGTTCTCGAGGCGCTGTTGTCGTTGTTGATCTGTCCCCTGACCAACCACCGCCTTGCGAAACCATTTACTTTCACCTTGCATTTGCTATTCGAGACGAATTCGGGGTTACCAATATGCCGTCTATCCTCCCCCTTCCCCCCCGTCTCCCCCCCTCTCTCCCCGCGCATTGCCGTTCTGTCTCGATCAGCCAAGCTCCGGGTGCACGAGCTCCGCGGCAAGAGCAAGACGGAGCTGCTCAACCAGGTAAGCTTCCGTGCGGGACCGATGCTTGCCTGATTGCTTGGAGACGTCTCTCAACATGTCCGAAATATTTGAGACGTCCGAAAAACTTTCCAAAACCCGAGACTTCTCACAGCTCGGCGAGAGCACCTCGGAGCAATTCACAGTTCCTTTGTCGTTGGAGCACGGCTTCCGAGAAGGTGGAGATCGGGCTTTCGCGTGGGCGTTTTTCCCGCGAGTGAGGTGGTTGTTGGGGAAGGGTATCAATAGGCGGGGGTTTTACGGCGAAAGAGAGACGGTGCTAATTAGCTAGGTGGGTGTCATGCGGGAGAGTGACGAGGCGGATCTGAATGAGAGTGGGTTAGGCGGAAGTGGCGGGTGAGCGGGAGCGCAAGGCGCTGCCTGCGGATGATGGACGGTGCGATGAAGCAGAGAAGGTTTTGGGGGCGGAGGAGTGCGCGCAAACCGTCACAGAGGGGACACTGGGGGCGAAGAAAAAGCGAAGAAATGCGATGTCGTGGCGACTGAAGCTTATTGTGAGGCGACGTGCGAAAGCTTGGAAGCAGGGGTTCCCTCAGTCGTCTTTTTTTTTTTTTTTAGCCCCGCTCTTGATCCTCCGCTCGCTCAACACCGCATGATTCGCACGCTCTTGCCGCGTGTCATGCCTCAGCGCGTGTCTCCACCGTTTTAATTCGGGGTCTAGTCTAGCAGTGTCAGCTCCTCCATCCCTCGCTCCTCTCCTTATTCTCCCTCGCCCTTCGCCCTATTTCCCCTCTCTTCCTTCGCGCCGCGCCCTCATGGTTCTCCCGGAGCGCAGCAGAAGGATCTGAAGTCTGAGCCTGCAGCGTTCCGCATGCGCACCGAACAATCGATCTCCTCATCACACTTTCTCCTCACCCCCTTCCCCCCCTCCCCCCCGCTTCCGTCCTCGCCCCTCCCCTCCCCCGCGATCGCAGCTGAAGGAGCTCAAGACTGAGCTGGCAGCGCTGCGCGTGTCCAAGGTCACTGGTGGCGCGCCCAACAAGCTCTCCAAGATGTGAGTGCACCCGATTGACTCGCTGATTGTCAAGCTCTTCCGCGACGCCAAACGCCTCGCAATCTCATGATGAGCAGAGCACGAAGATGGAGCGCGTCCGGTCTTCATGCTCTTTTATGTTTCTTCTTTTTCGGCGACCAAATGCGTTTGACCTATTCCTCGCCCGTTTCTCCCTCGCTCATTAACGCACTCTGTCCCTCCCCTCCTTGTCTCCCCCCATCTCTCCTACTCCCCATCCCACATTCCCCTGCGCTTGTACCTGTCCGCCCGTCCCCCGATCTTCCCCCCCGCCTCCCCCTTCCCCCACCCGCCCCTCCCCGCAGCAAGGTGGTGCGCAAGTCGATCGCGCAGGTGCTAACGGTCATCAACCAGACGCAGATGGCGTACCTTTGCTTTCCCCCTCGCTCCTCAACACCCTCTGTCCCTTTCCTCCCTTCTCCTCTCCTCCTCTCGTCCTCGTCTCCCTACCGCGCGCAGAAAGGTGGTGCGCAAGTCGATCGCGCAGGTGCTGACGGTCATCAACCAGACGCAGAAGGCGAACCTTCGCGCCGCGTTCGCCAAGAAGAAGTACGCACCGCTCGACCTAAGGCCCAAGAAGACCCGCGCCATCCGCCAGCGGCTCACCAAGAGACAGGTGCGACGGCGCGCGCGCGCGTGGGGGTGGGAGGGGTTTGATTGCGTGATGGTTGTCCAGCTGACCCAATGAATTACTGGCTGGTTGGTGTGGAGGTGGAGGTGACTGAGTGTTGTGGCGATTGGATGATTAGGAAAGTGGTGTTTCCTGTAGGTTTGTAGGCCGGTCTGTCTCAGTGTGTGTGTGTGCCTGAGTGCAGTATGTGCGTGCAAGGGAGGTATTGAGCAAGGGGTGGGGGGAAGGGCGAGAGAGAAGAGTTGAGCCAGGGGAATTTGGCATGGTTTTCATGACGAGCTAACTGCGTTATTTTTGCTAGCATTGCTTTCTTCAAGCCTCTTGTGATAATGCTCTTGTGGTGACACTTGTTCCTGTATATCTGCTGTTCAACCTTGTCAGCTGGTCATTTCTGTTGGGTTGCTATTCTCTAGTCATCCTCATTCATCCGTATCTTGCTTTCTGCTTTCCTGTATCTCTCCAATGTTGTGCCAGTCTGAGCTCACGACAGCGAGGGAGGCCAGGAGGCTCAAATACTTCCCCCAGCGCAAGTTTGCCCTCAAGGCTTGAAGCCATTCCCTATGATGTGAATTTTGTGGCAATGGTGATGTATGGTTGGGTCAGTGTCACCCCTTCTATTTGGCCTGTCTTGTGTTCAAGTGTACGGTTGTGTAGAGGATGATGTCATATTGCTAGTTTTGAAGTGTTCGCACACAAGCCGCTACTAAATGAAATCCGTTCTCGAAGGCTTGTGAAATTGCTGGTATCGGCTACTTTTTAGATGTAACCTTGCTTGAAATAGATTTCGTAGTGTAACGCGTTTCCAGCTACACTGTGACAATCGTGCAGTTCATGCATCACTTGAACAAGTCTGTTGACCCTCTTGTCCGACCAAACAAGCGGCTTCCTTCTGCCTGAAGATCCCAGCGGAATTCGGTCTATGGAGCCGGATTGCCAGGGTCGACGAGGGGGGTCGACGGAAGGGGGCCCGACGAGGCGGGCGACTGACGCGCGTGCGGGCCCGCCAGCCTGGCCCGGGGCCGGGCCGAGCGCACGACCGCCGCCCCGCAAAACCCCCCCCGGAAGTGAACAGCGACCCACGTTACCGGGTGGGGGCGGCGAGCTGGCGAGACCTCGCGCGAGGGAAAGTAACCCCGGCGCGAAGTGTCAAGATAGGTTGCTAGGGTTTAGTCTTAGGAGCCATGCTAGGAGGTAGAGTGTCGAGGGAGTTGGCAATGAAAGAGGACTTCACTATAGAGTCAAGGGTACAAATATGATAGGAAAGGGGGTAATCCACCAAACAGAATGTGATAACTACACTACTGCTATATCTACATGCAGTTACAGTAATATAACTCTGACATTCCCCCTTAACTGCATGCAGGAATAGCAAAGCATAAATCACAACCTGCAAGTGTACTGAAAGCATTAGCACGCAAGAGCAATGACAACCAGTGCAGCAGTGGCAGAAACAACTGCAGAAACCCCTTAGCCAATACAGAAACGAAAGAAAGGTGCATGTGGCGCAGGTCGCCTGGAGAGCGGCGTGCGGCGGCAACGAGCGGCGGCACAGCAGGCTCAACGGCAGCACCTGCCGCTCAACAGCAGCAAACGAAAGAGACGAATTAAGTGGCAACAGGGGCTGCAGCTGGAGGTGCCACAGTAGCAGGGGGTGGCAGTTGCAAATGCAGGGCTGCTGCTTCTGCCACTCTCTCTCATACCCTCCCTCATCCCCCCTTACCCTCTCTCCCCCCCCCCCCCCACAGCAACAATTGCTGCAGGGAGAGAGGAAGAGGGAAGGGAGGGAGGAGCGGCAGGCTCCTCACACCCGCCCCCCCCCCCAACCCCCCCCCCCTCCACGACGGAAGGGAGGGCGGGTGGGAAGGGCGGAATCACCCGCTGCCGGCGCTGGCGTGGGCTGCTGGCGCTGGGAGCCGGCCCCGGCGCTGGCGCCCGGCGCTGGCGCTCGTCGCTGGTGCTTGTGCTGGTGCTGGCGCCCGCCGGCGCTGGCGTCCGCGGCGACGAAACGGGGGGCCCCGGCGCGTCGAAACGGGTGGCCGCGGGGCGACGAAACGGGGGGGGCCGCGGGGCGACGAAACGGGGGGCCGCAGGGCGACGAATCGGGGGCCGCGGGGCGACGAAACGGGGGGCCGCGGGGCGACGAATCAGGGGCCGCGGGGCGACGAAATGGGGGGCCGCGGGGCGACGAATCAGACGGGCGCAGGGCGCGACGGGACGAAGAAAATAGCGCATTTCGCGCTGCATTAAGGGCGGGCCCATGTTTCTGAAAAAAAAATGAAGGTTCTAGGAAAGAACCAGCTCTGAAACCATGTCAAGATAGGTTGCTAGGGTTTAGTCTTAGGAGCCATGCTAGGAGGTAGAGTGTCGAGGGAGTTGGCAATGAAAGAGGACTTCACTATAGAGTCAAGGGTACAAATATGATAGGAAAGGGGGTAATCCACCAAACAGAATGTGATAACTACACTACTGCTATATCTACATGCAGTTACAGTAATATAACTCTGACACGAAGGCAGCCCACCCGTCCCTCCTGCCCGCGAGGTCCTAGTAACCCATCGCGGCCTGCCCGTACGGGCAGGCGAGGCCCGTGCGAAATTCGGGGGCTCCCCTCGGGACGATCGGCGATTTCGCGACCCGTTGCGGTGACGCCACGTGCCCGCCCGTCGTTTAGCATCGTTTTTTCTATGCATGCGACATTTCGTACCCGCCGAAAATCGAGCGAACCTCTGGGTCGCTCGCACCAAGGCGCACATTTTTCGCGACCCGCTGCGAAATCGACACGTGGTGCCGAAACGTCGCACCGCGTGCATGCGAATTTGCGTCCCCTGGCCGACCGAGGCCAGGGGACGTGACGTCGACCTGCTGGCTCGGCGGCGAGGGTGCACTTGTGCCACGCCACCCGTGCACGAGCCCTGCCGAGCCAGGGACCACGGCCCCCTGGGCGACGCTCAACCGGGCCTGCGAGGCTCCGCCTGGCTTTTCCTCGTCGGAGGAGGCCTGGCCCTTCATTTTCGCGTTCTCGTTTCTCTTTCATGTTCTTTCCCAGCTCTGCGCCTTCCATTCTCCCACCGTTTCTTCCCTTAGCCCGTAGCATAGCATCCTCGCTCTCCCGCCATGGCGGCCGACCAGAAAGCCGACGAAGCGACGCCGACCTCGCGCGACTTCCCCCTGTATCTAAGCGTCGGTAGAGGACTCACATCCAAGTTCGAGGAACACGACTACGCCGTTCTGACAAACCCTATGCTAGAGTTTAACGCCCGTTGCTTGGGACTCGGCCTCAAGTGAGTGACGTATGGGGATGTCGGCGTCGTTATTTCATGCTGGTGATAGCCCTAGCGTGGTTTCATAATACCCGTCTTTTAGGTCGACGGACTCATGGGTTAGGGATTAGGGATGTCGATCACATCGGTGGCGCCGACGTAAGGTGTCTGGTCGGCGTAGGCGATGCGTTGTGCCATATTCATTCGGCTCTCGTCGAATCCCCGACCCGTCGTGTTATTGCCGCAACCGTAGTATCTGCCGGCGTCCCGACCACATCCTCACGCACTCCTCCTGATCATGCATGCGTGCAGGCACGCATGGTTGCGCGGAACGGAGAAGGACCAGCGGCTGTGGTCGATAGGAGTCGGCCGTCTTAGGGCGGCGATGGGTCAGAACGACCATACCGTCTTCGCGAAGGTTTTTGACGCCGACGTGGCGGTTATCCCACTGATATCGAGGTGAGGGTGTTCGGGGTCGTCGCGCGTGTGGTGCAACCTGCGTCGATTATGTGTTCTGATCTATGTCGACGTCCATTGTCTGTGCAGCATCGCACCGCTTCCGGGAACACATTGCAGCGTCATTATCATCCTGTGCCCCGGCGACTTGTTGAAGGCATCGGGCCAGTTGATCAGGACCTCGATCCGGCACGCCGACCCGCAGACTGTGAAGGAGTGGCACATCAAAGAGGCGAAACGCGTGCTGGAGTGAGCTCAATAGTGTAGTCGACGCCGCTTGCGTTGTCAATGCTTAGCGTGCACCGTGCTAACTGACCGTCTGTGCCATGCTTTGCAGGTTTTTCCGGGCGGCTGTAATGGCCGAGCTTCGGCGCGAAGGTAGGAAATGGGACTGGGCGAAGCCGTCCGAGGAGGAGGTGCATGCGAGGCTCGCCGACTGCGACGAACCCCTTCGAGATGTGAGTTTCGTACGTTTGGTGTCAATTCCCCGCGATGCAACTGCCGTTCGTCCTTGCGAGATGCGACTGCCGATCTCGGTGCTCATATCAGCGCTCTCCTGTGTTGTGTGCAGAAAGTGCCCGACACCGTCCGGGACGGGGACGCGGGCTCCAGCCTCCTAGCAATGAGCGCGTTGCTCTGGGCGGTGAGGCGGAAGGATCGGTTGGCCGGCGCCCTCCGTCGCAGTGCCACCAGCATGGACAAGGTCGCTGTTGCGGGGTTGAAGGGGCTGCGGACTGAGATGGTAGCCTTCATCAAGAAGCAGGTCGCGCTCATACGGTCGGGCCGAAACGTAGTTGCGGCCGACGTCTGTGACGACGACGGCGAGGAGGTTCAGTCGGCGCCCCAAGCTGGCGGTGTCGCCCCTGCCGTCGCTGATGCGCGTGGCACCTCGGTCGGGAAGCCGGGTAGCGGCGTCGACGAGGCCGATGCGGCAGCAGGACATGGGGTGGCCGGGACCGAGGAGAAGCATAGGGACGAGGTTGTTCATGGGGATGATGATGGGGTCCAGGGTCGTGAGGCGGATCGTGAGGATGAGGGGGGCTCGGAGGAGTCGGAGTCGGTGGAGGAGCAGGAGCAGCAGGAGCAGAAGAAGCAGGAGCACGAGAGGCAGCACCACGAGCAGCAAGAGGAGCAGCATGACGAAGAGGTGGACGTGGAAATGGCGGAGGGGAACGTTGCAGAAGGAGCGGCGGAAACGGGTGGGAGATCGGCGGAAATCGAAGGAGAGGGGAAGGGGGCGACAGCGGAACCCAGCAAGGAGGTCGGCGAGGAGGCGGCTCACGGGGGGAGTGGGATGGTCGTTGTCGGCGAAGGGAAGGAAGTTGTCGACCTCGAGGCCGACGAAGATGGGGATTTCGCCGCGGCGACGAAGCAGACGGGCGTGGAAATGCATACCGATGCTACCGCAGAGAAGGCCGGGGGGGAGCGGTCCAGGAAAAAGAAGGCGGTGAGCGGTCATCCAAGTTCCACCGCAGTTGGTCGGCAGGCGATGCCGGACGTCGTCGAGCAGCTGCGTGCGGAGAACCGACAATTGCGTGCCGACAATGCACGCTTGCAACGGCAGCTCGGTGATCAGGCGGGGCGGGTCGACTGCTTGGCGGCGGCGGTAGCTGGGATCCTCGACAAGCTCACGGCATTGACCGCCCAGGTTGCGGACACCGACCGGAAATCGGTGGAGCGCCTCAAAGAGGCCACGTCGACCATGGCGGCCACAATCACCGAGGACCTCACCAGCAACCTGGAGAACGCAGTTGAATCGGGCAAGAGGTTTGCCGAGCTAGCGAGGCAGATGCTGCTGGATATTGACGCCCCCAACGGACGAATGGCGGTCGCTCGAGCGACCGCGGTGGACCAATTGGCCGACCACGTGACGGGTGAGGTGGGTGAGGCGAGGAAGGCTTTGGAGGAGACGTTCATAAAATACATCGGCGCCGCGCAGACCAACATTGCAGCCGCCGTGTCTCCCCGCCTCGTCGTGCAGCCGCCGCCGCCGACCACCCCAGCGCAGGCCTTGCCGGAAGAGTTCCTGAATTCATTCAAGGAGGATCTGCTGAAGGCGGTGACGGAGGTCACGCAGCAGTCTTTCCTCGCCTCCGGTTTGAAGATAATGACCGAGATGGTCGGCACTGTGGCGACCCAAGCTCGGCGTGGGTCGTCGCCGTCGGCCAACGACGCCGGCCATGCGCAACCTATGGAGGCCACGAAGCAGGGTCTGAAGAGGGGGGCAGGCGGCGGGGGGGGCGACGGAGACGACGCGGGGAGCACGAAGCGGAGCAAGGGAGCGGGGGGTTCTCGCGTCGCCGGCGACGGTAGCAAGAAGGCCGGAGAAGGAGGGGGGGGGGGATGGAGACGATTCGGCGAGGCAGACCAAGGGAGCGGTTGGTTCTCGCGTCGCCGGCGATGGGAGCAAGGGAGCCGGGGAAGGCAGTTCGGGGAAGCAGTCGGGGAAGAGCGTGCTCGACATGCTCAAGAAGCACTGGGCTGGGGTTCGAGCGGCCAGCACTGATCAGGGTGGTGGGGGTCCCGCCGACGAGCATGCCACTGATGACGCACTGCCAAGGGCTCCGCCTTCGGTCGCCGATAAGCCACCACGACAGGGTAGCGGTGAAGAAGGGCTGCGCGACAAGGAGAAGGCGGCCGCAAAAACGGCCCCAGCTGGCCAGGGCCCGAAGACAGGGGTCGCGGTGGCGTCAGCGGTTCCTCACCAGCCCCCAGCTGGTGCACGCCCTCCGACCGGACCGTCTGCCGGGCGACCTGCCGACGTCCCGGCTGCCGACAAGGCTGGCCGCGCGGGGAAAGGGGCGGCAGTTGCGGACGCGCTCAAGGAGCAGCTCAGGCGCCTAGCCGGCCACAAGGCTGTTCAACAGCCCCCCGCTGCTGTCGACGCCCCATCTGCCAGTGTCCCAAAGTCGCCGGTCGTCGCCGCCCGTGCTCCTGCAGACCCAAAGTCCGCGTTGCTGCGCGCCCAGTTGGGCGCACTAGCGTCGACTGCGCCAACTCAGCAGGCTTCTGCCTCCGGCGCTAAGACGTCGTCGGCAAAAGTCGCACCACCCACCCCTGTGGCAGCTGAGGTTGAGAAGGCGGCGGAGAAGGGCGTTCGTGCCGCCCTTGCCACCGGCGGCGGCCCCGTCGAGCAGGCGCCCCCCGATGCTGATATCGCTGCCATACAGGCCCACCTGGATGCTGCCAATCCCCGACCGCTGGCCATCTCCGACACGGCACATGTGGAGCCTTCGGCGGGTCTCGTCGGCAGTCCAGCAGAGCCGACTGCGACCGGTGATGCTGTCGGCGATGAGAAGGCGAAACGGAAGGGGAAGGCGGGCTCACAGAGGAAGACGCGGGAGAAGTCGGAGGCGAAGGCGGCGGATAGAGGGAAGGGGAAGGCGGCTGAGACGGCGGCTGACAAGGATGGAGGCGGCAATACGGGGGTGAAAGGGAAAGCGGGGGAGAATCAGAAGTCGCTCGGCGAGGGTACGTCGACGGGGAGGAAGGGGAAGGACAAGTCGGTAGGAGAAGGTGCGTCGACGGGGAGAAAGGGGAAGGAGAAGGCGGTCGGCGATGGTTCGTCGAAAGGGAGAAAGGGAAAGCGGAAGGCGGCGGAGGAGGATGTCGAGGAGGTGGAGGACGTCGAGCAGGAGGAAGAAGAAGAGGCGGAGGAGGAGGTGGAGGAGGCGGATGAGGACGATGAGGAGGAGGAGGTCGAGGTGGAGGAGGAGGAGGAGGAGGAGGAGAGGGGAAGAGCAAGGAGAGGCAGGGTCATGGCATCCGACACGATACCTCGGGCGACAAGCTAGGATGGGTCGGCGAGATTAAGGTGCACGGCATCAATCGATACATCGGCAAGTCGCGTGAGAAGATGGAGCTCGCGTACGTGCACTCCATCGCGTTCGTCGTCTACGACGGTTTCGTGAGCAAGGTGCTCATGAACGAGCTCACCGTCCTGGACAGCGCCGAGTTGGAGAGGTGGAAGGAGGTGTGGGAGGAGGTCAGGATCTTGCCGACCGGGATGTGGACGGTGATGTGGGCCCGGGGAACGCTCCTTCCAAAGACACGGTAAGTCGGCAATCCTCCTACCCAAAGTCGATGTCGTTGTGGTGGTCACTAATGTTCGCCCTGTTTGTTGTGCTGGCGTGACAGGCTGAATGAGATCCTCGACAAGTATCGACATTACAAGACCACTGGCGATGCGCTGCACGCCGCGCTCCTGCCAGCGATATGGTACCCAGTCGATCCCGACACCGAGGAAGGCCGAGAGAAGTCGGCGTCCATGCTGTCCGCGTTGATTGGCCGCGTGTCAATGTGCGCTGCGTATGGGAAGACCGCTGCGACAGCGGCGACAGCGACGAGAAGACGGATATGGCGGCATGGGCGTTAGGAGCATCCGCATGCGCTGTGTGGTGCTTCGTCGAGAACGGCGATGCCCAGGTGGAGGATGCTGTGGAAGAAGGGAAGGCGGCGGCGCTTGTGGGCGGAGCGAGCCAGGCGACCGCCGATGTATTCGGCAAAGCCATGGGGGCGGTGCTGAACGCCGAGATCAACAGGGACCGCCCCCTGGGAGAGGTTGCTTACAACGTCGCGCCAGCACTCAAGAGGACCGCCCTTGACATGGCCTATCCGGGGGTGGATGCCGGAGTCGATGCCGACGTGATCGCAAGAGCGACGGTCGAGACGATGGCGTTCTGGGGAATGTGCCCCGTCGCCGGGCCGAAACTCAAAGCTGTTAAACTGTATTATGCTTGTAGGCTGTAGTGGGGTAGCCAATATGGGGTACAACCCCAACTAGGGTTTCCTATTTGTACCCTTGCTTCTTTCAATCCAATCATTCTTGCCTAGTGATTCTGACATGGTATTCAGAGCAGGAGGTCCCTAGGACCTACCGACCGTTTTTTTAAGGGCCCACCACCGCTCGCATGCGGTTACCACGCTACCCCGTGCCCTAGCCTCGTAGCGCCCTCGTGCGCCCACGTTAGCGCCCTCGCGCGCCTCTCGTTAGCGCCCTCGCGCGCACCCTCGTTAGCGCCCTCGCGCGCCCCTTCGTTAGCGCCCTCGCGCGCCCCTTTGCTAGCGCCCTCGCGCGCCCCTCACTAGCGCCCTCGCGCGCCCCTCGCCGAGCCGCCCGCTCGCAGCCCGCCCGCCCGCTCGCTGCCCGCTTCGCGGCCCGCTCACTACGCAGCCCGCCCGCCCGCTCGCTGCCCGCTTCGCGGCCCGCTCGCTCGCTGCCCGCTTCGCGGCCCGCCCACTTCGCAGCCCGCCCGCCCGCTCGCTGCCCGCTTCGCGGCCCGCCCGCCTCGCAGCCCGCTCGCCCCGCTGCCCGCTTCGCGGCCCGCCCACTTCGCAGCCCGCCCGCCCGCTAGCTGCCCACTTCGCGGCCCGCCCGCATCGCAGCCCGCTCGCCCCGCTGCCCGCTTCGCAGCCCGCCCGCCCGCCCGCTGCCAGCTTCGCGGCCCGCCCGCCTCGCAGCGTCGCCCGCCCGCCGTGCTGCCCGCTTGCAGCGCCGCCTGCCCGCCGCGCTGCCCGCTTCCCGGCCCGTCCGCCGCGCTGCCCACTCGCAGCGTCGCCCTCCTGTCGCGCTGACCGCTTGCAGCGCCGCCTGCCCGTAGCGCCAGCCTCGCCCGCTGCTCTCTTTCCGTGCACTGTCGCCTTCCCCTGCTGCGGCAGCTTGCGTTACTCTGTCACACTGTCGCTATGGCTTCCATCCGCGTGCTGTCGTTCGATGCTGAGGGCCGCCCTGTGCGGTTCACCGCTTGGCTAGATGACCTGCAGCTGTTCCTCCTGAGCGATAGCAAGGAGCATGTGTCGCTCTATGACTACGCGTCTGGTGCTGCGCCTGCCCCTCCTGCCACAGCTGAGCTTAGTGTTCGTTCCCACTGGCAGACTCGTGACGCAGCTGCTCGCCTAGCCATTCGCAGTCACCTGCCGTTAGCTGAGCTAGAGCATTTTGGCGACTGCAAATCCGCTAAGGCCCTGTACGACGCTGTCGTCGCTCGCTACTCCTCGCCTGCCACAGCCGAGCTTAGCCGCCTCATGCTGCCGTACCTGTTCCCCGATCTGTCCACCTTTACTACAGTCGCCGACCTTATCACCCACCTTCGCACTAGTGATGCTCGCCTGCGTGCCGCCCTTCCCACTGAGTTCTGCGCTAAGAACCCCCCTCCACTGTACTGGACACTCCACTTTATAGTCACTCGTCTCCCTGACACCCTCCGCTCAGTTCGAGACCACTTCCTTGCTCGCTGTCCCACTGAGCTCACAGTCGCCCTCCTAGAGGAGCACCTGCTCGCGGCCGAAAAGAGCATTGTAGCTGTCGGTGCTGCTCGTGGCGCTCCTCGCACCCCCATCTTTGAGGGGTGTTCTCCCTCTCCCCTCGCTCCCTCCTACGCTGCTGCTGCTGCTGTTGACTTCCTTGGTGCTGAGTCTGTTGGCGCTGCTTCTGCTCCTGGTGGGAGGCGCCGCACCGGCAAGGGCAAGGGGGGCAAGGGTGGTGGTGGTGGCGCTGGGGGGGGAGGAGGTGGGGGAGGTGGGGGGGGAGGCGGTGCTGGAGGGAGCGGTGGCGGGAGCGCTGGTGGGAGTGGGGTCGGTGGTGGAGACGGGGGCGGCGGAGGAAGCAGTGGCAGTAGTGGCGGCGGCGGCGGTGGCGGCGGTGGCGGCGGTGGCGGTGGTGGCGGTGGTGGCGGTGCCGGTCGGAGCGGTGGTAGTGGTGGCGGCGGAGGTCGGAGTGGAGGCACTGGCTCGGGCCAGAGCTCCCAGCAGCAGCAGCGTCCCCAGACGACCCAGCAGCTTCGTGAGTGGCTTGCTCAGCGTGGGACGTCGGGGGCCAGTGCCCGCTGTTCTTATGTCATTCGCACAGGTGACCGCAAGGGACAGACGTGTGGGAGGTTCCACACCCCGTACCGCTGCTTCTCCCGCCTTGACGACGCTTGGCGTGAGGAGATGGGTGCGGATGTTGAGCGCCCCCGCTGGGCTGAGCTCATGAGGGCTGGTGTTGATGTCTTTGCTCTTGACTATGATGCTATTATTGCTGCCATGTATGCATTGACTGTTAGTGCCGAGGGAGACTGTTACTTGTGTGTGCCGCCTGACCCAGGTATAGAGCCCGCTGCCCTGGGTACTAGTGAGTCTGCTCTCTCTGGTATGGTACCCCCTGTACTTGCTCCCCCCAGTGCTGTCCCGGCTGGTTTCGAGTCTGCTCTCTCAGGTACAGCACCCACACAGACTCCTCTCTCAGGTACCGCACCGGCTGAGGCCTGTCACACCTTCACCCTTGACTCAGGTGCTTCCCGTTGCTTCTTTCGTGACAGTACTGAGCTCACACCGCTTCCTGCACCGGTCCCAGTCTCCTTGGCTGACCCCTCTGGGGGCCCAGTCCTTGCCCAGTCCACCACTGTCCTCCCTTGTCCGGCGGTTCCGTCTGGCTCGTTGTCGGGTTTCCACCTCCCCTCGTTCTCGACGAACCTGGTGAGCAACGCTGTCCTCCAGGATCAGTGGGTTGACACCTTTACCCCTGGAGGACAGCGTGTGGCGATCTGCACGTGCTCCAGGACCGGCCGTCACCTGGCTACGTTTACCCGTCGGCCGGGGTCGAGTCTCTACACACTGACCACTGCGTCTCCTCAGGTCGCTGCTGTCGGTCAGGTGTCTGCGTCAGGTCTGGTAGCCCACGCCTGTGAGTGTCGTTCCCTGTCGCACCAGACTCTTCTCTGGCACCACCGCCTGGGTCACCCCTCCTTGCCACGCCTTCGTGGCATGCACCGTCACCACCTTGTGTCTGGTCTTCCCAGGTCCCTCCCTCCCCTCCCTGCCTCTCCTGCGCCGCCTTGCCTTCCTTGCGTCGAGGGGCGGCAGCGCGCCGCTCCTCACTCCTCCTCGTTCCCCCCGACAGAGGCTCCTCTGCAGACCCTCCACCTGGACGTGTGGGGCCCAGCCCGCGTTCGTGGTCAGGGCGGTGAGCGGTACTTTCTGCTGGTTGTTGACGACTACTCGCGTTACACCACGGTCTTCCCCTTGCGCACCAAGGGTGAGGTCCCTGCTGTTCTGATCCCTTGGATCCGCACGGTTCGTCTCCAGCTCCGCCGCCGTTTCCGGACGGATCTTCCTGTCCTGCGTCTGCACTCTGACAGAGGTGGTGAGTTTTCCTCCGATCTTCTGAGGACCTTCTGTCAGGCAGAGGGCATCGAGCAGACCTTCACGCTTCCGGACTCCCCACAGCAGAATGGGGTTGCTGAGCGCCGCATTGGCCTGGTCATGGAGATCGCTCGTACCTCCTTGGTCCACGCGGCGGCTCCCCATTTTCTGTGGCCGTTTGCTGTCCGGTACGCCGCGCATCAGCTCAACCTCTGGCCCCGTGTCTCCTTGCCGGAGACCTCGCCCACACTGCGTTGGACGGGGGAGGTTGGCGATGCGTCGCGCTTCCGGGTGTGGGGTGCTCGTGCCCTTGTCCGCGATACGTCCGCGGACAAGCTCTCCTCCCGCACGCTTCCCTGTGTCTTCCTTGGCTTTGTCCCTGACGCGCCTGGCTGGCAGTTTTACCACCCCACCTCGCGCCGGGTCTTCGCCTCTCAGGATGTCACCTTTGACGAGTCGGTCCCTTTTTACCGTCTCTTCCCCTACCGCACTGCCCCCCTCCCTCCCCCGCCGCTTTTCCTTGCTCCTGGTCCCCCTCCGGTAGACCCCCTTCCCCCTCAGGGTCCTGCTCCTTCAGGTGTCTCTCAGGTAGACCCTCCTCCCGTCGCTGAGCCTGTCGAGGTCACAGGTGACTCAGGTGCTGCTGCGGGTGGTGCTGCTGGGAGTGCTGAGCCTGGGGGTGCTGAGCCTGGGGGTGCTGGGCCTGGGGGTGCGGAGCCTGGGAGTGCTGGGACTGCGGGTGCTGGAGCTGAGGGTACTGTGCCTGAGAGTTTGCCGCCTGGGGGTGCTGAGCCTGGGGGTGCTGCGACTGGGGGTGCTGAGCCTGCGGGTACTGAGCCTGCGGGTACTGAGCCTGGGGGTGCTGCTACTGAGCCTACGGAGCCTCGGGTTACTGCGTCTGGGGGTGCTCCGGTTCGGGGTGCTGAGCAGTCTCTCACACCGCAGCAGCTTCGTGACTGGTACGTCCGGCGCTTTCGCCGTCCTAGTGGCTCGGCTGGAGTTGGGGGTGCTGGGGCTGCTCGTCCTGGGGGTGCTCGTACTGGGGGTACTAGAGCTGCCGGGACTGGTTGTTCTGGGAGCACTGCGACTGGAGCTGCTGGAGCTGGGGACCCTGGCGCTGGCGGTGCTAGCGGAGTTGGAGCTGCCGACTCTGGGGGTGGCGCTGCTGCTGGTGCTGCGGACCCGCCTGGTGGAGCTGCTGCTGGAGCTGAGGACCTGAGCGGTGGCGCTGCTGCTGGTGCTGGGGACCCGGCCGTTGGAGCTCCTGCTGGTCCTGAGGACCCGGCCGCTGGAGTCTCTTCTGCTTCTGGAGACGCTGCGCGGCCGCGACCGTACTTCGTACCGCTCCTTCAGCAGGTTCTTGGGCAGGCTCCTCCTCCTTGTCCTCCTCCCTCCGTAGAGTGTCCTCCGCCTGTCCAGCCGCAGTCACAGTTACCGCCTGCCTCGCCTCTCCCTGCTCCCTCTCCTTACGCTGGTCCCACAGGAGGTCTTACAGAGCGTCGTGAGCCTGAGTCTCGTCCTGCGTCGCCTGTTCGCACTGCTCGCACTGGTCGTCGTGTCCGTCGTGAGCGTCCTCCTCCTGTCCCAGGCACTCACTACATGACTCTGCGTCCCTCTACTGCTCCTCGGCGTGTCCCTCTACCGTCTCCTCCTGCGTCCTCTTTGCCTGCCGTTCCGGACCCTGAGTCTGACCGGTATCGCGCTGAGCACCCTACAGTCACGCGTCTCCTCGCTACTGTTGTCACTGACCCTACCTTTGAGTCCTCGGCTGCGTCTGCTCTGGTCGCTGAGTTGGTTGACTTTGCTGCTGCCTGTCGTCTAGACTACGCTGCTAGCCTTGTTGCTGAGTCTGAGTCTGCGTCTGTCTGTCCTCCGTCCGTCGGGGGTGAGTGTGCTCTTGGCACGGACGTCCTTGAGGACAGGCAGGAGGACTTTGACTCTCTTGCGGCTGCTGTACCTCATCTCGTGGCCTGGTTGCTTGCCCCTGAGGGAGACCCGGATGCACTAGACATCCCCACTCCGCGCACTTACGCAGAGGCGATCTCGGGTCCCTACTCCTCTCAGTGGCAGACAGCCATGGACGCAGAGATGGCATCCTGGAAGTCCACAGGCACCTACGTCGACGACGTTCCCCCTCCTGGGGCGAACATCGTCGATGGCATGTGGATTTTCAGGGTGAAGCGGCCGCCAGGTTCTCCGCCTGTCTTCAAGGCTCGTTACGCTGCTAGAGGCTTCAGTCAGCGTCAGGGGGTCGACTTCTTCCAGACCTTCTCCCCCACCCCGAAGATGACCACTCTTCGGGTTCTGCTGCACGTTGCCGCTTAGCGTGACTACGAGCTTCACTCTCTTGACTTCAGCACAGCCTTCCTGCAGGGCAGCCTGCACGAGGAGATCTGGCTGCGCCGCCCACCTGGCTTTACTGGGTCGTTTCCCCCTGGTACCCAGTGGAGTCTCCGCCGGCCAGTCTACGGTCTCCGCCAGGCGCCACGTGAGTGGCACGACACACTGAGGACTACTCTTGCGGCTCTTGGGTTCGCGCCGTCTACTGCTGACCCGTCGCTGTTTCTGCGCACTGACACGTCGCTGCCGCCGTTCTACATCCTCGTGTACGTCGACGACTTGGTCTTTGCTACTGCTGACACTGAGGCACTCGCTCGTGTGAAGTCGGAGCTGCAGAAGAGACACACCTGCACTGACCTGGGTGAACTGCGTAGCTACCTTGGCTTGCAGATCACCCGGGACAGAGCTCGCCGCACCATCACCCTGACTCAGTCACACATGGTGCAGCAGGTCCTTCAGCGCTTCGGCTTCCAGTTCTCCTCACCACAGGCCACACCTCTGGCTACCAGCCACTCGCTCTCAGCTCCACCTTCGGACGAGTCCGTAGAGCCGAGTGGCCCGTACCCAGAGCTTGTAGGCTGCCTCATGTACCTGATGACTTGCACGCGACCTGACCTCGCGTACCCTCTTAGCATCCTTGCTCGTTACGTTGCGCCTGGGAGACACAGGCGAGAGCACTGGGAGGCTGCTAAGAGGGTGCTGCGGTACCTGTGCAGTACATCAGGCATGGGACTGGTGCTTGGAGGACGCGACAGAGTTGTCCTCACTGGTCACTCGGACGCCTCTTGGGTGGACGACCTGGCTACGCAGCGGTCGTCACAGGGTTACACCTTCAGCCTTGGCTCTGGTTCTGTCTCGTGGCGGTCCACCCGCTCTTCCTCTGTTCTCGGCTCTAGTTGTGAGGCTGAGATCTACGCCACAGCCATGGCTGCACAGGAGTTACGCTGGCTCACCTACCTGCTGACTGACTTGGGAGAGCGGCCTAGTTCTCCTCCAGTTCTGTACGGTGACAACAAGGCGGCTCTTGCCTTGTGTCAGGAGCACAGACTGGAGCACAGGACGAAGCACATTGCTCTTCGCTACTTTCTTGCTCGAGAGCTTCAGCAGCGCGGTCAGCTTCGACTTGTGTACGTGGACTCGAAGGCCAACACTGCTGATATCTTCACCAAGGCGCTCCCGCCTAGTGATCATCAGCGGCACTGTACTTCTTTAGGCCTTGTGTCCACGTTTCCTCACTTGCTCACTGCTTGACATTCTTTGTACTGTACTTTATATATATCTTGTTGCTTACTTGCTAGGTTTTTGATCACTGTGTTGCTTGTCTTGTACTATATCTAGCACTGCATGTGAACTGGCCTTGTGGCCTTTACTTGTGCTCGGAGTGTGGTGACGTTGTGATCCACCCTGGGCTTTGTTTTGCTTTGCTGGACTGGTCTTGTGACCCTTTGTTCTCCCCCACTTTGCCTATGGGGGTGTGTTAAACTGTATTATGCTTGTAGGCTGTAGTGGGGTAGCCAATATGGGGTACAACCCCAACTAGGGTTTCCTATTTGTACCCTTGCTTCTTTCAATCCAATCATTCTTGCCTAGTGATTCTGACAAAAGCGAGGGGCATCGCGGTGCCCATTGACGCGCAGATGAAGGCCGATATCGACAACAGGGGGAGAAAGGGTCAGAGGGGCAAGAAGGCGACGAAGGCCAAGGGCGGCACGGAGAAGAAGGGGACGAAGGGCCAGAAGGCGAAGGAGTCGGCGTAGTCGGGGAGGGGCATATGTAGCGCTATGCCTACTGCTAGCTTGGATTCATTGTTGCTTGGATTTGATGCTGCTATGGTCGATCTCGTTTTGTGTGTTTCGGCTGTCGGACCCCTTTGATGCTGGTTTTTTGCGTTTCCTTGTGTGAGTGCATGTCGACTTTATGTAGGATGTGTAATGAACATTTGAACCAGTATCTTGTCACATCACGAAGGATACCAGGCCGACACGTGACTAACTATGTTAGAACTACCACATGAGCATTGTGAGAAACTCAAAGTCGACAACTGTATAAGTACGAAACACATGCATGCTGTAACAACATCATCTACAACATGCAACAGCCCACAATCGCATGTTGCTTGTGAGCATTCACGCGGTCTTCTTGCGCTTGGTCGGAGGCAGCTTCCCGGCGTCGTTTTCGCGGGCCAGGTCGGCCAACGCCTTCTTCATCCCCTCCTCCCATGTGTCCGGGAAAAGGTCGGCGACAAACTTCTCCGGCTTGAACCCGCGCGCCACGAGCGCACTGGCGAGACGAAGCTTGGCAAATTCCGTCTTGCCGAGCCCCTTGACGCCCTTACCCTGCCCGGCATAGGTCGGTTTGTTGCCCGCGTTGAGCACCGTGAGGGCATCCGAGAAGGTCCCAATGCCAGGCGCCGCTATCGTGTTAAGCGCGTCGACGACGGCTTCATTGTCGGCTTCGCCGTCGCTCTTGCGAAGCTGGCGCACGGCATCGATTACCTTCATCATGCGGCGCACCCTCGTCCCGTGTGCTCCCTGCGAGGCTCCGTCGAGGAGGGTGTGGCGGTCGACGAATCCCGGCTCGAAGAACCTGTCGCACAGACGACGGGTGTCGGCGCTGGTGCACGAGGTCCAGAGGCGCCACGCGTCCCTCACGGTCGTTGCATTCCGCCAAGGCTGAACCACGTTCAGCTCGTAGCTAGCCTCCTCGACCGTCTGTGGGGGTTTTTTGGGTTTCTTGGCTCCGTCACCCCTGCTTGCCGACTCCGCGGAGCCACCGTCGCTCGGCGATTGTTCGTTCGCAGCTGGCGGCGCCTCCGGCATCCTACGAGCTTCTGAAACGCGGAGAGCCTCGGTGAGGCGGGTTATCTCGTCCGTCATCGACGCGATGGTAGCGTCGCGCTGCTCGAGCTTCTCCTCGAGGTCGATCTTCTCGACCGCTGACCGCTCCCTCTCGAGCTTCAGCGTCGTTGTGAGGGAGACGACCGCGTACTGGGCGTCATGGCGGACCGATATCTCCTGCAATGTAGGCGAAAAACGGTGCAGGTGAGGTGTTGTCATCGGGCACAGTGCTCATGGCGATGTCGACATAAAGATGACTCACCTCTGGCTGGATGAGGGTTGGGTCTTGCCGCTTTTTGATGGTCTCGGTGTCGGTCTTCTCCACCCTCTTCGCCCAGTGCTGGAAGAGGGGAATCCGGCAGAGCTTGGAATACTGGACGTACGGGTGCCAAGGCGTGCGGACGAGTTTCACAGCGAGGTCCTCGGCGACAATGCGGCGGAACATCAGGAGGGTGCGCCAGAAATGCACGGCAGCAACGTCGGCGTCGGACCCCTTCTTCGCGAGTTCTTCCGCCTGCAATTAGACAACAGACGTGGGTAATTACCGTGGTTGAAAGTACAGTGCCATGCGATGCTTGGTCGGTACCGATCGACATACATTCTTAAGGAGCTCGTCGACGCCGGGGAAGATGTGCTCGGCGATGAGCTTGAGAAGCTCGTCCGACGGTTCCACCCTGCTGCGCCCCAAGAAGTAGTCCTGCGTGTAGCCCGAATAGCCGGCCTTCTTCATCACCACGCCGACGGGAATGGCTGTGATGTAGGCTCGAGTCATCTTGTCGAGAGCCCAGTGACCCAGCTCGGCTATCTCGGCGCGAGGCGTACCGTTGATGGCCAGCTCCTGCGCCCCGCCTGCCCGAGCGGCATGGACGTTCCGCTTGCAGTACACCCCGTTCGTCTTCCACATCTGCCTCGTCCATCGCTGGTGGCTGGCAGCGGAGAGTTCGCCCTGCTCGGGGTCGTTGCGGGCGAAGAACAGGTGCTTCTTGTACCAGCGCTCGCGTGTGCTGGTGTCGACCGGCGGAATGAGGTCGACGCCGTGAAACTGGCCGATCTGGTCGAGGATGAAGTGTAGCCACAGTCCGGTCTCGCCGACGGCGCACAATTCCGCTTCGAGGTGCCGCGCGGCGTAGCTCTGCTGAAGACGCGCATCCTTCGACGTCTTCGAGTTCCGCGCGGCGACCACCATGACGACCGGCTGGTTATCCGGGTTTACCGACGAGGTGCTCGCCAGTCGGTACAAGAAGATGTCGGGGAGCGTGATCTCGCGGATGCTTGCACCGCGCATGAGGCTGTGGTGGGAGAGCAGCGTGAGCACCTTGACGAGAAGGAACCTCCACAGCGTCTGCGAGGGAGTGGTGAAATGCGGGCTCCATGCCGACGCCGCCCAAGCCGGCAGCACCCTCGTCATGATCTGGCGGAACTGTTCGGCGGTGTATGTGTCGCCGATGGTGCCGCGTCGACGGTCGGCGCAATTACTGTCGACAGAACAATACGGCGGTAGGATTATTAGGGCGATGGGAACAAATCGTCACCGACTAGAAAACGGCGCTGGATGCCAACTTACTTGATGTCCCTCTGGTTTTTGGTGCGGACCATGACCCGCACCTCCGACCGGACAACCGAGATTTCTCGCATGATGCCCAACTCCTTCTCCTTGTACAGCGTCGCTTCCACCCTCGCCGCCATCTGGCATGCCTTGATGCGGCCGAGGATCATGTGCACCGTGTAGGACGGCACCGGCGCGTTCGTCTCGGCGTCGATCTTGAACTCCCGCCTCATGAACTTGACGTAGGCGCGCAGCCGCGTCGGAGTGACCTTGGGGCCGTGCAGCCAGATGTGCTTCCGTTTGACCACCTTCGGGTTGTCCCAATCCTTGCTCTTGTTGCAGTGGATCCAGTGCCCGATCTCGTCGACGTGCCTAGTTCGTTCCCCGATCGGCAGCTTGTCGCCTATCTCTTTGAGCATCTTCGCGGCCCACCTCTTGTAGTGGTAGATAAATGAGATGTAGGACTGGAGCGTGCTCTTAGCCTCGATGGTTTTCAGGTGGCGCAATGCCTCCATCACGAGCACGTCGACGCACGCGTACACCATATCTTCCTCTACGAAGTCGGCCGCCTTCCACTGTTCTCGAGGGACCGACGTGTTCATCAGATCCTCGAGCTCGTCCTCGTCCAGAAGTTCCTCGATGAACGCACGTTCCCCCCTGAGCTTTTCTTCCAACGTGCGCGGACCTGGGCCACGTCGGGGCCGCGCGTCGGCTTCGTCGTCCTCGTCGCTCGCCGAGGAGTACCCTAAACCCTGGTCGCCCGCTACGTCCGGCACCGACGACGGCCCGGCCTCCGCTGCATTCGTCGGTGCCGACGTGTCTTTGCTTGGTTTCGTGAACTCCCCTATGGGCGCGGGTGGAACGTCCTTGGTGAACTCTCCCTTCGGGATTTGGGCCAGGGCGTCGAGATCGTAAAGCAGGGGCAGCGTCGACGAGGGGTTACTGTTCGGTGTACGATCTACCGGGCGGACATCCTCACCCTGGCTAGCGGGGTTCGGAACGTCCGTCATGTCGACGTCGGCGGGTGGTGGCTGCGGTTGCGGCGGTGTCGAGCGAGGCTGTGCTCCGGCCATGATACCGCGACCTAGGGTCTCGCGATGGGAAGTCGGTGTGGTGAGGTCGGTGAAATGAAACATGGCGTTTCTAAGTCGGCGGTATCTGACAGGTCGGCATCGCAGACAACACTACGAGACGGCGGCCCCGACGTCTGACTATTCTGACGACGCCGACGTTCCACGTCTGCCGACAATCTCCCGATGGAAAAAAAACTAAGGGCGAGCCGTCAAGGGAACGGGGAAAAAATCTAAGTGCCAGCTAACGGATGAAAAGCACAGAGAACGGCAGGCAGAATGAGCGACCTGCAATTGGACCCCAGATTGGTATGGTCGTGAGCGACTCCGCTCCACTTGGCGCTCCACGCAAACCCCTGTGCAGGACGCAGCTATGCATGTACGCTCGTGCGGCGGCGCCGTGACCGACGTGCCACCGGGCGTGCATGCTTGAAGCGCTTCGCTCATAATGCGCCTTTCATGGGTGTTACACGCTGGCTCTGTGGTGCGGTACGTGGCGTGGTCCCAGCGCGGTAGTTCGAGGGCGGGAGACACTGCCGCGTGGCACCACGATGAAGACCTTCTGGTCGACGCCGACATTCCCGCCAGTATCCACTGCACCTAGCCAGAGGTAGTGGACGGTCGGATTTCGCCTTGGGCATGTGGGCAACCGTTGGATGATGGCCGTGTGGTACGCACCGACCTGGCAACGCTTGGGCGCGAAGTTTTCCCACGCGAAGCACCCCCACCTTCCGTTGGCCCGTCGTGGCCACCCTGGCTGTCCACGATGGCCCCGCCATCCAGGGGTCGATCTCGGACGTCTCTTTTTTGGCCGCGTGGCGATCATCGCGGCCCGACGTGCCGAGCTGGGATGACGTCACGCGGCTGAGACGACCTTCTCGGGATTGTCTCAGCGGAACCCAAGGTCGACAGGTCGTCGACAATCCCGAGGGGTCACCAGCACTGGGCCCAGCCAGCTCGCCTGGGCTTTCCACGCGGTGGTCGTCGTGGGGTCGACAACCCCGAGGAGGGGGGTTGTCCGTTCTGGCCCGCGAAAATGGGCGGCCTTTTTCGTCCGCTGAGCTCTATTATGCTGTGATTGTCCCTCGGCTAGACAGCTGATTGGCTTCCTTTGGTACTGTATCCCACAAGCGCGACGTGGATCCGTCTCGGTTCATCCCAGTGGCCATCGGCGGTGTGTTTGAACTGAAAATGTGGCCCAACCAACCTTGGCTTTTTTCGGGCTGGCCCGCTTGGCACAAACGAGATACCGTACACCAAAAGTACCGTTTTAGTCTTATCTCGGGGGGAAAACTTTGGTACAATGGAGTATTTTTCTGAATTGATGTTGGTTTCTTGTAACAATCGAGCTATTTTTAGGACCAGAAGTTTTTTTCCTTATTTTTACATGGGTTTAGGGGTGCTCCCCGTGCGTCTGTCATCTTCTTCCGCCTCTTTCCTCGCGTTCCGTCCGCCTCTCCACAGTCAAGTTGTGTGAGTTGGTTCTCTTGTCCCCCTCCAAGCCTCCCTCTGCTCCTGCTGCTGCTTCTCCACCCGACTTCCATTCGCTCCTGCTGCTTGGCTGCTTGCTTCGTCATCGTCTCGTCTCGCCACGGGCACACCAAACCTGCTCGTTTGCTTCGTGAATTTTGTTTGGGTTTCATGGCAGGAAACAAGGGGAACCTATAACGGCACAGTAGTTTACATCCAGTGACCCCCTACGTTTCTACCTCAGTTCGCTAGGCGCAAACGTAGTTTCTCCATACTGTGTTAGATATTTAGTTAACGTGCGCTGCGCCGTCGCCCATCGTCTAGGAGCTGCACTATCCACGTAGTGTGGGAAACCTGAATGTCTTGTGACGATGCATTTTCTAGTCGTCTAAAGACCTGAAGGTCTCCTGGTTTACGGCACGCGTTAGAGACCTTTCCGTAATTAAGAACCATTAGGCGAAGCAGCCAGACCATTCAATATATACTTCAGCCAAAAGTCCCACCCGCGCCTTTCCGTGTTATCGGAAAGAATTTCGTTCCTTCATTCTTTCTTCTTTATTAATTGCTTTTGCAGCAATCCGATATCATCTGGTACGGAGAGTGTTTTAGATGGAGGACCCGAAGCGCACCGTACCGCAAACACGGTGGAACGCAGGAAAAGCAGAGGGAAAGGTTAATCCGAGCGAAGGTCGTTTCAACGACTCAGATGCGCCGTGTATCATCCAGGAATCTTTTTCTTTTTCACCAGAACCGGCGAACGCGGAGCGGCGAAATGCAGGCGACCGTGCGATGGCGGATTTGCGACCTCAATCGTCGCCACCAGCCGTCGTCTCGTCGCGGCAGGCGTCGCAACGGTCGCACGAGAGCGGGGCGGCGATGTCGAGCATGCAAGAGTGGGCGCAAGGTGTGGCTATGGCGGCCGCGGTGCTTCAGTGTAGCTCTCACACAAGCGGAACGCTTGCGCGCGGTCAAGAAACCGCGCGCGTATCGGCGCGGGGAAACGGGCAAGCGCAAGGAGAGACAGCGCAGCCGCGTCACTTTGCGCGGCCTGCTTACCCCCGTAGCCGCAGCACGAGCGCAACAACGGGGCCGCGCACCGCCGCCTCTGCTGCGCTTCCGCCGTTTCCGCACACCGCGTACCATCCCGCGCATCCGCATCAACAGAACCAGCAACGACATATTGAATCGGCAACTCAATTGCAGTCGCAGTCGCGTACAGAGTCGCAGTCGGGAGCGCAGATGCGGCCGCAGTCGCCGTCGCAGTCGCAGTCGCAGTCGCAGTCGCAGTCGCAGTCGCAGTCGCCGTCGCCGTCGCCGTCGCAGTCGCCGTCGCAGTCGCAGAAGCAAGCGAGCCTTCTTCCGCCACCGCAAGAGGAGGACAGCGATGGTGACAGCTGCGACGGCGGCGGCGGCGGCGGCGGTGTCGCTACAAACAGGATGAGTCGTGCTGGCGGCGTTGCGGCGATAACTGGCGCGCAACCGCGGCTGTTAGCGCGGCGGGGCGCAGGCGGCACGCGCGCACCCGCGTGGGTTAGCAGGCGCACGCTGAGCCTACCGGAGCGCATGCAGCGGATGGACGCTGTTGTAGGGGGAGGAATCGGCGCAGCGGGGGAAGTCGGCGCACGGGGAGGCGGGGATGGGGAGGACGGCGCGGGCAGCGGATCGGGCGCAGGGGATGGCGGGATCGGAGGAGCGCCAGGCGAAGCAGGTTCTCCGGCCTGTGCCAATGGGAGCGCGACGGTCGAGGCAGCTTTAGATGCGGCCGCCGTCGCAGCCGCCGCCTCCGTCGCCGCAGTTGGCGCGGAAGGATCGCCGGTTGGGGATCCGGCGGCGGGAGATCCCTCCCTGGTCGGTGCGGCGGCTTCCGCGGAAGCTCCACCAGGTGGAGGCGCGGAGGCAGATGGTCCGCGGCACGCCCACAAGTCGCTCTCGACTGGAACGACCGTGGGTGCCGTGGGGAGTCGCAGCGGGGGGCGGCGCGAGGTCATCACGGTGAAGAAGCTCCGGGCAGCAAAAGTTTCGAAGCTGCCTAGTTTCAACCACGAGGTGAGGGCGCGGTTGTCCTGTGGTTCGATTTGATGTGCCGAATTGGTGATAGCGACGAGAGTTCGCATTTTCTTCTTTCGTGTTTTTTTCTGATTGGTCGGGGCTTGCTTTTGCAAAACAATACTTGCTTGTCAAGTTGAACGGATAATGTTTCACGCATCCAACTTTTGCTCATGCATGAAAAAAAAGAAAAGAACAAGAAATTAAAAAAACCTGCCCCCGCCCATCCCCAGCCATCTCCACCCATCCCCACCCATCCCTCCCCCTTTTCAATTCCCCTTCCACGCGCAGCCAATCATCCCCTCCACAACCCCCGAATTCAACGAATGGGAAAAGCCCGTCACTCCCCCCAGCGACCACCACTACCACCACTACCACCAGTACCACCACCACCAGCAGCAGTCTCCGCAGCAGCAGCAGCAGCAGGGGCACGGGCACCCGCCGGTATCCCCGCCAGCACCATCACTGGACGACCCAGCGTCGTTCAGCCATCCGCCGCAGTTCAGCTGGCATGAGGAGGCGCGCGGGTCGCAGTCCATGGGGCCGCGCACGGGCAGTGGCGCGGCTGTCGTGGCGACCAGGCGCTCGTTCAAATACACGCAGCAGTTCCAGCAGCGCGGGGAGCAGCCGCGCTTCGGACAGGTGTGTGTGTGTGGGGGGGTGTGGGTGTGGGTGTGTGTGTGTGTGTGTGTGTGTGTTTGGGGGGGGGGTGGGTGTGTGTGTGTGTGTGTGTGTGTGTGTGTCGCTTCCTCGCTCTTCCCTTCTCCCTCAAGGCGTATGCACACACAAACCAACACGCACACACCGCATGCACACACAAACCAACGCGCACACTTGGCATGCACACACAAACCAAAACGCACACACAAACCAAAACGCTCACCCCGCATGCAGAAACACTGGGAGATCCGCCTGCATGTGTATGCGAGCATGTGAACACGCACAAGCTCACCCTCACTCACTCACTCACTCATGCATAAACTTACTCACTCACCCACACATTCACTCATTAACTCATCCACTCACTCCGTCGTCCCCTTCCCCACCCCCTGGCCCATCAACAGAAGAAGCCCCAACTGCAAACAACCACAGACGAACTCTCCACAGCCGCTCTCCCCGCTTCCACCGCTCGCCTCACGCCCACCTCTCACCCCTCCACCAACCCCCCTCCTCCTCCTCCTCCTCCCCGCACCAGCAAGCGGCCAATAATCCCCCCTCCCCCAATCCGCACCTCTCCCCCGACCCTCCCCCTTGCCCCCAGCCTGAATCTCACCTCGACCGCTCCCCTTCCGCCCAGGTCACGTCCGCGCAGAGGCAGGGGCAGGGGCAGGGGCAGGGGCAGGGGCAGGGGCAGGGGCAGGGGCAGGGGCAGGGGCAGGGGCAGGGGCAGGGAGAGGGGCAGGAGCAGGCGCAGGGGCAAGGGGTGGTAAGGGGTAAGGGGCTGAGGCGTTTCAACGCGTCTCCCTCGTTTCCCCGTCGCCCATATTCCTCCCCCTCCCTTGTCCACCGTTCGCCTTCCCCCTCCCTCTATGCACACACCCCGCTGCAACGCCACTACCACCAGCAGCAGCAGCAGCAACAGCAGCAACAGCCGACGCCACAGCCGCCGCCACCGCAGCAGCAGCAGTCGCCGCAAGAGGTGATTCAAATGATCCCAGGTGTCTCCTCCTCCCCCCCCAACAACCCATCCTGTTCCCCTACCACGCCACCGCACTCCACCCTCCCACACCGCAGCATAATCCCCACAACCTCCCCCACCAATCCCCCTGAAGCAGCCTCTGAACCCTTAACACCTCCCAACCCACCATTTCCCTCTCTACCTTACCAAAGCATCATCCCCACGGCTACCCCCGCCCTGTCCTCCTCTCCCACTTTCGAACCTCTGAATCGAGCTCCACCGCACTCCACCCTGCCCGACCGTACCATTCCTCGCACAGCCTCCGCAGCGCACTCCGAACCAGCTGGGGAGACCCTGACTGGGCTCAACCCACCGTACTCAACCCTTCCCCACCGCAGCATCATCCCCACAGCCTCCCCTGCCCATTCTTCCGGGCTCGGTCGAAGGCCTAGCTCTGCTCGGCGTTCATATCGTTCAGATCAGCAGGGAGGTCTAGATCGGTCAGATCGTCTAGCGGATCGTTCTCACCAGTTTGTTACCACAGCGTATACAAGCAGTGCTTTGGTGAGTCGGCCAGTGGTGCGGAGTGCTTCGGCTGATAGAGCGAGGGGGGGCGTGGTGGGAGGAGAGAGAGAGAGGGAGAGGGAGGGCGAGTGGGAGTGGGTGAGGGGGAGGGAAGGGGAGTGGGAGAGAGTGAGGGGGAGGGAAGGGGAGTGGGAGAGGGCGAGGGGGGGTGTGAGTCCTGCTGTGAGTTTACCGGATACGTGGCGTGGGAGTGCGAGAAGGGTGGGGCTGCAGCAGGGGTTGCAGGTGCAGGGACGCACGCAGGCTCGGGCACAGGCGCGGAGAGAGGGAGAGGAGCCGGCACAGGAGGCGTCGGAGATTGGAAAGGGTGGTGGAGTGTGGAGAGAGGACGAGGGGAGGCACGGGTTCGGGGAGTGGCGGGTGCGGCGGTTGTTTCCGGGAGAGAGTGCGGAGGAAGGAGGAGGAGGAGGAGACGGGGGGGAGGTGGGGCAGGTGCGCGTGGGGGAGGTGCCAGTGGGAGAGGGACGAGCAGGGGAGGTGCGAGTGGGCGAGGTGGAGGTGGAGGCGGGGCGGGGGGAGCGGCTGATGGCAGTTCGGTCGTTCTGCAGTGCTCAGGGCTCTCTGTTGATGCACAGTGGTTGTCTGGATGGTGCTGTTGGTGCTGCTGATGCTGGTGGTGATGGTGGTGGTGGTGTTGTGGCGAACACTGCTGATATGGGGTATGATGTTTCTGCCACCATGTCTTGTGCTCCTGCTTCTGCTTCTGCGTCTGCTGCTCCTGCTGCTGCTGCTGCTGCTGCTGCTGCTGCAGTCGCTGCTGATGCAGTGGCAGGAACAGCTGGAAGTGAAATGGGTGCTGAGGGGGAAGAAGAGCAGATGCAGGCACAGGCAGAGGCAGAAGATCAAGCACAAGGAAAAGACTACAAAGCAAATGCGTACACCCAGATGCAAGCAGAAGCAGCACACACAGCAGCAGGCGCAGCAGTGGTGATCGTTGAGAGGAGGAGAGAAGGTGTAACAGATGGGGCACCGCATGTAGAGTGTGGTGAGGAGGAGGACAATTATAGTGCTGCTAGTGAGCTAGGGGCTACTATAGCCCATTCTGCTCCTGACGCTGCTGTTGCTGCTGCTGCTGCTGCTGCTTCTGCTGCTGTTGCTGCTGCTGCTGCTGCTGCTTCTGCTGCTGTTGCTGCTGCTAAGCCTGCTGATGGCAGTGCTGCTGCTGCTGCTCCTGCTGCCGTTGCCAGTACCACACGCAGCAGCAGCAGGCGGGCGATTTTTACCAAGGGGCGGACGAGGCAGGGGAGCTTTGGGCGGGCTGTGGGGAACAGGCGGAGGAGTGGTGGTAGTGGAGGGGGGAGCAGGGATTTCGGTAGCGGTGGCAGTGGCAGTAGCGGTGGTGATGGTGGTGGTGATGATGCTAGTCAGAGTAGCTTTGGCTTGGATGGCACTGATTTGAGTGAAGGGCCGGTGATTGCAGAAGAGGAGGCGGTGGAGGAGGGAGGTGTCGGGGAGAAGAGAGAGGTAGAGGAGGGAGAGGGGGAGGGAGAGGGAGTGGGAGAGAGAGAGGGAAAGGGAGAGCAGGAGGATTTGGGAGGGAAAGTGTTGGGTGGCAGGTTGGATGGGGATGAAGAGGCTGTTGCTGCTGCGTTTGCTGCTGGTGCTGCATCAGACTGTGGTGCTATGGAGAGGAATGTAGAGCAACGGGTGCGGCATGATGAGTCGGGAAATGGTGGTAGCAGCACCAGCAGGCACGGCAGCAGGCACGGCAGCAGGCACGGCAGCAGGCACGGCAGCAGGCACGGCAGCAGGCAAGGCAGCGGGATCGGCAACTTCAGCCATGATGCTTACGTGCCTATCGTGTGGAACAGCCGAGAGTATTACGATGGTAATGATGATTATGGTGGTGGTGGTGGTGGTAGCAATGTTTCCGGTGGTGTTGGTGGTGGTGCTGCTTATGAAAGGAGTGGTGTTTCGTTGAATGGGAAGGAGTGGGGAAGTGGAGATGGGACGATGAGTGGCAAACCCGGAAGGGAGAGGGGTGCTGGTGGGGAGGGGCAAGGGAGCAGCGTTAGCATGGACGGAAGAGGTGGAGATGAGGGAAGAGAGGGCGAGGGAGACGACGGAAATAGAGATGTTGAGGAAACAGACCGAGAGCAACAGAGAGAGCGACAGAGAGAGCAGCAGAGGGAGCACCAGAGGGAGCAGGAGGAGGAGGAGCAGGAGGATCTAGGCTGGGAGCAGCGACAGCTACAGTGGGAACCGGCCAGTGGTGTGGCAGAGAGGGCTGGGAGGGAGGTGGACATGGGCGTTGGTGGTAGTCAAGGCCAGGGCTGTAGCAGTGACAGCGGTGATCGTGTTGGTGGTGCTTCTGGTGGTGGTGGTGCTGCTGATGCTGCTGTTGTTGCTGGCGGCGCTGCTGCTATGGCTGATTGGTATGGGCCCAGTAGTGATTGTGGCGCTGGTTGCGGTGATGCTGGTAGTACGAGTGAGTTTGACAGTTACGACTATTATGCAGTGGGAGGGGAGGGGAAGCAGGGTGAGGAGGGAGGAGGAGAAGCAGGGCAGCACCGGCAGCAGCAGCAGCAGCTGGCGCCGTATATTGGTGACAGTCAGCTAGCTGCTGCCACCGCAGCAGCAGCTGCTGCTGCTGCTGCTGCTGATGGTTACGATTGCTATGATGGTTCCACTGGTTCTATGGACCACTCCCCAGCTGTAGCACCACAAGACAACAGGTTGCAAGGCAGCGGATCACAGGCGGATCTGTCAGGAGGAGAGTATGATCATATCCGGTGGCCGCAACCCAACCCCAAGATGGCGGCACGTGCAGAGAAGGAGAAGGAGAAGAAGAAGGTATGATGTGTGCGATGTGATGCGATGCGATGCGGCGATTGACGAACTGGCAGACAGATGGAGGGTCGGCGGAGGGACCGGGGGACAGCGGAACTGGGGGAGGAAGGGGAGGGACAGATGATGCACGGACAGGCGGACGGGCGGAAAGCAGTTGGCTTTGCGGGGCGTTTTTTACCTCTCTCACTTGTGGTTGACGGACTAGTTTTGAGGCGCCCAAAAAAAACTAGTTTTGAGGCGCCTCAAAACTAGAGGTTTTTTTTTAGGCGCCTCAAAACAGGGCGGTTTTTTTTTTTTTTTTTTTTTTTTTTTTTTCATTCGCGCATGCGGCTGTCGGGCTGAAGCAGGTGACTTTTTAGTCGACTCTCCAAGGTCAAGAGCGGATGGACAAAAGCAGCTAAGCAGCGCATTCGTGAAGCTTCATTCTGAAAAGGTGAACCTGCGATCCCTCTCTTTTATCTTTCGTCCCTTATCTTCCCCACCGTACATTGCCCTCCCCTCCATGCCCTAGTCGTTTATCTTTGTTCTTTCTTGTCCTCCTTGTTCCATATGTCATCCCTCTTTCTACCAACCCACCCACATTCCTGCATTCCTTCCTTCCGTTCCCTTCCCTTCCACTTCCCTTCCCATGTGCTCCCTCCCTCCTTCATTTCCACCCCTGTCTGACTCCCATTCTCCCCCATCCCATCCCACCCATGCCCTTCCTCCCTCCTCATCCCATCCAGAGCCTTTGGTTTCTTGTGAGCAAGGTGATGATTGCTGATCGCTGAGTCGCTCACTTCGCTGAACAATGTGTAGAGGTCGTGCTTCTCTTCTCTCTACACTTTTCACAGTACCTACCGTATTCTCCCGGACATAACACCCTAGGGTAGATTTAAAAATACAGGAAAAAAAAGGGGGGTGTCTTCTCATAGGAAAAAGCTACATAATACCCGGGTGCATATATATGGTATATTTTAGTGTTAGAGTTTTTATTATTAGACAACTTGAGTGTTTCCATGGGTTTTTAACATCACATGTGGCGCGAATGTGAGTTTCGATGCCTTGTTATCACCCCCTCGAAAAAAGTCATTTGGCACCTCTCTGGCCACCTGCAGCGGAAGATTCGCCAGCACGTGGCGACAGCGAAATAGTGGGCGGGGGGAATCTCGGCAGATATGATGTGAAAGAACCGGGAAACTTCATCGAGCGAGGGATTTTCGCGATATTTTCCCGTACTTGCACCTACTCGTTAACAGCTACGTATAATATAGAATCCGTAAGAAAAGGGGGGTGTTATAAAAAATCATCCAAAAAGGGGGGTATAGTGAAATCGAGGTCGCCCATAGCACCCACCCCGCACAAGCTACCCGGGGGTGCTCTATCATGGGGGGGTGTTTTGTCCGGGAGAATACGGTACATCTGTTTTTCTTAGCATGGGTTGTCAGAGGTCCACTGGAGATCCCCGATTGATCCTAGGGAAGGGTTACAGGCACGTCGGCCTGGGGGGTTATGGGCGCACTCACCCGCTACACAAACAAACCCTTTTTGTTAAAATGAGGAATGAATGATGCATTGATGTTGGTTGGGGTACATATAGCTAACCCTAAGTTTTGTACCCCCTAAGACAAACCTCACTATAGGCTACAACATTTGACACACCCCCATAGCCTAAGTGAGGGGTGTCTAGCAGAACCAAACGAGTACGGTCACAAGACCAGTCCAAGAAACGAAGCTCAGGGTGGATCACAACGTCACCACACAGTCTGAGCACAAACAACAGTGGCCACAAGGCCAGTCCAAGAAGTAACAGAGGTATATAGAAAGCAAAGTAAACAGTACACTCAAGTCTAAGCAACACGAGAACCAGTGTCAACAAGGCCTAACTGCACACAGCACCTCTGGTGGTCACAAGGCGGAAGCGCCTTGGTGAAGATGTCTGCAGTGTTTGCCTCGGACTCCACAAACTCAAAGCGAGCCTGTCCACGCCTCTGCAACTCTCGCAGAAGAAAGTACCTGACGTGAATGTGCTTCACTCTGCTCTCCAGTCGTGGCTCTCGACAAAGGAGAATAGACGCCTTGTTGTCAGTGAACAAGGTCGGTGCAGAGCTCGGCCGCTCACCAAGGTCGGTGAGCAAGAAGGTCAACCAACGCAGCTCCTGTGCCGCCATGGCACCAGCGTAGATCTCAGCCTCAGCTGTAGAGGTCGAGACCGAAGAGGAGCGCGTGGACCGCCAGGAAACAGCTCCAGAACCCAGGCTGAAACAGTACCCCTGAGTAGACCTGTGAGTCTCAGCGTCGTCAGCGTAAGAGGAGTCACAGTGACCAGTAAGTACGACAGACTGCTGCCCTCCAAGAACTAGCCCCACGCCTGACGTCGTCGCTAGGTACTTCGCCACCCTCACAGCTGCTGTCCAGTGAACAGGACGGTGTCTCCCTGGCGCAACAAAGCGCGCAAGAACGCTGAGAGGGAAGGCGAGGTCCGGGCGAGTACAAGTCATCAGGTACATGAGGCAACCCACAAGCTCTGCGTAGGGACCACTAGGCTCGAACGGCTCGTCAGGAAAGGGTCCAGTGAGTCTGTGGTCAACAGCAAGAGGTGTGCGCTGTACTGTGGAGTGCTGAAGCCCGAACCGCTGAAGGACCTGCTGCACCATGTGCGACTGTGAAAGTGTAATGGTGCGAGCAGCTCTGTCCCTGGTGATCTGCAGGCCAAGGTAGTGGCGCAGCTCACCAAGATCAGTGCAGGTGTGTCTCTTCTGCAGTTCGGACTTCACGTGTGCCAAAGCAACCCTGTCAGGGGTGGCGAAAACAAGGTCGTCAACGTAGACCAGAACAAAGAAAGGTGTGGGGCCACGACGAACGAACAGCGACGGGTCAGCAGAAGACGGCTGGAACCCAAGGTCAGACAGGGTAGAACGCAGGGTGTCGTGCCACTCACGAGGAGCCTGACGAAGACCGTAAACCGGTCGCCTCAGCCTCCACTGGGTCCCAGGAGGGAAAGAGCCAGTGAAGGCAGAGGGACGACGCAACCAGACCTCCTCGTGAAGACTGCCCTGAAGGAAAGCAGTAGAGAAGTCGAGAGAGTGTAACTCGTAGTCTCTCTGTGCTGCTACGTGTAGTAACACCCGAAGAGTGGTCATCTTCGGGGTGGGCGCGAAGGTCTGAAAGAAGTCAACTCCCTCGCGCTGACTGAAACCTCTAGCCACGTAGCGCACCTTGAAGACCAGGGGAGATCCCGGTGGCCGCTTCACCCTGTAGATCCACATGCCGTCGACTACGTTCGCCCCCGGAGGGGGAACCTCATCGACGTAGGTGCCTGTGGATCTGTAGGAGGCCATCTCTGCGTCCATGGCAGCTCTCCACTGAGAGGCCCAAGGCCCTGACACTGCCTCAGCGTAAGTACGAGGAGTCGGAATGTCAAGGGCGTCGGGGTCACCCTCAGGGGCGAGGAGCATGGCACAGAGATGAGGGGAAGCGGCGGCCAGGAACTCTAGCTCAAACTGCCTGTCCTCTAGGGCGTCACAGCCAAGGGCAGACACACCCCCGACGGCCAGAGGACTGGAAGGAGGAGCAGCCACAAGAGCGGTGGCGAAGTCAAGGCGGCGGGTAGAGGCAAACTCAGTGACTGCGGCAGTAAGAGCGGACACAGAGGACACAGAGGCACGAGGGTGGGTAACAAGAGAGGCGAGAACACGAGAGAGAACAGGACGGTACGTGCGGTAGTAGTCAGTGACAGGAGAAGGAAGCGACACAGTGAGGGCCGACTCAGGAGGAGACGGAAGCACAGACGGAGACGGACGAGGTGGACGAGAACAAAGGAAGGCTGTACGAAGGTCAGTGAAGGGAACAGGAGACGAGGGACGAGCACGAGGGGAGCGACGAGAGGCCCAAGTCTGAGAAGGAGGAGGAGACAACGAAGACTGAGAACGAGGGAAAACAGCGGGAGAGGGGTCAGGAGGAGGAAGCGGAGGACCAGAGACGGGAGGAGAGGGGGAGGAGGAAGGAGAGGGAGACGGGAGACCAAGGGTCCGAAGACCCGAGACAGGAGGAGGAGACGGCAGCAGCTGCTGCTGCTGCTGCTGCGGCTGCTGCGGCTGCTGCTGCTCCAGCGGCTGCTGCCCCTGCTGCTGCTCCTGCTGCTGCTCCTGCTGCTGTCGCTCCTGCTCCTCGAGCCGCTGCAACTCTCTCTCCTCTCTCTCCAACTCCAGCTGCTCCTCACGAGCACGGCGAACACGAGCCTGGAACCTGGTCGGGTAGGGGTGGGGGGAAGGAGTAGTGTCCGGGGCAGCGGCAGCCCCAGAGTCGACCTCCGAAGCACCAAGCACACCACCCCCAGAGGCAGCACCAACACCAGCTCCAGACCCAGGCTCTCCAGAAACCGAAGGGACACCCTCACCCCCAGACGCAGCACCCCCAGACTCCGCACCAGCACCCCCAGACTCCGCACGACCAGTACCAGCCCCCGGAAGACAAGAGTCCTCTGCAACCCGCGGCTCAGCTCCAACTCCAGCACCCCCAGAACCAGAGACCTGTACAGGGACAGTCGCAGGACCAACCTCTCGAGAGGGAGCACCTGCAGGAGGCGGCGAGGAAGACTGTGGGGAGGGAGGCTGTACAGGGGGGGCTACCGAAGGGGGAGGGCTAGCCTGAGACACACCAGACGGGGCTGGACCAGGGGGGGGAGGCTGTACCGGGGGAGCAGGCGGGGGAGCGGCGGTCAGGAAGAGAGGGGGGGGAGGGACCGGGAGACCTCGACTGGGGTACCTGACGTAGTAGGGGGTGGACTCCTCGAAACGGACGTCACGGGAGTCAAAGAACCGGTGAGAGGGAGGGTGGTAAAAGGTGAAGTCAGAGGAGTCCTCAGGGAAACCAAGGAAGACACAAGGAACGGCGCGAGGCGAGAGCTTGTCCGCGGAGGTGTCGCGGACAAGAGCCAAGCACCCCCAGACACGAAACCTCGACGCGACACCAGGGGACCCTGTCCAAAGACTGGTCGGTGAAGCCTCCGGCCGAGAGACGCGTGGCCAGAGGTTCAGCTGGTGCGCGGCGTACCTGACCGCGTATGGCCACAGGAAATGGGGGGCACGGGCGTGAGTCAAGGAGGTGCGGGCAATCTCCATGACCAGGCCTATGCGACGCTCAGCAACCCCATTCTGCTGTGGGGACTCCGGAAGCGTCCAGGACTGACAAAATCCCCTATTCGCGACAGAATCCAGCGAGAATGCCGGAGCGAAACTCGCCCCCGCGGTCGGAGTGGAGACAGCTGACACGACGACCACGAGTGTCCTGGGTGGTAAGCAACCACCTGATCAGCGTAGAAGTCACCTCAGACTTCCTCGCCAGGGGGAACACTGTGGTGTAGCGGGAGTAGTCGTCAACAACCACCAGAAAGAAACGCTCACGCTCAGGGCCAGGGCGAGGAGAGGGGCCCCAGACGTCCAAGTGCAGCGTCTCAAAAGGCTCGGTGGCCGGACGAAGGGAGGAGGAGTGAGGGGTGGCGCGCAGCCGACCCTCGACGCAAGGACCGCACGGTGGTGCAAGAGACGGCGGCAGCGACGGCAAGACACGCGGGAGACCTAAGACCAGACGCTGACTAGACATAGCACGCAGACGTGGAAGAGAAGGGTGTCCCAGCCGGTGGTGCCACAAAACGGTGGGGTGGGCAAGCGACCGACAGGAGCACGACGCAGCGACCGGACTAGACGGAGGAACCTGACAAGACACAGCTACCTGGGGGGACGGAGCAACCTGGTGAGACGCGAGGACTCGAACGGGAGGCAAAACAGGGGCCGGGGGCAGGAGGGGCGGCTGTGGCTGCGGCTGCGGCTGCCGCCGCTGCTGCTGCTGCGGCTGCTGCTGCTGCTGCTGCTGCTGCGGGTGCTGCTGCTGCTGCAGTCGCTGCTGAGCGCGCGGGCCAGTGTGAAGAGTGTAGAGACCGGAGCCCGGCTCAGCAGCAAAAGTGGCGAGGGGCTGGTAAGAGTCCCCGTCAACACACACCGCAGTCTCTCCAGAAGGCTCAAACCACACACCCACGTGCTGACTCACGAGGGGTCGCACGCCCACCAAGTTCCGGGAGAACGAGGGGACGTGAAACCCAGTGAGAGACCCAGAAGGAGCAGCCGGACACGGCAAGGTGGTAGTGTGACGCGCGGTGACTGGTCCCGAAGTGGGATCAGCCAGCGCCACAGAAACAGGCGCAGGAAGAGGCGTAAGTGTCGTGCTGTCACGAAAGAAGCAGTGAGAAGCTCCAGAGTCCAGCGTGAACGACAGCGAACCGTCCTCTGAGGTAGCCGCTGGACTAGAGTCTACACAAGAACCTACACTAGCAACAGGCAACTGAGCAAGGCTAGCACCTAAGCTAACAACACCAGAGTAAGCAGAGTCAGAAACACTAGAGTCAACAACAGCATACATAGCATGGGGAGTACCAATCAGATCAACTAACTGCTCAGCAGACATGCCCCACAGAGCGGAGCCGTAGCGCTGAACAAGAGGCAGCCAGTCAGGGGCAGGAGCACCAACCCCGTAGACCAAACGAACCGTGTCAGTGAGCTGAGCAAAGCACTGACCAGGGGGGTGAAACCGGCCACAAGGGTGGCCACGACGAGGGCCTGTCAGAACCTGGTAGGTGCAGGGAGTGTAAGCAGCACCGCGCTGGGTCTGACGCAGCCCCGACCCTGGAGCCAGCTGCTGCCGCTGCTGCTGCTGAGGCTGCTGGGAGGAGAGGGGCTGCTGGTGCTGCAGAAGCTGCTGCTGACGCTGAGCCTGGTACCACGCCGCTGCTCCACCAACCGGGGCAGGAAGTACAGGAGGCGACTGACGAACTCGGGCGTCGCCACCACCAGCAGGCGCAGTGGAGTCACCAGTCACTGCACGAGGCGCCTCTCCAGGCCCTGAACCTCCACCGCCGCCAGGCGCAACGCCACCTCCACTACCTCCGCCTCCACCTCCACTACCACCACCAGAACCGCCTTTCTTGCCACTCCTACCGCGGGACCGCGACGCAGTCGTAACAGCAGCTGCAGTCGCGTCAGTAGCGGCAGTGGCAAGTGAGGCAGTAAAGGTGGGCAACTGCGGGACTGTGCACCCGTGGAAGAGTGGGGGGGGCACAGCACCAGAGGCAGCGGCTACCGAGCGAAGGTTGCTCTCGACGTCCTTGAGTGCAGACTCAAGGACCTCGACGGTGAGCTCACTAGGGTGCTTCAGCAGAAGCGCGTCGCGAACGGAGGCAAGGCGGTCAGGGAGGCTAGTGGCGATGAAATAGATAGTAATCGCCATAGGGGGAGGAAGCAGTGCAAGTTGTGCCTCAGTGCAAGCAGCGCGGTAACTAGCGTCGAGCGAGCGGAGGTGAGCGATCAAGTCAGCAGAGCGCTCAAAAGACGCTAGGTCAGGAAACAGGAACGGGAGGAACAGGCGGCCAAGAGAGACAGCAGCGGGAGTAGAGTAGCGGGCCTTAATCGCAGTGAGGTACGCAGCAGCGGTGCGAACCTGAGTGAAGTGAACCTCCTCAGACTCAGGGAGGAGGCTGCTGAGCGCGATGCAGGCCGCAGCGTCACGTGACGTCCAAGCCGTCTGGTCAGCTCGCTGAGTGGCAAAGCGGGCTCTAGCGGCGTCGTCAGGGGCAGGTCCTAAAGGCGTAGGGTCGGGGGGCGCAGGTAGGGCACCAGTAGCGTGCGCCCAGAGGGTCTCGCCTGCCTGGACCTGACTCTCTAACAGGCGGCGAGCGCGAAGAAGCCAGACTGGGAAATCGAGCGGGCGACCGTCAGCATCGAAACGAAGGACGCGAGGGGTCGCCATAGTGTGCAAACGGAATTGGCAGGGAAAGCAGGGCGCAGCGGCAAGGGAGAACGGGCAGGAAGAGCGGGCAAGAGCGGGCGGGTAGGTCAGGTGTGGCGGGCGCGCGGGTAGGGCAAAGGCGCCGGGCCTGGGCGACGGGCTAGGGCGCGAGCCAGGGCGACGGGCTAGGGCGCGAGCTGGGGAGACGGGCTGGGGCGCGGGCCAGGGCGACGGATCGACGGGCAGCAGGGGGAAACGCGGGTCGACAGGCAGCGGGGGGAAGCGCGGGTCGACGGGCAGCGGGGGGAAGCGCGGGTCGACGGGCGGCGGGAGAAGCGCGGGTCGACGGGCAACGGGGGGAAGCGCGGGCCGACGGGCAGCGGGGGGAAGCGCGGGTCGACGGGCAGCGGGGGGAAGCGCGGGTCGACGGGCAGCGGGGGGAAGCGCGGGTCGACGGGCAGCGGGGGGAAGCGCGGGTCGACGGGCAGCGGGGGGAAGCGCGGGTCGACGGGCAGCGGGGGGAAGCGCAGCGCGACCGGCAGCGGTACGCTAGATCGGGCTACGCTAGATCGGGAGGAAGAACGAGCGGTAACGAACGAACGGGACTAGATCGGGCCGGCACTAGGCTCGGGCAAGACGGGCGAAACGAGAGCTAGGATCAGAGAACGGAGAAACGGGATCCCACAGGATCCTAACCTAACTGATACCATGTTAAAATGAGGAATGAATGATGCATTGATGTTGGTTGGGGTACATATAGCTAACCCTAAGTTTTGTACCCCCTAAGACAAACCTCACTATAGGCTACAACATTTGACACTTTTATCCCAGTGGTTAGTGGCTGGGATTCTGACATAGGTTGTCGTCATTGTTTTGTATTTTTAGTATGGCAGGACTTTTGTATGTAATGCGCTGCCCGATCATTCTTTTTTGTGTTTCCCGTTTTAGATTATGAAGCTATGACAAACCTGAAATATCACATACTTAGCGTACTCTGCCAAGGCTTTAGTGATGGCATTTTCATATCTGACAGACTGACAGCTTCAAACGGCCCAATTATTCATAAAACATAAACCTGGCCTTAGGCTGATATGCCGTTTCTCGCTATCAGACCCGCAACAATGCCAATTCCCTACCTACCCTACCATCTTCACAGTTGTTCCGTTCCAAGGCACATTTGTTCCAAGGCACATTTGATTGAAACTCCCTCCGGCTCAGAGTTGGCAAGCAGGTAATCCCAGCCGCCTCCTGTGGCTTGGGGTTATTGAGGTGCCTCAAAAGGCCAGGCTTCTTGTGGTGCTGCCTGTCTTCAGCAATGCCTCTCCCTCTTGTACCGAGCACCCTCACTGCCCTCAGCATCTGACTAGTAGCATGAGGACCCAGCTGTCGCTTTGGTGGCCTTCCATATTCGTCTTAATACCGCTGAGGTTGAGGCACATCAAAGTTGCTGCGCTGCGCTGCGCTGCGCTGCTCTGCGCTGCTGCTTTCGGTGGCCTAACAGAATCGTCTTAATGCCTTTGAGATGCACCCAAGCTCTCAATCCAAGCAGACGCACTGCCCTCCGAGTCGGTGTAGTAGCACGCGGATCCGGCTGCTGCTTTGGTAGCCTTGCTTGCGTGGCCTGGCCTTACAGATTCGTCTTAATACCGTTGAGGTTGAGGCACATCAAAGCTCTCGCTCCGAGCAGATTCACTGCCCTCAGAGTCGGTATAGTAGCACGCGGATCCGGCTGCTGCTTTGGTGGCAGGGGGAGAAGGGAATGCGGTGGAGGAGGAGGAGGAGGAGAATGCAGCACCACGTGGAGGAATGTCCAAGGAAGGTGGTGCTTCCACTGCTGCTGCTGCTGCTGCTGTTGCTGAGCCTGCAGGTGTGCCTGTTGCTGCACCTGTTGGTGTGGCTGCTGATGTGCCTGCTAGTTCGTCTACTGCTGGTGCCCCTGCTGGTTCGCCGATGGTGAAAGTCTCAAGGTTGTAGAGTGGGAGAGTAGATGCTGATTCACCAGAGGTTGGCTTAGCAGGAGGGAAAGCAGGGGAGACGTCTGGAGGAGTAGGAGCAGCAGCAGCAGCAGCAGCAGCAGGAGGAAGGGGTGGAGTAGCAGCATATCGGCCCAAACCGTCCTCGCTATAGTCCGACTCGCTTGCTTCGTCTCCACTCTCGATAACACTGAGGTTGGAGAAATACATTCCTCCTGCTGCAAACCCTAACCCAAGCCCGATGCCTAGGTCCGAACGAGAAGAAGTGGAGGAGGCTTGTAGCTCGGGCGAGAGGGAGTGAGGAACTAGTGGGTCGGAAAGAGCAGCTGAGTCTGACCCGTGAGGGGTTGCAAAGGGGGAACTGGCAGCACGGGGAGCACCAGCAGCAGCAACAGCACCGGCAGCAGCAGTGGCAGCAGCACCAGCAGCAGCAGCAGATGCAGATGCGGATGGGTAGGCCAGAGCAGGAGCAGCAGCAGGAGAGGGGAACACCTGAGCATCACCAATCGAGCCGACATGCTCCAAACTGAAGTATTTAGAGCTCATCTGCTCGCCTATATACCCCCCTGGCCCTCCCCCTGACTCTTCCCCCCTGACCTCTTCCCTCCCACTGGCCTCACGCATACTGATCTCGCTCCCACTGATTTCACTCCCGTACAGCTGATCCTCGCTGTACGCGTCCTCGCTAAAGCGGCTCACGCTCATGTCGCTGGGCACGCTGCTGTCTGCTGCGATAGAGGAAGCATCGAAGCCCGCACTGGGCATGGCTGAAAGCTCGCCCGTCGCAGAAGAAGAAGAATCTCCAATGGCAGAGAAATGATCGTCTCTTGCAGAGAGCTCATCATCTCTTGCAGTGCGGACGTCTATAGCTGAGAGCTGGTCCTCTGAAGGTGTGTAATATGCGGCGTCCCTGCCACTGCTCGTCTCCTCCTCCTCCCCCTCCTCTTCCTCCTCCTCCATTGTAGTTTCCTCTGAATGCTCTTCTGCTATCAGTGGCAGTGGCGCTGCTGCTGCTGCTGCTGCTGCTGCTGTGGCAGTGGCTGCTAGCTCGAATGCGTATCCTTGTTGCATCCCTTGTGCTCCCTTCTCTCCCTCGCCCTCTTCCCCTTCCCCTTCCTCTTCCCCTTCCCCTTCCTCTTCCTCTTCCTCTCTGTCGCTGTACTCTTCTCCCTCCTCTGCCCGAGACCTGTCCCCCTCTCTTGATCTGATCGCGTACGCACTCGCACTGTACACACCACCAGCAGCACCACCATTACCACCAGCACCAGCAGCACCACCAGCACCACCATCACCACCAGCAGCACCAGCATCACCAGCACCAGCAGCACCACTCCCACCCTGCCTCCCACTCCCAAATCCCTCCCTCCCAACCCTCCCATTTCCACCACTCCCACCACCAACACCACCCCGGCCACTCACGCTCCCCCCATCCCCGTCTCTCTCCCCCGTAAACCCAGGATCAGGAGGCGCCCTAGCCGGAAATCCAAACACGTTCCTCCTGATATCCATGAGTCTTTGCAGCACGGAGGGCATGGGAGGGCGCCGCACTGCTGGTACTCTGATGCAGTCTACTGCTAGGAGCGCGAGAGCAGTGAAACCGGCGGCTGTTGCCGGTGTGTAGACGCGGGGATCCTTTATAAGCTCGACCTGGTTCTCGTTAATGAAGTGCACGGCCTGGTGGGGGGTGAGGAAGATGTGGAGAGGGGCGGGGAGGGGTGCGGAGGGGTGGGAAGGGGCGGGGAGGGGTGGGGAGGGGCGAAATCATCATCAGCAGCAAAAATAGGAGATGAAATAAAGGGTAACAAGAAAGAAGGAGTAGCAACAGCAGCAGCAGCAGCAGCAACAGCAGCGGAGGCAGCACCAGCGGCAACTGCAGCAGCAGCAGCAGCAGCAGCAACAGCAGCAGCGGCAACTGCAGCGGCGGCGGCGGCAGTGTTATGAGCTTGGATGCGGCTGAAAAGCTACTGACCCAGTCCGTGATGACCAGCTGCTCCTCGGGGTCCTCTGGATCCGGCATGACTGCCAGTCGCCCCGTTAGCAGCTCCAGCAGAATCACTCCAAAGCTGAGATGAGAGGGAGGGGGAGAGGGGGGGAGAAGAAGGGAGTGAATGCGTGATGACTGGTCGCTCCTCGGGGTCCTCTGGATCCGGCATGACTGCCAGTCGCCCCGTTAGCAGCTCCAATAGGATCACTCCGAAGCTGATGGGGAAAGGGTGGGGCGTGGGGGGAGTGGACGCATGGGGTGTGAGGGGCGGTGCGGTGCGGTGCGGTGCAGTGGGAGTGGGAGTGGGAGTGGCGGGTGTGGTTCTTCCAAGTGTGGTTCCACAGGGTCATCGAAGGTCTTCAGGATTCGGAGGCAGGGTCATCCGGCATGACAGGGTGAGATGAGAGGGAAGGGGGGAGGAGAGTGAGGGGAGGAGAGTGAGGGGAGGAGAGTGGGAGGGGAGAGTGGGAGGGGAGAGTGGGAGGGGAGATGGAAGGACGTGGCTGTCCCGACGGCCAGGCGCCCTGTGAGCCGAGAGGGACAGCCACGTCCTCTCACCTGCAATAGATGCAATAGAATAGAATCACTCCAAAGCTGAGCCGAGGGGGAGCGGGGGGTGGGGGAGTTACGGGAATGGACGCATCAGAGGGGAGTAAGTAAGCAGGGGAAAAATGAGCGGGTTTGAGTCGACTCAAAAGGAAAAGTCACCTTGGACGCATCAGAGGGGAGTGAGTAAGGAGGGGAAAAATGGGCGGGTTTGAGTAGTTATGGCTCTGGGATGGGAATTCACCTGTACAGCTGCCGGCTTCTCACCTGTACACGTCATCTGCTCACCTGTACACGTCAGCTGCTCACCAGCACACGTCAGCTGCTCACCTGTACACGTCAGTGGCCGGGGAGAAGGAGAGCACGGGCGGCAGCAGCAGCTCTGGCGCGACGTAGCCCTCCTCCTGCGCCCGCAGCGGCACCCTCACCCCGTCCTCTCCCGGTGCTGGATGCGCGAAACAGAAGTCCGTTAGCTTCGCCTGGTGGGGGGGGGGATGGGGGAATGGGGAGGGGTTGAGGGAGGGAGGTGGGAAGAAAGAGAGGAGGAAAGAGGTGAGGAAGGGCGGGGAAGAGTTTGGTTGTAAGGCGCCTCAAAAGGGAAGAGTGGGACGGAGGGATGGAGTGAGGGAGGGAGGGCGGGAGGGAGGGAGGGATGGAGTGATTGAGTGAGTGAGTGAGTGAGTGAGTGAGTGAGTGAGTGAGGCAGGAAAAGGGGCAAGGTACGCACGTGGTGGCCGTTGGGCGAGAGCAGCACGTTGGTGGGCTTCACGTTGCGGTGCACGAGGGGCGGTGAGTGCACATGCAGGAACGCTAGTCCCTCCGCCAGAGATATCGCCACGTTCACCCGCTGCTGCGCCGACAGGAAGTGGTCCACTGCGGTGGAATGCGGTGCGGTGGGGCGGGGTGGGAGTAGAGGGGGATGGGTTGAGGTGAGGTGGGGTTGGGTGGGGTGGGGTGGGGCGAAGAGGGTCCAACGGAAGGGGTAGGGAGGGAGGGAGGGAGGATGAGAGGGGAGAGGAGAGGAGAGGAGAGGAGAGGAGAGGAGAGGAGAGGAGAGGAGAGGAGAGGAGAGGAGAGGAGAGGAGAGGAGAGGAGAGGAGAGGAGAGGAGAGGAGAGGAGAGGAGAGGAGAGGAGAGGAGAGAAGAGGAGAGGAGAGAAGAGGAGAGGAGAGGAGAGGAGAGGAGAGGAAGCAGTGGCAGTATTGTGGGGTTGAAGAGGCAGGGCAAGAGGGAGACGAAAGAGATTGTGAGTGGGGGGGAGCGGGGAGCGAAGGGGGGGGACATGGGGGGGAAGTGGGGGGAAGTGGGGAGGGGGAGGGGGTGTCACACCTGGTGCGCGGTGGAGGCGGAAGAAGAGGGAGGAGAGCGGCGAGTGCAGGTGGTATACCACCATGCGCTCCCCGCACTCGTGACACAGCCCTACTATGCGCGCCAGCCGCTGGTGGTGTGACAGCGATGCGAATAGCGCCACCTGGGGAGAAGAGAGCATGGCAGGGGAGCGCAGGGCAGGGCAGGGCAGGGCAGGGCAGGGCAGGGGAGGGGAGGGCAGGGCAGGGCAGGGCAGGGCAGGGCAGGGCAGGGCAGGGCAGGGCAGGGCAGGGCAGGGCAGGGCAGGGCAGGGGAGGAGGAGAAAGGCTTGAATGTACAACGTTTCAAAAGGTGAATGTACTTGGCCGAGCACGCCTCCTCGCTCGCTCATGCGCTTCACAGCCCACTCACTCACTCGTGAGTCCACACACCATGCTTACACATGAAAAATAACATTTTTGAGAATTCTCAAAACACGAAAATAACACCCAACATCTCTCTCCCGTCTCACTCACCTCGTGTTGAAACGCGGCAGGCCCAGCATCAGCCGAGCAAGCCTCCTCACTCATCCGCTTCACCGCCCACGCACTCCCCCCGTCCGTGCGCGCAGCGTACATGTCCCCATACGCCCCCGCGCTCAACACTCCCCCCGCCACCACCCTCCCACTCTCCTCCCCCGTCTCACCCGCACCCAATCTCCCACTCTCGCCCGTTCCCCTACCGCTACCAGCAGCAGCAGCAGCGAACGAACCCAGAGACTCAGAGGAGCGACCAGAACCGAAGGAGCCACTGCCCGCGCTGCTCCTGCCCCGGGAAATGCTGCGGAAGCTGAAGGAAGCGAAGGCGGCAGCAGCTGGGTTGGAGATATCTGCATTGCTGGTGCTGCCGTTGTTGCTATTGCTGTTGCTGCTGCTGTTGTTGTTGGCGTCGCGGCGGGCTGATTCAAGCTGCAGGGCGAGGAGGTTGCGCTGGTGGAAGTTAGACGTGGCTCGTCGCAGCTCTGCTAGACGGAACACGCGGAGAGGAAGGGCGGAGCCGCCACTGCTGCCGCCGCTGCTGCTGCTGGTGCGGGTGAGGGGCAGTGGGATGGGTACTGCTGCTGCTCCTGCTGCTGCTGCTGCTGCTGCTGGGGCATTTTCTGTGCTTCCCGATGGGTAGGTCGGGTCAGTGTGCTGGGGCCTTCTTGCTGCTGCTGCTGCTGCTGCTGCTGCTGCTGCAGCTGCTGCTGCACCGGCCACTCCCACTGTCGCCGCCGCCACCGCCGCCGCGGCTGCTGCTGCTGCTGCTGCTTCTGCGCCTTCCCCTCCCATCACAGCCATACCACCTCCCACACCACCTCCCACACCACCTCCCACACCACCTCCCACACCACCTCCCATTCCTCCTCCCGTTCCTCCTCTCATCCCAGCATGTCCTAACCCCGTCCCCTCACCCCCCAATGGCGCCCACCCTTGCCTTCCTAGTCCAATCCGTGTCGCTGCCATCTCAAATGGTGACAGCACTCCCTCTCCTCCTCCCCTTCCTCCTACCATCCCTCCGCTTCCTTCTCCTCCTACTCCTCCTACTCCTCCCACTCCTCCCATTCCTCCCACTCCTCCCATTCCTCCCATTCCTCCCATTCCTCCCATTCCTCCCATTCCTCCCATTCCTCCCATTCCTCCCATTCCTTCCCCTCCCTCTCCTCCTCTCGCTCCTTCACCATAAGCCACTCCAACTCTCCCATAGCCTGTCTCCCCTCCTGCGCCCTTCTCTTTGCTGTAAATGTCCCCTGAGCTTGCAGCTCCCATCACGCGTGCTGCAGCAGTAGAGGGGGAAGGGCGCAGGGGAAGAAGCATGGGGTGGTTTTTGAGAATTCTCAAAGAACAAGCATGGGGACAAGAAGGAAGAATCAGAGAACGAGTGCGCCAGAGAACGTGCAGTTTGAGTGGTGCTCTTTTCATCATTCTCAAAGGCACCTCAAAGCAGAGACTGCAGAGTCTCTCACCGCTGTCTGTAGCGGGCCCTATGGCGCTGCAGCAGCAGCAGCAGCAGCAGCAGCACGAGCACTTGGAGGCGGCCTTTATCATTCCCAACCAAAGGCATCTCGAAGCACACTCATTCACCACTGTGGCCGACCCTACGGCGCAGGAGCAGCACGAGGCAGATCACCAGCAGCACGAGCACGAGCAGGAGCAGTGCGCTGATGACTATCACCGCTATCAGCGTGAACCCAACACCACTACTACAGAGAGTTTGCAAGGGTTCTCAATGGAGACTCACCGCTGTGGCCAACCCGACGGCGCAGGAGCAGCACGAGGCAGATCACCAGCAGCACCACCACGAGCAACGCCCCGATGACTATCACCGCTATCAGCCACGGACTCATGCCTGCTCCTGCTGCTGCTGCGGGCGGTGAAGGCGGCGGTGGTGTTGGTGATGGTGGTGTTGGTGATGGTGTTGGTTGTGGTGGTGGCTGGGGAGGGACGAAGCTAAGGGCTGTGGCGGTGTCTGGTGGAGGGGCGTGGGAGGGATGGAGAGCAGCGGAGGAGAAGGAGGAGAGGGAGGAGAGGGAGGAGAGGGAGGAGAGGGAGGAGAGGGAGGAGAGGGAGGAGAGGGAGGAGAGGGAGGAGAGGGAGGAGAGGGAGGAGAGGGAGGAGAGGGAGGAGAGGGAGGAGAGGGAGGAGAGGGAGGAGAGGGAGGAGAGGGAGGAGAGGGAGGAGAGGGAGGAGAGGGAGGAGAGGGAGGAGAGGGAGGAGAGGGAGGAGAGGGAGGAGAGGGAGGAGAGGGAGGAGAGGGAGGAGAGGGAGGAGAGGGAGGAGAGGGAGGAGAGGGAGGAGAGGGAGGAGAGGGAGGAGAGGGAGGAGAGGGAGGAGAGGGAGGAGAGGGAGGAGAGGGAGGAGAGGGAGGAGAGGGAGGAGAGGGAGGAGAGGGAGGAGAGGGAGGAGAGGGAGGAGAGGGAGGAGAGGGAGGAGAGGGAGGAGAGGGAGGAGAGGGAGGAGAGGGAGGAGGAGAGGGAGGAGAGGGAGGAGAGGGAGGAGAGGGAGGAGAGGGAGGAGAGGGAGGAGAGGGAGGAGAGGGAGGAGAGGGAGGAGAGGGAGGAGAGGGAGGAGAGGGAGGAGAGGGAGGAGAGGGAGGAGAGGGAGGAGAGGGAGGAGAGGGAGGAGAGGGAGGACGGGGAGAAGTTTAGGCATGGCATCAAGAAATGACGACAGGGAGAGCAGCGCAAGAGAGTGAGAGCAGGGAGAGCAGAGAAGGAGGGACAAGGAGATGAGAAATGAAGGAGCAATAGATGAAAGCCGAAGCAAAAAAAGGCAAGATCTATTGCTTCGGCTTTCATCTATTTCATCTTCGGCTTCAATTACAATGCCGCACCTTGCCTCACCCCACCTGACCTCAACTCACCGCACCGCTCTTCACCTCAACTCAACTCACCTCACCTCACCTCAGCGCACAGTACAGTGCTCACCTGCGCCCATCCAGGAGTGAACCACGAACGGACTGCGCGCAGCACCACTCGCACTGCCATCGCTTCCAGAGGATGCTGCTATCCCGAAAAGAGAGGAAAGCGGGAAGAGGGAGAGAGGGAGAGGGAGAGGGAGAGGGAGAGGGAGAGGGAGAGGGAGAGGGAGAGGGAGAGGGAGAGGGAGAGGGAGAGGGAGAGGGAGAGGGAGAGGAGGAGGAGAGGAGAGGAGGGAGAGGGAGAGGGGAGAGGAGGAGAGAGAGGGAGAAGGAGAGGGAGAGGGAGAAGGAGAGGAGGGAGAAGGAGAGGGAGAGGAAGCGGGAGCGGGCGACGGCTGGCCTGTGTTGTCTGATTCAGCAAGGAGTCTGTCCGTCTTAGCGGCGCCACCAGCAGCTGCAGCAGTAGCAGCGACGGTCACAGGAGAAGAGGAGAATGAGACAGAGTGGGACGAGGAGCAGGAGGAGGAGGAGGACGAAGAAGAAGCAGAAGAGCGCAAGGTGCGTGCGGTCCTGCTGCTGCTGCTTGTGCCGCTAATCGTTGGAGTCACCATAAGTTGGCACAGGTTTACCCGTGCGCTCACCACCAGTTGCGCTATTGCACTGCTGCTCCCGGTGCTGTTGCTGTTGGCGCTGCTGCTGCTGCTGCTACTGCTGCTGCTGTTGCTGGTGGTGGTTGTGAGAGCAGAAGTCATGGGGCAGGAGGGAATGAAATACACGTTGCCACTTCGGCCACCGTTACCGTTACCGCTGCCACTGCCACCACCGCTGCTACTACCATTGCTGCTGCCGCTTGCAGCTAGTGAGGACAGGAGGGGTGGATTGAGGTTAAGTGCCACTGTAAGCATCTGCAGGGGCGCGCAGTATTCCACCGATACGGACACATCTGCTGCAGCCACAGCAGCAGCGGCAGCAGCAGCAGTGGTGGTGGTGGTGGTAGCAGCAGCAGTGGAGTTAGAAGCGAGCCATTGCGTGAAAGCGTGCATGATTCCGATGCCAGCCGTTGTTGCTGCTGTTGACGTGTCGATTTGGACAATCAGGCGAGGGGGGCAGGGCAAGAGGTGGGGGGCAGAGGAGGAGGAGGGGAAGGAGGAAGAAGAGGAGGGGGAAGATGGAGAGGAGGAGGAGGAGCCAAAGCAGAGGCAAGAGGAGGAGGAGGATGAGGAGGAGGAGGTGGAGTTGGAGGTTATAGGGCAGAGGGGCGTGTTTGTAGGGAGTGGGGAGAAGACGAGAGCGATGCTGCTGGGTGGTGTTGGATTGGAGGAGGAGGAGGGGGAGGATGAGGAGGAGGGGGAGGATGAAGAGGAGGGGGAGGATGAGGAGGAGGGGGAGGATGAAGAGGAGGGTGTAGGTTTGCTGTTGGTAAAAGTGAAAGAGGTGAAGAAAGAGGAGGAGTTGCAGGACGGGGAGGAGGAGGAGGGAGAGGTTGGAGAGATTGGAGAGGAGGAGGAGGATGAGGAATTGGAGGTGGAGTTTGAGTCGATGCTTGAAAGGATGTACAGCGGCTGGGCAAAGAATATAGTTCCGCTGCCCCTGCCGCTGCCACCGCCAACGTTGGTGTCGCCGCTGCCGTCACCACCGTCGCCGCTGCTGGTGCCAAGGAGAATGGAGGGGAAGGAAGAGCATTGGGAGGAACCGGAGGAATCAGAGGAGGAGGAGGAGGAGGAGTTGACCAGGGAAGCATCACCCGAGAGAATGAAAGGCGAGGGGGACGCTGAAGCAGAGGAGGAGGAAGGCCAGCGAGGGAACTGGAGCAGCAGCGGTGCACCTGTGCTGTTCCCATTCCCATTCCCACCACCGCCGTTAGCACCACCAGCACCAGCACCACCGCTGCCATTGGCAGCAGCAGCAGCAGGCAGAAGCATGAGGGACAAGGCGTCAACCATAGTGGCATTGGCTCCTCCCTTCACCTGCAGCACCACAGTCGTCGATTCCCCTGTTGCCACGAACTGGATTGCTGCCACGTGGAACGACAGCGCTGCTGCGTATGCTGCAGGCACAGCAGAACCGGCTGCTGCAGCCGCAGAAGCAGCATCGGTAGGAGAAGCAGCAGCAGAGGTAGCAGGAAGTTCTGTGGATGCACCTTGTGCTTGGCTGGAACCCCAGCCAAAGTCAGGTAACCAGTTGAACCACCCATCCCAGAAGTTTCCACCCCCACCCCCCTCCCCCCCTCCTATTCCACCTCCACTCCCCCCTCCTCCTGGCGTTCCACCCCCCCCTCCCCCATTACCTCCTCCTTCTCCCCCTCCCCCTTCCCCTCCCCCTCCGCCTCCCCCTCCTCCGCCGCTCCCCTGTCTCTCCTGCGCGGACAGCAGCACGGGTTGGTTCCCCAGCAGCACTTGCAGGGCGAAGGGCGAGGGCGGGGCGAACGGGAGCGGCACAGACGCGAGAGAGAGCTGCAGCAGGTACGTTGCTCCTGGCACTGTTGCCACGGTTTGGGACAGGGATCCCTCACAGGGAGGCTCGGGAGACGAAGAGGAAGAGGAGGAAGAGGAGGAGGAGGAGGAGGAAGAGGAGGAGGAGGAGGAGGAGGAGGGGAGGGAGCAGCCGGAAGCAAGGACGGCAACGCAACGGCCATGCGCGGGCGTAATAGGGGTGGAAGGCAGGCCGTAGCTGTAGCCATACCCGCTGCCACTGCCGCTGCTGCCACTGCTGCTGTTGGTGCCAGCGCCCGTGGTGTTGGTGCTGGTGGTGGTGCTGGCAGTAGGGAGGCAGCGCACCGAGACATTGCCGGAGGCGGTCCATCCTGCGGGCTGCAGTCCGTCTGCTTGCAGCTGCTCGAAGCTCGGGTTCGCTAGCAGGTTGATGCTGCTGCTGCTGCTGCTGCTGTCGCTGCTGCTGCTGCTGCTGCTGCTGTCGCTGCTGCTGTTGCTTTCGCTGCTGCTGCCGTTGCTGCTGCTGCTGCTGCTGCTGCCGCTGCTGCTGCTGCTGCTCTCTACCACTGCTGTTGCGTCTCCGGCTGCTGCTCTGGCTTCTGGTCCAGCTGATGCTGTGGTGGACACACCACCAGAGGCAGCACTAGCAGCAGCGTTCCCAGAGCTGCCCTTGTTCTCCACGTCGAGCCGTCTCGTTCCGCTCCTCCAAGTCTGCATCTCGCGCCCTCGCGTCTCCCCCTGCTGCAATTTCAGGCCCGCCCCGCCGCCGCCGCCGCCGCCGCCGCTGCTGCCACGCTTCATGCCGCCTCTCCCACCACCTCTCGCGCTGTTCCTCCTCCCAGTTCGCCTGCCGTTTCTCTGGCCGTTTCGCCGGCCGTTTCGCCTGCCGTTTCGCCGGCCGTTTCGCCGGCCGTTTCGCCGGCCCGTGCCCCTTCCCCTGCCGCCATCCTGACGGTTCCATCCCTGCCGGGACCACGCACTTGCTTCCGCAACAGGTGCTGAAACAGCCCTCCTCCCATGAGTAACTCTCCCCTTGCCGAACTCTCCTCCTGTTCCTCTTGTTACAGCCGCCACTCCCCACTCGTCCTCCTCGCCCCTTCGTGCTGGTGCCTCTTCCTTACCACGCACGTTTCCGTTTCTTGCCTCCTCCTCCTCCTCCTCCTCCTTCTCCTCTTCCTCTTCCACTTCTGCTTCTTTTTCTTGCTCCTCCTCGTGCTGCTGCTCCCGCTCCTCCTGCTCCTCCGCAGCCTCATCCGAACGTTCCTCTGCCCACGAACTCAGAATATCGTCCTCTTCACCCGATTCGTCACTGTCCTGACGGAAGATGAATTCGCCCGTCGGCTCGCTGACGGAATCCGTCTGCCAGTCGTAGTCCGACTCCTGCGTCCACGAACCTCCTCCGTCAACGTCAGACTCCTCTGGCAGCGATGCCCGCTCCCATTGGTTCATCTCCTCCGCCGCTCCTTCTTCTGACCAGTCACGTCCGCGTTCCGTCAAAGCCGCAGCCACGTCAGAATCCGACCATTCACGGCTGGCCACGTCGACAGAGTTGACTTCCGCTCCACCGTTATACTCACTTGGCACCAGCCAACCGTCACGCTCCACCCACGTGTCGACAAATCCAGTCGAACCTCCGTCATCAGAACTGCCGTAATATCCTTCATCCTCGTTGTAATCAGCCCCCTCCAGCCGTCCATCTCCCTCCTCCCACGATCTCGACCGTCCCCTTCGCATGGATTCCCCAGTCCCACCACGTTCGCCGAAGTAATCCGAGTCGCTCCGTCTTCTCTCCGCCGTATCCGGCGCAAACCAGCCCACTCCGCCGGCACTACTAGGACCAGTACTCGCCGCTTTCCCCCACGGCAACCGCCGCCGCGGTTTTTTATTCCCCGTTATCCCCACCGCCGTTGAATCCCTCTGTGTTTTCATGATCGTCCGTGATTTCATCCCTATCGGATTAGATCGTGGGATCAATTCCAGCTGCTGCGTATTTTCCTCGTCACCAAAAGCTGCTTCACTACCGCCTGTCCAGCTCAGTTGTTCGCGGGGGAGCGTCCGCCATTCCCCCGCGACACCGCTGGGTGTGTTCCGCCAGAACCTGCGCGGGGGTTGCCCCGGGCTTCTCGTGCGCCCTCCGCCGCTGCTGCGGGAAGCGGCCCGGGGATAACAAGCAGCATGAGCGCGAGCATAAGCGGAACGAATGCGCGCCGCGCCATTATTGGTACTATTGGAACCGAAACCTTTATAGTAGCAACAGTAGAAGCACCAGCGGTGGCGGAAATCGAGATTTGATAACTCCCCGAACGTCCGAGCTGCCCGCAAACGCCGGAGGCCCTCCGCTGCGCTTGGCAGGCGCGGCTCGAAGGTCGCGCTGATCGCTGTCGCGCACAGCTGCTGCTCGACGCCATGTCACGCGGCGCAGAAGGCGGCGCAACAGGCGGCGTAGACGCCGTATGCTCTCGAATCGCCAGCGCGCCGTCGGTTAACTCCGTCCACGCGGACAACGACTCGTCGAGCCTCCGCTGGGACAATCGGCGCCTTTCAGTAACGTTGGCTGTAACTTCTATCTAAGATGACGGGACTGTTCTTTTCGAGTCATTCCGCCCGTCCGCCATGGATACGGCAGGATTCACTTTTTGTTTCCTGTTTACTCAGAGCCCGCGCGCGCTGTCTCGCTGTCTGTGTCAAGAACGTTGCGGCAGGATCTCGGATGCCTATCTCAGCGATATGTCTTCCTTTCTTGTCTATTGCGCAATTTTTTCCTGTCAAATGGCGGAAAATTGGGCTCTCGTGCTTTCCTGGCAAAAGAAAACGAGATTAGCTAGCGGTCGTGAGAATGCGGTAAGCTTTGCTCCCTATTAGCGTGATTACGACACGGAGTGTAAGAGGTGACAAGAGCTACAATAATGCGCCAGCGCAACAGAATCGAATGCAGCGTTCTCGCGAGGATGGAGCACGCAGCACAAGCTAAAGAAAGCGAGAAAATTGCACGGACCACACTGAAATTATTCGAGGCGACAGGAGACAGGCGGCACTTCTCATCGTGTGACACCTCTCTTCGCGGCTGGTTGTGGTGGTTGTGAGACAAGTCGGATCGGGCGCAAGATTCCTTCCACAAGGCTGAGCATGACTTGCTTTTTCCTCACGCGACGCGCAATTACTCGTGCCGAGCCTCAGTTTGGTTTTGAAAGCTGGAAGATGGCAGGTTCGGAGCAGATCGTACGGATGAAACACCATTGAGAAGCAAGCTGCGGAAGGGGGGGACGTCAAAATGCGGAGATTTGGAGACGTTTTCTTGCGCGCCTGGGTTTCAAGGGGCGCTTCATTGCGCCCCAGATCAGGGAGGTTCTTCCCACCCTTCCCTGCGTCCGCTTTTGCCCTGTGGGCTTTCCGCGAAGGGGACGAAGTTCTGTGCTGCTGTTGCCTGTTTTCCCCCATCCCCCAGGCGGTCCGAGATGTCGCGCACGCCACGCCAGCAACAACGGCGGATAAAACAGGGGGGACAATTATCGGCAGGCGGTTCTACGCATATTGCTCCAGGTGTCGGTCGGTGGGAGGGGATCCCTCGGCAACACTCGGCAATGACCTCGAGGAACGTCACGAGGAACAATAATTTCGACTGATGAGGCTCTGATCGCAAATAATTGTGGTCAACGGAAGTCCACCAGAGGAAATAAGCTCGCGGCTTGATTGTACGCGATACTGGTGCGCGCGAAAGCCGCATTAGAATGTGGAAACACTCCATAGAGATTTCACACTGGCTGTAACACATGTAATCTGTTTGAAGGTTTTGGCCCTCACAACACACAGCAGATAAATTCAGCACCCCAATCCAACACAACTCGTTCCATTACAAAAAATCTTGGCATGTTAGCATGCAGTAACATAACATGGGTGCAATAGTTAGATATTTATGGCTGCATATTTCAGCATTTCATGCTAAAAAACCTTCCTTATATTTCATGTGCATTTATCTTACGTAGCTCATAGTTCTGCACTTTCACGGTGGAACTTTGCGAGGCTGGATATTGATGCATTTTGTCTCGGAGCATCTCGAGGCTCCTGCATTCTCTTTCCCCCAAACCAAATCGTGCAATTCCGACTCCCAATTCCCAAGGACACTCCGATGACGGGCCTGTCACGGCTCGTGTTCCATGGCAGGCTCTTCCTTCCATCTCGGCACCCCACCATCACAGAGCAGCTCGCGGACGAGCTTTGAATGCTGGTACCTCCTGAAACTCATCAGGTTTGAACATTTGACCAGACTTTCCTCATGGATCTACGTCAGAATGTCCACTTCTTGAGTTGACCCAACAACCTCCGACACCACTCCGCGACTCTTCTTTGAAAGCATACGCTACTTACGCTTCATGGAGCCTACGACTAGACCTCTGAATGCAGCAGTAAGGGAATCTACTGAGTCGTCTAAAACAGCTACCGGGGCAACAAAACGAAAGTTTGACCTGGTGAAAGCGCACTTACCGACTCCGCTCGTTGAGATGACATCAAACGCTACTCTCTGCTTGCCGAATGCAACTTCCAGCGGCAATCGACCGTATTGGCACGTCGTTCTCGGTATACACAATCGCGGAAAAGCTAAGATCATGCTGTTAAGCCTTTCCATCACAGAGAAAGCACGAGTTGCCGGTAGCGGTCCAGCTAACCATCCAACGGTTGTGTCCTGGAAAGAAGGAGATCTGATTCTTGGCGAAGAAGGCTCTTTTGCTGGCTACGCTGTGAGAATACCGTTCACGGGAGATTTAGCATCTCCTGCCATTGTCTACGAGTGGAATTATAGGTGAGGAGCCATGAAAATGTGAGTATGGCGGTCCCAGCTCATTCTTATCTCAACCGATGAGTTGACTTGCAGATTTTTGGGTGACAACCCGGTTGTTACTCTTGACGGCCCATCAAGGCATGAACCTGCAGTAAGTCACCTCAACAAGTGCATTTCCCTTCTTCTCCCATTTGCTAATAGTCTGATTCACAATTTACCTATGAATGGGACAGGGTCGGATTTTGGATGAGTCACTTATTGGAGGAGACCTCAAACGACAAAGACTCTCTGAGCATTCATCAAACGACAGCAGGCACAAAGCACGTTGGTGGTTGCCATGGACATGGTCCAAGAGGGAGAGTGTTATGGCCCGGCCACAACTACTTCTCACTCCAGCCTTTCAGTCAGAAGAATAACATCCACAATTCTTTAATCAAGTGCAATGTGCTGTGAGCGCACTGCATACATGCCTGCTAGAACGATACGATACATTTTTCTATAACATTTTATTTTCTTTCACAGCGTTGTGGTTACTGGATACATGACTGTTACACTAAACTCCATGCTTCACTGGGAAAGGCCCTCCTATTCTTCCGTCTGTTGCCAATAATGTCCCGAGTAAAACTGCTGCTGTGGCCTCCACACTGGTCTGGAGGGTATAGAAAAAATGTTGCCTTTAGACAAACCAGCTTGTCCAGAATTCCCTGCAAGAAACAAGGACCGCAGACAAAAAGAACGCACTATCAGATACGTTGAGCATGCCTGTGCAGTTCTGCACCCTTGCGACACGAGCATCATAAAAGAGCTTTTGATGAAAACGGGCCACCAGACAGAGAAAGGCTGAGAAGGGAAGAAGCTGGCACCTGCACTCCCGCATCCAGGCGCGGGAACTGAGGGTCCACTGTTGTCCATGACACAGGCTGCAACTTGGAGTAAAGAAGCTGGGAGACGAGGAAAATCCAGGTAGGGTTGAAGAGCAGAGTAGGGGCACACACATGATAAATATACGGACTTGCACTGCACAAACAGATGCACTGTACATGGTAAACAGTTGAGGATGTGTTACGCAAAAAGGCGATCTGCAAATTGCAAACACCAGTACCTCCTGCACAGGCTGGCCATGTTACCTGAATCACTCGCTTGGCTATGCGCTGTTGCAGGAACTCGAGTCCATAAAAGGACATGGAGACAGGCCGGCCGTCCGGATGCATGTCCGTGGCTAGAAACAATCGCTCTGATAACGCCTTAGTCTGATGGTGCAAAGACGGAACGATGCGATGGCAGAAAACGAAAGCAAGAAAGGTGAGAGTGAAGGGTTGGGAAAGTAGGGGGTAGGGGTAAGGAAGTGCAAGGTGGAGGAAGGCGGGGAGCAGGACTACATGTCCCATGTCCCATGAAACAAGATGTGGAAGTCATAGGAGAGTAATAACAACGGATGCATATACTGCCAAGCAGCACACCACCCCGCAACAAGCTGTAGTCACCCAAAACCACCTCCCAACCAAACCCCCACCCTCTTCTCCCTCCGTCCGCACTCCCTCCCTCCTCTCCAACTGCCCCTCCCAAACCATCCCCCAACCGCCCCCCTGCCCCCCGCCCCCGCCTCTTCCCCATCACGCACGCGAATGGCGGTCAAGGCAGCTTTGATGAGTCCGCGGGTGCACCGCAGCATGAGGCGAGCACTCATGTTGGGTTGCAGCAGCGCATACTCCGTGCGCCACTGCACCGCTAGGTACCGCACCTGAGGGAGCAGAGGTGGGGGTGTGGGGGGAAGTGGGGTGTGGGGAAGTGGGGAGGTGTTTTTTGTTAGTCAACTCTCATGTTGGGCTGCAGAAGCGCATACTCCGTACGCCACTGCACCGCTAGGTACCGCACCTGCGCAGGTAACGAAGGGGAAGGCGGAGGGGTGGAGAGGTGTGCGTGGGGTTGGAAAAGAAAACGAATGGGAGAGGCGTGATGGGCTGGGAGGCTCAAACGTGAATTGATGAAGCAACGAGGAGGAGACGAGGGAGGAGAGAGCTGTGGCACAGATCAAACCAACCAGAGCTGTGGCACAGATCAAACCAACCAGAGCTGTGGCACAGATCAAACCAACCAGAGCTGTGGCACAGATCAAACCAACCAGAGCTGTGGCACAGATCAAACCAACCAGAGCTGTGGCACAGATCAAACCAACCAGAGCTGTGGCACAGATCAAACCAACCAGAGCTGTGGCACAGATCAAACCAACCAGAGCTGTGGCACAGATCAAACCAACCAGAGCTGTGGCACAGATCAAACCAACCAGAGCTGTGGCACAGATCAAACCAACCAGAGCTGTGGCACAGATCAAACCAACCAGAGCTGTGGCACAGATCAAACCAACCAGAGCTGTGGCACAGATCAAACCAACCAGAGCTGTGGCACAGATCAAACCAACCAGAGCTGTGGCACAGATCAAACCAACCAGAGCTGTGGCACAGATCAAACCAACCAGAGCTGTGGCACAGATCAAACCAACCAGAGCTGTGGCACAGATCAAACCAACCAGAGCTGTGGCACAGATCAAACCAACCAGAGCTGTGGCACAGATCAAACCAACCAGAGCTGTGGCACAGATCAAACCAACCAGAGCTGTGGCACAGATCAAACCAACCAGAGCTGTGGCACAGATCAAACCAACCAGAGCTGTGGCACAGATCAAACCAACCAGAGCTGTGGCACAGATCAAACCAACCAGAGCTGTGGCACAGATCAAACCAACCAGAGCTGTGGCACAGATCAAACCAACCAGAGCTGTGGCACAGATCAAACCAACCAGAGCTGTGGCACAGATCAAACCAACCAGAGCTGTGGCACAGATCAAACCAACCAGAGCTGTGGCACAGATCAAACCAACCAGAGCTGTGGCACAGATCAAACCAACCAGAGCTGTGGCACAGATCAAACCAACCAGAGCTGTGGCACAGATCAAACCAACCAGAGCTGTGGCACAGATCAAACCAACCAGAGCTGTGGCACAGATCAAACCAACCAGAGCTGTGGCACAGATCAAACCAACCAGAGCTGTGGCACAGATCAAACCAACCAGAGCTGTGGCACAGATCAAACCAACCAGAGCTGTGGCACAGATCAAACCAACCAGAGCTGTGGCACAGATCAAACCAACCAGAGCTGTGGCACAGATCAAACCAACCAGAGCTGTGGCACAGATCAAACCAACCAGAGCTGTGGCACAGATCAAACCAACCAGAGCTGTGGCACAGATCAAACCAACCAGAGCTGTGGCACAGATCAAACCAACCAGAGCTGTGGCACAGATCAAACCAACCAGAGCTGTGGCACAGATCAAACCAACCAGAGCTGTGGCACAGATCAAACCAACCAGAGCTGTGGCACAGATCAAACCAACCAGAGCTGTGGCACAGATCAAACCAACCAGAGCTGTGGCACAGATCAAACCAACCAGAGCTGTGGCACAGATCAAACCAACCAGAGCTGTGGCACAGATCAAACCAACCAGAGCTGTGGCACAGATCAAACCAACCAGAGCTGTGGCACAGATCAAACCAACCAGAGCTGTGGCACAGATCAAACCAACCAGAGCTGTGGCACAGATCAAACCAACCAGAGCTGTGGCACAGATCAAACCAACCAGAGCTGTGGCACAGATCAAACCAACCAGAGCTGTGGCACAGATCAAACCAACCAGAGCTGTGGCACAGATCAAACCAACCAGAGCTGTGGCACAGATCAAACCAACCAGAGCTGTGGCACAGATCAAACCAACCAGAGCTGTGGCACAGATCAAACCAACCAGAGCTGTGGCACAGATCAAACCAACCAGAGCTGTGGCACAGATCAAACCAACCAGAGCTGTGGCACAGATCAAACCAACCAGAGCTGTGGCACAGATCAAACCAACCAGAGCTGTGGCACAGATCAAACCAACCAGAGCTGTGGCACAGATCAAACCAACCAGAGCTGTGGCACAGATCAAACCAACCAGAGCTGTGGCACAGATCAAACCAACCAGAGCTGTGGCACAGATCAAACCAACCAGAGCTGTGGCACAGATCAAACCAACCAGAGCTGTGGCACAGATCAAACCAACCAGAGCTGTGGCACAGATCAAACCAACCAGAGCTGTGGCACAGATCAAACCAACCAGAGCTGTGGCACAGATCAAACCAACCAGAGCTGTGGCACAGATCAAACCAACCAGAGCTGTGGCACAGATCAAACCAACCAGAGCTGTGGCACAGATCAAACCAACCAGAGCTGTGGCACAGATCAAACCAACCAGAGCTGTGGCACAGATCAAACCAACCAGAGCTGTGGCACAGATCAAACCAACCAGAGCTGTGGCACAGATCAAACCAACCAGAGCTGTGGCACAGATCAAACCAACCAGAGCTGTGGCACAGATCAAACCAACCAGAGCTGTGGCACAGATCAAACCAACCAGAGCTGTGGCACAGATCAAACCAACCAGAGCTGTGGCACAGATCAAACCAACCAGAGCTGTGGCACAGATCAAACCAACCAGAGCTGTGGCACAGATCAAACCAACCAGAGCTGTGGCACAGATCAAACCAACCAGAGCTGTGGCACAGATCAAACCAACCAGAGCTGTGGCACAGATCAAACCAACCAGAGCTGTGGCACAGATCAAACCAACCAGAGCTGTGGCACAGATCAAACCAACCAGAGCTGTGGCACAGATCAAACCAACCAGAGCTGTGGCACAGATCAAACCAACCAGAGCTGTGGCACAGATCAAACCAACCAGAGCTGTGGCACAGATCAAACCAACCAGAGCTGTGGCACAGATCAAACCAACCAGAGCTGTGGCACAGATCAAACCAACCAGAGCTGTGGCACAGATCAAACCAACCAGAGCTGTGGCACAGATCAAACCAACCAGAGCTGTGGCACAGATCAAACCAACCAGAGCTGTGGCACAGATCAAACCAACCAGAGCTGTGGCACAGATCAAACCAACCAGAGCTGTGGCACAGATCAAACCAACCAGAGCTGTGGCACAGATCAAACCAACCAGAGCTGTGGCACAGATCAAACCAACCAGAGCTGTGGCACAGATCAAACCAACCAGAGCTGTGGCACAGATCAAACCAACCAGAGCTGTGGCACAGATCAAACCAACCAGAGCTGTGGCACAGATCAAACCAACCAGAGCTGTGGCACAGATCAAACCAACCAGAGCTGTGGCACAGATCAAACCAACCAGAGCTGTGGCACAGATCAAACCAACCAGAGCTGTGGCACAGATCAAACCAACCAGAGCTGTGGCACAGATCAAACCAACCAGAGCTGTGGCACAGATCAAACCAACCAGAGCTGTGGCACAGATCAAACCAACCAGAGCTGTGGCACAGATCAAACCAACCAGAGCTGTGGCACAGATCAAACCAACCAGAGCTGTGGCACAGATCAAACCAACCAGAGCTGTGGCACAGATCAAACCAACCAGAGCTGTGGCACAGATCAAACCAACCAGAGCTGTGGCACAGATCAAACCAACCAGAGCTGTGGCACAGATCAAACCAACCAGAGCTGTGGCACAGATCAAACCAACCAGAGCTGTGGCACAGATCAAACCAACCAGAGCTGTGGCACAGATCAAACCAACCAGAGCTGTGGCACAGATCAAACCAACCAGAGCTGTGGCACAGATCAAACCAACCAGAGCTGTGGCACAGATCAAACCAACCAGAGCTGTGGCACAGATCAAACCAACCAGAGCTGTGGCACAGATCAAACCAACCAGAGCTGTGGCACAGATCAAACCAACCAGAGCTGTGGCACAGATCAAACCAACCAGAGCTGTGGCACAGATCAAACCAACCCGCCTTCTCACCACTCCTGCCTCAATGCCTGATCAATCAAACCAAGCCAGCCCCGCACTGCATGCCACAGGTGTCACCTAATATGTTCCCGGATGCTTATGAGAATTCTTGAATGTGACTGCAATATAGCTGATCGGAAACTCCCTCAGATCTTTTTTTCTCAGTTTATTATACATACTTACTTCCCTGTCTGCTATTGCATCCCCTGCTATTGCAGCACCCCGCACCTTACCTGGCCTGGGTGTCTCCTGAGTTGTTCCCGGAGGCTGTGCGGGATCGTGGCCGGTGTCGTGGCAGCCGTGAGCGTGGAGTTGGCAAACACAAGGCGACAAAAACGAGGAGACCAGGCTCATTGCCACTTGCTTCCCTGGTCTCCCCCACCCCGCACCTTACCTGGCCTGGGTGTCTCCTGAGTTGTTCCCGGAGGCTGGGGGGAATGGTGGCCGGGGCCGTTTGAGCAGTGGGCGTGGAGTTGGCAAAGACCAGGTGTGTCATGCTGGCAGCGATGGCCTTGAGATGCGGTGCGAACTCTATTGCGCTGATGGCCGGCTGGAGGGGGGGAAGAGGTGGGGAAGAGGTGGGGGAGAGGTGGGGAAGAGGTGGGGAAGAGCTGGGGAAGAGGTGGGGAAGAGGTGGGGAAGAGGTGGGGAAGAGGTGGGGAAGAGGTGGGGAAGAGGTGGGGAAGAGGTGGGGAAGAGGTGGGGAAGAGGTGGGGGAGAGGTGGGGGAGAGGTGGGGAAGAGGTGGGGGAGAGGTGGGGGAGAGGTGGGGGAG